>CM059254.1:2203696-3436718 GCA_030347555.1 Lablab purpureus
TAATTCAAAGTTTATATTTTATTTTCGTTCAGTGCTTTTGTTTTACAAAAAAATCTAATTTTCATAATTTGGAAATCTATATTTTATTTTCGGTCCAGTATTTCTTGTTTTACAAAAAACTCGATTTTTCATAATTTGGAATTTTATATTTTATTTTCGATCTGAAGTTTTTTTACACAAAATAACTCAATATTTTGTAATTTGGACATTCGAATTTTATTTTCTGGTCCAGATTTTTTTTTACACAAAAAAATCTATTTTTGGTCATTTCGAAATTTAAATTTTGTTTTTAATCCAGATTCTTTTGTTTTACAAAAATAAATCAATTTTTCACAATTTGGAAATTTATATTTTATTTTCGATCCGTACTTTTGTTTTACAAAAAACAGCACAATTTTTCATAATTTGGAAATTCAAATTTTATTTTCGATCTGTACTTTTGTTTTACACAAGAAAACTAAATTTTTTCATAATTTAGAAATTTAAATTTTATTTTCGATCCGTACTATTGTTTTACAAAAGAATCGACTTTTCATAATTCAAAAATTTATATTTTATTTTCGTTCAGTATTTTTGTTTTACAAAAAAATCTAATTTTCATAATTTGGAAATCTATATTTTATTTTCGGTCCAGTACTTTTGTTTTACAAAAAACTCGATTTTTCATAATTTGGAATTTTATATTTTATTTTCGATCTGAGTTTTTTTACACAAAATAACTCAATATTTTGTAATTTGGACATTCAATTTTATTTTCGGTCCAGTACTTTTTTTTCTACACAAAAATCTATTTTTGGTCATTTCGAAATTTAAATTTTGTTTTTAATCCAGTACTTTTGTTTTACAAAAATAAATCAATTTTTCACAATTTGGAAATTTATATTTTATTTTCGATCCAGTACTTTTGTTTTACAAAAAACAACACAATTTTTTATAATTTGGAAATTCAAATTTTATTTTCGATCCATGACTTTTGTTTTACACAAGAAAACTAAAGTTTTCATAATTTAGAAATTTAAATTTTATTTTCGATCCAGTACTATTGTTTTACAAAAGAATCGACTTTTCATAATTCAAAATTTATATTTTATTTTCGTTCAGTATTTTTGTTTTACAAAAAAATCTAATTTTCATAATTTGAAATCTATATTTTATTTTCGGTCCAGTACTTTTGTTTTACAAAAAACTCGATTTTTCATAATTTGGAATTTTATATTTTATTTTCGATCCGAAGTTTTTTTACACAAAATAACTCAATATTTTGTAATTTGACATTCAATTTTATTTTCGGTCCAGTATTTTTTTTTACACAAAAATCTATTTTTGGTCATTTCGAAATTTAAATTTTGTTTTTAATCCAGTACTTTTGTTTTACAAAAATAAATCAATTTTTCACAATTTGAAATTTATATTTTATTTTCGATCCAGTACTTTTGTTTTACAAAAACAACACAATTTTTCATAATTTGGAAATTCAAATTTTATTTTCGATCCAGTACTTTTGTTTTACACAAGAAAACTAAATTTTTCATAATTTAGAAATTTAAATTTTATTTTCGATCCGTACTATTGTTTTACAAAAGAATCGACTTTTCATAATTCAAAAATTTATATTTTATTTTCGTTCAGTACTTTTGTTTTACAAAAAAATCTAATTTTCATAATTTGAAATCTATATTTTATTTTCGGTCCGTACTTTTGTTTTACAAAAAACTCGATTTTTCATAATTTGGAATTTTATATTTTATTTTCGATCTGAAGTTTTTTTACACAAAATAACTCAATATTTTGTAATTTGGACATTCGAATTTTATTTTCGGTCCAGTACTTTTTTTTACACAAAAATCTATTTTTGGTCATTTCGAAATTTAAATTTTGTTTTTAATCCAGTACTTTTGTTTTACAAAAATAAATCAATTTTTCACAATTTGGAAATTTATATTTTATTTTCGATCCAGTACTTTTGTTTTACAAAAACAACACAATTTTTCATAATTTGAAATTCAAATTTTATTTTCGATCCAGTACTTTTGTTTTACACAAGAAAACTAAATTTTTCATAATTTAGAAATTTAAATTTTATTTTCGATCCGTACTATTGTTTTACAAAAGAATCGACTTTTCATAATTCAAAATTTATATTTTATTTTCGTTCAGTACTTTTGTTTTACAAAAAAATCTAATTTTCATAATTTGGAAATCTATATTTTATTTTCGGTCCAGTACTTTTGTTTTACAAAAACTCGATTTTTCATAATTTGGAATTTTATATTTTATTTTCGATCTGAAGTTTTTTTACACAAAATAACTCAATATTTTGTAATTTGGACATTCGAATTTTATTTTCGGTCCAGTACTTTTTTTTACACAAAAAAATCTATTTTTGGTCATTTCGAAATTTAAATTTTGTTTTTAATCCAGTACTTTTGTTTTACAAAAATAAATCAATTTTTCACAATTTGGAAATTTATATTTTATTTTCGATCCAGTACTTTTGTTTTACAAAAACAACACAATTTTTCATAATTTGAAATTCAAATTTTATTTTCGATCCAGTACTTTTGTTTTACACAAGAAAACTAAATTTTTCATAATTTAGAAATTTAAATTTTATTTTCGATCCGTACTATTGTTTTACAAAAGAATCGACTTTTCATAATTCAAAAATTTATATTTTATTTTCGTTCCGTACTTTTGTTTTACAAAAAAATCTAATTTTCATAATTTGAAATCTATATTTTATTTTCGGTCCAGTACTTTTGTTTTACAAAAAAATTCAATTTTTCATAATTTGGAAATTGAAATTCTATTTTCGATCCGTACTTTTGTTTTACACAAAAAAACAAAATTTTTCATAATTTGGAAATTTATATTTTATTCTCGATTTGTACTGTTGTTTTACAAAAACAAACTCAATTTTTCGTAATTTCGAAATTCAAACTTTATTTTCGATCTCTGCTTTCGTTTTACAAAAAAAATTGACTTTTCATAATTCGGAAATTTATACTTTATTTTCGATCCGTACTTTTATTTTACAAATAAAAATCAATTTTTCATAATTTAGAAATTCAAATTTTATTTTTGATCCAGTAGTTTTGTTTTACGTAAAGAAACACAATTTTTCGTAATTTGGAAATTTATATTTCGTTTTCTATCTGTACTTTGTTTACAAAAAACTCAATTTTTCATAATTTGGAAATTTATGTTTTATTCTCGATCTGTACTTTTGTTTTACAAAAAAAACCCAATTTTCCGTAACTTCGGAATTCAAATTTTATTTTCGATTTGACTTTTGTTTTAAAAAAAACTTAATTTTTCATAATTTGGAAATTGAAATTTTATTTTCAATCCGTACTTTTGTTTTACACAAAAAATCTCAACTTTTCGTAACTTGGAAAATCAAATTTTATTTTCGATCCGGACTTTTGTTTTACACAAAAAAGCTCTATCTTGTTGTAATTTTGAAATTTAAATTTTATTTTCGATCCAGTACTTTGTTTTACAAAAAAGAATCAATTTTTCATAATTTTGAAATTGATAGTTTATTTTCAATCCGTACTGTTGTTTTGAAAAAAACTCAATTTTTCATAATTTGGAAAATCAAATTTTGTTTTCAATCCGTAATTTTGTTTTACGCTAAAAAAAATCAATTTTTCATCATTTGGAAATTTATATTTTATTTCTGATTCGTACTTTTGTTTTACAAAAAAAAATCAATTTTTTATAATTTGGAAATTTATATTTTATTCTACATTTGTACTTTTATTTTACAAAAAACAAAGTCATTTTTTCGTATTTTGGAAATTCAAATTTTATTTTCGATTCGTACTTTTCTTTTACACGAAAGAAATCAATTTTTCATAATTTGAAAATTTAAATTTTATTTTCGATCCGTACTTTTGTTTTTAAAAAAAAATTATTTTTTCATAATTTGGAAATTTATATTTTATTCTCGATTTGTGCTGTTGTTTTACAAAAAAGCTCAATTTTTTGAAATTTGGAAATTCAAATTTTATTTTCGATCCGTACTTTTGTTTTAACAAAAAGCTCAATTTTTCGTAATTTTGAAATTTAAATTTTGTTTTTCTATCAGTACTTTTGTTTTACAAAAAAAACACAATTTTTCATAATTTTGAATTTTATATTTTATTCTCGATCCATACTTTTGTTTATAAAAAAAATCAATTTTTCATCATTTGGAAATTTATATTTTATTTTCGATGCGTATTTTCGTTTTACAAAAACAATCAATTTTCATAATTCGAAATTAAAATTTTATTCCCGATCCAGTACTTTTGTTTCACAAATAAAACTCAATTTTTCGTAATTTGGAAATTCAAATTTTATTTTCGATCTGTACTTTTCTTTTACACGAAAGAAATCATTTTTTCATAATTTTAAAATTTAAATTTTATTTTCGATCCGTACTTTTGTTTTACAAAAAAAACTCGATTTTTCATAATTTGGAATTTTATATTTTATTTTCGATCTGAAGTTTTTTTTACACAAAATAACTCAATATTTTGTAATTTGGACATTCGAATTTTATTTTCGGTCCGTACTTTTTTTTTTACACAAAAAAAATCTATTTTTGGTCATTTCGAAATTTAAATTTTGTTTTTAATCCGTACTTTTGTTTTACAAAAATAAATCAATTTTTCACAATTTGGAAATTTATATTTTATTTTCGATCCGTACTTTTGTTTTACAAAAAACAGCACAATTTTTTATAATTTGGAAATTCAAATTTTATTTTCGATCTGTACTTTTGTTTTACACAAGAAAACTAAAGTTTTCATAATTTAGAAATTTAAATTTTATTTTCGATCCGTACTATTGTTTTACAAAAGAATCGACTTTTCATAATTCAAAAATTTATATTTTATTTTCGTTCAGCATCTTTTGTTTTACAAAAAAATCTAATTTTCATAATTTGGAAATCTATATTTTATTTTCGGTCCGTACTTTTGTTTTACAAAAAAAACTCGATTTTTCATAATTTGGAATTTTATATTTTATTTTCGATCTGAAGTTTTTTTTACACAAAATAACTCAATATTTTGTAATTTGGACATTCGAATTTTATTTTCGGTCCGTACTTTTTTTTTTACACAAAAAAAATCTATTTTTGGTCATTTCGAAATTTAAATTTTGTTTTTAATCCGTACTTTTGTTTTACAAAAATAAATCAATTTTTCACAATTTGGAAATTTATATTTTATTTTCGATCCGTACTTTTGTTTTACAAAAAACAGCACAATTTTTTATAATTTGGAAATTCAAATTTTATTTTCGATCTGTACTTTTGTTTTACACAAGAAAACTAAAGTTTTCATAATTTAGAAATTTAAATTTTATTTTCGATCCGTACTATTGTTTTACAAAAGAATCGACTTTTCATAATTCAAAAATTTATATTTTATTTTCGTTCCGTACTTTTGTTTTACAAAAAAAAATCTAATTTTCATAATTTGGAAATCTATATTTTATTTTCGGTCCGTACTTTTGTTTTACAAAAAAAACTCGATTTTTCATAATTTGGAATTTTATATTTTATTTTCGATCTGAAGTTTTTTTTACACAAAATAACTCAATATTTTGTAATTTGGACATTCGAATTTTATTTTCGGTCCGTACTTTTTTTTTTACACAAAAAAAATCTATTTTTGGTCATTTCGAAATTTAAATTTTGTTTTTAATCCGTACTTTTGTTTTACAAAAATAAATCAATTTTTCACAATTTGGAAATTTATATTTTATTTTCGATCCGTACTTTTGTTTTACAAAAACAACACAATTTTTTATAATTTGAAATTCAAATTTTATTTTCGATCCAGTACTTTTGTTTTACACAAGAAAACTAAATTTTTCATAATTTAGAAATTTAAATTTTATTTTCGATCCGTACTATTGTTTTACAAAAGAATCGACTTTTCATAATTCAAAAATTTATATTTTATTTTCGTTCGCACTTTTGTTTTACAAAAAAATCTAATTTTCATAATTTGGAAATCTATATTTTATTTTCTGGTCCAGTACTTTTGTTTTACAAAAACTCGATTTTTCATAATTTGGAATTTTATATTTTATTTTCGATCTGAAGTTTTTTTTACACAAAATAACTCAATATTTTGTAATTTGGACATTCGAATTTTATTTTCGGTCCAGTACTTTTTTTTTACACAAAAATCTATTTTTGGTCATTTCGAAATTTAAATTTTGTTTTTAATCCAGTACTTTTGTTTTACAAAAATAAATCAATTTTTCACAATTTGGAAATTTATATTTTATTTTCGATCCAGTACTTTTGTTTTACAAAAACAACACAATTTTTCATAATTTGGAAATTCAAATTTTATTTTCGATCCAGTACTTTTGTTTTACACAAGAAAACTAAATTTTTCATAATTTAGAAATTTAAATTTTATTTTCGATCCGTACTATTGTTTTACAAAAGAATCGACTTTTCATAATTCAAAAATTTATATTTTATTTTCGTTCCGTACTTTTGTTTTACAAAAAAAAATCTAATTTTCATAATTTGGAAATCTATATTTTATTTTCGGTCCGTACTTTTGTTTTACAAAAAAAACTCGATTTTTCATAATTTGGAATTTTATATTTTATTTTCGATCTGAAGTTTTTTTTACACAAAATAACTCAATATTTTGTAATTTGGACATTCGAATTTTATTTTCGGTCCGTACTTTTTTTTTTACACAAAAAAAATCTATTTTTGGTCATTTCGAAATTTAAATTTTGTTTTTAATCCGTACTTTTGTTTTACAAAAATAAATCAATTTTTCACAATTTGGAAATTTATATTTTATTTTCGATCCAGTACTTTTGTTTTACAAAAACAACACAATTTTTCATAATTTGGAAATTCAAATTTTATTTTCGATCCAGTACTTTTGTTTTACACAAGAAAACTAAATTTTTCATAATTTAGAAATTTAAATTTTATTTTCGATCCGTACTATTGTTTTACAAAAGAATCGACTTTTCATAATTCAAAAATTTATATTTTATTTTCGTTCTGCATTTTTGTTTTACAAAAAAATCTAATTTTCATAATTTGGAAATCTATATTTTATTTTCGGTCCGTATTCTTTGTTTTACAAAAAACTCGATTTTTCATAATTTGGAATTTTATATTTTATTTTCGATCTCGAAGTTTTTTTACACAAAATAACTCAATATTTTGTAATTTGGACATTCGAATTTTATTTTCGGTCCGTACTTTTTTTTTTACACAAAAAAAATCTATTTTTGGTCATTTCGAAATTTAAATTTTGTTTTTAATCCGTACTTTTGTTTTACAAAAATAAATCAATTTTTCACAATTTGGAAATTTATATTTTATTTTCGATCCAGTACTTTTGTTTTACAAAAACAACACAATTTTTCATAATTTGAAATTCAAATTTTATTTTCGATCCAGTACTTTTGTTTTACACAAGAAAACTAAATTTTTCATAATTTAGAAATTTAAATTTTATTTTCGATCCGTACTATTGTTTTACAAAAGAATCGACTTTTCATAATTCAAAATTTATATTTTATTTTCGTTCAGCATTTTTGTTTTACAAAAAAATCTAATTTTCATAATTTGGAAATCTATATTTTATTTTCGGTCCGTACTTTTGTTTTACAAAAAAAACTCGATTTTTCATAATTTGGAATTTTATATTTTATTTTCGATCTGAAGTTTTTTTTACACAAAATAACTCAATATTTTGTAATTTGACATTCGAATTTTATTTTCGGTCCAGTACTTTTTTTTTTACACAAAAATCTATTTTTGGTCATTTCGAAATTTAAATTTTGTTTTTAATCCAGTACTTTTGTTTTACAAAAATAAATCAATTTTTCACAATTTGGAAATTTATATTTTATTTTCGATCCAGTACTTTTGTTTTACAAAAACAACACAATTTTTTATAATTTGGAAATTCAAATTTTATTTTCGATCCAGACTTTTGTTTTACACAAGAAAACTAAATTTTTCATAATTTAGAAATTTAAATTTTATTTTCGATCCGTACTATTGTTTTACAAAAGAATCGACTTTTCATAATTCAAAAATTTATATTTTATTTTCGTTCAGCATTTTTGTTTTACAAAAAAATCTAATTTTCATAATTTGGAAATCTATATTTTATTTTCCGGTCCGTACTTTTGTTTTACAAAAAAAACTCGATTTTTCATAATTTGGAATTTTATATTTTATTTTCGATCTGAAGTTTTTTTTACACAAAATAACTCAATATTTTGTAATTTGGACATTCGAATTTTATTTTCGGTCCGTACTTTTTTTTTTACACAAAAAAAATCTATTTTTGGTCATTTCGAAATTTAAATTTTGTTTTTAATCCGTACTTTTGTTTTACAAAAATAAATCAATTTTTCACAATTTGGAAATTTATATTTTATTTTCGATCCAGTACTTTTGTTTTACAAAAACAACACAATTTTTCATAATTTGAAATTCAAATTTTATTTTCGATCCAGTACTTTTGTTTTACACAAGAAAACTAAATTTTTCATAATTTAGAAATTTAAATTTTATTTTCGATCCGTACTATTGTTTTACAAAAGAATCGACTTTTCATAATTCAAAAATTTATATTTTATTTTCGTTCCGTACTTTTGTTTTACAAAAAAAAATCTAATTTTCATAATTTGGAAATCTATATTTTATTTTCGGTCCAGTATTTTTGTTTTACAAAAACTCGATTTTTCATAATTTGGAATTTTATATTTTATTTTCGATCTGAAGTTTTTTTTACACAAAATAACTCAATATTTTGTAATTTGGACATTCGAATTTTATTTTCGGTCCGTACTTTTTTTTTTACACAAAAAAAATCTATTTTTGGTCATTTCGAAATTTAAATTTTGTTTTTAATCCGTACTTTTGTTTTACAAAAATAAATCAATTTTTCACAATTTGGAAATTTATATTTTATTTTCGATCCGTACTTTTGTTTTACAAAAAACAACACAATTTTTCGTAATTTGGAAATTCAAATTTTATTTTCGATCTGTTCTTTTGTTTTACACAAGAAAACTAAATTTTTCATAATTTAGAAATTTAAATTTTATTTTCGATCCGTACTATTGTTTTACAAAAGAATCGACTTTTCATAATTCAAAAATTTATATTTTATTTTCGTTCGCATTTTTGTTTTACAAAAAAAAATCTAATTTTCATAATTTGGAAATCTATATTTTATTTTCGGTCCGTACTTTTGTTTTACAAAAAAAACTCGATTTTTCATAATTTGGAATTTTATATTTTATTTTCGATCTGAAGTTTTTTTACACAAAATAACTCAATATTTTGTAATTTGGACATTCGAATTTTATTTTCTGGTCCAGTACTTTTTTTTTACACAAAAAATCTATTTTTGGTCATTTCGAAATTTAAATTTTGTTTTTAATCCGTACTTTTGTTTTACAAAAATAAATCAATTTTTCACAATTTGGAAATTTATATTTTATTTTCGATCCGTACTTTTGTTTTACAAAAAACAACACAATTTTTCATAATTTGGAAATTCAAATTTTATTTTCGATCTCAGTACTTTTGTTTTACACAAGAAAACTAAATTTTTCATAATTTAGAAATTTAAATTTTATTTTCGATCCGTACTATTGTTTTACAAAAGAATCGACTTTTCATAATTCAAAAATTTATATTTTATTTTCGTTCAGTACTTTTGTTTTACAAAAAAATCTAATTTTCATAATTTGGAAATCTATATTTTATTTTCTGGTCCGTACTTTTGTTTTACAAAAACTCGATTTTTCATAATTTGGAATTTTATATTTTATTTTCGATCCGAAGTTTTTTTACACAAAATAACTCAATATTTTGTAATTTGGACATTCGAATTTTATTTTCTGGTCCAGTACTTTTTTTTACACAAAAAAATCTATTTTTGGTCATTTCGAAATTTAAATTTTGTTTTTAATCCGTACTTTTGTTTTACAAAAATAAATCAATTTTTCACAATTTGGAAATTTATATTTTATTTTCGATCCAGTACTTTTGTTTTACAAAAACAACGACAATTTTTCATAATTTGGAAATTCAAATTTTATTTTCGATCTGTACTTTTGTTTTACACAAGAAAACTAAAGTTTTCATAATTTAGAAATTTAAATTTTATTTTCGATCCGTACTATTGTTTTACAAAAGAATCGACTTTTCATAATTCAAAAATTTATATTTTATTTTCGTTCGTACTTTTGTTTTACAAAAAAATCTAATTTTCATAATTTGGAAATCTATATTTTATTTTCTGGTCCGTACTTTTGTTTTACAAAAAAACTCGATTTTTCATAATTTGGAATTTTATATTTTATTTTCGATCTGAAGTTTTTTTACACAAAATAACTCAATATTTTGTAATTTGGACATTCGAATTTTATTTTCGGTCCAGTACTTTTTTTTACACAAAAAAATCTATTTTTGGTCATTTCGAAATTTAAATTTTGTTTTTAATCCAGTACTTTTGTTTTACAAAAATAAATCAATTTTTCACAATTTGGAAATTTATATTTTATTTTCGATCCAGTACTTTTGTTTTACAAAAACAACACAATTTTTCATAATTTGGAAATTCAAATTTTATTTTCGATCCAGTACTTTTGTTTTACACAAGAAAACTAAATTTTTCATAATTTAGAAATTTAAATTTTATTTTCGATCCGTACTATTGTTTTACAAAAGAATCGACTTTTCATAATTCAAAATTTATATTTTATTTTCGTTCGTACTTTTGTTTTACAAAAAAATCTAATTTTCATAATTTGGAAATCTATATTTTATTTTCGGTCCAGTACTTTTGTTTTACAAAAAACTCGATTTTTCATAATTTGGAATTTTATATTTTATTTTCGATCTGAAGTTTTTTTACACAAAATAACTCAATATTTTGTAATTTGGACATTCGAATTTTATTTTCGGTCCAGATTTTTTTTTACACAAAAAAATCTATTTTTGGTCATTTCGAAATTTAAATTTTGTTTTTAATCCGTACTTTTGTTTTACAAAAATAAATCAATTTTTCACAATTTGGAAATTTATATTTTATTTTCGATCCAGTACTTTTGTTTTACAAAAACAACGACAATTTTTCATAATTTGGAAATTCAAATTTTATTTTCGATCCAGTACTTTTGTTTTACACAAGAAAACTAAAGTTTTCATAATTTAGAAATTTAAATTTTATTTTCGATCCGTATTATTGTTTTACAAAAGAATCGACTTTTCATAATTCAAAAATTTATATTTTATTTTCGTTCAGTATTTTTGTTTTACAAAAAAATCTAATTTTCATAATTTGGAAATCTATATTTTATTTTCGGTCCAGTATTTTTGTTTTACAAAAAACTCGATTTTTCATAATTTGGAATTTTATATTTTATTTTCGATCCGAAGTTTTTTTACACAAAATAACTCAATATTTTGTAATTTGGACATTCGAATTTTATTTTCTGGTCCAGTACTTTTTTTTTTACACAAAAAATCTATTTTTGGTCATTTCGAAATTTAAATTTTGTTTTTAATCCGTACTTTTGTTTTACAAAAATAAATCAATTTTTCACAATTTGGAAATTTATATTTTATTTTCGATCCGTACTTTTGTTTTACAAAAACAACACAATTTTTCATAATTTGGAAATTCAAATTTTATTTTCGATCCAGTACTTTTGTTTTACACAAGAAAACTAAATTTTTCATAATTTAGAAATTTAAATTTTATTTTCGATCCGTACTATTGTTTTACAAAAGAATCGACTTTTCATAATTCAAAATTTATATTTTATTTTCGTCTCGTACTTTTGTTTTACAAAAAAATCTAATTTTCATAATTTGGAAATCTATATTTTATTTTCGGTCCGTACTTTTGTTTTACAAAAAAAACTCGATTTTTCATAATTTGGAATTTTATATTTTATTTTCGATCTGAAGTTTTTTTTACACAAAATAACTCAATATTTTGTAATTTGGACATTCGAATTTTATTTTCGGTCCGTACTTTTTTTTTACACAAAAAAAATCTATTTTTGGTCATTTCGAAATTTAAATTTTGTTTTTAATCCGTACTTTTGTTTTACAAAAATAAATCAATTTTTCACAATTTGGAAATTTATATTTTATTTTCGATCCGTACTTTTGTTTTACAAAAACAACGACAATTTTTCATAATTTGGAAATTCAAATTTTATTTTCGATCTAGTACTTTTGTTTTACACAAGAAAACTAAATTTTTCATAATTTAGAAATTTAAATTTTATTTTCGATCCGTACTATTGTTTTACAAAAGAATCGACTTTTCATAATTCAAAATTTATATTTTATTTTCGTTCAGTACTTTTGTTTTACAAAAAAATCTAATTTTCATAATTTGGAAATCTATATTTTATTTTCGGTCCAGTATTTTTGTTTTACAAAAAACTCGATTTTTCATAATTTGGAATTTTATATTTTATTTTCGATCTGAAGTTTTTTTTACACAAAATAACTCAATATTTTGTAATTTGGACATTCGAATTTTATTTTCGGTCCGTACTTTTTTTTTTACACAAAAAAAATCTATTTTTGGTCATTTCGAAATTTAAATTTTGTTTTTAATCCGTACTTTTGTTTTACAAAAATAAATCAATTTTTCACAATTTGGAAATTTATATTTTATTTTCGATCCGTACTTTTGTTTTACAAAAACAAGCACAATTTTTTATAATTTGGAAATTCAAATTTTATTTTCCATCTGTACTTTTGTTTTACACAAGAAAACTAAAGTTTTCATAATTTAGAAATTTAAATTTTATTTTCGATCCGTACTATTGTTTTACAAAAGAATCGACTTTTCATAATTCAAAAATTTATATTTTATTTTCGTTCAGTACTTTTGTTTTACAAAAAAATCTAATTTTCATAATTTGGAAATCTATATTTTATTTTCGGTCCAGTACTTTTGTTTTACAAAAAAACTCGATTTTTCATAATTTGAATTTTATATTTTATTTTCGATCCGAAGTTTTTTTACACAAAATAACTCAATATTTTGTAATTTGGACATTCGAATTTTATTTTCTGGTCCGTACTTTTTTTTACACAAAAAATCTATTTTTGGTCATTTCGAAATTTAAATTTTGTTTTTAATCCGTACTTTTGTTTTACAAAAATAAATCAATTTTTCACAATTTGGAAATTTATATTTTATTTTCGATCCAGTACTTTTGTTTTACAAAAACAAAGACAATTTTTTATAATTTGGAAATTCAAATTTTATTTTCCATCTGTACTTTTGTTTTACACAAGAAAACTAAAGTTTTCATAATTTAGAAATTTAAATTTTATTTTCGATCCGTACTATTGTTTTACAAAAGAATCGACTTTTCATAATTCAAAAATTTATATTTTATTTTCGTTCCGTACTTTTGTTTTACAAAAAAATCTAATTTTCATAATTTGGAAATCTATATTTTATTTTCGGTCCAGTATTTTTGTTTTACAAAAAACTCGATTTTTCATAATTTGAATTTTATATTTTATTTTCGATCCGAAGTTTTTTTACACAAAATAACTCAATATTTTGTAATTTGGACATTCGAATTTTATTTTCTGGTCCAGTACTTTTTTTTTACACAAAAATCTATTTTTGGTCATTTCGAAATTTAAATTTTGTTTTTAATCCAGTACTTTTGTTTTACAAAAATAAATCAATTTTTCACAATTTGGAAATTTATATTTTATTTTCGATCCAGTACTTTTTGTTTTACAAAAACAACACAATTTTTCATAATTTGGAAATTCAAATTTTATTTTCGATCTCAGTACTTTTGTTTTACACAAGAAAACTAAATTTTTCATAATTTAGAAATTTAAATTTTATTTTCGATCCGTACTATTGTTTTACAAAAGAATCGACTTTTCATAATTCAAAATTTATATTTTATTTTCGTTCGTACTTTTGTTTTACAAAAAAATCTAATTTTCATAATTTGGAAATCTATATTTTATTTTCTGGTCCGTACTTTTGTTTTACAAAAAACTCGATTTTTCATAATTTGGAATTTTATATTTTATTTTCGATCCGAAGTTTTTTTACACAAAATAACTCAATATTTTGTAATTTGGACATTCGAATTTTATTTTCTATCCAGTACTTTTTTTTACACAAAAAATCTATTTTTGGTCATTTCGAAATTTAAATTTTGTTTTTAATCCGTACTTTTGTTTTACAAAAATAAATCAATTTTTCACAATTTGGAAATTTATATTTTATTTTCGATCCGTACTTTTGTTTTACAAAAACAACACAATTTTTCATAATTTTGAAATTCAAATTTTATTTTCGATCCAGTACTTTTGTTTTACACAAGAAAACTAAATTTTTCATAATTTAGAAATTTAAATTTTATTTTCGATCCGTACTTATTGTTTTACAAAAGAATCGACTTTTCATAATTCAAAAATTTATATTTTATTTTCGTTCGCACTTTTTGTTTTACAAAAAAATCTAATTTTCATAATTTGGAAATCTATATTTTATTTTCGGTCCAGTACTTTTGTTTTACAAAAAACTCGATTTTTCATAATTTGGAATTTTATATTTTATTTTCGATCCGAAGTTTTTTTTACACAAAATAACTCAATATTTTGTAATTTGGACATTCGAATTTTATTTTCGGTCCAGTACTTTTTTTTACACAAAAAAATCTATTTTTGGTCATTTCGAAATTTAAATTTTGTTTTTAATCCGTACTTTTGTTTTACAAAAATAAATCAATTTTTCACAATTTGGAAATTTATATTTTATTTTCGATCCGTACTTTTGTTTTACAAAAACAAGACAATTTTTTATAATTTGGAAATTCAAATTTTATTTTCGATCTCAGTACTTTTGTTTTACACAAGAAAACTAAAGTTTTCATAATTTAGAAATTTAAATTTTATTTTCGATCCGTACTATTGTTTTACAAAAGAATCGACTTTTCATAATTCAAAATTTATATTTTATTTTCGTTCGCATTTTTGTTTTACAAAAAAATCTAATTTTCATAATTTGGAAATCTATATTTTATTTTCGGTCCGTACTTTTGTTTTACAAAAAACTCGATTTTTCATAATTTGAATTTTATATTTTATTTTCGATCCGAGTTTTTTTACACAAAATAACTCAATATTTTGTAATTTGACATTCGAATTTTATTTTCGGTCCGTACTTTTTTTTACACAAAAATCTATTTTTGGTCATTTCGAAATTTAAATTTTGTTTTTAATCCGTACTTTTGTTTTACAAAAATAAATCAATTTTTCACAATTTGGAAATTTATATTTTATTTTCGATCCGTACTTTTGTTTTACAAAAAACAGCACAATTTTTTATAATTTGGAAATTCAAATTTTATTTTCGATCCAGTACTTTTGTTTTACACAAGAAAACTAAAGTTTTCATAATTTAGAAATTTAAATTTTATTTTCGATCCGTACTATTGTTTTACAAAAGAATCGACTTTTCATAATTCAAAATTTATATTTTATTTTCGTTCAGTACTTTTGTTTTACAAAAAAATCTAATTTTCATAATTTGGAAATCTATATTTTATTTTCTGGTCCGTACTTTTGTTTTACAAAAAACTCGATTTTTCATAATTTGGAATTTTATATTTTATTTTCGATCCAAGTTTTTTTACACAAAATAACTCAATATTTTGTAATTTGGACATTCGAATTTTATTTTCGGTCCAGTACTTTTTTTTACACAAAAAATCTATTTTTGGTCATTTCGAAATTTAAATTTTGTTTTTAATCCAGTACTTTTGTTTTACAAAAATAAATCAATTTTTCACAATTTGGAAATTTATATTTTATTTTCGATCCAGTACTTTTGTTTTACAAAAACAACACAATTTTTCATAATTTGGAAATTCAAATTTTATTTTCGATCCAGTACTTTTGTTTTACACAAGAAAACTAAATTTTTCATAATTTAGAAATTTAAATTTTATTTTCGATCCAGTACTATTGTTTTACAAAAGAATCGACTTTTCATAATTCAAAAATTTATATTTTATTTTCGTTCGTATCTTTTGTTTTACAAAAAAAATCTAATTTTCATAATTTGGAAATCTATATTTTATTTTCGGTCCGTATTTTTGTTTTACAAAAAACTCGATTTTTCATAATTTGAATTTTATATTTTATTTTCGATCCGAAGTTTTTTTACACAAAATAACTCAATATTTTGTAATTTGGACATTCGAATTTTATTTTCGGTCCAGTATTTTTTTTTACACAAAAAATCTATTTTTGGTCATTTCGAAATTTAAATTTTGTTTTTAATCCGTACTTTTGTTTTACAAAAATAAATCAATTTTTCACAATTTGGAAATTTATATTTTATTTTCGATCCAGTACTTTTGTTTTACAAAAACAACACAATTTTTCATAATTTGGAAATTCAAATTTTATTTTCGATCCAGACTTTTGTTTTACACAAGAAAACTAAATTTTTCATAATTTAGAAATTTAAATTTTATTTTCGATCCGTACTATTGTTTTACAAAAGAATCGACTTTTCATAATTCAAAAATTTATATTTTATTTTCGTTCCGTACTTTTGTTTTACAAAAAAAAATCTAATTTTCATAATTTGGAAATCTATATTTTATTTTCGGTCCGTACTTTTGTTTTACAAAAAAAACTCGATTTTTCATAATTTGGAATTTTATATTTTATTTTCGATCTGAAGTTTTTTTTACACAAAATAACTCAATATTTTGTAATTTGGACATTCGAATTTTATTTTCGGTCCGTACTTTTTTTTTTACACAAAAAAAATCTATTTTTGGTCATTTCGAAATTTAAATTTTGTTTTTAATCCGTACTTTTGTTTTACAAAAATAAATCAATTTTTCACAATTTGAAATTTATATTTTATTTTCGATCCAGTACTTTTGTTTTACAAAAACAACACAATTTTTTATAATTTGAAATTCAAATTTTATTTTCGATCCAGACTTTTGTTTTACACAAGAAAACTAAATTTTTCATAATTTAGAAATTTAAATTTTATTTTCGATCCGTACTATTGTTTTACAAAAGAATCGACTTTTCATAATTCAAAATTTATATTTTATTTTCGTTCCGTACTTTTGTTTTACAAAAAAAAATCTAATTTTCATAATTTGGAAATCTATATTTTATTTTCGGTCCGTACTTTTGTTTTACAAAAAACTCGATTTTTCATAATTTGGAATTTTATATTTTATTTTCGATCTGAAGTTTTTTTACACAAAATAACTCAATATTTTGTAATTTGACATTCGAATTTTATTTTCTGGTCCAGTACTTTTTTACACAAAAAAATCTATTTTTGGTCATTTCGAAATTTAAATTTTGTTTTTAATCCGTACTTTTGTTTTACAAAAATAAATCAATTTTTCACAATTTGGAAATTTATATTTTATTTTCGATCCGTACTTTTGTTTTACAAAAACAACACAATTTTTCATAATTTGGAAATTCAAATTTTATTTTCGATCCAGTACTTTTGTTTTACACAAGAAAACTAAATTTTTCATAATTTAGAAATTTAAATTTTATTTTCGATCCGTATCTATTGTTTTACAAAAGAATCGACTTTTCATAATTCAAAAATTTATATTTTATTTTCGTTCAGTACTTTTGTTTTACAAAAAAATCTAATTTTCATAATTTGGAAATCTATATTTTATTTTCGGTCCAGTACTTTTTGTTTTACAAAAAACTCGATTTTTCATAATTTGGAATTTTATATTTTATTTTCGATCTGAAGTTTTTTTACACAAAATAACTCAATATTTTGTAATTTGGACATTCGAATTTTATTTTCTGGTCCAGTACTTTTTTTTACACAAAAAATCTATTTTTGGTCATTTCGAAATTTAAATTTTGTTTTTAATCCAGTACTTTTGTTTTACAAAAATAAATCAATTTTTCACAATTTGGAAATTTATATTTTATTTTCGATCCAGTACTTTTGTTTTACAAAAACAACACAATTTTTTATAATTTGGAAATTCAAATTTTATTTTCGATCCAGTACTTTTGTTTTACACAAGAAAACTAAATTTTTCATAATTTAGAAATTTAAATTTTATTTTCGATCCGTACTATTGTTTTACAAAAGAATCGACTTTTCATAATTCAAAAATTTATATTTTATTTTCGTTCAGTACTTTTGTTTTACAAAAAAATCTAATTTTCATAATTTGAAATCTATATTTTATTTTCTGTCCGTACTTTTGTTTTACAAAAAACTCGATTTTTCATAATTTGGAATTTTATATTTTATTTTCGATCCGAAGTTTTTTTACACAAAATAACTCAATATTTTGTAATTTGGACATTCGAATTTTATTTTCGGTCCAGACTTTTTTTTTTACACAAAAAATCTATTTTTGGTCATTTCGAAATTTAAATTTTGTTTTTAATCCAGACTTTTTGTTTTACAAAAATAAATCAATTTTTCACAATTTGGAAATTTATATTTTATTTTCGATCCAGTACTTTTGTTTTACAAAAACAACACAATTTTTCATAATTTGAAATTCAAATTTTATTTTCGATCCAGTACTTTTGTTTTACACAAGAAAACTAAATTTTTCATAATTTAGAAATTTAAATTTTATTTTCGATCCGTACTATTGTTTTACAAAAGAATCGACTTTTCATAATTCAAAAATTTATATTTTATTTTCGTTCGCGACTTTTGTTTTACAAAAAAATCTAATTTTCATAATTTGGAAATCTATATTTTATTTTCGGTCCAGTATTTTTGTTTTACAAAAAACTCGATTTTTCATAATTTGGAATTTTATATTTTATTTTCGATCCAAGTTTTTTTACACAAAATAACTCAATATTTTGTAATTTGACATTCGAATTTTATTTTCGGTCCGTACTTTTTTTTTTACACAAAAAATCTATTTTTGGTCATTTCGAAATTTAAATTTTGTTTTTAATCCAGTACTTTTGTTTTACAAAAATAAATCAATTTTTCACAATTTGGAAATTTATATTTTATTTTCGATCCGTACTTTTGTTTTACAAAAACAACACAATTTTTCATAATTTGAAATTCAAATTTTATTTTCGATCCAGTACTTTTGTTTTACACAAGAAAACTAAATTTTTCATAATTTAGAAATTTAAATTTTATTTTCGATCCGTACTATTGTTTTACAAAAGAATCGACTTTTCATAATTCAAAATTTATATTTTATTTTCGTTCAGTATTTTTGTTTTACAAAAAAATCTAATTTTCATAATTTGGAAATCTATATTTTATTTTCTGGTCCAGTACTTTTGTTTTACAAAAAACTCGATTTTTCATAATTTGGAATTTTATATTTTATTTTCGATCTGAAGTTTTTTTACACAAAATAACTCAATATTTTGTAATTTGGACATTCGAATTTTATTTTCTGGTCCAGTACTTTTTTTTTACACAAAAATCTATTTTTGGTCATTTCGAAATTTAAATTTTGTTTTTAATCCAGTACTTTTGTTTTACAAAAATAAATCAATTTTTCACAATTTGGAAATTTATATTTTATTTTCGATCCGTACTTTTGTTTTACAAAAACAGCACAATTTTTTATAATTTGAAATTCAAATTTTATTTTCGATCTCAGACTTTTGTTTTACACAAGAAAACTAAATTTTTCATAATTTAGAAATTTAAATTTTATTTTCGATCCGTACTATTGTTTTACAAAAGAATCGACTTTTCATAATTCAAAAATTTATATTTTATTTTCGTTCAGCATTTTTGTTTTACAAAAAAATCTAATTTTCATAATTTGGAAATCTATATTTTATTTTCTGGTCCGTACTTTTGTTTTACAAAAAACTCGATTTTTCATAATTTGGAATTTTATATTTTATTTTCGATCTGAAGTTTTTTTACACAAAATAACTCAATATTTTGTAATTTGACATTCGAATTTTATTTTCGGTCCAGTACTTTTTTTTTACACAAAAATCTATTTTTGGTCATTTCGAAATTTAAATTTTGTTTTTAATCCGTACTTTTGTTTTACAAAAATAAATCAATTTTTCACAATTTGGAAATTTATATTTTATTTTCGATCCGTACTTTTGTTTTACAAAAACAACACAATTTTTCATAATTTGGAAATTCAAATTTTATTTTCGATCCAGTACTTTTGTTTTACACAAGAAAACTAAATTTTTCATAATTTAGAAATTTAAATTTTATTTTCGATCCGTACTATTGTTTTACAAAAGAATCGACTTTTCATAATTCAAAAATTTATATTTTATTTTCGTTCAGCATTTTTGTTTTACAAAAAAATCTAATTTTCATAATTTGGAAATCTATATTTTATTTTCGGTCCAGTATTTTTGTTTTACAAAAAACTCGATTTTTCATAATTTGGAATTTTATATTTTATTTTCGATCTGAAGTTTTTTTACACAAAATAACTCAATATTTTGTAATTTGGACATTCGAATTTTATTTTCGGTCCGTACTTTTTTTTTACACAAAAATCTATTTTTGGTCATTTCGAAATTTAAATTTTGTTTTTAATCCGTACTTTTGTTTTACAAAAATAAATCAATTTTTCACAATTTGGAAATTTATATTTTATTTTCGATCCGTACTTTTGTTTTACAAAAAACAGCACAATTTTTTATAATTTGGAAATTCAAATTTTATTTTCGATCTGTACTTTTGTTTTACACAAGAAAACTAAATTTTTCATAATTTAGAAATTTAAATTTTATTTTCGATCCGTACTATTGTTTTACAAAAGAATCGACTTTTCATAATTCAAAATTTATATTTTATTTTCGTTCTGCATTTTTGTTTTACAAAAAAATCTAATTTTCATAATTTGGAAATCTATATTTTATTTTCGGTCCAGTATTTTTGTTTTACAAAAACTCGATTTTTCATAATTTGGAATTTTATATTTTATTTTCGATCCGAAGTTTTTTTACACAAAATAACTCAATATTTTGTAATTTGGACATTCGAATTTTATTTTCTGGTCCAGTACTTTTTTTTTACACAAAAAATCTATTTTTGGTCATTTCGAAATTTAAATTTTGTTTTTAATCCAGTACTTTTGTTTTACAAAAATAAATCAATTTTTCACAATTTGGAAATTTATATTTTATTTTCGATCCGTACTTTTGTTTTACAAAAACAACACAATTTTTCATAATTTGGAAATTCAAATTTTATTTTCGATCCAGTACTTTTGTTTTACACAAGAAAACTAAATTTTTCATAATTTAGAAATTTAAATTTTATTTTCGATCCGTACTATTGTTTTACAAAAGAATCGACTTTTCATAATTCAAAATTTATATTTTATTTTCGTTCAGTACTTTTGTTTTACAAAAAAATCTAATTTTCATAATTTGGAAATCTATATTTTATTTTCTGGTCCAGTATCTTTTGTTTTACAAAAAACTCGATTTTTCATAATTTGGAATTTTATATTTTATTTTCGATCCGAAGTTTTTTTACACAAAATAACTCAATATTTTGTAATTTGGACATTCGAATTTTATTTTCGGTCCAGTACTTTTTTTTTTACACAAAAATCTATTTTTGGTCATTTCGAAATTTAAATTTTGTTTTTAATCCAGTATTTTTGTTTTACAAAAATAAATCAATTTTTCACAATTTGGAAATTTATATTTTATTTTCGATCCGTACTTTTGTTTTACAAAAACAAAGACAATTTTTTATAATTTGGAAATTCAAATTTTATTTTCGATCCAGTACTTTTGTTTTACACAAGAAAACTAAAGTTTTCATAATTTAGAAATTTAAATTTTATTTTCGATCCGTACTATTGTTTTACAAAAGAATCGACTTTTCATAATTCAAAATTTATATTTTATTTTCGTTCGCATTTTTGTTTTACAAAAAAATCTAATTTTCATAATTTGGAAATCTATATTTTATTTTCTGGTCCGTACTTTTGTTTTACAAAAACTCGATTTTTCATAATTTGGAATTTTATATTTTATTTTCGATCCGAAGTTTTTTTACACAAAATAACTCAATATTTTGTAATTTGACATTCGAATTTTATTTTCTGGTCCAGTACTTTTTTTTTACACAAAAATCTATTTTTGGTCATTTCGAAATTTAAATTTTGTTTTTAATCCAGTACTTTTGTTTTACAAAAATAAATCAATTTTTCACAATTTGGAAATTTATATTTTATTTTCGATCCAGTACTTTTGTTTTACAAAAACAACGACAATTTTTTATAATTTGGAAATTCAAATTTTATTTTCGATCCAGTACTTTTGTTTTACACAAGAAAACTAAATTTTTCATAATTTAGAAATTTAAATTTTATTTTCGATCCGTACTATTGTTTTACAAAAGAATCGACTTTTCATAATTCAAAAATTTATATTTTATTTTCGTTCAGCATTTTTGTTTTACAAAAAAATCTAATTTTCATAATTTGGAAATCTATATTTTATTTTCTGGTCCGTATTTTTGTTTTACAAAAAACTCGATTTTTCATAATTTGGAATTTTATATTTTATTTTCGATCCGAAGTTTTTTTACACAAAATAACTCAATATTTTGTAATTTGACATTCGAATTTTATTTTCTGGTCCGTACTTTTTTTTTTACACAAAAAATCTATTTTTGGTCATTTCGAAATTTAAATTTTGTTTTTAATCCGTACTTTTGTTTTACAAAAATAAATCAATTTTTCACAATTTGGAAATTTATATTTTATTTTCGATCCGTACTTTTGTTTTACAAAAACAACACAATTTTTCATAATTTGGAAATTCAAATTTTATTTTCGATCCAGTACTTTTGTTTTACACAAGAAAACTAAATTTTTCATAATTTAGAAATTTAAATTTTATTTTCGATCCGTACTATTGTTTTACAAAAGAATCGACTTTTCATAATTCAAAAATTTATATTTTATTTTCGTTCGTACTTTTGTTTTACAAAAAAATCTAATTTTCATAATTTGGAAATCTATATTTTATTTTCGGTCCAGTATTTTTGTTTTACAAAAAACTCGATTTTTCATAATTTGGAATTTTATATTTTATTTTCGATCCGAAGTTTTTTTACACAAAATAACTCAATATTTTGTAATTTGACATTCGAATTTTATTTTCTGGTCCAGACTTTTTTTTTTACACAAAAATCTATTTTTGGTCATTTCGAAATTTAAATTTTGTTTTTAATCCGTACTTTTGTTTTACAAAAATAAATCAATTTTTCACAATTTGGAAATTTATATTTTATTTTCGATCCAGTACTTTTGTTTTACAAAAACAACACAATTTTTCATAATTTGAAATTCAAATTTTATTTTCGATCTGTACTTTTGTTTTACACAAGAAAACTAAATTTTTCATAATTTAGAAATTTAAATTTTATTTTCGATCCAGTACTATTGTTTTACAAAAGAATCGACTTTTCATAATTCAAAATTTATATTTTATTTTCGTTCAGTATTTTTGTTTTACAAAAAAATCTAATTTTCATAATTTGGAAATCTATATTTTATTTTCTGGTCCAGTACTTTTGTTTTACAAAAACTCGATTTTTCATAATTTGGAATTTTATATTTTATTTTCGATCTGAAGTTTTTTTACACAAAATAACTCAATATTTTGTAATTTGACATTCGAATTTTATTTTCGGTCCAGTACTTTTTTTTTACACAAAAAAATCTATTTTTGGTCATTTCGAAATTTAAATTTTGTTTTTAATCCAGTACTTTTGTTTTACAAAAATAAATCAATTTTTCACAATTTGGAAATTTATATTTTATTTTCGATCCGTACTTTTGTTTTACAAAAACAAGCACAATTTTTTATAATTTGGAAATTCAAATTTTATTTTCGATCCAGTACTTTTGTTTTACACAAGAAAACTAAAGTTTTCATAATTTAGAAATTTAAATTTTATTTTCGATCCGTACTATTGTTTTACAAAAGAATCGACTTTTCATAATTCAAAATTTATATTTTATTTTCGTTCAGATCTTTTGTTTTACAAAAAAATCTAATTTTCATAATTTGGAAATCTATATTTTATTTTCGGTCCAGTACTTTTGTTTTACAAAAAACTCGATTTTTCATAATTTGGAATTTTATATTTTATTTTCGATCCGAAGTTTTTTTACACAAAATAACTCAATATTTTGTAATTTGGACATTCGAATTTTATTTTCGGTCCGTACTTTTTTTTTTACACAAAAAATCTATTTTTGGTCATTTCGAAATTTAAATTTTGTTTTTAATCCAGTACTTTTGTTTTACAAAAATAAATCAATTTTTCACAATTTGGAAATTTATATTTTATTTTCGATCCGTACTTTTGTTTTACAAAAACAAGCACAATTTTTTATAATTTGGAAATTCAAATTTTATTTTCGATCTCAGTACTTTTGTTTTACACAAGAAAACTAAATTTTTCATAATTTAGAAATTTAAATTTTATTTTCGATCCGTACTATTGTTTTACAAAAGAATCGACTTTTCATAATTCAAAATTTATATTTTATTTTCGTTCAGTACTTTTGTTTTACAAAAAAATCTAATTTTCATAATTTGGAAATCTATATTTTATTTTCGGTCCAGTACTTTTGTTTTACAAAAAACTCGATTTTTCATAATTTGGAATTTTATATTTTATTTTCGATCTGAAGTTTTTTTACACAAAATAACTCAATATTTTGTAATTTGGACATTCGAATTTTATTTTCGGTCCGTACTTTTTTTTACACAAAAAATCTATTTTTGGTCATTTCGAAATTTAAATTTTGTTTTTAATCCAGTACTTTTGTTTTACAAAAATAAATCAATTTTTCACAATTTGGAAATTTATATTTTATTTTCGATCCAGTACTTTTGTTTTACAAAAACAACACAATTTTTCATAATTTGGAAATTCAAATTTTATTTTCGATCCAGTACTTTTGTTTTACACAAGAAAACTAAATTTTTCATAATTTAGAAATTTAAATTTTATTTTCGATCCAGTACTATTGTTTTACAAAAGAATCGACTTTTCATAATTCAAAAATTTATATTTTATTTTCGTTCAGTACTTTTGTTTTACAAAAAAATCTAATTTTCATAATTTGGAAATCTATATTTTATTTTCTGGTCCAGTACTTTTGTTTTACAAAAAACTCGATTTTTCATAATTTGGAATTTTATATTTTATTTTCGATCTGAAGTTTTTTTACACAAAATAACTCAATATTTTGTAATTTGGACATTCGAATTTTATTTTCGGTCCGTATTTCTTTTTTTACACAAAAAATCTATTTTTGGTCATTTCGAAATTTAAATTTTGTTTTTAATCCAGTACTTTTGTTTTACAAAAATAAATCAATTTTTCACAATTTGGAAATTTATATTTTATTTTCGATCCAGTACTTTTGTTTTACAAAAACAAGCACAATTTTTCATAATTTGGAAATTCAAATTTTATTTTCGATCTGTACTTTTGTTTTACACAAGAAAACTAAATTTTTCATAATTTAGAAATTTAAATTTTATTTTCGATCCGTACTATTGTTTTACAAAAGAATCGACTTTTCATAATTCAAAAATTTATATTTTATTTTCGTTCAGTACTTTTGTTTTACAAAAAAATCTAATTTTCATAATTTGGAAATCTATATTTTATTTTCGGTCCGTACTTTTGTTTTACAAAAAACTCGATTTTTCATAATTTGGAATTTTATATTTTATTTTCGATCTGAAGTTTTTTTACACAAAATAACTCAATATTTTGTAATTTGGACATTCGAATTTTATTTTCGGTCCAGTACTTTTTTTTACACAAAAAAATCTATTTTTGGTCATTTCGAAATTTAAATTTTGTTTTTAATCCAGTACTTTTGTTTTACAAAAATAAATCAATTTTTCACAATTTGGAAATTTATATTTTATTTTCGATCCAGTACTTTTGTTTTACAAAAACAACACAATTTTTCATAATTTGGAAATTCAAATTTTATTTTCGATCTGTACTTTTGTTTTACACAAGAAAACTAAATTTTTCATAATTTTAAAAATCAAATTTTATTTTCGATCCGTACTATTGTTTTACAAAAGAATCGACTTTTCATAATTCAAAAATTTATATTTTATTTTCGTTCCGTACTTTTGTTTTACAAAAAAAAATCTAATTTTCATAATTTGGAAATCTATATTTTATTTTCGGTCCAGTACTTTTGTTTTACAAAAAACTCGATTTTTCATAATTTGGAATTTTATATTTTATTTTCGATCTGAAGTTTTTTTACACAAAATAACTCAATATTTTGTAATTTGGACATTCGAATTTTATTTTCGGTCCAGTACTTTTTTTTACACAAAAAAATCTATTTTTGGTCATTTCGAAATTTAAATTTTGTTTTTAATCCAGTACTTTTGTTTTACAAAAATAAATCAATTTTTCACAATTTGGAAATTTATATTTTATTTTCGATCCAGTACTTTTGTTTTACAAAAACAACACAATTTTTCATAATTTGGAAATTCAAATTTTATTTTCGATCTGTACTTTTGTTTTACACAAGAAAACTAAATTTTTCATAATTTAGAAATTTAAATTTTATTTTCGATCCGTACTATTGTTTTACAAAAGAATCGACTTTTCATAATTCAAAAATTTATATTTTATTTTCGTTCCAGTACTTTTGTTTTACAAAAAAATCTAATTTTCATAATTTGGAAATCTATATTTTATTTTCGGTCCAGTACTTTTGTTTTACAAAAAAACTCGATTTTTCATAATTTGGAATTTTATATTTTATTTTCGATCCGAAGTTTTTTTACACAAAATAACTCAATATTTTGTAATTTGGACATTCGAATTTTATTTTCGGTCCAGATTTCTTTTTTACACAAAAAATCTATTTTTGGTCATTTCGAAATTTAAATTTTGTTTTTAATCCAGTACTTTTGTTTTACAAAAATAAATCAATTTTTCACAATTTGGAAATTTATATTTTATTTTCGATCCGTACTTTTGTTTTACAAAAAACAACACAATTTTTCATAATTTGGAAATTCAAATTTTATTTTCGATCTGTACTTTTGTTTTACACAAGAAAACTAAATTTTTCATAATTTAGAAATTTAAATTTTATTTTCGATCCAGTACTATTGTTTTACAAAAGAATCGACTTTTCATAATTCAAAATTTATATTTTATTTTCGTTCAGTACTTTTGTTTTACAAAAAAATCTAATTTTCATAATTTGGAAATCTATATTTTATTTTCGGTCCGTACTTTTGTTTTACAAAAAACTCGATTTTTCATAATTTGGAATTTTATATTTTATTTTCGATCCGAAGTTTTTTTACACAAAATAACTCAATATTTTGTAATTTGGACATTCGAATTTTATTTTCGGTCCAGTACTTTTTTTTACACAAAAAATCTATTTTTGGTCATTTCGAAATTTAAATTTTGTTTTTAATCCAGTACTTTTGTTTTACAAAAATAAATCAATTTTTCACAATTTGGAAATTTATATTTTATTTTCGATCCGTACTTTTGTTTTACAAAAAACAACACAATTTTTCATAATTTGGAAATTCAAATTTTATTTTCGATCTGTACTTTTGTTTTACACAAGAAAACTAAATTTTTCATAATTTAGAAATTTAAATTTTATTTTCGATCCGTACTATTGTTTTACAAAAGAATCGACTTTTCATAATTCAAAAATTTATATTTTATTTTCGTTCCGTACTTTTGTTTTACAAAAAAATCTAATTTTCATAATTTGGAAATCTATATTTTATTTTCGGTCCAGTACTTTTGTTTTACAAAAAACTCGATTTTTCATAATTTGGAATTTTATATTTTATTTTCGATCCGAAGTTTTTTTACACAAAATAACTCAATATTTTGTAATTTGGACATTCGAATTTTATTTTCGGTCCAGTACTTTTTTTTACACAAAAAATCTATTTTTGGTCATTTCGAAATTTAAATTTTGTTTTTAATCCAGTACTTTTGTTTTACAAAAATAAATCAATTTTTCACAATTTGGAAATTTATATTTTATTTTCGATCCAGTACTTTTGTTTTACAAAAACAGCACAATTTTTTATAATTTGGAAATTCAAATTTTATTTTCGATCCAGTACTTTTGTTTTACACAAGAAAACTAAAGTTTTCATAATTTAGAAATTTAAATTTTATTTTCGATCCGTACTATTGTTTTACAAAAGAATCGACTTTTCATAATTCAAAAATTTATATTTTATTTTCGTTCAGTACTTTTGTTTTACAAAAAAATCTAATTTTCATAATTTGGAAATCTATATTTTATTTTCGGTCCAGTACTTTTGTTTTACAAAAAACTCGATTTTTCATAATTTGGAATTTTATATTTTATTTTCGATCTGAAGTTTTTTTACACAAAATAACTCAATATTTTGTAATTTGGACATTCGAATTTTATTTTCGGTCCGTACTTTTTTTTTACACAAAAAAAATCTATTTTTGGTCATTTCGAAATTTAAATTTTGTTTTTAATCCGTACTTTTGTTTTACAAAAATAAATCAATTTTTCACAATTTGGAAATTTATATTTTATTTTCGATCCAGTACTTTTGTTTTACAAAAACAACACAATTTTTCATAATTTGGAAATTCAAATTTTATTTTCGATCCAGTACTTTTGTTTTACACAAGAAAACTAAATTTTTCATAATTTAGAAATTTAAATTTTATTTTCGATCCGTACTATTGTTTTACAAAAGAATCGACTTTTCATAATTCAAAAATTTATATTTTATTTTCGTTCAGTACTTTTGTTTTACAAAAAAATCTAATTTTCATAATTTGGAAATCTATATTTTATTTTCGGTCCAGTATTTTTGTTTTACAAAAAACTCGATTTTTCATAATTTGGAATTTTATATTTTATTTTCGATCCGAAGTTTTTTTACACAAAATAACTCAATATTTTGTAATTTGGACATTCGAATTTTATTTTCGGTCCAGTACTTTTTTTTTACACAAAAAATCTATTTTTGGTCATTTCGAAATTTAAATTTTGTTTTTAATCCGTACTTTTGTTTTACAAAAATAAATCAATTTTTCACAATTTGGAAATTTATATTTTATTTTCGATCCGTACTTTTGTTTTACAAAAACAACACAATTTTTCATAATTTGGAAATTCAAATTTTATTTTCGATCCAGTACTTTTGTTTTACACAAGAAAACTAAATTTTTCATAATTTAGAAATTTAAATTTTATTTTCGATCCGTACTATTGTTTTACAAAAGAATCGACTTTTCATAATTCAAAAATTTATATTTTATTTTCGTTCAGTATTTTTGTTTTACAAAAAAATCTAATTTTCATAATTTGGAAATCTATATTTTATTTTCTAGTCCAGTACTTTTGTTTTACAAAAAACTCGATTTTTCATAATTTGGAATTTTATATTTTATTTTCGATCCGAAGTTTTTTTACACAAAATAACTCAATATTTTGTAATTTGGACATTCGAATTTTATTTTCGGTCCAGTACTTTTTTTTACACAAAAATCTATTTTTGGTCATTTCGAAATTTAAATTTTGTTTTTAATCCAGTACTTTTGTTTTACAAAAATAAATCAATTTTTCACAATTTGGAAATTTATATTTTATTTTCGATCCGTACTTTTGTTTTACAAAAAACAACACAATTTTTCGTAATTTTGAAATTCAAATTTTATTTTCGATCTGTACTTTTGTTTTACACAAGAAAACTAAATTTTTCATAATTTAGAAATTTAAATTTTATTTTCGATCCGTATTATTGTTTTACAAAAGAATCGACTTTTCATAATTCAAAATTTATATTTTATTTTCGTTCAGTACTTTTGTTTTACAAAAAATCTAATTTTCATAATTTGGAAATCTATATTTTATTTTCGGTCCGTACTTTTGTTTTACAAAAAACTCGATTTTTCATAATTTGGAATTTTATATTTTATTTTCGATCTCAAGTTTTTTTACACAAAATAACTCAATATTTTGTAATTTGGACATTCGAATTTTATTTTCTGGTCCGTACTTTTTTTTTTACACAAAAAAAATCTATTTTTGGTCATTTCGAAATTTAAATTTTGTTTTTAATCCGTACTTTTGTTTTACAAAAATAAATCAATTTTTCACAATTTGGAAATTTATATTTTATTTTCGATCCGTACTTTTGTTTTACAAAAACAAGCACAATTTTTTATAATTTGGAAATTCAAATTTTATTTTCGATCCAGTACTTTTGTTTTACACAAGAAAACTAAATTTTTCATAATTTAGAAATTTAAATTTTATTTTCGATCCGTACTATTGTTTTACAAAAGAATCGACTTTTCATAATTCAAAAATTTATATTTTATTTTCGTTCCGTACTTTTGTTTTACAAAAAAAAATCTAATTTTCATAATTTGGAAATCTATATTTTATTTTCGGTCCGTACTTTTGTTTTACAAAAAAAACTCGATTTTTCATAATTTGGAATTTTATATTTTATTTTCGATCTGAAGTTTTTTTACACAAAATAACTCAATATTTTGTAATTTGACATTCGAATTTTATTTTCTGGTCCAGTACTTTTTTTTTTACACAAAAATCTATTTTTGGTCATTTCGAAATTTAAATTTTGTTTTTAATCCGTACTTTTGTTTTACAAAAATAAATCAATTTTTCACAATTTGGAAATTTATATTTTATTTTCGATCCGTACTTTTGTTTTACAAAAAACAACACAATTTTTCATAATTTGGAAATTCAAATTTTATTTTCGATCTGTACTTTTGTTTTACACAAGAAAACTAAATTTTTCATAATTTAGAAATTTAAATTTTATTTTCGATCCGTACTATTGTTTTACAAAAGAATCGACTTTTCATAATTCAAAAATTTATATTTTATTTTCGTTCCGTACTTTTGTTTTACAAAAAAAAATCTAATTTTCATAATTTGGAAATCTATATTTTATTTTCGGTCCGTACTTTTGTTTTACAAAAAAAACTCGATTTTTCATAATTTGGAATTTTATATTTTATTTTCGATCTGAAGTTTTTTTTACACAAAATAACTCAATATTTTGTAATTTGGACATTCGAATTTTATTTTCGGTCCAGTACTTTTTTTTTACACAAAAATCTATTTTTGGTCATTTCGAAATTTAAATTTTGTTTTTAATCCAGTACTTTTGTTTTACAAAAATAAATCAATTTTTCACAATTTGGAAATTTATATTTTATTTTCGATCCAGTACTTTTGTTTTACAAAAACAACACAATTTTTCATAATTTGGAAATTCAAATTTTATTTTCGATCCAGTACTTTTGTTTTACACAAGAAAACTAAATTTTTCATAATTTAGAAATTTAAATTTTATTTTCGATCCGTACTATTGTTTTACAAAAGAATCGACTTTTCATAATTCAAAATTTATATTTTATTTTCGTTCTGCATTTTTGTTTTACAAAAAAATCTAATTTTCATAATTTGGAAATCTATATTTTATTTTCGGTCCAGTACTTTTGTTTTACAAAAAACTCGATTTTTCATAATTTGGAATTTTATATTTTATTTTCGATCTGAAGTTTTTTTACACAAAATAACTCAATATTTTGTAATTTGGACATTCGAATTTTATTTTCGGTCCAGTACTTTTTTTTTACACAAAAAAATCTATTTTTGGTCATTTCGAAATTTAAATTTTGTTTTTAATCCGTACTTTTGTTTTACAAAAATAAATCAATTTTTCACAATTTGGAAATTTATATTTTATTTTCGATCCAGTACTTTTGTTTTACAAAAACAACACAATTTTTCATAATTTGGAAATTCAAATTTTATTTTCGATCCAGTACTTTTGTTTTACACAAGAAAACTAAATTTTTCATAATTTAGAAATTTAAATTTTATTTTCGATCCGTACTATTGTTTTACAAAAGAATCGACTTTTCATAATTCAAAAATTTATATTTTATTTTCGTTCAGTACTTTTGTTTTACAAAAAAATCTAATTTTCATAATTTGGAAATCTATATTTTATTTTCGGTCCAGTACTTTTGTTTTACAAAAAACTCGATTTTTCATAATTTGGAATTTTATATTTTATTTTCGATCTGAAGTTTTTTTACACAAAATAACTCAATATTTTGTAATTTGGACATTCGAATTTTATTTTCGGTCCAGTACTTTTTTTTACACAAAAAATCTATTTTTGGTCATTTCGAAATTTAAATTTTGTTTTTAATCCGTACTTTTGTTTTACAAAAATAAATCAATTTTTCACAATTTGGAAATTTATATTTTATTTTCGATCCAGTACTTTTGTTTTACAAAAACAACACAATTTTTCATAATTTGGAAATTCAAATTTTATTTTCGATCTGTACTTTTGTTTTACACAAGAAAACTAAATTTTTCATAATTTAGAAATTCAAATTTTATTTTCGATCCGTACTATTGTTTTACAAAAGAATCGACTTTTCATAATTCAAAAATTTATATTTTATTTTCGTTCAGTACTTTTGTTTTACAAAAAAATCTAATTTTCATAATTTGGAAATCTATATTTTATTTTCGGTCCAGTACTTTTGTTTTACAAAAAACTCGATTTTTCATAATTTGGAATTTTATATTTTATTTTCGATCTGAAGTTTTTTTACACAAAATAACTCAATATTTTGTAATTTGGACATTCGAATTTTATTTTCGGTCCGTACTTTTTTTTACACAAAAAATCTATTTTTGGTCATTTCGAAATTTAAATTTTGTTTTTAATCCGTACTTTTGTTTTACAAAAATAAATCAATTTTTCACAATTTGGAAATTTATATTTTATTTTCGATCCGTACTTTTGTTTTACAAAAAACAACACAATTTTTCATAATTTGGAAATTCAAATTTTATTTTCGATCTGTACTTTTGTTTTACACAAGAAAACTAAATTTTTCATAATTTAGAAATTTAAATTTTATTTTCGATCCGTACTATTGTTTTACAAAAGAATCGACTTTTCATAATTCAAAATTTATATTTTATTTTCGTTCTGCATTTTTGTTTTACAAAAAAATCTAATTTTCATAATTTGGAAATCTATATTTTATTTTCGGTCCAGTACTTTTGTTTTACAAAAAACTCGATTTTTCATAATTTGGAATTTTATATTTTATTTTCGATCCGAAGTTTTTTTACACAAAATAACTCAATATTTTGTAATTTGACATTCGAATTTTATTTTCGGTCCGTACTTTTTTTTTTACACAAAAATCTATTTTTGGTCATTTCGAAATTTAAATTTTTTTTTAATCCGTACTTTTGTTTTACAAAAATAAATCAATTTTTCACAATTTGGAAATTTATATTTTATTTTCGATCCGTATTTGTTTTACAAAAAACAACACATCGCTTTATTTTGACCAGCTGTTTAATACAAAATCAATTTTTCATAATTTGGAATTTTATATTTTATTTTCGATCCGAAGTTTTTTTACACAAAATAACTCAATATTTTGTAATTTGGACATTCGAATTTTATTTTCGGTCCGTACTTTTTTTTGTACACAAAAAAAATCTATTTTTGGTCATTTCGAAATTTAAATTTTGTTTTTAATCCGTACTTTTGTTTTACAAAAATAAATCAATTTTTCACAATTTGGAAATTTATATTTTATTTTCGATCCGTACTTTTGTTTTACAAAAAACAGCACAATTTTTCATAATTTGGAAATTCAAATTTTATTTTCGATCTGTACTTTTGTTTTACACAAGAAAACTAAATTTTTCATAATTTAGAAATTTAAATTTTATTTTCGATCCAGTACTATTGTTTTACAAAAGAATCGACTTTTCATAATTCAAAAATTTATATTTTATTTTCGTTCGCATTACTTTTGTTTTACAAAAAAATCTAATTTTCATAATTTGGAAATCTATATTTTATTTTCGGTCCAGTACTTTTGTTTTACAAAAAAACTCGATTTTTCATAATTTGGAATTTTATATTTTATTTTCGATCTGAAGTTTTTTTTACACAAAATAACTCAATATTTTGTAATTTGGACATTCGAATTTTATTTTCGGTCCGTACTTTTTTTTTTACACAAAAAAAATCTATTTTTGGTCATTTCGAAATTTAAATTTTGTTTTTAATCCGTACTTTTGTTTTACAAAAATAAATCAATTTTTCACAATTTGGAAATTTATATTTTATTTTCGATCCAGTACTTTTGTTTTACAAAAACAACACAATTTTTTATAATTTGGAAATTCAAATGTTATTTTCGATCTGTACTTTTGTTTTACACAAGAAAACTAAATTTTTCATAATTTAGAAATTTAAATTTTATTTTCGATCCGTACTATTGTTTTACAAAAGAATCGACTTTTCATAATTCAAAAATTTATATTTTATTTTCGTTCAGTACTTTTGTTTTACAAAAAAATCTAATTTTCATAATTTGGAAATCTATATTTTATTTTCGGTCCAGTACTTTTGTTTTACAAAAAAACTCGATTTTTCATAATTTGGAATTTTATATTTTATTTTCGATCTGAAGTTTTTTTTACACAAAATAACTCAATATTTTGTAATTTGGACATTCGAATTTTATTTTCGGTCCGAACTTTTTTTACACAAAAAAAATCTATTTTTGGTCATTTCGAAATTTAAATTTTGTTTTTAATCCGTACTTTTGTTTTACAAAAATAAATCAATTTTTCACAATTTGGAAATTTATATTTTATTTTCGATCCAGTACTTTTGTTTTACAAAAACAACACAATTTTTCATAATTTGGAAATTCAAATTTTATTTTCGATCCAGTACTTTTGTTTTACACAAGAAAACTAAATTTTTCATAATTTAGAAATTTAAATTTTATTTTCGATCCGTACTATTGTTTTACAAAAGAATCGACTTTTCATAATTCAAAAATTTATATTTTATTTTCGTTCCGTACTTTTGTTTTACAAAAAAATCTAATTTTCATAATTTGAAATCTATATTTTATTTTCGGTCCAGTACTTTTGTTTTACAAAAAAAACTCGATTTTTCATAATTTGGAATTTTATATTTTATTTTCGATCTGAAGTTTTTTTTACACAAAATAACTCAATATTTTGTAATTTGGACATTCGAATTTTATTTTCGGTCCAGTACTTTTTTTTACACAAAAAATCTATTTTTAGTCATTTCGAAATTTAAATTTTGTTTTTAATCCGTACTTTTGTTTTACAAAAATAAATCAATTTTCACAATTTGGAAATTTATATTTTATTTTCGATCCGTACTTTTGTTTTACAAAAAACAACACAATTTTTCATAATTTGGAAATTCAAATTTTATTTTCGATCTGTACTTTTGTTTTACACAAGAAAACTAAATTTTTCATAATTTAGAAATTTAAATTTTATTTTCGATCCAGTACTATTGTTTTACAAAAGAATCGACTTTTCATAATTCAAAAATTTATATTTTATTTTCGTTCCGTACTTTTGTTTTACAAAAAAAAATCTAATTTTCATAATTTGGAAATCTATATTTTATTTTCGGTCCGTACTTTTGTTTTACAAAAAACTCGATTTTTCATAATTTGGAATTTTATATTTTATTTTCGATCTGAAGTTTTTTTACACAAAATAACTCAATATTTTGTAATTTGGACATTCAATTTTATTTTCGATCCGTATCTTTTTTACACAAAAAAATCTATTTTTGGTCATTTCGAAATTTAAATTTTGTTTTTAATCCGTACTTTTGTTTTACAAAAATAAATCAATTTTTCACAATTTGGAAATTTATATTTTATTTTCGATCCGTACTTTTGTTCTACAAAAAACAGCACAATTTTTTATAATTTGGAAATTCAAATTTTATTTTCCATCTGTACTTTTGTTTTACACAAGAAAACTAAAGTTTTCATAATTTAGAAATTTAAATTTTATTTTCGATCCGTACTATTGTTTTACAAAAGAATCGACTTTTCATAATTCAAAATTTATATTTTATTTTCGTTCGCATTTCTTTTGTTTTACAAAAAAATCTAATTTTCATAATTTGGAAATCTATATTTTATTTTCGGTCCAGTACTTTTGTTTTACAAAAAACTCGATTTTTCATAATTTGGAATTTTATATTTTATTTTTCGATCTGAAGTTTTTTTACACAAAATAACTCAATATTTTGTAATTTGGACATTCGAATTTTATTTTCTGGTCCGTAGTATTTTTACACAAAAAATCTATTTTTGGTCATTTCGAAATTTAAATTTTGTTTTTAATCCGTACTTTTGTTTTACAAAAATAAATCAATTTTTCACAATTTGAAATTTATATTTTATTTTCGATCCAGTACTTTTGTTTTACAAAAACAGCACAATTTTTTATAATTTGGAAATTCAAATTTTATTTTCCATCTCAGTACTTTTGTTTTACACAAGAAAACTAAATTTTTCATAATTTAGAAATTTAAATTTTATTTTCGATCCAGTACTATTGTTTTACAAAAGAATCGACTTTTCATAATTCAAAATTTATATTTTATTTTCGCTTCGCATTCTTTTGTTTTACAAAAAAATCTAATTTTCATAATTTGAAATCTATATTTTATTTTCTGGTCCGTACTTTTGTTTTACAAAAAACTCGATTTTTCATAATTTGGAATTTTATATTTTATTTTCGATCCTGAAGTTTTTTTACACAAAATAACTCAATATTTTGTAATTTGGACATTCGATTTTATTTTCTGTCTCAGTACTTTTTTACTTTACACAAAAAATCTATTTTTGGTCATTTCAAATTTAAATTTTGTTTTTAATCCGTACTTTTGTTTTACAAAATAAATCAATTTTTCACAATTTGAAATTTATATTTTATTTTCGATCCGTACTTTTGTTTTACAAAAACAACACAATTTTTCATAATTTGGAAATTCAAATTTTATTTTCGATCCAGTACTTTTGTTTTACACAAGAAAACTAAATTTTTCATAATTTAGAAATTTAAATTTTATTTTCGATCCGTACTATTGTTTTACAAAAGAATCGACTTTTCATAATTCAAAATTTATATTTTATTTTCGTTCGCATTTTTGTTTTACAAAAAAATCTAATTTTCATAATTTGAAATCTATATTTTATTTTCTGGTCCAGTACTTTTGTTTTACAAAAACTCGATTTTTCATAATTTGGAATTTTATATTTTATTTTCGATCCAAGTTTTTTTACACAAAATAACTCAATATTTTGTAATTTGGACATTCAATTTTATTTTCTATTCAGATTTTTTTTTTTACACAAAAATCTATTTTTGGTCATTTCGAAATTTAAATTTTGTTTTTAATCCAGTACTTTTGTTTTACAAAAATAAATCAATTTTTCACAATTTGGAAATTTATATTTTATTTTCGATCCAGTACTTTTGTTTTACAAAACAACACAATTTTTCATAATTTGAAATTCAAATTTTATTTTCGATCCATGACTTTTTGTTTTACACAAGAAAACTAAATTTTTCATAATTTAGAAATTTAAATTTTATTTTCGATCCGTACTATTGTTTTACAAAAGAATCGACTTTTCATAATTCAAAAATTTATATTTTATTTTCGTTCGTACTTTTTGTTTTACAAAAAAATCTAATTTTCATAATTTGGAAATCTATATTTTATTTTCGGTCCAGTATTTTTGTTTTGACAAAAACTCGATTTTTTCATAATTTGGAATTTTATATTTTATTTTCGATCTGAAGTTTTTTTACACAAAATAACTCAATATTTTGTAATTTGACATTCGAATTTTATTTTCTGGTCCAGACTTTTTTTTTACATAAAAAATCTATTTTTGGTCATTTCTGAATTTAAATTTTGTTTTTAATCTGCACTTTTGTTTTACAAAAATAAATCAATTTTTCACAATTTGAAATTTATATTTTATTTTCGATCCAGATCTTTTGTTTTACAAAAACAAGCACAATTTTTTATAATTTGGAAATTCAAATTTTATTTTCCATCCGTGACTTTTGTGTTTACACAAGAAAACTAAAGTTTTCATAATTTAGAAATTTAAATTTTATTTTCGATCCGTACTATTGTTTTACAAAAGAATCGACTTTTCATAATTCAAAAATTTATATTTTATTTTCGTTCGCATTCTTTGTTTTACAAAAAAATCTAATTTTCATAATTTGGAAATCTATATTTTATTTTCTGGTCCAGACTTTTGTTTTACAAAAACTCGATTTTTCATAATTTGAATTTTATATTTTATTTTTCGATCCAAGTTTTTTTACACAAAATAACTCAATATTTTGTAATTTGACATTCGAATTTTATTTTCTGGTCCAGTATTTTTTTTTTTTTACACAAAAATCTATTTTTGGTCATTTCAAATTTAAATTTTGTTTTTAATCCAGACTTTTGTTTTACAAAATAAACCAATTTTTCACAATTTGGAAATTTATATTTTATTTTCGATCCGTATTTCTTTGTTTTACAAAAACAACACAATTTTTCGTAATTTTGAAATTCAAATTTTATTTTTCGACCAGACTTTTGTTTTACACAAGAAAACTAAATTTTTCATAATTTAGAAATTTAAATTTTATTTTCGATCCGTATCTATTGTTTTACAAAAGAATCGACTTTTCATAATTCAAAATTTATATTTTATTTTCGTTCTGATTTTTGTTTTACAAAAAATCTAATTTTCATAATTTGGAAATCTATATTTTATTTTCGGTCCGCATTTTTGTTTTTGCATAAAACTCGATTTTTCATAATTTGAATTTTATATTTTATTTTCGATCCGAAGTTTTTTTACACAAAATAACTCAATATTTTGTAATTTTGGACATTCGAATTTTATTTTCGGTCCGTACTTTTTTTTACATAAAAAAATCTATTTTTGGTCATTTCGGAATTTAAATTTTGTTTTTAATCCGTCACTTTTGTTTTACAAAAATAAATCAATTTTTCACAATTTGGAAATTTATATTTTATTTTCGATCCAGTACTTTTGTTTTACAAAAAACAACGACAATTTTCGTAATTTTGAAATTCAAATTTTATTTTCGATCCAGTACTTTTGTTTTACACAAGAAAACTAAATTTTTCTATAATTTAGAAATTTAAATTTTATTTTCGATCCAGTACTATTGTTTTACAAAAGAATCGACTTTTCATAATTCAAAATTTATATTTTATTTTTCGTTCGTACTTTTGTTTATACAAAAAAATCTAATTTTCATAATTTGAAATCTATATTTTATTTTCGGTCCGTATTTTTGTTTTACAAAAACTCGATTTTTCATAATTTGGAATTTTATATTTTATTTTCGATCCGAAGTTTTTTTACACAAAATAACTCAATATTTTGTAATTTGGACATTCGAATTTTATTTTCGGTCTCAGATATCTTTTTTTTACACAAAAATCTATTTTTGGTCATTTCGAAATTTAAATTTTGTTTTTAATCCGTACTTTTGTTTTACAAAAATAAATCAATTTTTCACAATTTGAAATTTATATTTTATTTTCGATCCAGACTTTTGTTTTACAAAACAACACAATTTTTTCATAATTTGGAAATTCAAATTTTATTTTCGATCCAGTACTTTTGTTTTACACAAGAAAACTAAATTTTTCATAATTTAGAAATTTAAATTTTATTTTCGATCCGTACTATTGTTTTACAAAAGAATCGACTTTTCATAATTCAAAATTTATATTTTATTTTCGTCCGCATTTTTTGTTTTACAAAAAAATCTAATTTTCATAATTTGGAAATCTATATTTTATTTTCTGTCCGTACTTTTGTTTTACAAAAACTCGATTTTTCATAATTTGAATTTTATATTTTATTTTCGACCAAGTTTTTTTACACAAAATAACTCAATATTTTGTAATTTGACATTCGACTTTATTTTCTGGCCTCAGATTTTTTTTTACACAATAAAAATCTATTTTTGGTCATTTCGAATTTAAATTTTGTTTTTAATCCAGACTTTTGTTTTACAAAAATAAATCAATTTTTCACAATTTGAAATTTATATTTTATTTTCGATCCGCATTTCTTTGTTTTACAAAAAACAACACAATTTTTCATAATTTTGAAATTCAAATTTTATTTTTCGATCCAGTACTTTTGTTTTACACAAGAAAACTAAATTTTTCATAATTTAGAAATTTAAATTTTATTTTCGATCCGTATCTATTGTTTTACAAAAGAATCGACTTTTCATAATTCAAAAATTTATATTTTATTTTCGTTCTGCATTTTTTGTTTTACAAAAAAAATCTAATTTTCATAATTTGGAAATCTATATTTTATTTTCTGTCCAGTATTTTTGTTTTACAAAAAACTCGATTTTTCATAATTTGAATTTTATATTTTATTTTCGATCTGAAGTTTTTTTACACAAAATAACTCAATATTTTGTAATTTGACATTCGAATTTTATTTTCTGGTCCGTACTTTTTTTTTTACACAAAAATCTATTTTTGGTCATTTCGAAATTTAAATTTTGTTTTTAATCCGTATTTCTTTGTTTTACAAAAATAAATCAATTTTTCACAATTTGGAAATTTATATTTTATTTTCGATCCAGTACTTTTGTTTTACAAAAACAACACAATTTTTCATAATTTGGAAATTCAAATTTTATTTTCGATCCAGTACTTTTGTTTTACACAAGAAAACTAAATTTTTCATAATTTAGAAATTTAAATTTTATTTTCGATCCGTATCTATTGTTTTACAAAAGAATCGACTTTTCATAATTCAAAATTTATATTTTATTTTCGTTCAGCACTTTTGTTTTACAAAAAAATCTAATTTTCATAATTTGAAATCTATATTTTATTTTCTAGTCCAGTATTTTTGTTTTACAAAAAACTCGATTTTTCATAATTTGGAATTTTATATTTTATTTTCGATCTGAAGTTTTTTTACACAAAATAACTCAATATTTTGTAATTTGGACATTCGAATTTTATTTTCGGTCCAGTACTTTTTTTTTTACACAAAAATCTATTTTTGGTCATTTCGAAATTTAAATTTTGTTTTTAATCCAGTACTTTTGTTTTACAAAAATAAATCAATTTTTCACAATTTGGAAATTTATATTTTATTTTCGATCCAGTACTTTTGTTTTACAAAAACAACACAATTTTTCATAATTTGAAATTCAAATTTTATTTTCGATCCAGTACTTTTGTTTTACACAAGAAAACTAAATTTTTCATAATTTAGAAATTTAAATTTTATTTTCGATCCGTACTATTGTTTTACAAAAGAATCGACTTTTCATAATTCAAAATTTATATTTTATTTTCGTTCTGCATTTTTGTTTTACAAAAAAATCTAATTTTCATAATTTGGAAATCTATATTTTATTTTCTGGTCCAGTACTTTTGTTTTACAAAAAACTCGATTTTTCATAATTTGAATTTTATATTTTATTTTCGATCTGAAGTTTTTTTACACAAAATAACTCAATATTTTGTAATTTGACATTCGAATTTTATTTTCTGGTCCAGTACTTTTTTTTTTACACAAAAATCTATTTTTGGTCATTTCGAAATTTAAATTTTGTTTTTAATCCGTACTTTTGTTTTACAAAAATAAATCAATTTTTCACAATTTGGAAATTTATATTTTATTTTCGATCCGTACTTTTGTTTTACAAAAACAACACAATTTTTCATAATTTGGAAATTCAAATTTTATTTTCGATCTCAGTACTTTTGTTTTACACAAGAAAACTAAATTTTTCATAATTTAGAAATTTAAATTTTATTTTCGATCCGTACTATTGTTTTACAAAAGAATCGACTTTTCATAATTCAAAATTTATATTTTATTTTCGTTCAGTACTTTTGTTTTACAAAAAAATCTAATTTTCATAATTTGGAAATCTATATTTTATTTTCGGTCCGTACTTTTGTTTTACAAAAAACTCGATTTTTCATAATTTGGAATTTTATATTTTATTTTCGATCCGAAGTTTTTTTTACACAAAATAACTCAATATTTTGTAATTTGGACATTCGAATTTTATTTTCGGTCCAGTACTTTTTTTTTTACACAAAAATCTATTTTTGGTCATTTCGAAATTTAAATTTTGTTTTTAATCCAGTACTTTTGTTTTACAAAAATAAATCAATTTTTCACAATTTGGAAATTTATATTTTATTTTCGATCCGTACTTTTGTTTTACAAAAACAACACAATTTTTCATAATTTGGAAATTCAAATTTTATTTTCGATCCAGTACTTTTGTTTTACACAAGAAAACTAAATTTTTCATAATTTAGAAATTTAAATTTTATTTTCGATCCGTACTATTGTTTTACAAAAGAATCGACTTTTCATAATTCAAAAATTTATATTTTATTTTCGTTCAGTACTTTTGTTTTACAAAAAAATCTAATTTTCATAATTTGGAAATCTATATTTTATTTTCTGGTCCAGTACTTTTGTTTTACAAAAAACTCGATTTTTCATAATTTGGAATTTTATATTTTATTTTCGATCTGAAGTTTTTTTACACAAAATAACTCAATATTTTGTAATTTGACATTCGAATTTTATTTTCGGTCCAGTACTTTTTTTTTTACACAAAAAATCTATTTTTGGTCATTTCGAAATTTAAATTTTGTTTTTAATCCGTACTTTTGTTTTACAAAAATAAATCAATTTTTCACAATTTGGAAATTTATATTTTATTTTCGATCCGTACTTTTGTTTTACAAAAACAACACAATTTTTCATAATTTGGAAATTCAAATTTTATTTTCGATCCAGTACTTTTGTTTTACACAAGAAAACTAAATTTTTCATAATTTAGAAATTTAAATTTTATTTTCGATCCGTACTCATTGTTTTACAAAAGAATCGACTTTTCATAATTCAAAATTTATATTTTATTTTCGTTCGCACTTTTGTTTTACAAAAAAATCTAATTTTCATAATTTGGAAATCTATATTTTATTTTCTGGTCCAGTACTTTTGTTTTACAAAAAACTCGATTTTTCATAATTTGGAATTTTATATTTTATTTTCGATCTGAAGTTTTTTTTACACAAAATAACTCAATATTTTGTAATTTGACATTCGAATTTTATTTTCTGGTCCAGTACTTTTTTTTACACAAAAAATCTATTTTTGGTCATTTCGAAATTTAAATTTTGTTTTTAATCCGTACTTTTGTTTTACAAAAATAAATCAATTTTTCACAATTTGGAAATTTATATTTTATTTTCGATCCAGTATCTTTTGTTTTACAAAAACAACGACAATTTTTCATAATTTGGAAATTCAAATTTTATTTTCGATCCGTACTTTTGTTTTACACAAGAAAACTAAATTTTTCATAATTTAGAAATTTAAATTTTATTTTCGATCCGTACTATTGTTTTACAAAAGAATCGACTTTTCATAATTCAAAAATTTATATTTTATTTTCGTTCCGTATTTTTGTTTTACAAAAAAATCTAATTTTCATAATTTGGAAATCTATATTTTATTTTCGGTCCAGTACTTTTGTTTTACAAAAACTCGATTTTTCATAATTTGGAATTTTATATTTTATTTTCGATCCGAAGTTTTTTTTACACAAAATAACTCAATATTTTGTAATTTGGACATTCGAATTTTATTTTCTGGTCCAGTACTTTTTTTTTTACACAAAAAATCTATTTTTGGTCATTTCGAAATTTAAATTTTGTTTTTAATCCAGTACTTTTGTTTTACAAAAATAAATCAATTTTTCACAATTTGGAAATTTATATTTTATTTTCGATCCAGTACTTTTGTTTTACAAAAACAACACAATTTTTCATAATTTGGAAATTCAAATTTTATTTTCGATCTGTACTTTTGTTTTACACAAGAAAACTAAATTTTTCATAATTTAGAAATTTAAATTTTATTTTCGATCCGTACTATTGTTTTACAAAAGAATCGACTTTTCATAATTCAAAAATTTATATTTTATTTTCGTTCGTGACTTTTGTTTTACAAAAAAATCTAATTTTCATAATTTGGAAATCTATATTTTATTTTCGGTCCGTACTTTTGTTTTACAAAAACTCGATTTTTCATAATTTGGAATTTTATATTTTATTTTCGATCCAAGTTTTTTTACACAAAATAACTCAATATTTTGTAATTTGACATTCGAATTTTATTTTCTGGTCCAGTATTTCTTTTTTTTACACAAAAAATCTATTTTTGGTCATTTCGAAATTTAAATTTTGTTTTTAATCCGTACTTTTGTTTTACAAAAATAAATCAATTTTTCACAATTTGGAAATTTATATTTTATTTTCGATCCAGTACTTTTGTTTTACAAAAACAACACAATTTTTTATAATTTGGAAATTCAAATTTTATTTTCGATCTCAGTACTTTTGTTTTACACAAGAAAACTAAATTTTTCATAATTTAGAAATTTAAATTTTATTTTCGATCCGTACTATTGTTTTACAAAAGAATCGACTTTTCATAATTCAAAAATTTATATTTTATTTTCGTTCGTATCTTTTGTTTTACAAAAAAATCTAATTTTCATAATTTGGAAATCTATATTTTATTTTCTGGTCCAGTATTTTTGTTTTACAAAAACTCGATTTTTCATAATTTGGAATTTTATATTTTATTTTCGATCTGAAGTTTTTTTACACAAAATAACTCAATATTTTGTAATTTGACATTCGAATTTTATTTTCGGTCCAGTACTTTTTTTTTACACAAAAATCTATTTTTGGTCATTTCGAAATTTAAATTTTGTTTTTAATCCGTACTTTTGTTTTACAAAAATAAATCAATTTTTCACAATTTGGAAATTTATATTTTATTTTCGATCCGTACTTTTGTTTTACAAAAACAACACAATTTTTCATAATTTGAAATTCAAATTTTATTTTCGATCCAGTACTTTTGTTTTACACAAGAAAACTAAATTTTTCATAATTTAGAAATTTAAATTTTATTTTCGATCCGTACTATTGTTTTACAAAAGAATCGACTTTTCATAATTCAAAAATTTATATTTTATTTTCGTTCAGTATTTTTGTTTTACAAAAAAATCTAATTTTCATAATTTGGAAATCTATATTTTATTTTCTGGTCCAGTACTTTTGTTTTACAAAAAACTCGATTTTTCATAATTTGGAATTTTATATTTTATTTTCGATCCGAAGTTTTTTTACACAAAATAACTCAATATTTTGTAATTTGGACATTCGAATTTTATTTTCTGGTCCAGTACTTTTTTTTTTACACAAAAATCTATTTTTGGTCATTTCGAAATTTAAATTTTGTTTTTAATCCAGTACTTTTGTTTTACAAAAATAAATCAATTTTTCACAATTTGGAAATTTATATTTTATTTTCGATCCGTACTTTTGTTTTACAAAAACAACGACAATTTTTTATAATTTGAAATTCAAATTTTATTTTCGATCTCAGTACTTTTGTTTTACACAAGAAAACTAAAGTTTTCATAATTTAGAAATTTAAATTTTATTTTCGATCCGTACTATTGTTTTACAAAAGAATCGACTTTTCATAATTCAAAAATTTATATTTTATTTTCGTTCGCATTTTTGTTTTACAAAAAAATCTAATTTTCATAATTTGGAAATCTATATTTTATTTTCGGTCCGTATTTTTGTTTTACAAAAAACTCGATTTTTCATAATTTGGAATTTTATATTTTATTTTCGATCTGAAGTTTTTTTACACAAAATAACTCAATATTTTGTAATTTGACATTCGAATTTTATTTTCTGGTCCAGTACTTTTTTTTTTACACAAAAAATCTATTTTTGGTCATTTCGAAATTTAAATTTTGTTTTTAATCCGTACTTTTGTTTTACAAAAATAAATCAATTTTTCACAATTTGGAAATTTATATTTTATTTTCGATCCGTACTTTTGTTTTACAAAAACAAGCACAATTTTTCATAATTTGGAAATTCAAATTTTATTTTCGATCTCAGACTTTTGTTTTACACAAGAAAACTAAATTTTTCATAATTTAGAAATTTAAATTTTATTTTCGATCCGTACTATTGTTTTACAAAAGAATCGACTTTTCATAATTCAAAATTTATATTTTATTTTCGTTCCGTATTTTTGTTTTACAAAAAAATCTAATTTTCATAATTTGGAAATCTATATTTTATTTTCTGGTCCAGTATTTTTGTTTTACAAAAAACTCGATTTTTCATAATTTGGAATTTTATATTTTATTTTCGATCTGAAGTTTTTTTACACAAAATAACTCAATATTTTGTAATTTGACATTCGAATTTTATTTTCTGGTCCAGTACTTTTTTTTTTACACAAAAATCTATTTTTGGTCATTTCGAAATTTAAATTTTGTTTTTAATCCAGATTTTTGTTTTACAAAAATAAATCAATTTTTCACAATTTGGAAATTTATATTTTATTTTCGATCCGTACTTTTGTTTTACAAAAACAACACAATTTTTCATAATTTGGAAATTCAAATTTTATTTTCGATCCAGTACTTTTGTTTTACACAAGAAAACTAAATTTTTCATAATTTAGAAATTTAAATTTTATTTTCGATCCGTACTATTGTTTTACAAAAGAATCGACTTTTCATAATTCAAAAATTTATATTTTATTTTCGTTCTGCATCTTTTGTTTTACAAAAAAATCTAATTTTCATAATTTGGAAATCTATATTTTATTTTCTGGTCCGTACTTTTGTTTTACAAAAAACTCGATTTTTCATAATTTGGAATTTTATATTTTATTTTCGATCCGAAGTTTTTTTACACAAAATAACTCAATATTTTGTAATTTGACATTCGAATTTTATTTTCTGGTCCGTACTTTTTTTTTTACACAAAAATCTATTTTTGGTCATTTCGAAATTTAAATTTTGTTTTTAATCCAGTACTTTTGTTTTACAAAAATAAATCAATTTTTCACAATTTGGAAATTTATATTTTATTTTCGATCCGTACTTTTGTTTTACAAAAAACAACACAATTTTTCATAATTTGAAATTCAAATTTTATTTTCGATCTCAGTACTTTTGTTTTACACAAGAAAACTAAATTTTTCATAATTTAGAAATTTAAATTTTATTTTCGATCCGTACTATTGTTTTACAAAAGAATCGACTTTTCATAATTCAAAATTTATATTTTATTTTCGTTCGCATCTTTTGTTTTACAAAAAAATCTAATTTTCATAATTTGGAAATCTATATTTTATTTTCGGTCCAGTATTTTTGTTTTACAAAAACTCGATTTTTCATAATTTGGAATTTTATATTTTATTTTCGATCCGAAGTTTTTTTACACAAAATAACTCAATATTTTGTAATTTGGACATTCGAATTTTATTTTCGGTCCGTACTTTTTTTTTTACACAAAAATCTATTTTTGGTCATTTCGAAATTTAAATTTTGTTTTTAATCCAGTACTTTTGTTTTACAAAAATAAATCAATTTTTCACAATTTGGAAATTTATATTTTATTTTCGATCCGTACTTTTGTTTTACAAAAACAACACAATTTTTTATAATTTGAAATTCAAATTTTATTTTCGATCCAGTACTTTTGTTTTACACAAGAAAACTAAATTTTTCATAATTTAGAAATTTAAATTTTATTTTCGATCCGTACTATTGTTTTACAAAAGAATCGACTTTTCATAATTCAAAATTTATATTTTATTTTCGTTCAGCATCTTTTGTTTTACAAAAAAATCTAATTTTCATAATTTGGAAATCTATATTTTATTTTCTGGTCCAGTACTTTTGTTTTACAAAAAACTCGATTTTTCATAATTTGGAATTTTATATTTTATTTTCGATCTGAAGTTTTTTTACACAAAATAACTCAATATTTTGTAATTTGACATTCGAATTTTATTTTCGGTCCGTACTTTTTTTTTTACACAAAAAATCTATTTTTGGTCATTTCGAAATTTAAATTTTGTTTTTAATCCAGTACTTTTGTTTTACAAAAATAAATCAATTTTTCACAATTTGGAAATTTATATTTTATTTTCGATCCGTACTTTTGTTTTACAAAAACAAGCACAATTTTTTATAATTTGAAATTCAAATTTTATTTTCGATCTCAGTACTTTTTGTTTTACACAAGAAAACTAAATTTTTCATAATTTAGAAATTTAAATTTTATTTTCGATCCGTACTATTGTTTTACAAAAGAATCGACTTTTCATAATTCAAAAATTTATATTTTATTTTCGTTCAGCATTTTTGTTTTACAAAAAAATCTAATTTTCATAATTTGGAAATCTATATTTTATTTTCGGTCCAGTATTTTTGTTTTACAAAAACTCGATTTTTCATAATTTGGAATTTTATATTTTATTTTCGATCTGAAGTTTTTTTACACAAAATAACTCAATATTTTGTAATTTGGACATTCGAATTTTATTTTCTGGTCCGTACTTTTTTTTTACACAAAAATCTATTTTTGGTCATTTCGAAATTTAAATTTTGTTTTTAATCCGTACTTTTGTTTTACAAAAATAAATCAATTTTTCACAATTTGGAAATTTATATTTTATTTTCGATCCGTACTTTTGTTTTACAAAAACAACACAATTTTTCATAATTTGGAAATTCAAATTTTATTTTCGATCCAGTACTTTTGTTTTACACAAGAAAACTAAATTTTTCATAATTTAGAAATTTAAATTTTATTTTCGATCCGTACTATTGTTTTACAAAAGAATCGACTTTTCATAATTCAAAATTTATATTTTATTTTCGTTCAGCATTTTTGTTTTACAAAAAAATCTAATTTTCATAATTTGGAAATCTATATTTTATTTTCGGTCCGTACTTTTGTTTTACAAAAAACTCGATTTTTCATAATTTGGAATTTTATATTTTATTTTCGATCCGAAGTTTTTTTACACAAAATAACTCAATATTTTGTAATTTGGACATTCGAATTTTATTTTCTGGTCCAGTACTTTTTTTTTTTACACAAAAATCTATTTTTGGTCATTTCGAAATTTAAATTTTGTTTTTAATCCGTATTTTTGTTTTACAAAAATAAATCAATTTTTCACAATTTGGAAATTTATATTTTATTTTCGATCCAGACTTTTGTTTTACAAAAACAACACAATTTTTCATAATTTGAAATTCAAATTTTATTTTCGATCCGTACTTTTGTTTTACACAAGAAAACTAAATTTTTCATAATTTAGAAATTTAAATTTTATTTTCGATCCGTACTATTGTTTTACAAAAGAATCGACTTTTCATAATTCAAAATTTATATTTTATTTTCGTTCGCATTTTTGTTTTACAAAAAAATCTAATTTTCATAATTTGGAAATCTATATTTTATTTTCGGTCCAGTACTTTTGTTTTACAAAAACTCGATTTTTCATAATTTGGAATTTTATATTTTATTTTCGATCTGAAGTTTTTTTACACAAAATAACTCAATATTTTGTAATTTGGACATTCGAATTTTATTTTCTGGTCCAGTACTTTTTTTTTTACACAAAAATCTATTTTTGGTCATTTCGAAATTTAAATTTTGTTTTTAATCCGTACTTTTGTTTTACAAAAATAAATCAATTTTTCACAATTTGGAAATTTATATTTTATTTTCGATCCGTACTTTTGTTTTACAAAAACAACACAATTTTTCATAATTTGGAAATTCAAATTTTATTTTCGATCTCAGTACTTTTGTTTTACACAAGAAAACTAAATTTTTCATAATTTAGAAATTTAAATTTTATTTTCGATCCGTACTATTGTTTTACAAAAGAATCGACTTTTCATAATTCAAAAATTTATATTTTATTTTCGTTCGCATCTTTTGTTTTACAAAAAAATCTAATTTTCATAATTTGGAAATCTATATTTTATTTTCTGGTCCGTATTTTTGTTTTACAAAAAACTCGATTTTTCATAATTTGGAATTTTATATTTTATTTTCGATCTGAAGTTTTTTTACACAAAATAACTCAATATTTTGTAATTTGGACATTCGAATTTTATTTTCTGGTCCGTACTTTTTTTTTTACACAAAAAATCTATTTTTGGTCATTTCGAAATTTAAATTTTGTTTTTAATCCAGTACTTTTGTTTTACAAAAATAAATCAATTTTTCACAATTTGGAAATTTATATTTTATTTTCGATCCGTACTTTTGTTTTACAAAAACAACACAATTTTTCATAATTTGGAAATTCAAATTTTATTTTCGATCCAGTACTTTTGTTTTACACAAGAAAACTAAATTTTTCATAATTTAGAAATTTAAATTTTATTTTCGATCCGTACTATTGTTTTACAAAAGAATCGACTTTTCATAATTCAAAATTTATATTTTATTTTCGTTCCGCATCTTTTGTTTTACAAAAAAATCTAATTTTCATAATTTGGAAATCTATATTTTATTTTCGGTCCGTACTTTTGTTTTACAAAAAACTCGATTTTTCATAATTTGGAATTTTATATTTTATTTTCGATCTGAAGTTTTTTTACACAAAATAACTCAATATTTTGTAATTTGGACATTCGAATTTTATTTTCTGGTCCAGTACTTTTTTTTTACACAAAAATCTATTTTTGGTCATTTCGAAATTTAAATTTTGTTTTTAATCCGTACTTTTGTTTTACAAAAATAAATCAATTTTTCACAATTTGGAAATTTATATTTTATTTTCGATCCGTACTTTTGTTTTACAAAAACAACACAATTTTTCATAATTTGGAAATTCAAATTTTATTTTCGATCCAGTACTTTTGTTTTACACAAGAAAACTAAATTTTTCATAATTTAGAAATTTAAATTTTATTTTCGATCCGTACTATTGTTTTACAAAAGAATCGACTTTTCATAATTCAAAAATTTATATTTTATTTTCGTTCGTATCTTTTGTTTTACAAAAAAAATCTAATTTTCATAATTTGGAAATCTATATTTTATTTTCGGTCCAGTACTTTTGTTTTACAAAAAACTCGATTTTTCATAATTTGGAATTTTATATTTTATTTTCGATCCGAAGTTTTTTTACACAAAATAACTCAATATTTTGTAATTTGGACATTCGAATTTTATTTTCTGGTCCAGTACTTTTTTTTTACACAAAAAATCTATTTTTGGTCATTTCGAAATTTAAATTTTGTTTTTAATCCGTACTTTTGTTTTACAAAAATAAATCAATTTTTCACAATTTGGAAATTTATATTTTATTTTCGATCCGTACTTTTGTTTTACAAAAAACAACACAATTTTTCATAATTTGGAAATTCAAATTTTATTTTCGATCCGTACTTTTGTTTTACACAAGAAAACTAAATTTTTCATAATTTAGAAATTTAAATTTTATTTTCGATCCGTACTATTGTTTTACAAAAGAATCGACTTTTCATAATTCAAAATTTATATTTTATTTTCGTTCGTACTTTTGTTTTACAAAAAAATCTAATTTTCATAATTTGGAAATCTATATTTTATTTTCTGGTCCGTATTTTTGTTTTACAAAAACTCGATTTTTCATAATTTGGAATTTTATATTTTATTTTCGATCTGAAGTTTTTTTTACACAAAATAACTCAATATTTTGTAATTTGGACATTCGAATTTTATTTTCGGTCCGTACTTTTTTTTTTACACAAAAAAAATCTATTTTTGGTCATTTCGAAATTTAAATTTTGTTTTTAATCCGTACTTTTGTTTTACAAAAATAAATCAATTTTTCACAATTTGGAAATTTATATTTTATTTTCGATCCGTACTTTTGTTTTACAAAAAACAACACAATTTTTCATAATTTGGAAATTCAAATTTTATTTTCGATCTGTACTTTTGTTTTACACAAGAAAACTAAATTTTTCATAATTTAGAAATTTAAATTTTATTTTCGATCCGTACTATTGTTTTACAAAAGAATCGACTTTTCATAATTCAAAAATTTATATTTTATTTTCGTTCAGTACTTTTGTTTTACAAAAAAATCTAATTTTCATAATTTGGAAATCTATATTTTATTTTCGGTCCAGTACTTTTGTTTTACAAAAACTCGATTTTTCATAATTTGGAATTTTATATTTTATTTTCGATCCGAAGTTTTTTTACACAAAATAACTCAATATTTTGTAATTTGACATTCGAATTTTATTTTCTGGTCCGTACTTTTTTTTTTACACAAAAATCTATTTTTGGTCATTTCGAAATTTAAATTTTGTTTTTAATCCGTACTTTTGTTTTACAAAAATAAATCAATTTTTCACAATTTGGAAATTTATATTTTATTTTCGATCCGTACTTTTGTTTTACAAAAACAACGACAATTTTTTATAATTTGGAAATTCAAATTTTATTTTCGATCTCAGACTTTTGTTTTACACAAGAAAACTAAATTTTTCATAATTTAGAAATTTAAATTTTATTTTCGATCCGTACTATTGTTTTACAAAAGAATCGACTTTTCATAATTCAAAATTTATATTTTATTTTCGTTCAGCACTTTTGTTTTACAAAAAAATCTAATTTTCATAATTTGGAAATCTATATTTTATTTTCGGTCCAGTATTTTTGTTTTACAAAAACTCGATTTTTCATAATTTGGAATTTTATATTTTATTTTCGATCTGAAGTTTTTTTACACAAAATAACTCAATATTTTGTAATTTGGACATTCGAATTTTATTTTCGGTCCAGTACTTTTTTTTACACAAAAATCTATTTTTGGTCATTTCGAAATTTAAATTTTGTTTTTAATCCGTACTTTTGTTTTACAAAAATAAATCAATTTTTCACAATTTGGAAATTTATATTTTATTTTCGATCCAGTACTTTTGTTTTACAAAAACAACACAATTTTTTATAATTTGGAAATTCAAATTTTATTTTCGATCCAGTACTTTTGTTTTACACAAGAAAACTAAATTTTTCATAATTTAGAAATTTAAATTTTATTTTCGATCCGTACTATTGTTTTACAAAAGAATCGACTTTTCATAATTCAAAAATTTATATTTTATTTTCGTTCAGTACTTTTGTTTTACAAAAAAATCTAATTTTCATAATTTGGAAATCTATATTTTATTTTCTGGTCCAGTACTTTTGTTTTACAAAAAACTCGATTTTTCATAATTTGGAATTTTATATTTTATTTTCGATCCGAAGTTTTTTTACACAAAATAACTCAATATTTTGTAATTTGACATTCGAATTTTATTTTCTGGTCCAGTACTTTTTTTTTTACACAAAAATCTATTTTTGGTCATTTCGAAATTTAAATTTTGTTTTTAATCCGTACTTTTGTTTTACAAAAATAAATCAATTTTTCACAATTTGGAAATTTATATTTTATTTTCGATCCGTACTTTTGTTTTACAAAAACAACACAATTTTTCATAATTTGGAAATTCAAATTTTATTTTCGATCCGTACTTTTGTTTTACACAAGAAAACTAAATTTTTCATAATTTAGAAATTTAAATTTTATTTTCGATCCGTACTATTGTTTTACAAAAGAATCGACTTTTCATAATTCAAAATTTATATTTTATTTTCGTTCGCATTTTTGTTTTACAAAAAAATCTAATTTTCATAATTTGGAAATCTATATTTTATTTTCGGTCCAGTATTTTTGTTTTACAAAAAACTCGATTTTTCATAATTTGGAATTTTATATTTTATTTTCGATCCGAAGTTTTTTTACACAAAATAACTCAATATTTTGTAATTTGACATTCGAATTTTATTTTCTGGTCCAGTACTTTTTTTTACACAAAAATCTATTTTTGGTCATTTCGAAATTTAAATTTTGTTTTTAATCCGTACTTTTGTTTTACAAAATAAATCAATTTTTCACAATTTGGAAATTTATATTTTATTTTCGATCCAGTACTTTTGTTTTACAAAAACAACACAATTTTTCATAATTTGAAATTCAAATTTTATTTTCGATCCAGACTTTTGTTTTACACAAGAAAACTAAATTTTTCATAATTTAGAAATTTAAATTTTATTTTCGATCCGTACTATTGTTTTACAAAAGAATCGACTTTTCATAATTCAAAAATTTATATTTTATTTTCGTTCGTATTTTTGTTTTACAAAAAAATCTAATTTTCATAATTTGGAAATCTATATTTTATTTTCTGGTCCGTACTTTTGTTTTACAAAAACTCGATTTTTCATAATTTGGAATTTTATATTTTATTTTCGATCTCAAGTTTTTTTACACAAAATAACTCAATATTTTGTAATTTGACATTCGAATTTTATTTTCTGGTCCAGTACTTTTTTTTTTACACAAAAAATCTATTTTTGGTCATTTCGAAATTTAAATTTTGTTTTTAATCCAGATTTTTGTTTTACAAAAATAAATCAATTTTTCACAATTTGGAAATTTATATTTTATTTTCGATCCGTACTTTTGTTTTACAAAAACAACGACAATTTTTCATAATTTGGAAATTCAAATTTTATTTTCGATCCGTACTTTTGTTTTACACAAGAAAACTAAATTTTTCATAATTTAGAAATTTAAATTTTATTTTCGATCCGTATCTATTGTTTTACAAAAGAATCGACTTTTCATAATTCAAAAATTTATATTTTATTTTCGTTCCGTACTTTTGTTTTACAAAAAAAAATCTAATTTTCATAATTTGGAAATCTATATTTTATTTTCGGTCCGTACTTTTGTTTTACAAAAAAAACTCGATTTTTCATAATTTGGAATTTTATATTTTATTTTCGATCTGAAGTTTTTTTACACAAAATAACTCAATATTTTGTAATTTGGACATTCGAATTTTATTTTCGGTCCAGTACTTTTTTTTTACACAAAAAATCTATTTTTGGTCATTTCGAAATTTAAATTTTGTTTTTAATCCAGTACTTTTGTTTTACAAAAATAAATCAATTTTTCACAATTTGGAAATTTATATTTTATTTTCGATCCGTACTTTTGTTTTACAAAAACAACACAATTTTTCATAATTTGGAAATTCAAATTTTATTTTCGATCCAGTACTTTTGTTTTACACAAGAAAACTAAATTTTTCATAATTTAGAAATTTAAATTTTATTTTCGATCCGTACTATTGTTTTACAAAAGAATCGACTTTTCATAATTCAAAAATTTATATTTTATTTTCGTTCCGTACTTTTGTTTTACAAAAAAAAATCTAATTTTCATAATTTGGAAATCTATATTTTATTTTCGGTCCGTACTTTTGTTTTACAAAAAAAACTCGATTTTTCATAATTTGGAATTTTATATTTTATTTTCGATCTGAAGTTTTTTTTACACAAAATAACTCAATATTTTGTAATTTGGACATTCGAATTTTATTTTCGGTCCGTACTTTTTTTACACAAAAAAATCTATTTTTGGTCATTTCGAAATTTAAATTTTGTTTTTAATCCAGTACTTTTGTTTTACAAAAATAAATCAATTTTTCACAATTTGGAAATTTATATTTTATTTTCGATCCAGTACTTTTGTTTTACAAAAACAACACAATTTTTCATAATTTGGAAATTCAAATTTTATTTTCGATCTGTACTTTTGTTTTACACAAGAAAACTAAATTTTTCATAATTTAGAAATTTAAATTTTATTTTCGATCCAGTACTATTGTTTTACAAAAGAATCGACTTTTCATAATTCAAAATTTATATTTTATTTTCGTTCAGTACTTTTGTTTTACAAAAAAATCTAATTTTCATAATTTGGAAATCTATATTTTATTTTCTGGTCCAGTATTTTTGTTTTACAAAAAACTCGATTTTTCATAATTTGGAATTTTATATTTTATTTTCGATCCGAAGTTTTTTTACACAAAATAACTCAATATTTTGTAATTTGGACATTCGAATTTTATTTTCGGTCCAGTACTTTTTTTTACACAAAAAATCTATTTTTGGTCATTTCGAAATTTAAATTTTGTTTTTAATCCAGTACTTTTGTTTTACAAAAATAAATCAATTTTTCACAATTTGGAAATTTATATTTTATTTTCGATCCAGTACTTTTGTTTTACAAAAACAACACAATTTTTCATAATTTGGAAATTCAAATTTTATTTTCGATCCAGTACTTTTGTTTTACACAAGAAAACTAAATTTTTCATAATTTAGAAATTTAAATTTTATTTTCGATCCGTACTATTGTTTTACAAAAGAATCGACTTTTCATAATTCAAAATTTATATTTTATTTTCGTTCAGCATTTTTGTTTTACAAAAAAATCTAATTTTCATAATTTGGAAATCTATATTTTATTTTCGGTCCAGTATTTTTGTTTTACAAAAAACTCGATTTTTCATAATTTGAATTTTATATTTTATTTTCGATCCGAAGTTTTTTTTACACAAAATAACTCAATATTTTGTAATTTGACATTCGAATTTTATTTTCGGTCCAGTACTTTTTTTTTACACAAAAATCTATTTTTGGTCATTTCGAAATTTAAATTTTGTTTTTAATCCAGTACTTTTGTTTTACAAAAATAAATCAATTTTTCACAATTTGGAAATTTATATTTTATTTTCGATCCAGACTTTTGTTTTACAAAAACAAGACAATTTTTTATAATTTGGAAATTCAAATTTTATTTTCGATCCAGTACTTTTGTTTTACACAAGAAAACTAAATTTTTCATAATTTAGAAATTTAAATTTTATTTTCGATCCGTACTATTGTTTTACAAAAGAATCGACTTTTCATAATTCAAAAATTTATATTTTATTTTCGTTCAGTACTTTTGTTTTACAAAAAAATCTAATTTTCATAATTTGGAAATCTATATTTTATTTTCTGGTCCAGTATTTTTGTTTTACAAAAACTCGATTTTTCATAATTTGGAATTTTATATTTTATTTTCGATCCGAAGTTTTTTTACACAAAATAACTCAATATTTTGTAATTTGGACATTCGAATTTTATTTTCGGTCCAGTACTTTTTTTTTACACAAAAAATCTATTTTTGGTCATTTCGAAATTTAAATTTTGTTTTTAATCCAGTACTTTTGTTTTACAAAAATAAATCAATTTTTCACAATTTGGAAATTTATATTTTATTTTCGATCCAGTACTTTTGTTTTACAAAAACAACACAATTTTTCATAATTTGGAAATTCAAATTTTATTTTCGATCCAGTACTTTTGTTTTACACAAGAAAACTAAATTTTTCATAATTTAGAAATTTAAATTTTATTTTCGATCCGTACTATTGTTTTACAAAAGAATCGACTTTTCATAATTCAAAATTTATATTTTATTTTCGTTCGCATTTTTGTTTTACAAAAAAATCTAATTTTCATAATTTGGAAATCTATATTTTATTTTCTGTCCGTATTTTTGTTTTACAAAAAACTCGATTTTTCATAATTTGGAATTTTATATTTTATTTTCGATCTGAGTTTTTTTACACAAAATAACTCAATATTTTGTAATTTGACATTCGAATTTTATTTTCTGGTCCGTACTTTTTTTTTTACACAAAAATCTATTTTTGGTCATTTCGAAATTTAAATTTTGTTTTTAATCCGTACTTTTGTTTTACAAAAATAAATCAATTTTTCACAATTTGAAATTTATATTTTATTTTCGATCCAGACTTTTTGTTTTACAAAAACAACGACAATTTTTCATAATTTGAAATTCAAATTTTATTTTCGATCCAGACTTTTGTTTTACACAAGAAAACTAAATTTTTCATAATTTAGAAATTTAAATTTTATTTTCGATCCGTATCTATTGTTTTACAAAAGAATCGACTTTTCATAATTCAAAATTTATATTTTATTTTCGTTCAGTACTTTTGTTTTACAAAAAATCTAATTTTCATAATTTGGAAATCTATATTTTATTTTCGGTCCGTACTTTTGTTTTACAAAAACTCGATTTTTCATAATTTGGAATTTTATATTTTATTTTCGATCCGAAGTTTTTTTACACAAAATAACTCAATATTTTGTAATTTGACATTCGAATTTTATTTTCGGTCCAGATTCTTTTTTTTTACACAAAAATCTATTTTTGGTCATTTCGAAATTTAAATTTTGTTTTTAATCCGTATTTTTGTTTTACAAAAATAAATCAATTTTTCACAATTTGGAAATTTATATTTTATTTTCGATCCGTATCTTTTGTTTTACAAAAACAACACAATTTTTCATAATTTGGAAATTCAAATTTTATTTTCGATCTGTACTTTTGTTTTACACAAGAAAACTAAATTTTTCATAATTTAGAAATTTAAATTTTATTTTCGATCCGTACTATTGTTTTACAAAAGAATCGACTTTTCATAATTCAAAATTTATATTTTATTTTCGTTCCGTATTTTTGTTTTACAAAAAAATCTAATTTTCATAATTTGGAAATCTATATTTTATTTTCGGTCCGTACTTTTGTTTTACAAAAAACTCGATTTTTCATAATTTGGAATTTTATATTTTATTTTCGATCTGAAGTTTTTTTACACAAAATAACTCAATATTTTGTAATTTGGACATTCGAATTTTATTTTCGGTCCAGTACTTTTTTTTTACACAAAAATCTATTTTTGGTCATTTCGAAATTTAAATTTTGTTTTTAATCCGTACTTTTGTTTTACAAAAATAAATCAATTTTTCACAATTTGGAAATTTATATTTTATTTTCGATCCGTACTTTTGTTTTACAAAAAACAACACAATTTTTCATAATTTGGAAATTCAAATTTTATTTTCGATCTGTACTTTTGTTTTACACAAGAAAACTAAAGTTTTCATAATTTAGAAATTTAAATTTTATTTTCGATCCGTACTATTGTTTTACAAAAGAATCGACTTTTCATAATTCAAAATTTATATTTTATTTTCGTTCAGTACTTTTGTTTTACAAAAAAATCTAATTTTCATAATTTGAAATCTATATTTTATTTTCGGTCCAGTACTTTTGTTTTACAAAAAACTCGATTTTTCATAATTTGGAATTTTATATTTTATTTTCGATCTGAAGTTTTTTTACACAAAATAACTCAATATTTTGTAATTTGGACATTCGAATTTTATTTTCGGTCCAGTACTTTTTTTACACAAAAAATCTATTTTTGGTCATTTCGAAATTTAAATTTTGTTTTTAATCCAGTACTTTTGTTTTACAAAAATAAATCAATTTTTCACAATTTGGAAATTTATATTTTATTTTCGATCCAGTACTTTTGTTTTACAAAAACAACACAATTTTTCATAATTTGGAAATTCAAATTTTATTTTCGATCTGTACTTTTGTTTTACACAAGAAAACTAAAGTTTTCATAATTTAGAAATTTAAATTTTATTTTCGATCCGTACTATTGTTTTACAAAAGAATCGACTTTTCATAATTCAAAAATTTATATTTTATTTTCGTTCCGTACTTTTGTTTTACAAAAAAAAATCTAATTTTCATAATTTGGAAATCTATATTTTATTTTCGGTCCAGTACTTTTGTTTTACAAAAAACTCGATTTTTCATAATTTGGAATTTTATATTTTATTTTCGATCTGAAGTTTTTTACACAAAATAACTCAATATTTTGTAATTTGGACATTCGAATTTTATTTTCGGTCCAGTACTTTTTTTTACACAAAAAAATCTATTTTTGGTCATTTCGAAATTTAAATTTTGTTTTTAATCCAGTACTTTTGTTTTACAAAAATAAATCAATTTTTCACAATTTGGAAATTTATATTTTATTTTCGATCCAGATCTTTTGTTTTACAAAAACAACACAATTTTTCATAATTTTGAAATTCAAATTTTATTTTCGATCTCAGTACTTTTGTTTTACACAAGAAAACTAAATTTTTCATAATTTAGAAATTTAAATTTTATTTTCGATCCGTACTATTGTTTTACAAAAGAATCGACTTTTCATAATTCAAAATTTATATTTTATTTTCGTTCAGCACTTTTGTTTTACAAAAAAATCTAATTTTCATAATTTGGAAATCTATATTTTATTTTCGGTCCAGTACTTTTGTTTTACAAAAACTCGATTTTTCATAATTTGGAATTTTATATTTTATTTTCGATCTGAAGTTTTTTTACACAAAATAACTCAATATTTTGTAATTTGGACATTCGAATTTTATTTTCTGGTCCAGTACTTTTTTTTACACAAAAAAATCTATTTTTGGTCATTTCGAAATTTAAATTTTGTTTTTAATCCAGTACTTTTGTTTTACAAAAATAAATCAATTTTTCACAATTTGGAAATTTATATTTTATTTTCGATCCGTACTTTTGTTTTACAAAAACAACGACAATTTTTCATAATTTGGAAATTCAAATTTTATTTTCGATCCAGACTTTTGTTTTACACAAGAAAACTAAATTTTTCATAATTTAGAAATTTAAATTTTATTTTCGATCCGTACTATTGTTTTACAAAAGAATCGACTTTTCATAATTCAAAATTTATATTTTATTTTCGTTCAGTATTTTTGTTTTACAAAAAAATCTAATTTTCATAATTTGGAAATCTATATTTTATTTTCGGTCCAGTATTTTTGTTTTACAAAAAAACTCGATTTTTCATAATTTGAATTTTATATTTTATTTTCGATCCGAAGTTTTTTTACACAAAATAACTCAATATTTTGTAATTTGGACATTCGAATTTTATTTTCGGTCCAGTACTTTTTTTTACACAAAAATCTATTTTTGGTCATTTCGAAATTTAAATTTTGTTTTTAATCCGTATTTTTGTTTTACAAAAATAAATCAATTTTTCACAATTTGGAAATTTATATTTTATTTTCGATCCGTACTTTTGTTTTACAAAAACAACACAATTTTTCATAATTTGAAATTCAAATTTTATTTTCGATCCAGTACTTTTGTTTTACACAAGAAAACTAAATTTTTCATAATTTAGAAATTTAAATTTTATTTTCGATCCGTACTCATTGTTTTACAAAAGAATCGACTTTTCATAATTCAAAATTTATATTTTATTTTCGTTCGTACTTTTGTTTTACAAAAAAATCTAATTTTCATAATTTGGAAATCTATATTTTATTTTCTGGTCCGGATTTCTTGTTTTACAAAAACTCGATTTTTCATAATTTGGAATTTTATATTTTATTTTCGATCCAAGTTTTTTTACACAAAATAACTCAATATTTTGTAATTTGACATTCGAATTTTATTTTCTGGTCCAGTACTTTTTTTTTACACAAAAAAATCTATTTTTGGTCATTTCGAAATTTAAATTTTGTTTTTAATCCAGTACTTTTGTTTTACAAAAATAAATCAATTTTTCACAATTTGGAAATTTATATTTTATTTTCGATCCGTACTTTTGTTTTACAAAAACAAGCACAATTTTTCATAATTTTGAAATTCAAATTTTATTTTCGATCCAGTACTTTTGTTTTACACAAGAAAACTAAATTTTTCATAATTTAGAAATTTAAATTTTATTTTCGATCCGTACTATTGTTTTACAAAAGAATCGACTTTTCATAATTCAAAATTTATATTTTATTTTCGTTCAGTATTTTTGTTTTACAAAAAAATCTAATTTTCATAATTTGGAAATCTATATTTTATTTTCGGTCCAGTATTTTTGTTTTACAAAAAACTCGATTTTTCATAATTTGGAATTTTATATTTTATTTTCGATCCGAAGTTTTTTTACACAAAATAACTCAATATTTTGTAATTTGACATTCGAATTTTATTTTCTGGTCCAGATTTTTTTTTACACAAAAAAATCTATTTTTGGTCATTTCGAAATTTAAATTTTGTTTTTAATCCGTACTTTTGTTTTACAAAAATAAATCAATTTTTCACAATTTGGAAATTTATATTTTATTTTCGATCCAGTACTTTTGTTTTACAAAAACAACACAATTTTTTATAATTTGGAAATTCAAATTTTATTTTCGATCTCAGTACTTTTGTTTTACACAAGAAAACTAAATTTTTCATAATTTAGAAATTTAAATTTTATTTTCGATCCGTACTATTGTTTTACAAAAGAATCGACTTTTCATAATTCAAAATTTATATTTTATTTTCGTTCGTGATTTTTGTTTTACAAAAAAATCTAATTTTCATAATTTGGAAATCTATATTTTATTTTCGGTCCGTACTTTTGTTTTACAAAAACTCGATTTTTCATAATTTGGAATTTTATATTTTATTTTCGATCCGAAGTTTTTTTTACACAAAATAACTCAATATTTTGTAATTTGACATTCGAATTTTATTTTCTAGTCCAGTACTTTTTTTTACACAAAAAATCTATTTTTGGTCATTTCGAAATTTAAATTTTGTTTTTAATCCGTACTTTTGTTTTACAAAAATAAATCAATTTTTCACAATTTGGAAATTTATATTTTATTTTCGATCCAGTACTTTTGTTTTACAAAAAACAACACAATTTTTTATAATTTGGAAATTCAAATTTTATTTTCGATCCAGTACTTTTGTTTTACACAAGAAAACTAAAGTTTTCATAATTTAGAAATTTAAATTTTATTTTCGATCCGTACTATTGTTTTACAAAAGAATCGACTTTTCATAATTCAAAAATTTATATTTTATTTTCGTTCAGTACTTTTGTTTTACAAAAAAATCTAATTTTCATAATTTGGAAATCTATATTTTATTTTCGGTCCAGTACTTTTGTTTTACAAAAAACTCGATTTTTCATAATTTGGAATTTTATATTTTATTTTCGATCTGAAGTTTTTTTACACAAAATAACTCAATATTTTGTAATTTGGACATTCGAATTTTATTTTCGGTCCAGTACTTTTTTTTTTACACAAAAATCTATTTTTGGTCATTTCGAAATTTAAATTTTGTTTTTAATCCAGTACTTTTGTTTTACAAAAATAAATCAATTTTTCACAATTTGGAAATTTATATTTTATTTTCGATCCAGTACTTTTGTTTTACAAAAACAACACAATTTTTCATAATTTGGAAATTCAAATTTTATTTTCGATCCAGTACTTTTGTTTTACACAAGAAAACTAAATTTTTCATAATTTAGAAATTTAAATTTTATTTTCGATCCGTACTATTGTTTTACAAAAGAATCGACTTTTCATAATTCAAAAATTTATATTTTATTTTCGTTCAGTACTTTTGTTTTACAAAAAAATCTAATTTTCATAATTTGGAAATCTATATTTTATTTTCGGTCCGTACTTTTGTTTTACAAAAAACTCGATTTTTCATAATTTGGAATTTTATATTTTATTTTCGATCCGAAGTTTTTTTACACAAAATAACTCAATATTTTGTAATTTGGACATTCGAATTTTATTTTCGGTCCAGTACTTTTTTTTTACACAAAAAATCTATTTTTGGTCATTTCGAAATTTAAATTTTGTTTTTAATCCAGTACTTTTGTTTTACAAAAATAAATCAATTTTTCACAATTTGGAAATTTATATTTTATTTTCGATCCAGTACTTTTGTTTTACAAAAACAAAGCACAATTTTTCATAATTTGGAAATTCAAATTTTATTTTCGATCCAGTACTTTTGTTTTACACAAGAAAACTAAATTTTTCATAATTTAGAAATTTAAATTTTATTTTCGATCCGTACTATTGTTTTACAAAAGAATCGACTTTTCATAATTCAAAAATTTATATTTTATTTTCGTTCAGTACTTTTGTTTTACAAAAAAAATCTAATTTTCATAATTTGGAAATCTATATTTTATTTTCTGGTCCAGTACTTTTGTTTTACAAAAAACTCGATTTTTCATAATTTGGAATTTTATATTTTATTTTCGATCTGAAGTTTTTTTACACAAAATAACTCAATATTTTGTAATTTGGACATTCGAATTTTATTTTCTGGTCCAGTACTTTTTTTTACACAAAAAAATCTATTTTTGGTCATTTCGAAATTTAAATTTTGTTTTTAATCCGTACTTTTGTTTTACAAAAATAAATCAATTTTTCACAATTTGGAAATTTATATTTTATTTTCGATCCAGTACTTTTGTTTTACAAAAACAAGCACAATTTTTTATAATTTGGAAATTCAAATTTTATTTTCGATCTGTACTTTTGTTTTACACAAGAAAACTAAAGTTTTCATAATTTAGAAATTTAAATTTTATTTTCGATCCGTACTATTGTTTTACAAAAGAATCGACTTTTCATAATTCAAAATTTATATTTTATTTTCGTTCAGTACTTTTGTTTTACAAAAAAATCTAATTTTCATAATTTGGAAATCTATATTTTATTTTCGGTCCAGTACTTTTGTTTTACAAAAAACTCGATTTTTCATAATTTGGAATTTTATATTTTATTTTCGATCCGAAGTTTTTTTACACAAAATAACTCAATATTTTGTAATTTGGACATTCGAATTTTATTTTCGGTCCGTACTTTTTTTTACACAAAAAATCTATTTTTGGTCATTTCGAAATTTAAATTTTGTTTTTAATCCAGTACTTTTGTTTTACAAAAATAAATCAATTTTTCACAATTTGGAAATTTATATTTTATTTTCGATCCAGTACTTTTGTTTTACAAAAACAACGACAATTTTTTATAATTTGGAAATTCAAATTTTATTTTCGATCTGTACTTTTGTTTTACACAAGAAAACTAAATTTTTCATAATTTAGAAATTTAAATTTTATTTTCGATCCGTACTATTGTTTTACAAAAGAATCGACTTTTCATAATTCAAAAATTTATATTTTATTTTCGTTCGCATCTTTTGTTTTACAAAAAAATCTAATTTTCATAATTTGGAAATCTATATTTTATTTTCTGGTCCGTACTTTTGTTTTACAAAAAACTCGATTTTTCATAATTTGGAATTTTATATTTTATTTTCGATCCGAGTTTTTTTACACAAAATAACTCAATATTTTGTAATTTGACATTCGAATTTTATTTTCTGGTCCGTACTTTTTTTTACACAAAAATCTATTTTTGGTCATTTCGAAATTTAAATTTTGTTTTTAATCCAGTACTTTTGTTTTACAAAAATAAATCAATTTTTCACAATTTGGAAATTTATATTTTATTTTCGATCCAGTACTTTTGTTTTACAAAAACAAGCACAATTTTTCATAATTTTGAAATTCAAATTTTATTTTCGATCTCAGACTTTTGTTTTACACAAGAAAACTAAATTTTTCATAATTTAGAAATTTAAATTTTATTTTCGATCCGTACTATTGTTTTACAAAAGAATCGACTTTTCATAATTCAAAAATTTATATTTTATTTTCGTTCGCACTTTTTGTTTTACAAAAAAATCTAATTTTCATAATTTGGAAATCTATATTTTATTTTCTGGTCCGTATTTTTGTTTTACAAAAAACTCGATTTTTCATAATTTGAATTTTATATTTTATTTTCGATCTGAAGTTTTTTTACACAAAATAACTCAATATTTTGTAATTTGGACATTCGAATTTTATTTTCGGTCCAGTACTTTTTTTTTACACAAAAAATCTATTTTTGGTCATTTCGAAATTTAAATTTTGTTTTTAATCCAGTATTTTTGTTTTACAAAAATAAATCAATTTTTCACAATTTGGAAATTTATATTTTATTTTCGATCCAGTACTTTTGTTTTACAAAAACAACGACAATTTTTTATAATTTGGAAATTCAAATTTTATTTTCGATCCAGACTTTTGTTTTACACAAGAAAACTAAATTTTTCATAATTTAGAAATTTAAATTTTATTTTCGATCCGTATCTATTGTTTTACAAAAGAATCGACTTTTCATAATTCAAAATTTATATTTTATTTTCGTTCGTATCTTTTGTTTTACAAAAAAATCTAATTTTCATAATTTGGAAATCTATATTTTATTTTCTGGTCCAGTACTTTTGTTTTACAAAAAACTCGATTTTTCATAATTTGGAATTTTATATTTTATTTTCGATCCGAAGTTTTTTTACACAAAATAACTCAATATTTTGTAATTTGACATTCGAATTTTATTTTCGGTCCAGTACTTTTTTTTTACACAAAAAAATCTATTTTTGGTCATTTCGAAATTTAAATTTTGTTTTTAATCCGTACTTTTGTTTTACAAAAATAAATCAATTTTTCACAATTTGGAAATTTATATTTTATTTTCGATCCAGTACTTTTGTTTTACAAAAACAACACAATTTTTCATAATTTGGAAATTCAAATTTTATTTTCGATCCAGTACTTTTGTTTTACACAAGAAAACTAAATTTTTCATAATTTAGAAATTTAAATTTTATTTTCGATCCGTACTATTGTTTTACAAAAGAATCGACTTTTCATAATTCAAAAATTTATATTTTATTTTCGTTCAGTACTTTTGTTTTACAAAAAAATCTAATTTTCATAATTTGGAAATCTATATTTTATTTTCTGTCCAGTATTTTTGTTTTACAAAAACTCGATTTTTCATAATTTGGAATTTTATATTTTATTTTCGATCTGAAGTTTTTTTACACAAAATAACTCAATATTTTGTAATTTGACATTCGAATTTTATTTTCTGGTCCAGTACTTTTTTTTTTACACAAAAATCTATTTTTGGTCATTTCGAAATTTAAATTTTGTTTTTAATCCAGTACTTTTGTTTTACAAAAATAAATCAATTTTTCACAATTTGGAAATTTATATTTTATTTTCGATCCAGTACTTTTGTTTTACAAAAACAACGACAATTTTTTATAATTTGAAATTCAAATTTTATTTTCGATCTCAGTACTTTTGTTTTACACAAGAAAACTAAATTTTTCATAATTTAGAAATTTAAATTTTATTTTCGATCCGTACTATTGTTTTACAAAAGAATCGACTTTTCATAATTCAAAATTTATATTTTATTTTCGTTCAGCATTTTTGTTTTACAAAAAAATCTAATTTTCATAATTTGGAAATCTATATTTTATTTTCTGGTCCAGTATTTTTGTTTTACAAAAAACTCGATTTTTCATAATTTGGAATTTTATATTTTATTTTCGATCCGAAGTTTTTTTACACAAAATAACTCAATATTTTGTAATTTGGACATTCGAATTTTATTTTCTGGTCCAGTACTTTTTTTTTTACACAAAAAATCTATTTTTGGTCATTTCGAAATTTAAATTTTGTTTTTAATCCAGTACTTTTGTTTTACAAAAATAAATCAATTTTTCACAATTTGGAAATTTATATTTTATTTTCGATCCAGTACTTTTGTTTTACAAAAACAACGACAATTTTTTATAATTTGGAAATTCAAATTTTATTTTCGATCCAGTACTTTTGTTTTACACAAGAAAACTAAAGTTTTCATAATTTAGAAATTTAAATTTTATTTTCGATCCGTACTATTGTTTTACAAAAGAATCGACTTTTCATAATTCAAAAATTTATATTTTATTTTCGTTCGTACTTTTGTTTTACAAAAAAATCTAATTTTCATAATTTGGAAATCTATATTTTATTTTCGGTCCGTACTTTTGTTTTACAAAAAACTCGATTTTTCATAATTTGGAATTTTATATTTTATTTTCGATCTGAAGTTTTTTTACACAAAATAACTCAATATTTTGTAATTTGACATTCGAATTTTATTTTCGGTCCGTACTTTTTTTTTACACAAAAATCTATTTTTGGTCATTTCGAAATTTAAATTTTGTTTTTAATCCGTATTTTTGTTTTACAAAAATAAATCAATTTTTCACAATTTGGAAATTTATATTTTATTTTCGATCCAGTACTTTTGTTTTACAAAAACAAGCACAATTTTTTATAATTTGGAAATTCAAATTTTATTTTCGATCCAGTACTTTTGTTTTACACAAGAAAACTAAATTTTTCATAATTTAGAAATTTAAATTTTATTTTCGATCCGTACTATTGTTTTACAAAAGAATCGACTTTTCATAATTCAAAATTTATATTTTATTTTCGTTCAGCATTTCTTGTTTTACAAAAAAATCTAATTTTCATAATTTGGAAATCTATATTTTATTTTCTAGTCCGTATTTTTGTTTTACAAAAAACTCGATTTTTCATAATTTGGAATTTTATATTTTATTTTCGATCTGAAGTTTTTTTACACAAAATAACTCAATATTTTGTAATTTGACATTCGAATTTTATTTTCGGTCCAGTACTTTTTTTTACACAAAAATCTATTTTTGGTCATTTCAAATTTAAATTTTGTTTTTAATCCAGTACTTTTGTTTTACAAAAATAAATCAATTTTTCACAATTTGGAAATTTATATTTTATTTTCGATCCGTACTTTTGTTTTACAAAAACAACACAATTTTTCATAATTTGGAAATTCAAATTTTATTTTCGATCCAGTACTTTTGTTTTACACAAGAAAACTAAATTTTTCATAATTTAGAAATTTAAATTTTATTTTCGATCCGTACTATTGTTTTACAAAAGAATCGACTTTTCATAATTCAAAAATTTATATTTTATTTTCGTTCAGTACTTTTGTTTTACAAAAAAATCTAATTTTCATAATTTGGAAATCTATATTTTATTTTCGGTCCAGTACTTTTGTTTTACAAAAAACTCGATTTTTCATAATTTGGAATTTTATATTTTATTTTCGATCTGAAGTTTTTTTACACAAAATAACTCAATATTTTGTAATTTGGACATTCGAATTTTATTTTCGGTCCAGTACTTTTTTTTTACACAAAAATCTATTTTTGGTCATTTCGAAATTTAAATTTTGTTTTTAATCCAGTACTTTTGTTTTACAAAAATAAATCAATTTTTCACAATTTGGAAATTTATATTTTATTTTCGATCCAGTACTTTTGTTTTACAAAAACAACACAATTTTTCATAATTTGGAAATTCAAATTTTATTTTCGATCTCAGTACTTTTGTTTTACACAAGAAAACTAAATTTTTCATAATTTAGAAATTTAAATTTTATTTTCGATCCGTACTATTGTTTTACAAAAGAATCGACTTTTCATAATTCAAAATTTATATTTTATTTTCGTTCAGTATTTTTGTTTTACAAAAAAATCTAATTTTCATAATTTGGAAATCTATATTTTATTTTCGGTCCAGTACTTTTGTTTTACAAAAACTCGATTTTTCATAATTTGGAATTTTATATTTTATTTTCGATCTGAAGTTTTTTTACACAAAATAACTCAATATTTTGTAATTTGGACATTCGAATTTTATTTTCGGTCCAGTACTTTTTTTTTACACAAAAAAATCTATTTTTGGTCATTTCGAAATTTAAATTTTGTTTTTAATCCGTACTTTTGTTTTACAAAAATAAATCAATTTTTCACAATTTGGAAATTTATATTTTATTTTCGATCCAGTACTTTTGTTTTACAAAAACAACACAATTTTTTATAATTTTGAAATTCAAATTTTATTTTCGATCCAGTACTTTTGTTTTACACAAGAAAACTAAATTTTTCATAATTTAGAAATTTAAATTTTATTTTCGATCCGTACTTATTGTTTTACAAAAGAATCGACTTTTCATAATTCAAAAATTTATATTTTATTTTCGTTCAGTACTTTTGTTTTACAAAAAAATCTAATTTTCATAATTTGGAAATCTATATTTTATTTTCGGTCCAGTACTTTTGTTTTACAAAAAACTCGATTTTTCATAATTTGGAATTTTATATTTTATTTTCGATCTGAAGTTTTTTTACACAAAATAACTCAATATTTTGTAATTTGGACATTCGAATTTTATTTTCGGTCCAGTACTTTTTTTTTACACAAAAAAATCTATTTTTGGTCATTTCGAAATTTAAATTTTGTTTTTAATCCAGTACTTTTGTTTTACAAAAATAAATCAATTTTTCACAATTTGGAAATTTATATTTTATTTTCGATCCAGTACTTTTGTTTTACAAAAACAAGCACAATTTTTTATAATTTGGAAATTCAAATTTTATTTTCGATCCAGTACTTTTGTTTTACACAAGAAAACTAAATTTTTCATAATTTAGAAATTTAAATTTTATTTTCGATCCAGTACTATTGTTTTACAAAAGAATCGACTTTTCATAATTCAAAAATTTATATTTTATTTTCGTTCAGTACTTTTGTTTTACAAAAAAATCTAATTTTCATAATTTGGAAATCTATATTTTATTTTCGGTCCAGTACTTTTGTTTTACAAAAAACTCGATTTTTCATAATTTGGAATTTTATATTTTATTTTCGATCCGAAGTTTTTTTACACAAAATAACTCAATATTTTGTAATTTGGACATTCGAATTTTATTTTCGGTCCAGTACTTTTTTTTACACAAAAAAATCTATTTTTGGTCATTTCGAAATTTAAATTTTGTTTTTAATCCGTACTTTTGTTTTACAAAAATAAATCAATTTTTCACAATTTGGAAATTTATATTTTATTTTCGATCCGTACTTTTGTTTTACAAAAAACAACACAATTTTTCGTAATTTGGAAATTCAAATTTTATTTTCGATCTGTACTTTTGTTTTACACAAGAAAACTAAATTTTTCATAATTTAGAAATTTAAATTTTATTTTCGATCCGTACTATTGTTTTACAAAAGAATCGACTTTTCATAATTCAAAAATTTATATTTTATTTTCGTTCCGTACTTTTGTTTTACAAAAAAAAATCTAATTTTCATAATTTGGAAATCTATATTTTATTTTCGGTCCGTACTTTTGTTTTACAAAAAAAACTCGATTTTTCATAATTTGGAATTTTATATTTTATTTTCGATCTGAAGTTTTTTTTACACAAAATAACTCAATATTTTGTAATTTGGACATTCGAATTTTATTTTCGGTCCGTACTTTTTTTTACACAAAAAAAATCTATTTTTGGTCATTTCGAAATTTAAATTTTGTTTTTAATCCGTACTTTTGTTTTACAAAAATAAATCAATTTTTCACAATTTGGAAATTTATATTTTATTTTCGATCCGTACTTTTGTTTTACAAAAAACAACACAATTTTTCGTAATTTTGAAATTCAAATTTTATTTTCGATCTGTACTTTTGTTTTACACAAGAAAACTAAATTTTTCATAATTTAGAAATTTAAATTTTATTTTCGATCCGTACTATTGTTTTACAAAAGAATCGACTTTTCATAATTCAAAAATTTATATTTTATTTTCGTTCAGTACTTTTGTTTTACAAAAAAATCTAATTTTCATAATTTGGAAATCTATATTTTATTTTCGGTCCAGTATTTTTGTTTTACAAAAAAACTCGATTTTTCATAATTTGGAATTTTATATTTTATTTTTCGATCTGAAGTTTTTTTACACAAAATAACTCAATATTTTGTAATTTGGACATTCGAATTTTATTTTCGGTCCGTACTTTTTTTTTTACACAAAAAAAATCTATTTTTGGTCATTTCGAAATTTAAATTTTGTTTTTAATCCGTACTTTTGTTTTACAAAAATAAATCAATTTTTCACAATTTGGAAATTTATATTTTATTTTCGATCCGTACTTTTGTTTTACAAAAAACAGCACAATTTTTTATAATTTTGAAATTCAAATTTTATTTTCGATCTGTACTTTTGTTTTACACAAGAAAACTAAATTTTTCATAATTTAGAAATTTAAATTTTATTTTCGATCCGTACTATTGTTTTACAAAAGAATCGACTTTTCATAATTCAAAAATTTATATTTTATTTTCGTTCCGTACTTTTGTTTTACAAAAAAAAATCTAATTTTCATAATTTGGAAATCTATATTTTATTTTCGGTCCGTACTTTTGTTTTACAAAAAAAACTCGATTTTTCATAATTTGGAATTTTATATTTTATTTTCGATCTGAAGTTTTTTTACACAAAATAACTCAATATTTTGTAATTTGGACATTCAATTTTATTTTCGGTCCAGTACTTTTTTTTACACAAAAAAATCTATTTTTGGTCATTTCGAAATTTAAATTTTGTTTTTAATCCAGTACTTTTGTTTTACAAAAATAAATCAATTTTTCACAATTTGGAAATTTATATTTTATTTTCGATCCGTACTTTTGTTTTACAAAAAACAGCACAATTTTTTATAATTTGGAAATTCAAATGTTATTTTCGATCTGTACTTTTGTTTTACACAAGAAAACTAAATTTTTCATAATTTAGAAATTTAAATTTTATTTTCGATCCAGTACTATTGTTTTACAAAAGAATCGACTTTTCATAATTCAAAAATTTATATTTTATTTTCGTTCAGTACTTTTGTTTTACAAAAAAATCTAATTTTCATAATTTGGAAATCTATATTTTATTTTCGGTCCAGTACTTTTGTTTTACAAAAAACTCGATTTTTCATAATTTGGAATTTTATATTTTATTTTCGATCCGAAGTTTTTTTACACAAAATAACTCAATATTTTGTAATTTGGACATTCGAATTTTATTTTCGGTCCAGTACTTTTTTTTACACAAAAAAATCTATTTTTGGTCATTTCGAAATTTAAATTTTGTTTTTAATCCAGTACTTTTGTTTTACAAAAATAAATCAATTTTTCACAATTTGGAAATTTATATTTTATTTTCGATCCGTACTTTTGTTTTACAAAAACAACACAATTTTTCATAATTTGGAAATTCAAATTTTATTTTCGATCCAGTACTTTTGTTTTACACAAGAAAACTAAATTTTTCATAATTTAGAAATTTAAATTTTATTTTCGATCCAGTACTATTGTTTTACAAAAGAATCGACTTTTCATAATTCAAAAATTTATATTTTATTTTCGTTCCGTACTTTTGTTTTACAAAAAAAAATCTAATTTTCATAATTTGGAAATCTATATTTTATTTTCGGTCCGTACTTTTGTTTTACAAAAAAAAATTCAATTTTTCATAATTTGGAAATTGAAATTCTATTTTCGATCCGTACTTTTGTTTTACACAAAAAAACAAAATTTTTCATAATTTGGAAATTTATATTTTATTCTCGATTTGTACTGTTGTTTTACAAAAACAAACTCAATTTTTCGTAATTTCGAAATTCAAACTTTATTTTCGATCTCTGCTTTCGTGTTACAAAAAAAATTGACTTTTCATAATTCGGAAATTTATACTTTATTTTCGATCCGTACTTTTATTTTACAAATAAAAATCAATTTTTCATAATTTAGAAATTCAAATTTTATTTTTGATATGTAGTTTTGTTTTACAGAAAGAAACACAATTTTTCGTAATTTGGAAATTTATATTTCGTTTTCTATCTGTACTTTGTTTACAAAAAACTCAATTTTTCATAATTTGGAAATTTATGTTTTATTCTCGATCTGTACTTTTGTTTTAGAATTCAAATTTTATTTTCGATTTGACTTTTGTTTTAAAAAAAACTTAATTTTTCATAATTTGGAAATTGAAATTTTATTTTCAATCCGTACTTTTGTTTTACACAAAAAATCTCAACTTTTCGTAACTTGGAAAATCAAATTTTATTTTCGATCCGGACTTTTGTTTTACACAAAAAAAGCTCTATCTTGTTGTAATTTTGAAATTTAAATTTTATTTTCGATCCAGTACTTTGTTTTACAAAAAAGAATCAATTTTTCATAATTTTGAAATTGATAGTTTATTTTCAATCTGCATCGTTGTTTTGAAAAACTCAATTTTTCATAATTTGGAAAATCAAATTTTGTTTTCAATCCGTAATTTTGTTTTACGCTAAAAAATCAATTTTTCATCATTTGGAAATTTATATTTTATTTCTGATTCAGTACTTTTGTTTTACAAAAAAAAATCAATTTTTTATAATTTGGAAATTTATATTTTATTCTACATTTGTACTTTTATTTTACAAAAAACAAAGTCATTTTTTCGTATTTTGGAAATTCAAATTTTATTTTCGATTCGTACTTTTCTTTTACACGAAAGAAATCAATTTTTCATAATTTGAAAATTTAAATTTTATTTTCGATCCGTACTTTTGTTTTTAAAAAAAAATTATTTTTTCATAATTTGGAAATTTATATTTTATTCTCGATTTGTGCTGTTGTTTTACAAAAAAGCTCAATTTTTTGAAATTTGGAAATTCAAATTTTATTTTCGATCCGTACTTTTGTTTTAACAAAAAAGCTCAATTTTTCGTAATTTTGAAATTTAAATTTTGTTTTTCTATCAGTACTTTTGTTTTACAAAAAAAACACAATTTTTCATAATTTTGAATTTTATATTTTATTCTCGATCCATACTTTTGTTTATAAAAAAAATCAATTTTTCATCATTTGGAAATTTATATTTTATTTTCGATGCGTATTTTCGTTTTACAAAAACAATCAATTTTCATAATTCGGAAATTAAAATTTTATTCCCGATCTGTACTTTTGTTTCACAAATAAAACTCAATTTTTCGTAATTTGGAAATTCAAATTTTATTTTCGATCTGTACTTTTCTTTTACACGAAAGAAATCATTTTTTCATAATTTTAAAATTTAAATTTTATTTTCGATCCGTACTTTTGTTTTACAAAAAAAACTCGATTTTTCATAATTTGGAATTTTATATTTTATTTTCGATCTGAAGTTTTTTTTACACAAAATAACTCAATATTTTGTAATTTGGACATTCGAATTTTATTTTCGGTCCGTACTTTTTTTTTACACAAAAAAAATCTATTTTTGGTCATTTCGAAATTTAAATTTTGTTTTTAATCCGTACTTTTGTTTTACAAAAATAAATCAATTTTTCACAATTTGGAAATTTATATTTTATTTTCGATCCAGTACTTTTGTTTTACAAAAACAAGCACAATTTTTTATAATTTGGAAATTCAAATTTTATTTTCGATCCAGTACTTTTGTTTTACACAAGAAAACTAAAGTTTTCATAATTTAGAAATTTAAATTTTATTTTCGATCCGTACTATTGTTTTACAAAAGAATCGACTTTTCATAATTCAAAAATTTATATTTTATTTTCGTTCCGTACTTTTGTTTTACAAAAAAAAATCTAATTTTCATAATTTGGAAATCTATATTTTATTTTCGGTCCGCACTTTTGTTTTACAAAAAAAACTCGATTTTTCATAATTTGGAATTTTATATTTTATTTTCAATCTGAAGTTTTTTTTACACAAAATAACTCAATATTTTGTAATTTGGACATTCGAATTTTATTTTCGGTCCGTACTTTTTTTTACACAAAAAAATCTATTTTTGGTCATTTCGAAATTTAAATTTTGTTTTTAATCCAGTACTTTTGTTTTACAAAAATAAATCAATTTTTCACAATTTGGAAATTTATATTTTATTTTCGATCCGTACTTTTGTTTTACAAAAACAACACAATTTTTCATAATTTGGAAATTCAAATTTTATTTTCGATCCAGTACTTTTGTTTTACACAAGAAAACTAAATTTTTCATAATTTAGAAATTTAAATTTTATTTTCGATCCGTACTATTGTTTTACAAAAGAATCGACTTTTCATAATTCAAAAATTTATATTTTATTTTCGTTCCGTACTTTTGTTTTACAAAAAAAAATCTAATTTTCATAATTTGGAAATCTATATTTTATTTTCGGTCCGTACTTTTGTTTTACAAAAAAAACTCGATTTTTCATAATTTGGAATTTTATATTTTATTTTCGATCTGAAGTTTTTTTTACACAAAATAACTCAATATTTTGTAATTTGGACATTCGAATTTTATTTTCGGTCCGTACTTTTTTTTTTACACAAAAAAAATCTATTTTTGGTCATTTCGAAATTTAAATTTTGTTTTTAATCCGTACTTTTGTTTTACAAAAATAAATCAATTTTTCACAATTTGGAAATTTATATTTTATTTTCGATCCGTACTTTTGTTTTACAAAAAACAACACAATTTTTCATAATTTGGAAATTCAAATTTTATTTTCGATCTGTACTTTTGTTTTACACAAGAAAACTAAATTTTTCATAATTTAGAAATTTAAATTTTATTTTCGATCCGTACTATTGTTTTACAAAAGAATCGACTTTTCATAATTCAAAAATTTATATTTTATTTTCGTTCCGTACTTTTGTTTTACAAAAAAAAATCTAATTTTCATAATTTGGAAATCTATATTTTATTTTCGGTCCGTACTTTTGTTTTACAAAAAAAACCCAATTTTCCGTAACTTCGGAATTCAAATTTTATTTTCGATTTGACTTTTGTTTTAAAAAAAACTTAATTTTTCATAATTTGGAAATTGAAATTTTATTTTCAATCCGTACTTTTGTTTTACACAAAAAATCTCAACTTTTCGTAACTTGGAAAATCAAATTTTATTTTCGATCCGGACTTTTGTTTTACACAAAAAAAGCTCTATCTTGTTGTAATTTTGAAATTTAAATTTTATTTTCGATCTGTACTTTGTTTTACAAAAAAAGAATCAATTTTTCATAATTTTGAAATTGATAGTTTATTTTCAATCCGTACTGTTGTTTTGAAAAAAACTCAATTTTTCATAATTTGGAAAATCAAATTTTGTTTTCAATCCGTATTTTGTTTTACGCTAATCAATTTTTCATCATTTGGAAATTATTTTATTTCGATTCGTACTTTTGTTTTACAAAAAAAAATCAATTTTTTATAATTTGGAAATTTATATTTTATTCTACATTTGTACTTTTATTTTACAAAAAACAAAGTCATTTTTTCGTATTTTGGAAATTCAAATTTTATTTTCGATTCGTACTTTTCTTTTACACGAAAGAAATCAATTTTTCATAATTTGAAAATTTAAATTTTATTTTCGATCCGTACTTTTGTTTTTAAAAAAAAATTATTTTTTCATAATTTGGAAATTTATATTTTATTCTCGATTTGTGCTGTTGTTTTACAAAAAAGCTCAATTTTTTGAAATTTGGAAATTCAAATTTTATTTTCGATCCAGTACTTTTGTTTTAACAAAAAGCTCAATTTTTCATGTAATTTTGTTTTTCTATCAGCACTTTTGTTTTACAAAAAACACAATTTTTCATAATTTTGAATTTTATATTTTATTCTCGATCCATACTTTTGTTTATAAAAAAATCAATTTTTCATCATTTGGAAATTTATATTTTATTTTCGATGCGTATTTTCGCTTTACAAAAACAATCAATTTTCATAATTCGGAAATTAAAATTTTATTCCCGATCTGTACTTTTGTTTCACAAATAAAACTCAATTTTTCGTAATTTGGAAATTCAAATTTTACTTTCGATCTGTACTTTTCTTTTACACGAAAGAAATCATTTTTTCATAATTTTAAAATTTAAATTTTATTTTCGATCCGTACTTTTGTTTTACAAAAAACTCGATTTTTCATAATTTGGAATTTTATATTTTATTTTCGATCCGAAGTTTTTTTACACAAAATAACTCAATATTTTGTAATTTGGACATTCGAATTTTATTTTCGGTCCAGTACTTTTTTACACAAAAAAATCTATTTTTGGTCATTTCGAAATTTAAATTTTGTTTTTAATCCGTACTTTTGTTTTACAAAAATAAATCAATTTTTCACAATTTGGAAATTTATATTTTATTTTCGATCCGTACTTTTGTTTTACAAAAAACAGCACAATTTTTTATAATTTGGAAATTCAAATTTTATTTTCGATCTGTACTTTTGTTTTACACAAGAAAACTAAAGTTTTCATAATTTAGAAATTTAAATTTTATTTTCGATCCAGTACTATTGTTTTACAAAAGAATCGACTTTTCATAATTCAAAAATTTATATTTTATTTTCGTTCAGTACTTTTGTTTTACAAAAAAATCTAATTTTCATAATTTGGAAATCTATATTTTATTTTCGGTCCGTACTTTTGTTTTACAAAAAAAACTCGATTTTTCATAATTTGGAATTTTATATTTTATTTTCGATCTGAAGTTTTTTTTACACAAAATAACTCAATATTTTGTAATTTGGACATTCGAATTTTATTTTCGGTCCGTACTTTTTTTTTTACACAAAAAAAATCTATTTTTGGTCATTTCGAAATTTAAATTTTGTTTTTAATCCGTACTTTTGTTTTACAAAAATAAATCAATTTTTCACAATTTGGAAATTTATATTTTATTTTCGATCCGTACTTTTGTTTTACAAAAACAACACAATTTTTCATAATTTGGAAATTCAAATTTTATTTTCGATCTGTACTTTTGTTTTACACAAGAAAACTAAATTTTTCATAATTTAGAAATTTAAATTTTATTTTCGATCCGTACTATTGTTTTACAAAAGAATCGACTTTTCATAATTCAAAAATTTATATTTTATTTTCGTTCCGTACTTTTGTTTTACAAAAAAAAATCTAATTTTCATAATTTGGAAATCTATATTTTATTTTCTGGTCCAGTACTTTTGTTTTACAAAAAAACTCGATTTTTCATAATTTGGAATTTTATATTTTATTTTCGATCCGAAGTTTTTTTACACAAAATAACTCAATATTTTGTAATTTGGACATTCGAATTTTATTTTCGGTCCAGTACTTTTTTTTTTACACAAAAAAAATCTATTTTTGGTCATTTCGAAATTTAAATTTTGTTTTTAATCCGTACTTTTGTTTTACAAAAATAAATCAATTTTTCACAATTTGGAAATTTATATTTTATTTTCGATCCGTACTTTTGTTTTACAAAAAACAGCACAATTTTTTATAATTTGGAAATTCAAATTTTATTTTCGATCTGTACTTTTGTTTTACACAAGAAAACTAAATTTTTCATAATTTAGAAATTTAAATTTTATTTTCGATCCGTACTATTGTTTTACAAAAGAATCGACTTTTCATAATTCAAAAATTTATATTTTATTTTCGTTCCGTACTTTTGTTTTACAAAAAAATCTAATTTTCATAATTTGGAAATCTATATTTTATTTTCGGTCCAGTACTTTTGTTTTACAAAAAAACTCGATTTTTCATAATTTGGAATTTTATATTTTATTTTTCGATCCGAAGTTTTTTTACACAAAATAACTCAATATTTTGTAATTTGGACATTCGAATTTTATTTTCGGTCCAGTACTTTTTTTTACACAAAAAAATCTATTTTTGGTCATTTCGAAATTTAAATTTTGTTTTTAATCCAGTACTTTTGTTTTGCAAAAGTAAATCAATTTTTCACAATTTGGAAATTTATATTTTATTTTCGATCCAGTACTTTTGTTTTACAAAAACAACACAATTTTTCATAATTTGGAAATTCAAATTTTATTTTCGATCTGTACTTTTGTTTTACACAAGAAAACTAAATTTTTCATAATTTAGAAATTTAAATTTTATTTTCGATCCGTACTATTGTTTTACAAAAGAATCGACTTTTCATAATTCAAAAATTTATATTTTATTTTCGTTCCGTACTTTTGTTTTACAAAAAAAAATCTAATTTTCATAATTTGGAAATCTATATTTTATTTTCGGTCCAGTACTTTTGTTTTACAAAAAACTCGATTTTTCATAATTTGGAATTTTATATTTTATTTTCGATCCGAAGTTTTTTTACACAAAATAACTCAATATTTTGTAATTTGGACATTCGAATTTTATTTTCGGTCCAGTACTTTTTTTTTACACAAAAAATCTATTTTTGGTCATTTCGAAATTTAAATTTTGTTTTTAATCCAGTACTTTTGTTTTACAAAAATAAATCAATTTTTCACAATTTGGAAATTTATATTTTATTTTCGATCCAGTACTTTTGTTTTACAAAAACAACACAATTTTTCATAATTTGGAAATTCAAATTTTATTTTCGATCCAGTACTTTTGTTTTACACAAGAAAACTAAATTTTTCATAATTTAGAAATTTAAATTTTATTTTCGATCCGTACTATTGTTTTACAAAAGAATCGACTTTTCATAATTCAAAAATTTATATTTTATTTTCGTTCCGTACTTTTGTTTTACAAAAAAAAATCTAATTTTCATAATTTGGAAATCTATATTTTATTTTCGGTCCGTACTTTTGTTTTACAAAAAAAACTCGATTTTTCATAATTTGGAATTTTATATTTTATTTTCGATCTGAAGTTTTTTTTACACAAAATAACTCAATATTTTGTAATTTGGACATTCGAATTTTATTTTCGGTCCGTACTTTTTTTTTTACACAAAAAAATCTATTTTTGGTCATTTCGAAATTTAAATTTTGTTTTTAATCCGTACTTTTGTTTTACAAAAATAAATCAATTTTTCACAATTTGGAAATTTATATTTTATTTTCGATCCGTACTTTTGTTTTAACAAAAAAGCTCAATTTTTCGTAATTTTGAAATTTAAATTTTGTTTTTTATCAGTACTTTTGTTTTACAAAAAAAACACAATTTTTCATAATTTTGAATTTTATATTTTATTCTCGATCCATACTTTTGTTTATAAAAAAAATCAATTTTTCATCATTTGGAAATTTATATTTTATTTTCGATGCGTATTTTCGTTTTACAAAAACAATCAATTTTCATAATTCGGAAATTAAAATTTTATTCCCGATCCGTACTTTTGTTTCACAAATAAAACTCAATTTTTCGTAATTTGGAAATTCAAATTTTATTTTCGATCTGTACTTTTGTTTTACACGAAAGAAATCATTTTTTCATAATTTTAAAATTTAAATTTTATTTTCGATCCGTACTTTTGTTTTACAAAAAAAACTCGATTTTTCATAATTTGGAATTTTATATTTTATTTTCGATCTGAAGTTTTTTTTACACAAAATAACTCAATATTTTGTAATTTGGACATTCGAATTTTATTTTCGGTCCGTACTTTTTTTTTTTACACAAAAAAAATCTATTTTTGGTCATTTCGAAATTTAAATTTTGTTTTTAATCCGTACTTTTGTTTTACAAAAATAAATCAATTTTTCACAATTTGGAAATTTATATTTTATTTTCGATCCGTACTTTTGTTTTACAAAAAACAGCACAATTTTTTATAATTTGGAAATTCAAATTTTATTTTCGATCTGTACTTTTGTTTTACACAAGAAAACTAAAGTTTTCATAATTTAGAAATTTAAATTTTATTTTCGATCCGTACTATTGTTTTACAAAAGAATCGACTTTTCATAATTCAAAAATTTATATTTTATTTTCGTTCCGTACTTTTGTTTTACAAAAAAAAATCTAATTTTCATAATTTGGAAATCTATATTTTATTTTCGGTCCAGTACTTTTGTTTTACAAAAAAAACTCGATTTTTCATAATTTGGAATTTTATATTTTATTTTCGATCTGAAGTTTTTTTTACACAAAATAACTCAATATTTTGTAATTTGGACATTCGAATTTTATTTTCGGTCCGTACTTTTTTTTTTACACAAAAAAAATCTATTTTTGGTCATTTCGAAATTTAAATTTTGTTTTTAATCCGTACTTTTGTTTTACAAAAATAAATCAATTTTTCACAATTTGGAAATTTATATTTTATTTTCGATCCGTACTTTTGTTTTACAAAAAACAACACAATTTTTCATAATTTGGAAATTCAAATTTTATTTTCGATCTGTACTTTTGTTTTACACAAGAAAACTAAATTTTTCATAATTTAGAAATTTAAATTTTATTTTCGATCCGTACTATTGTTTTACAAAAAAATCGACTTTTCATCATTCAAAAATTTATATTTTATTTTCGTTCCGTACTTTTGTTTAACAAAAAAAAATCTAATTTTCATAATTTGGAAATCTATATTTTATTTTCGGTCTGTACTTTTGTTTTACAAAAAAAAATTCAATTTTTCATAATTTGGAAATTGAAATTCTATTTTCGATCCGTACTTTTGTTTTACACAAAAAAACAAAATTTTTCGTAATTTGGAAATTTATATTTTATTCTCGATTTGTACTGTTGTTTTACAAAAACAAACTCAATTTCTCGTAATTTGGAAATTCAAACTTTATTTTCGATCTCCGCTTTCGTTTTACAAAAAAAATTGACTTTTCATAATTCGGAAATTTATACTTTATTTTCGATCCGTACTTTTGTTTTACAAAAAAAATAAATTTTTCATAATTTAGAAATTGAAATTTTATTTTCGATCTGTAGTTTTGTTTTACAAAAAAAACACAATTTTTCGTAATTTGGAAATTTATATTTCGTTTTCTATCTGTACTTTGTTTAAAAAAAACTCAATTTTTCATAATATGGAAATTTATGTTTTATTCTCGATCTGTACTTTTGTTTTACAAAAAAAACCCAATTTTCCGTAACTTCGGAATTCAAATTTTATTTTCGATTTGACTTTTGTTTTAAAAAAAACTTAATTTTTCATAATTTGGAAATTGAAATTTTATTTTCAATCCGTACTTTTGTTTTACACAAAAAATCTCAACTTTTCGTAACTTGGAAAATCAAATTTTATTTTCGATCCGGACTTTTGTTTTACACAAAAAAAGCTCTATCTTGTTGTAATTTTGAAATTTAAATTTTATTTTCGATCTGTACTTTTGTTTTACAAAAAAAGAATCAATTTTTCATAATTTTGAAATTGATAGTTTATTTTCAATCTGTACTTTTGTTTTAAAAAAAAACTCAATTTTTCATAATTTGGAAAGTCAAATTTTGTTTTCAATCCGTACTTTTGTTTTACGCTAAAAAAAATCAATTTTTCAATATTTGGAAATTTATATTTTATTTTTTATTCGTACTTTTGTTTTACAAAAAAAAATCAATTTTTCATAATTTGGAAATTTATATTTTATTCTGCATTTGTACTTTTATTTTACAAAAAAAAAGTCACTTTTGTTTTACACAAAAAAACAAAAATTTTCGTAATTTGGAAATTTATATTTTATTCTCGATTTGTACTGTTGTTTTACAAAAAAACGGGAGTTCAATTAGTCTAAAAGTTTCTGCTTCAACATCTTTATATCAGCTGAAAATGATGATATGGGAATCATTTGGGGTAAGTCTAGCCTATGTTATGTGCATGTTGCTTTAATTCTGTTTTAATGTTGGAAGTAAGCATATGCTAAAATTAGCTAAGAAGGAATTTCCATATTAGTTAAAGGCTAATGTGAATATTATTATATATGTTAATAGTTTGTTACCAAGCATTAAACCATTCTTGGGCCCTTGATATTTCTGGTTACTATTGAGTTTTTAGCAATGGAAATTGAAATTCCTGTAAAAGTTAAAGAGTAAAGTATTTTTTTATCCCTTAATATTTAGGCAATTATTATTACCACAGGTTCCAATGATGCTCTTGTTTGAGAAAATAGAAAATGAAAATTTGGAAGAATGGGATGAGAATGAAATTTATCAAGGGACAGAAAAGTTGTATGGTGTTATTACTAGTTGTATTTGTACCACATTCTTTTCTGTGTGTGTTAAGCAAGTGTATAGGGATTTCATTTCCAAACACTCCCCTAAATATGGATTATAAAATGGAGAAATTGAGTAGTAGTAATGATTCAATTGATCTTTTGACATGAAATGGGTGAATGATCGATGCCGTACTCGGTCAAATAAAAACAATTAAATGTAGTACTAGAAATGACTCCTAGGTCGTCTCCCAAGGACCGATTCTCACTGTCAAAGGATTGAACATGCAATGGGGGGGTTTTTAGATAGAAAACAGAGATTAATTAAAATATAGCAGACAAACAACAAATTAATTGTAGTAATTAAAATAGGCAAGACTCTTGAACACAATGCATCTCTGACATCCTTGGCTTACAACAGATTATCAGTCCGTTTAATCCTTATTTGGTCTAGATTAACCAACTAAGCGAAAGTTAACCCAAGACTTCCCTACACGAATTAAGCAAACGTGAACCTTGTAAGGTCTCCTTCCAAGGGATTAAGCATCCTCCAGAACAGAGACTTCACAGAGGAGAATCAAACGTACGAAACCATAAAATGCACAGAACCTCCATCAGTGAGTGCAGCATGCCCAAGAGGCTCACCCTGGGGTTTTAACCTTCCATTAACTCAGAAAACAGAAAATGCATTGCAGAAAACGTAAACTGAATTTGAAAACGAAATTGAAAACAAAATAGCAATAGAAAACGAAATAGCAATACAAAATGGAAAACTGGAATTATGGAACTGTGGAACAGTAGACGAATTCTGAATTAAAAACCAAAAAAACAAAACGTAAACTGGTCTCTCTAGCCGAAAACGTAAACCCTAAAAATTTCTACTACTGCTGCCGCCTCTGCTCCTTCCTCAACTGCCCTACTTGTAGCTGCATTGCATGGGCACGAAAACCTAGACCCATTGGACCCAAAATCCAAATTGTGACGTGGCAGCTCCTCTTGAAGTCCATGAATTAATTCCAAGCCCAAAATAATTTTAAACTGCCCTGAAAATAAAAATTGGAATAATTAAACTTAGAAAATTCAAATTAATTAAAATATGAATTTTTGTTCCAATTATAGCCCTAATAGAAATTAGTACAAAATATAAACAATTAAGCACAAATTAGAGATGAAAACAAGTACAAAAAGGTAAGAAAATAAGGGAAAATAATGACTCATCAAATTCCCCCACACTTAGCCTTTTGCACTCCTGGGCAAAATCAAAGTTCAAAGCAGGGAACAACTCCAAAGATATCAAAGAGAGCAACGCAACAGGAAGAAACAAAAACAAGAAGACACACAAGAAAACGAACAGATTTACACACTCCTTAATGAATCCTAGGAACAGAAAGGGAGTAGACAACATCCAACACACAAAGAATAAGAGAAACTAGATACTTATGGAAATCATCCAAACAAGTCAAAACATAGTAAGATAATCATTCAGCATCAAGAGGTGAATTAAAAGCAACAAAATTTCACAAGATGCACTGTATCACTGTATCTCTCAAGTGTCTAGGAAACTGTATACTCTCAAAGCACTCATGAAAAACAAGCAGCAGATAGACTTCGCAAGCCTCTAAAATCAACACCTAATAAACATGCACATAAGGATCATAAGGTCTTTCCAGGGTTGTAATGTGGTCAAGGACAGGGTAGAGGATAAAATATAGGATAAGTAGCTACAAACCAGAGGAACTAGAGGAGCAATGGGGAATAAGTAAGAAATAAGCATAAGAGCAAATCCAAAAACCTCTAATAAACCTCTAACACCATTCCTTTTCCTTTACCTCAAACTAAACCACTTTTTCTTTTTCTTTTTTTTTCTTTTTATTTATTTATTTATTTATTTTTTATTTTTTATTTTTTTTGAATTGGATAAACAATAAATCTTGAAACGCTGAGATATGTACAGCAGGAAGAACCAACTAGCCAAAATACAATAACCAATGAGACACGCCCACACTTATTCAAGAACTTATTCCCAAAACGATTCCAAAGCTCCAAAAATTCCCTAAGGTTAAGGTAATCATAGGTTTTTCACTTAAGGCTTGTAATGAGCTTCAAACAAAGAAAGGGAATGCAGGCTCAACAAGGGTTAACAAAGGAATTAATTCAGGGTAAGCTTATTTGGCCAGGGGCTTATGAGAACAAATGCCTTAATCATGTCCAAACATGCATGTGAATCAAGAAGTATCAAATAGAGTCAAGACAAGGCAACTGTGCAAGCAATCAAGAGGCATAACACACAAGAAAGAATAGATAGTGGCTCAAATCCTCACACATGGTATAACTTCTGTCACAATTAAATCAACCTCTCAAGCCTCATAATCATCGTTCCAAGCAGAGAAAAATAAGGATTTCAATCCATACAGTATCAAGCAACTCATATCCAAGAGTGAAGTAAGAACCTACAACCTAAACAAAACCAAGAAATCAAAAGGAAATATGCAAAACTGTACACATGACAAAGACTCAAACTAACAAAAAAAACAAAAAAACAAGAAAGACTTAAACAAAGAACAGTCTCCCCCCACACTTAAACTACACATTGTCCCAATGTGGCACAAATAGAAGATCAGAGAAATGAGAACAATCAATAGATCTGGACAAGTGCAATAAGAAGTAAAGAGGGGGAAGGAAAAAGAAAACTCCCTAAGTCATGGTGGGAGAGAAGCAGGGTCAAGCAGAGACATCTCCTCCACAACAGCATCCAACAAAGAAGGATTGATGAGGAAGGGCTTCAGACGGTGCCCGTTGACCTTAAAGTTCTTATCTGTGGATTCACTTTTGATCTCAACTGTACCATAAGGATAAACATTAGTAACAACAAAAGGTCCAATCCACTTTGATCGTAACTTACCACCCATGAGTCCGAGCCGAGAATTGTATAACAGAACTTTCTGGCCAACCATGAAATCCTTTCTAGCTATCAAGCTGTCATGGAACTTCTTGGTTTTTTCCTTGTAGAATTTTGAATTCTCGTAGGCTTCTAAGCGGATCTCATCAAGCTCATTTAGTTGCAACTGCCTTTCCTCACCAGCCTGATCTATGGAGAAATTGCAAGTCTTCATAGTCCAATAGGCCCGATGCTCAATCTCAACAGGTAAATGACATGCCTTACCAAAGACAACCCGATAAGGGGACATCCCTATGGGTGCTTTGTAGGCAGTCCTATGCGCCCAAAGAGCATCATCTAACCTGTTACTCCAGTCTTTTCTGTTGGGCTGGACAATCTTCTCTAAGATTCTCTTGATCTCCCTGTTTGAAATTTTGGCTTGTCCGTTGGTTTGGGGGTGGTAGGGTGTAGAAATTCTGTGAACCACCCCATACTTCTTGAGCAAAGCCTGGATAGATCTGTTACAAAAATGGGTGCCTTGATCACTAACAATAGCTCTGGGTACTCCAAACCTGCACAATAGGTGAGATCTAACAAATCCATAACAACCCGAGCATCATTAGTCCTGGTGGCTTTGGCTTCCACCCATTTTGAAACATAATCAACAGCTAAAAGAATGTACGAAAAACCAAAAGAAATAGGAAAGGGTTCCACAGCATGTACCTCAACCTGCAAGTCAGATTCATGTGTTCTTCCTGCAACATGGTTAGTGCATTCTGACTCTAAAGAACCCAACACATCAGAACAGAGCTCAAACTCATAAATCGATTCAGTGCTATTGAGAGAAGTATACAGATCAGATAGAAAATAATGTTTCTTATCATGCAAAGAATGAAAATCAGAAACATACTCATCAACAACAGCATCAAGTATCTCAGCACGAAAAATAGAATGATCTTCAGATGGATGTCTCATGGCATCAAGAATATTAAAATGGACAATACTATCACCAAATTCCATGGACAATGTACCAGCATACACATCAATCTTAGTTTGGGCTGTTTTCAAAAATGGTCTGCCAAAAATGATTGGCACAAATCCATGGGAGAATCCGTCCTCCATGTCAAGCACATAGAAATCAGCAGGAAAAACTCAGTTCACCAACCCGAACTAACACATCCTCAATGAAACCTATAGGGTGGGCAACACTTCTATTTGCCAACTGTATCACCACACCCGTAGGTTGCAGAGGTCCAAGAGACAGAGATTTAAATATAGACAGAGGCATGACATTTATAGAAGCACCCAAATCAAGCATGGAATTTTCAAATTTATTATTCCCTATAACACAAGGTATGCAGAAAGTACCTGGGTCCTTACATTTTTCAGGAATGTGCGGAACAAATTTACGTATCAAAGCAGATACATTTCTGCCCATGCTGATTCTCTCATTGCCCTTCATTTTCCTCTTATGAGTGCACAACTCCTTTAGGAATTTTGCATATCTCGGGATTTGCTTGATGGCATCAAGTAGAGGTATGTTCACATCTACTTTCCTGAAGGTCTCTAATATCTCCTTATCCAGTTCTTCCATCTTTTTGCTTGGAATCAATCTGGGAGGGAATTGAAGGGGGATAGGAGGTGGCTGCTGCAAATTAGAACTGGTGCTGGAACAAGGTCCACCTGCATGAAAATTCCGGGCACCAACTGGTTGCTCATCACTGTGCTCAGGTGCAGAAACAGGTTCAGGTGCAGAAATAGGCTCAGGTGCAGAAACAAATGAAGGTACTGCATTGGGTATGTCAATCTGTTTGCCCGACCTCAATGTGATGGCACTAACATTTTTCGGATTCTGCACAGTTTGAGAAGGCAATCTATCCGAATTTTGTGATTGTGCTCGATTCGGTTGAGTAGCCATCCGCCCCATCCGATTGGTCAAGCTCCGGATGGAAGCTCTGGTCTCTTGTCTGGAATTGCATATTTTGGAGAGTCATCTGCCTCACTAACTCCTCCAATGAAGGTTCAAAAGCAGAAGATTGAGGAGGTGATGGTGCAGGAACTTCATTCTGCTGCCTGTGATATTGCTGTTGTACTGGTGGAGGCACATAAGGTCTGCTTGGACCGAGACCAGCAGAACTCTAAAATGGTGGTGCAGGATGTTGTTGCTGATGTGGAAACCATCTAAGATTAGGATGACTCCTCCATCCTGGATTATATCTATTGCTGGACAGATCATAATTTTGCTGGTGCTGCTGTTGTCTATTATTGTAGATGTTTGCAGCATAGGCTTGAGGAGCATGAACAACAGCAGGCTGCTGCATTGATGGACACTGATCTGTGTGATGGTCAATTGATGGGCAAATGCCGCAAACCCTTGCCACAGATGTAGGTGCAGATTTCTGGTTCATGGCAAGCTGGGTGACCAAATTGACCAAGGCATCAAGCTTTCCCTCAAGCTTCGTATCTGCAGATGAAGAAGAATCAGCAGCAGGCACATCATGAATTCCCCTGAGTACAATAGCATCGTTTCTGTCGCTGAATTGCTGAGAATTGGAGGCCATTTTTTCAATTAAGTTCCTAGCCTCTGCAGGGTCATGTCACCAAGAGCTCCTCCATCGGCGGCGTCAATCATACTCCTCTCCATACTATTGAGGCCCTCATAAAAATACTCGCAATAAGAGTCGTTCGAAATCGATGGTGGGGACAACTTGCACATAATTTTTCAAATCTCTCCCAGTACTCGTACAAGGTCTCTCCACTCATCTGTCGGATTCCTGAAATATCTTTTCTGATTGTTGTTGTTCTGGAAGCAGGGAAGAATTTATTCAGGAACACTCTCTTAAGGTCATCCCAACTAGTGATGGATCTGGGCGTAAGGTAGTACAACCAGTCTTTAGCAACACCTTCCAAAGAGTGTGGAAATGCCTTCAAAAAGATGTGATCTTCTAAAACATCGTGTGGCTTCATGGAGGAACAGACTATATGGAACTCCTTCAGATGTTTGTGTGGACATTCCCTTGCAAGACCATGGAACCTAGGTAGCAAATGTATTAATCCAGTCTTTAGAACATATGGAACATCCTCATCAGGATACTGAATGCACAGGCTTTCATAAGTGAAATCAGGTGCCGCCAGCTCCCTAAGAGTCCTCTCACGAGGTGGAGGCTGAGCCATATTGTTCTTAGTGGGAAAGTCAGCAGAATTAGAATCAGAATCAAAATGCACAGAATTAAAGTTTTCAGACACAGAGGGAGAATGCTCAGAATTACTTAAACTAATGGTATCTAATGATATAGAATCTAAAGACAAATTCCTAGAGTGCCTAACTAATCTACGGAAGGTCCTATCTATTTCAGGATCAAAGGGTTGTAACTGTCCTGGATTGCCTCTAGTCATGCACAACCATGAATTTCACACATAAGCATACATAGAGGTAAATGTGGAACTATACTCAAACGAAGTCCAAATGAGCTGAAATTTTGTGAGTAACACCCTAAAATCATGAAAAGACAGTACACCAAATTTCAAAGCAAAATTCAAAGGATAGCTATATGAACCACTACCAGAAAGTATGAAAAATAAGAGCAATAAAGCTTCAAAAATAAAAATAAAATAGAAAACGACCATTTTTTGGAGATTTACTTACCCCAATCCGCTTTGCGGATTGTCCACTGCATACGAAATCATAAAACGCACAGAACCTCCATCAGTGAGTGCAACATGCCCAAGAGGCTCACCCTGGGGTTTTAGCCTTCCATTAACTCAGAAAACAGAAAATGCATTGCAGAAAATGTAAACTGAATTTGAAAACGCAATAGAAAACGAAATAGCAATAGAAAACGAAATAGCAATAGAAAACAGAAAATTGGAATTATGGAACTGTGGAACAGTAGACGAATTCTGAATTAAAAACCAAAAAAACAAAACGTAAACTGGTCTCTCTAGCCGAAAACGTAAACCCTAAAAATTTCTACTACTGCTTCCGCCTCTGCTCCTTCCTCAGCTGCCTTTCTTGTAGCTGCATTGCATGGGCACGAAAACCTAGACCCATTGGGCCCAAAATCCAAATTGTGACGTGGCAGCTCCTCTTGAAGTCCATGAATTAATTCCAAGCCCAAAATAATTTTAAACTGCCCTGAAAATAAAAATTGGAATAATTAAACTTAGAAATTCAAATTAATTAAAATATGAATTTCTGGTCTAATTATAGCCCTAATAGAAATTAGTACAAAATATAAACAATTAAACATAAATTAGAGATGAAAACAAATACAGAAAAGTAAGAAAATAAGGGAAAATAATGACTCATCAGTGAACATGTTGGTTGTTTCCCCTATTGTCATAGACAACATTTGCTATATAAGATAATACAGCATCATGATATCTATATTTTTGTTCATGAATCTTATTAATGATAGTTGTCCTCTCAGGTTGTCAAGGAAAACCAAATACTGCATAAAGGTGACAGGATAATTGAAGGTGATAATGAATGTGTTACCCTTGCTGATGTTAATATATTTGCCGGAGATCAGATTATAGTGAGAGACTCTAAGATCCACGAAAATCGAGATATTGCTGGTAAGTTATTTGATAGTGACAATCTGATTTATGATTCTATTATGTTGTTAATAGGTGACACAAGGAACATGTAAAATGGACTTTTTCTTTTATCTTTTAAAGTGGAAATATAAGTTGTATAATTATGTTCAATCTCGTGCAGATGAGCTTTGCGATGATAAGGTGGATCTGCAGAACACAGAAGAAGGGTTCGTGGAACACTACTCACGGCGAATGTCTCATCCCAGGTTGTTTAAGAACTGCATTTTCAGCTGCTGATATATATCTCTGTAACAACTTTGTGGGTGTATATATATATATATTATATATATATATATTATATATATATATATATATATATATATATATATATATATATATATATATATATATATATATATATATATATATATATATATATATGAATGAAAATTTGAATGAATGAGGTAAGTAAATGCAAAGGTGTAAATCCGTGTGATGTGTCTGGTGCTTTTTAATTGTCAATGTCAATTTTATCCTTCTAAGCCTGGTGGGTAAAGGCAAATTTTGGAATGTAATAATGTACTAGCATGTGTTTTTTCAAGAGACAAGTTTTAAGTTTAGAACGACGCACGGAATATTTGGAAAAGTTGGTATTTCTGTATGAATCAAACTATTGGGAGAATATTATTTTTAGCTTTCTTATTTATTATGAGAACTTCTCAGTTAAGATGAAGACATTGTCAAAAAAACATGTTCTTGAGAACAGTTTACTAGACCAAAAAATTGTTTCACTATGAATTATTTATTACTACTTTACTTTATCTACAGTAGCCTTTGTCATATTTATTCTTCTCTTTGTGTCTCTAAATTACATCAAGTTGCTTATGCGCATTAGCTAGTTTTACTCTTGCATAGGATACAATATGTAAAGATGTTTTGTCTCTAAATTACATCAAGTTGCTTATGAGCATTAGCTAGTTTTACTCTTGCATAGGATACAATATGTAAAGATGTTTGCATGATTCGATTTTTTGCGAAAATTATTTTTGAAACAAATACAAAAATGTGACTTCATTTGATTTTATTTTTTTTTGTTAAAATTATATTTGAAACAAATATAAAAATGTGACTTCATTTGATTTGATTTTTTTTGTTAAAATTATATTTGAAACAACTATAAAATATATATGCTATTTGGTTTGAAATAAAAAATAAATTAAATTAAATTAATTTGTACTGATTGGTTGGAATTGATTTATATAATTTTTAATTTTTTATTAAATATATTTTATTTTTTTATATTAAAATATAATAATATAATATAAAATGTTATTTAAATATAATAAATATATTAAATGATAATAATATACATAAATCCATTTATACTTAAATAAAGAATAAATACAAATATAGAATAGGTACAAATATATTTTATTAGACTTTTTTTAATATTTCAATTATACAATATTAATATAAATCTACAAATCAATTAAAACATACAAAATTTGGTCCTTTTTAATCTTTATCTCTATTTTGATTATTAAATTCACTTTTTTATTTTTATGATTTTTCTTTAATTAAATTTTATATAATTTTTGTCTATTTTATCAAAATATTCTGTGGTTTTAATAGTAAAGATTTTTATTTTAAAAATTGTTAGTATCTTAAAATTAATAAAATTGACAGAAGTGAAGTAAGAGTAGATATTAAAAGAAAGTTAAATGAAAGAGTGAAATCCTATCACTATATAAAAGAAGAATTGATAATACAATTAAGAGAATAAAAAAATTAAAAATCAAATTTGTTAAATATACTAAATAATTCTGTAAGAAAATTTAATTTAAAACTTTTTATTATTATTATTACATTAACAATAATAAAATATATGATAAATATATATTGTGATTTGGTTTAGTTTGAATTGATTTAAAAAAAAATACACGATAAAATGTTGAAACTATTCAATTCAGATCGATTTCCAATTTTTCTTTAATTCAGGTTTTAAATACTCATAATAATAATATTTACTAGAATTAGGAAAAGATTAAAATTTGTCAAATTTTTTTTCTCAACCACAGCCAAGATTGATGGTCCTTATTTAGTCATTTAATAAAATAATAATAATAATCTACAATAATATATAAAGATATTTTTCTATCTAGTTTACATATTTATATTTCAATTTTATTTTCAATTAGTATTTTAAAATTAAAATGAAAATAAATTATTTAAATTTTAAAACTAATTGTAAAAAATTTTGTATTTAATTAACTGCTTTTTCCAAATTTAAATTATAAATATAATAAAAATTATTTTTTAAATTCAATTAATTATTTACAACAACAAAAAATCACACATAATTACTAAAAAAAAAAATTGAACACAGATATACGTATACGCATATATTTGCAATAATATAGAATAAAAAAGTGCTTACAATAATATTATAAAATTGTGTTAAAGTTTTTATTCAGTAATTATCATAGCAATTAACTTTTCATTTTTATGATTGAAAAAGTGGAATGTCATGATATCCATGTATGTGTTATAATTACTTTTAGAATTAAAATAATTTTTTATATTATTTTAAATTATAAGAGATGAACAAAAATAAATATATAAAAAAGAAAATTTTATTTATAAATTATTATAGATTATTCTGTATTTCCTGTTCTAGCAGTTGTAGGGTCCTCATTCCTAGTGTACGAGTGCCAGAGGAATTCTATTTCTGTATTTTGTGTACTTTTTTTGTGGAGACTAACTTTCTACTATTCACTAAAAATTTATCCAATTCATTCTGTACCATCATGATCATCTCGTAATTACCACCAGTTGTTGGTGATCATTATATGAGGAAAGGTGGAAATGTTAGTTGACTTTGTTTTAAAATATCATACTACCGATATTTTCACATTTATAGATCCCAATTCATTTTTACACTCAAAATCATACTTAAGATAATTTCTGATTAAAAACCCTGCATTGATTATAAGTCTCAAGACACTTAAGATAATGCATGTCATGATTAACACATGCTATAGAACTACTTACATTGGAGATGCAGAAAAAAATAGCTTATTGTACAACAAAATTTCCCATAATGAATTGAAATGAAAGGATCTACAGGATGCTTGCTCCAAAAACATTTGTATTTAGCTTTGCCTGAATCTTGAAATGACAACGAGTATTCACTTTCCACCCTTGGTAAACTTAACTACTCGAGTCTCAACACATAATATTTCCACAGAATACATGGGCTCTAATATAAAGCATCTAAAGCCCAACCCAGTATGAATGTCCATTGTTGTTGTGAATTGGGGACGATGAAGGAGAAGCAACACACATTCATACCAAACCTGTTTCAGATTCCACAAGAAAATAGAATCAGTATTATTCAATGAAAAAAAACACATGACTAGGTGAGGACAAGAAAAATTATGAAACGTCATCAGTTGCATGTGAAATAATATCAAATTTTATTTTCGATCTGTACTTTTGTTTTACAAAAAAAAAAAATCTATTTTTGGTAATCTCGAAATTTCAATTTTGTTTTTGATCTGTACATTTTTTTTTACAAAGAAAATTCAATTTTTCACAATTTGGTAATTTATATTTTATTTTCGATCCGTACTTTTGTTTTACAAAAAAAAACACAATTTTCGTAATTTGGAAATTCAAATTTTATTTTCGATCCGTGCTTTTGTTTTACAAAAAAAATCGACCTTTTCATAATTCGGAAATTTATATTTTATTTCTTATCTGTACTTTTGTTTTACAAAAAAAAACTCAATTTCTCATAATTTGGAAATTAAAATTTGATTTTCGATCCGTACTTTTGTTTTACACAAAAGAACAAAATTTTTCGTAATTTGGAAATTTAAATTTTATTTTCTATCCGTACTTTTGTTTTAAAAAAAATCAATTTTTCATAATTTGAAAATTTATATTTTATTTTCGAGCCATACTTTTGTTTTATAAAAAAACTCAATTTTTCATAATTTGAAAATTCAAATTTTAATTTCGATCCGTACTTTTTTTTTACACAAAAAAACTCAAATTTTCATAATTTGGAGATTTAACTTTTATTTTCGATTAGTACTTTTGTTTTAAAAAAAATCGACTTTTCATAATTCGAAAATTTATACTATATTTTCGATCCGTACTTTTGTTTTAGAAAAAAAAAATCAATTTTTCATAATTTAGAAATTTATGTTTTATTTTCGATCCGTACTTTTGTTTTAGAAAAGAACTCTATTTTTCATAATTTAGAAATTCAAATTTTACTTTCGATCCGTACTTTTGTTTTACACAAATTTTTTTTTCGTAATTTGGAAATTTAAATTTTATTTTCGATCCATACTTTTGTTTGTAAAAAAAAAATCAATTTTTCATAATTTGGAAATTTATATTTTATTCTCGATCCGTACCTTTGTTTTACACAAAAAAACTTAATTTTCGTAATTTGGAAATTTAAATTTTATTTTCTATCCGTACTTTTGTTTTAAAAAAAATCAATTTTTCATAATTTGAAAATTTATATTTTATTTTCGAGCCATACTTTTGTTTTATAAAAAAACTCAATTTTTCATAATTTGAAAATTCAAATTTTAATTTCGATCCGTACTTTTTTTTTACACAAAAAAACTCAAATTTTCATAATTTGGAGATTTAACTTTTATTTTCGATTCGTACTTTTGTTTTTAAAAAAATCGACTTTTCATAATTCGGAAATTTATACTATATTTTCGATCAGTACTTTTGTTTTAGAAAAAAAAATCAATTTTTCATAATTTAGAAATTTATGTTTTATTTTCGATCCGTACTTTTGTTTTAGAAAAGAACTCTATTTTTCATAATTTAGAAATTCAAATTTTACTTTCGATCCGTACTTTTGTTTTACACAAATTTTTTTTTCGTAATTTGGAAATTTAAATTTTATTTTCGATCCATACTTTTGTTTGTAAAAAAAAAATCAATTTTTCATAATTTGGAAATTTATATTTTATTCTCGATCCGTACCTTTGTTTTACACAAAAAAACTTAATTTTCGTAATTTGGAAATTTAAATTTTATTTTCTATCCGTACTTTTGTTTTAAAAAAAATCAATTTTTCATAATTTGAAAATTTATATTTTATTTTCGAGCCATACTTTTGTTTTATAAAAAAACTCAATTTTTCATAATTTGAAAATTCAAATTTTAATTTCGATCCGTACTTTTTTTTTACACAAAAAAACTCAAATTTTCATAATTTGGAGATTTAACTTTTATTTTCGATTCGTACTTTTGTTTTAAAAAAAATCGACTTTTCATAATTCGAAAATTTATACTATATTTTCGATCCGTACTTTTGTTTTAGAAAAAAAAAATCAATTTTTCATAATTTAGAAATTTATGTTTTATTTTCGATCCGTACTTTTGTTTTAGAAACGAACTCTATTTTTCATAATTTAGAAATTCAAATTTTACTTTCGATCCGTACTTTTGTTTTACACAAATTTCTTTTTCGTAATTTGGAAATTTAAATTTTATTTTCGATCCATACTTTTGTTTGTAAAAAAAAAATCAATTTTTCATAATTTGGAAATTTATATTTTATTCTCGATCCGTACCTTTGTTTTACACAAAAAAACTTAATTTTCGTAATTTGGAAATTTAAATTTTATTTTCTATCCGTACTTTTGTTTTAAAAAAAATCAATTTTTCATAATTTGAAAATTTATATTTTATTTTCGAGCCATACTTTTGTTTTATAAAAAAACTCAATTTTTCATAATTTGAAAATTCAAATTTTAATTTCGATCCGTACTTTTTTTTTACACAAAAAAACTCAAATTTTCATAATTTGGAGATTTAACTTTTATTTTCGATTCGTACTTTTGTTTTAAAAAAAATCGACTTTTCATAATTCGAAAATTTATACTATATTTTCGATCCGTACTTTTGTTTTAGAAAAAAAAAATCAATTTTTCATAATTTAGAAATTTATGTTTTATTTTCGATCCGTACTTTTGTTTTAGAAACGAACTCTATTTTTCATAATTTAGAAATTCAAATTTTACTTTCGATCCGTACTTTTGTTTTACACAAATTTTTTTTTCGTAATTTGGAAATTTAAATTTTATTTTCGATCCATACTTTTGTTTGTAAAAAAAAAATCAATTTTTCATAATTTGGAAATTTATATTTTATTCTCGATCCGTACCTTTGTTTTACACAAAAAAACTTAATTTTCGTAATTTCGAAATTTAAATTTTATTTTTGATCCATACTTTTGATTTACAAAAAAAAATCAATTTTTCATAATTTGGAAATTTACATTTTATTTTCGATCTGTACTTTTGTTTTACAAAAAAAAAATCTATTGTTGGTAATCTCAACATTTAAATTTTGATTTTGATCCGTACATTTGTTTTATAAAAAAAATTCAATTTTTCACAATTTGGCAATTTATATTTGATTTTCGATCCGTACTTTTGTTTTACAAAAAAAAAACACAATTTTTCGTAATTTGGAAATTTAAATTTTATTTTCGATCCATGCTTTTGTTTTACAAAAAAAAAAAACTCAATTTTTCATAATTTGGAAATTGAAATTTTATTTTCGATTCGTACTTTTGTTTTACACAAAAAAACAAAATTTGTCGTAATTTGGAAATTTAAATTTTATTTTCGATCCGTACTTTTGTTTTAGAAAAAATCAATTTTCATAATTTGAAAATTTATATGTTATTTTCGATCCGTACTTTTTGTTTTACAAAAAAAAATCAATTTTTCATAATTTGAAAATTTATATTTTATTTTCGAGCCATACTTTTGTTTTATAAAAAAACTCAATTTTTCATAATTTAGAAATTCAAATTTTAATTTCGATCCGTACTTTTGTTTTACACAAAAAAACTCAATTTTTTGTAATTTGGAAATTTAAATTTTATTTTCGATTCGTACTTTTGTTTTAAAAAAAATCGACTTTTCATAATTCGGAAATTTATACTATATTTTCGATCCGTACTTTTGTTTTAGAAAAAAAAATCAATTTTTATAATTTAGAAATTTATTGTTGATGATTTTGATTTGATGATGTTTGATGATGTTGCTGGAACTTTGATGATTGATTGATGATTATGCAGCTTAGAAAAGATGTTAGATTATCTGTTAATAGTTAGCTAATTGTGATATAATAGCCTGCTATTTTTATTAATCATCAATTAGTCAAGTAATTCTACTATATTAGTCGACTATTTTGATTAATGTATCAGGAATGTGGTTCTAATGAAAACAACAAAGTGTGACTTGAAGCTTTTCTCTTGGTCTATAAATACAAGTCTCAAGGAAGACTCAAAGCACGAGAGAATACTGAAAGAATATCCAAAGAACAGAAAAGAAAGGATCAAGAAAAGTCTGCAGAGAATTCTTTTAAAGTTTCAGTTTTTCAAGAGAGTGTTTATTCACATTTTTATGTATTGATTTTGATCTCTGTGTTGAGATTACTCAGTGGGGTTGCGAACCCTATTTCTTGTGATTGGGGTGATCACATAGACTCGGTGTGAGTCTGGGTTTAAAGATCAATTTCTATAGGGTTTAGAATTGGATCTTTTTGATTCTTGTAGTCTTTAGAAAAGGATTTTTTGTGAAGACTTGATATTTTTTAGTGATTAGAGATCTGTTAGTGTTACAGATCGGTAATTGGATGTAGCTCTTGAAAAAGAGTGAACCAGTATATTCCTGGTGTTTTCTTTCTCATCTTTCATCATCTTTAATATCTGTTTGTTGAACTAATCGACTAACTCACAGTAAACAGTAAACTATTTTGCTCTGAACTGCATTAGAAAATTTCTGAAACTTAATAGTTTTGAAATAAATTCTTATATCAATTCAACCCCCCTTCTTGATATATTTCTGCGCCTAACAATTGGTATCAAGAGCAGGTAATTGAAAGATATTCAAGAATGATCCAAGATGGCTGATAAGCTACCCTTTGCTGAAGGAGCATCTACCAATAGACCTCCACTCTTTGTTGGAGCGAACTACCCCTTCTGGAAAGCAAGGATGAAGATATTCTTTGAATCTGTAGATAGAGGCATTTGGGATGCTGTGATCAATGGTCCTTACATTCCAACAATGAAGGCTGAAGATGGAAAATTAACTGAAAAGCCATGGGAGACATGGACTGATGTAGAAAACAGAAAAGCTCAATTTGATAGTAAGGCCAAAAACATTCTAACCTCTGCTTTAAATCTTTATGAGTTTTTCAGGATTTCTCAATGTACAATTGCAAAAGAAATGTGGGATGTTCTACAAGTTACCCATGAAGGTACATCAGAAGTGAAGAGAGCAAGAAAGCACACTCTCATCCAAGAATATGAACTGTTTAGGATGCAACCTGGAGAGAGCATCCAAGATGTGTAGAAACGCTTTACACATACTGTGAACCATCTGTTGGGTCTGGGAAAGAAATTTGATGATGAAGAACTCAACATTAAGGTTCTAAAGTGCCTAAATAGAAGCTGGCAACCAAAAGTTACTGCTATCATTGAAACAAAGGACTTATCTGTCATGAATACAACTACATTGTTTGGGAAACTGAGGGAACATGAACTGGAACTGAGTAGGCTTGATCAGCTAGAGAATTCTGACAAGAAGAACAAGAGCCTTGCATTAAAAGCCAAGGAATGCTTGAAGAGTGATGAAGAGGACAAAAATGATAGTACATAATTTGCTATGCTTGTTAAGAAGTTTGGAAAGTTTCTAAAGAGGAAGAATGATCGATGCCGTACTCGGTCAAATAAAAACAATTAAATGTAGTACTAGAAATAACTCCTAGGTCGTCTCCCAAGGACCAATTCTCACTGTCAAAGGATTGAATCATGCAAAGGGGTTTTTTTTGGACAGATAACATTTAATTAAAAAAACAGCAGACAAACAACAAATTAATTGCAGTAATTAAAATAGGCAAGACTCTTGAACACAATGCATCTCTGACATCCTTGGCTTACAATAGATTATCAGTCCATTTAATCCTTGTTCGGTCTAGATTAACCAACTAAGCGAAAGTTAACCCAAGACTTCCCTACACGAATTAAGCAAACGTGAACCTTGTAAGGTCTCCTTCCGCAGGATTAAGCAACCTCCAGAACAGAGACTTCACAGAGGAGAATCAAACGTACGAAACCATAAAACGCACAGAACCTCCATCAGTGAGTGCAGCATGCCCAAGAGGCTCACCCTGGGGTTTTAGCCTTCCATTAACTCAGAAAACAGAAAATGCATTGCAAAAGACATAAACTGAAATTGAAAACGAAATTGAAAACTGAAAACGGAAAACTGGAATTATGGAACTGTGGAACAGTAGACGAATTCTGAATTAAAAACCAAAACCAAAAACAAAACGTAAACTGGTCTCTCTTGAAAAGAAACGTAACCCTAAATTCCCTACTACTACTGCTGCCGCCTCTGCTCCTTCCTCAACTGCCCTACTTGTAGCTGCATTGCATGGGCACGAAAACCTAGACCCATTGGGCCCAAAATCCAAATTGTGACGTGGCAGCTGACATGGTAGTGGTGACGTGGCAGTGGTGACGTGGCAGCTCCTCTTGAAGTCCATGAATTAATTCCAAGCCCAAAATAATTTTAAACTGCCCTGAAAATAAAAATTGGAATAATTAAACTTAGAAAATTCAAATTAATTAAAATATGAATTTCTGGTCCAATTATAGCCCTAATAGAAATTAGTACAAAATATAAACAATTAAGCACAAATTAGAGATGAAAACAAGTATAGAAAGGTAAGAAAATAAGGGAAAATAATGACTCATCAAATTCCCCCACACTTATTCTTTTGCACTCCTGGGCAAAATCAAAGTTCAAAGCAAGGAAAAACTCCAAAGATATCAAAGAGAGCGACGCAACAGGAAGAAACAGAAACAAGAAGACACACAAGAAAACAAACAAATTTACGCACTCCTAAATGAATCCTGGGAACAGAAAGGGAGTAGAAAACATCCAACACACAAAGAATCAGAGAAACTAGGTACTTATGGAAATCATCCAAACAAGTCAAAACATGGTAAGACAATCAGTCAGCATCAAGAGGTGAATTAAAAGCAACAAAATCTCACAAGATGCACTGTATCACTGTATCTCTCAAGTGTCTAGAAAACTGTATACAAACCAGAGGAACTAGAGGAGCAATGGGGAATAAGTAAGAAATAAGCATAAGAGCAAACCCAAAAACCTCTAATAAACCTCTAACACCATTCATTTTCCTTTGTCTCAAACAAAACCACTTTTTCTTTTTCTTTTTCTTTTTTTTTCCTTTTCCTTATGGTACACAGGACAAAGACTCAAAAAAAAAAAAAAATAACAAGAAAGACTTAAACAAAGAACAGCCTCCCCCCACACTTAAACTACACATTGTCCCAATGTGGCACAAACAGAAGATCAGTGAAATTAGAACAATCAATAGATCTGGACAAGTGCAATAAAAAGTAAAGAGGGAGAAGGAAAAAGAAAACTCCCTAAGTCATGGTGGGAGAGAAGCAGGGTCGAGCAGAGACATCTCCTCCACAACAGCATCCAACAAAGAAGGATTGCTGAGGAAGGGCTTCAGACGGTGCCCGTTGACCTTAAAGCTCTTATATGTGGATTCACTTTTGATCTCAACTGTACCATAAGGATAAACATTAGTAACAACAAAAGGTCCAATCCACTTTGATCATAACTTACCACCCATGAGTCCGAGCCGAGAATTGTATAACAGAACTTTCTGGCCAACCATGAAATCCTTTCTAGCTATCAAGCTGTCATGGAACTTCTTGGTTTTTCCTTGTAGAATTTTGAATTTTCGTAGGCTTCTAAGCGGATCTCATCAAGCTCATTTAGTTGCAACCGCCTTTCCTCACCAGCCTGATCTATGGAGAAATTGCAAGTCTTCACAGCCCAATAAGCCTGATGCTCAATCTCAACAGGTAAATGACATGCCTTACCAAAGACAACCTGATAAGGGGACATCCCTATGGGTGCTTTGTAGGCAGTCCTATGCGCCCAAAGAGCATCATCCAACCTGTTACTCCAATCTTTTTTGTTGGGCTGGACAATCTTCTCTAAGATTCTCTTGATCTCCCTGTTTGAAATTTCGGCTTGGCCTTTGGTTTGGGGGTGGTAGGGTGTAGAAATTCTGTGCACCACCCCATACTTCTTGAGCAAAGCCTGCATAGATCTGTTACAGAAATGGGTGCCTTGATCACTAACAATAGCTCTGGGTACTCCAAACCTGCAAAATAGGTGAGATCTAACAAGATCCACAATAACCCGAGTATCATTAGTCCTGGTGGCTTTGGCTTCCACCCATTTCGAAACATAATCAACAGCTAAAAGAATGTAGGAAAAACCAAAAGAAACAGGAAAGGGACCCATGAAATCAATACCCCATATATCAAACACCTCACAGAACAACATGGGTTGCTGAGGCATCTGCTGTCTCCATGTAAGGGATCATCCTACTCGCTGACACTGCTCACAAGTGCTACAAATCTTCCACGCATCTCTGAAGATGGTGGGCTAGTATAAACCACAATCAAGCACTTTGCGAGCTGTCCTCTGAATGCCTAGATGGCCACCTGGTGCAGAAGAGTGACAAAACTGCAGGACCGAGTCAATCTCATGATCTGGAATGCATCTCCTGATTACCTGGTCGCTGCATAACTTCCACAAATAGGGGTCATCCCAAATATAATGCTTAGCATCACTCTTAATTTTATCAATTTGAGCTCGTAATGCTAAGGGAGGAAAAATAGAAGCAACTAAAAAATTAACAATATTTGCAAACCAAGGGGTGGTAGAAACAGAAGAGAAAGTGAGCAAATTTTCATAAGGAAAATTGTCCTGGATGGGCAAGACATCAGCATTATCCTCAGCTCTTTCAATCCTATTGAGATGGTCTGCTACCAAATTACGTGCTCCACTCACATCACGGATATCCGGATCAAATTCTTGGAGCCGAGCATCCACCGATTAATCCGGGCTTTGACTCGACCTTTTTAGCAGGTACTTGAGTTGCATGGTCGGTATAAACAATAACACAAGAACCAAGCAAATATGATCTAAATTTATCAAGAGCGAAAACAATAGCAAGCAGCTCTTTCTCTGTTGTTGTGTAGTTTGCTTGAGCAGCATCCAAAGTCCTGGAAGCATAATATATCACCCGAGGCAACTTGTCAACCCTCTGTGCTAAGACAGCTCCCAATGCATAATTGGATGCATCACACATCATCTCGAATGGGAGTGTCCAATCCGGTGCTTGAATGATTGGAGTAGTGGTCAATGCTTCCTTGAGGCAGTCATAAGCCTGTTTACACCTGTCATAAAAAACAAAGTCAACATCCTTCTGGAGCAGATTGGACAGTGGAAGGGCCTTCTTACTGAAATCTTTGATGAAGTGTCTGTTCTGCATGGCCAAGAAAAGATCGCACCTTTCGCACGCAAGAGGGGTAAGGCAATTGTGAAATAACAGATATTTTTGCAGGATCTACTTCTATGCCCTTACTAGAAATAATATGCCCTAAAACTATACCCTATTCTACCATGAAGTGACATTTTTCAAAATTTCGAACAAGATCAGTTTCAATGCATCTATTAAGCACTCTATCCAAATTATCTAAGCATGCATCAAAAGAGGATCCGTAAACAGTGAAATCATCCACAAACACCTTTATACAATTTTCAAGAAAATCAGAAAAGATACTAAGCATGCACCGCTGGAATGTGCCAGGGGCATTGCATAAGCCAAAGGGCATCCTCCTATGGGCAAAAGTGCCAAAGGGGCAGGTGAATGTGGTTTCCTCTTGATCCTCAGGAGCAATATGGATTTGAAAATAACCATAAAAACCATCAAGGAAGCAGTAGTGAGATTTACCTTCCAGACGCTCAAGCATCTGATCAATGAAGGGCAACGGAAAATGATCTTTCCGTGTTGCTTGTTTCAGCCTTCGGTAGTCAATGCAGACTCCAACTGTTTTGCATTCTAGTGGGAATGAGCTCATTCTTCTCATTTTTCACAACAGTGAGGCCTGTCTTCTTGGGGACCACTTGGACCGGACTCACCCACTGACTATCTGATATAGGATAAATGATCCCGGCTGAAGAAGCTTGGTCACCTCCTTCTTTACTATGTCCAAAATGACGGGGTTGAGTCGCCTCTGCGGCTGCCTCAGCAGCTTAGCTCCGATCCTCTAAGAGTATCCTGTGCATACATGTGGATGGGCTGATACCAGGAATGTCCGCCAGGGTCCAACCGATGGCTTTCTTATGCTTTTTTAGAACATGAAACAACCTCCCCTCTTAAACAGCATCAAGGGAGGTGGAAATGATCACTGGCAGCTTCTGATCATCCTCCAAATAGGCATACTTGAGGTTTTCTGGTAAAGGTTTCAAGTCTAGAATGGGAGATGGCTGAGCAGTAGAAGGAACTAAGGGTTCCACAACATGTACCTCAACCTGCAAGTCAGATTCACGTGTACTCCCTGCAACATGGTTAGCGCATTCTGACTCTAAAGAATTAAGGCCAAGAGGTGCAGGTACAGCACCCAACACATCAGAACAGAGCTCAAACTCAGAAATCGATTCAGAAACATATTCAGATTCAGTGCTGTTGAGAGAAGTATGCAGATCAAATAGAAAATGATGTTTCTTATCATGCAAAGAATGAAAATCAGAAACATACTCATCAACAACAACATCAAGTATCTCAGCACGAAAAACAGAATGATATTCAGATGGATGTCTCATGGCATCAAGAATATTAAAATGGACAATACTATCACCAAATTCCATGGACAATGTACCAATATACACATCAATCTTAGTTCGGGCTGTTTTAAAAATTGGTCTACCAAAAATGATTGGCACAGATCCATGGGAGAATCCGTCCTCCATGTGGAGCACATAGAAATCAGCAGGAAAAATCAATTCACCAACCCGAACTAACACATCCTCAATGAAACCTGTGGGGTGGGCAACACTTCTATTTGCCAACTGAATCACCACACCCGTAGGTTGCAGAGGTCCAAGAGACAGAGATTTTAATATAGACAGAGGCATGGCATTTATAGAAACACCCAAATCAAGCATGGCATTTTCAAATTTTTTATTCCCTATAACACAAGGTATGTAGAAAGTACCTGGGTCCTTACATTTTTCAGGAATGTGTGGAACAGATTTACCTATCAAAGCAGATACATTTCTGCCCATGATGATTCTCTCATTGCCCTTCATTTTCCTCTTATGAGTGCACAACTCCTTCAGGAATTTTGCATATCTCGGGATTTGCTTGATGGCATCAAGCAGAGGTATGTTCACCTCTACTTTCCTGAAGGTCTCCAATATCTCCTTATCTAGTTCTTCCATCTTTTTGCTTGGAATCAATCTGGGAGGGAATGGAAGGGGATAGGAGGTGGTTGCTTGCAAATCGAAGCTGGTCTTGGAAGAAGGTCCACTGCATGAAAATTCGGGCACCAGCCGGTTGCTCATCACTTTGCTCAGGTGCAGAAACAGGCTCAGGTGCAGAAACAGATGAAGGTACTACAGTGGGTATGTCAATCTGTTTGCTCGACCTCAATGTGATGGCACTAACATTTTTCAGATTCTACACAGTTTGAGAAGGCAATCTATCTGAATTTTGTGACTGTGCCTGATTCAGTTGAGTAGCCATCTGCCCCATCTGATTGGTCAAGCTCTGGATGGAAGCTCTGGTCTCTTGCTGGAATTGCATATTTTGGAGAGTCATCTGCCTCACTAACTCCTCCAATGAAGGTTCGAAGTAGAAGATTGAGGAGGCTGGTGGTGCGGGAACTTCATTCTGCACTCTGTGATATTGCTTGTTGTCTTGGTGGAGGCACATAAGATCCGCTTGGACCGGGACCAACAGAACTCTGAAATGGTGGTGCAGGATGTTGTTGCTGCTGCTGCTGTGGAGACCATCTAAGATTAGGATGACTCCTCCATCCTGGATTATATCTATTCTTTGGACGAGATCATAATTTTGCTTTGGTCTGTCTTTGTTGTCTATTATTGTAGATGTTTGCGGCATACGGCTTGAGGAGCATGAACATCGGAAGAGTTGCTTGCATCGATGGACAACGATCCGTATAATGGTCAATTGATGTACAAATGTCGCAAACCCTTGCCACAGATGTAGGTGCAGATTTTTGGTTCATGGCAAGCTGAGTGACCAAATTGACCAAGGCATCAAGCTTTCCCTCAAGCTTCCTATCTGCAGATGAAGAAGAATCAGTAGCAGGCACATCATGAATTCCCTTAAGTACAATAGCATCGTTTCTGGCATTGAATTGCTGAGAATTGGAGGCCATTTTTTCAATTAAGTTCCTAGCCTCTGCAGGGGTCATGTCACCAAGAGCTCCTCCACTGGCAGCGTCAATCATACTCCTCTCCATACTATTGAGGCCTTCGTAAAAATACTGCAATAAGAGCTATTCAGAAATCTGATGGTGGGGACAACTTGCACATAATTTTTTAAATCTCTCCCAGTATTCGTACAAGGTCTCTCCACTCATCTGTCGGATTCCTGAAATATCTTTTCGATTCTTGTTGTTCGGAAGCGAGGAAGAATTTATTCGGGAACACTCTCTTAAGGTCATCCCAACCAGTGATGGATGCGGGCGCAAGGTAGTACAACCAATCTTTAGCAACACCTTCCAAAGAGTGTGGAAATGCCTTCAAAAAGATGTGATCTTCTAAAACATCTGGTGGCTTCATGGAGGAACAGACTATATGGAACTCCTTCAGATTTTTGTGTGGACATTCCCCTGCAAGACCATGGAACCTGGGGAGCAAATGTATTAATCCAGTCTTTAGAACATATGGAACATCCTCATCAGGATACTGAATGCAGAGGCTTTCATAAGTGAAATCAGGTGCCGCCAGCTCCCTAAGAGTCCTCGCACGGGGTGGAGGTTGAGCCATATTTTTCTCAGTGTGAAGGTCAACAGAATTAGAATCAGAATCAGCAAGCACAGAATTGAAGTTTGCAGACACAGAGGGAGAATGCTCAGAACTACTTAAAGTAATGGTATCTAATGATATAAAATCTAAAGACAAATTCCTAGAGTTCCTAACTAATCTATGAATGGTCCTATCTATTTCGGGATCAAAGGGTTGTAACTGTCCTGGATTGCCTCTAGTCATGCGCTATCTGCAACAACCATGCATTTCACACACAAGCATACATAGAGGTAAATCTGAAACTATACTCAAACGAAGTCCAAATGAGCTGAAATTTTGTGAGTAACACCCTAAAATCATGAAAAGACAGTACACCAAATTTCAGAGCAAAATTCAAAGGATAGCTATATGAGCCACTACCAGAAAGTATGAAAAATAAGAGCAATAAAGCTTCAAAAATAAAAATAAAATAGAAAACGGCCTTTTTTTGGAGATTTACTTGCCCGAATCCACTATGCAAATTGGCCATTGCGTAGATCTCATTTTTCTACCCCAAATGCATATATAATACGTCCAATTCTGATAACCGAGGCAAAAGTTATGGCAGTTTGAAGTTTTTTCAAAATCAATTTTTGGTTGTCAAAATCTGGACCACTATATGTGTCTATGGGATTTTTCACACAAAATATGGGTCAAAAGAAGTGTGCACACAAAAATTCAAGCAAAAATAACAAGTCTAGCTATTAAAACAAAAATTGGGAAAATTTGGTTACTATTCAAGCACTTTTCATCCAGTTTAATGCAGCAAAATCATATGCACGTTTAATTCAGAGGCTTTGTGTGTGTGATTCTTGGCACGAATGAAACTCAACAGATCAAAATCAAGATAATGCACACCAAATGGACTTGATGCAAGTATGATTTAATGCAGTAAAATGCAGAACATAGCATATAACAGCAAAAGCAAAAAAACTGATATAAGTTACTGTTCCATTGGTTTGGGCTTCAATTCTGCAGCTGCAGCTCCTCAATTCGAAATTCCCTTGTTTCTTTTGCTACACCTGCAATGCAACACTTAACAACACCACAAAAACAACACTACCAAACACTTAGATAACCAAACACGTTGCTACAAAACAAAACAAAAAATACGAATTCAACACAACACAACACTGAAACATGCAGCAACACAAAACACAAAACACAACCTTCGGACAGAGACGTTGGTCCTCGACAATGACGCCAAATTTGATCGATGTCGTACTTGATCAAATAAAAACAATTAAATGTAGTACTAGAAATGACTCCTAGGTCATCTCCCAAGGACCAATTTTCACTGTCAAAGGATTGAACATGCAATGGGGGGTTTTTGGACAGAAAACAGGGTTAATTAGAAACAGCAGACAAACAACAAATTAATTGCAGTAATTAAAATAGGCAAGACTCTTGAACACAATGCATCTCTGACATCCTTGGTTCGCAACAGATTATCAGTCCGTTTTAATCCTTGTTCTGTCTAGATTAACCAACTAAGCGAAAGTTAACCCGAGACTTCCCTACACGAATTAAGCAAACGTGAACCTTGTAAGGTCTCCTTCAGCAGGATTAAGCATCCTCCAGAACAGAGACTTCACATTGGAGAATCAAACGTACGAAGCCAAAAAAAAATGCATAGAACCTCCATCAGTGAGTGCAACATGCCCAAGAGCCCCACCCTGGGGTTTTAGCCTTCCATTAACTCAGAAAACAGAAAACGCATTGTAGAAAATAGAAAAAGCATTGCAGAAAACGTAAACTGAAAACGAAAATGAAAATGCAGTGGAGAACAGAAAACGAACAGAAAATGAAAATTGCAGAATAGAAACGCAAATGGATTGAAGAACAAACTGGAATTTTTGAAACAGTAAACGAAATGTGAATTGAAAACCAAAAACAAAACTCCACTGGTTTTTTTTATCCCAAAGGAAAAACATAAAAAAAAACCTAAAATTTTTTTTTTTTCCGCTCTCCCTCAGCTGCCCTACTTGTAGCTGCCCTCTCACGTCTGCATGGGCACGAAAACCTAGACCTATTGGGCCCAAAAACCAAAAAAACAAATCTGGTCCAAGTTGTGACGTGGCAGCTGACATGGCAGTGGTGATGTGGCAATGGTGACGTGGCAGCTCCTCTTGAAGTCCATAAATTAATTCCAAGCCCAAAACAATTTTAAACTGCCCTGAAAATAAAAATTGGAATAATTAAACTTAGAAAATTCAAATTAATTAAAATATGAATTTCTGGTCCAATTATAGCCCTAATAGAAATTAGTACAAAATATAAACAATTAAGCACAAATTAGAGATAAAAACAAGTACAGAAAGGTAAGAAAATAAGGGAAAATAATGACTCATCAGAGTTCATCAAGAGTGATGAAGAGAAAGAAGATGAGAGTACAAAATTTGTTATGCTGGTTAAGAAGTTTGGAAAATTTCTAAAGAGGAAGGATAATTCAAAAGACAGATTTAGGAAAATCAGAGAAGGTACACCCGAAAACCTGATTTTAATTCCTCTTGCTTTAATTGTGGGCAGCTAGGACATATTAAGGTAGATTGTCCTCTTTTGAATCAAAGAAAAGATAGAAGCCCAGAAAGAAATGAAAGAAGAGATAAAGACAAACGAAATCAGCACTTCAAGAAAGGCAAGAAAGCTTATATGGCCTGGGATGACAGTGATTCCAGCAAATCATCAAATTCAGATTCTGAATCTGAAAACCAAGCTAATCTGTGCCTTGTAGCTAATGATGAAACATCTAGTCAAGTAAGTTCTTGTGATTCTGATATGAGTGAGAATTATGACACCTTGTTTAATGCTTTCATAGAATTTCATGATGAAGCAAAGAAAATGGAGTATCAATATAATCAGCTAAAAGGTCTAAATAACTGGCTAGAAAATAAGCTACTGGAACTGGAAGATCAGAATAGCAGACTGAAAGACGAAAACAGTCAACTAAAAGACAATGTCCTGCAACTGAAAAACCAGATACAATCTGATAAACCTGAGAATGATAAAACCAAATCTGCAAAGTGTGAAAACTGCATTAATCTTCAAAATAAAGTTGGTTATCTAATTAAAACTTTGGCAAAGTTTCAAATTGGTCATAATACACTTAATCAACTTCTACATTCTCAAATTGGATTTTCTAATGGAAATGGTCTTGGTTATGGAAAACGATATCATGCTGTTAAGTATAAATCTTATCCTAGTAACAGATTTAAAACATGTTCTTATTGCTTGAAACATGGTCATATATCTAGATTTTGCTATGTCAAGAATTTTGGGATTTCAAGAGGTGAATTCTATTGGAAACCCAAATCATATGCTACTCCTAACTTGAAAGGACCCAACTGGTTTTGGGGACCTAAATTTGTAAATTAACTTTTTTTGCAGATCTGTCATGGAGCAAAAAGAACTTTATGGTATCTAGATAGTGGGTGCTCCAAACATATGATAGGTGATAAATCAAAGTTGATAAACTTCAAAGCATATGAAGCTGGTTCTGTTACTTTTGGAGACAATAGCAAGGGTAAAATCAAAGGTTCTGGAGATATTGGAAACTGTTCTTCCTCACAAATAAAGGATGTACTCTTTGTTGAAGGATTGAAACGCAATCTGCTAAGTATAAGTCAGCTTTGTGACAAAGGTATGAAAGTGACTTTTGATGCAGAATTTTGTGTCATATACAACTGTAAAGCTGCAGATATTGTGCACATTGGGAGAAGAACAAACAATGTATACATGTTGGACACTGAGCCCTCAATTCTCTAGAACGTTTGCTTGTTGACCAAAGAAGATGAATGATGGCTTTGGCATAGAAGGTGTGGACATATCAACATGCAGTTATTGAACAAAATCAGTTGCAAAAGTCTTGTTAGAAGCCTTCCAAATGTGAAATTCGTGAAGGACAAAGTATGCGCATTTTTCCAAAAAGGAAAGCAGTCCAAAAGCTCATTTGAGTCAAAGAACATCATCTTAACTAGGAGACCACTTGAGCTATTGCACCTTGATTTGTTTGGTCCATCAAGAACTGTAAGTCTTGGAAACAATTCATATGTTCTTGTCATTGTTGATGATTTTTCAAGATATACTTGGACATTATTTCTTTCTTCAAAAGATGAAACATTCCATGCATTTAAGAAATTTGCAAAGATCATTTCAAATGAAAAAGATCTTAAAATTGTTTCTTTAAGAAGTGATCATGGAACTGAGTTTCAAAACATGCATTTTGAAAAGTTTTGTTCTAAATATGGCATATCTCACAACTTTTCTGCACCTAGAACTCCACAGCAAAATGGAGTTGTTGAAAGAAAGAACAGGACTCTCCAAGAATGTGCAAGGACAATGTTGAGTGAATCCAAAATACTTTTGGGCAGATGCAGTTTCTACAGCTTGTTATGTACTAAATAGAGTTTTGCTTAGACCAATTCTTGATAAAACTCCATATGAACTTTTGAATGATAGAACTCCTAGTATTGCATATCTCAAAGTTTTTGGTTGTAGGTGTTTCATTCTAAACAATGGAAAAGCTTCATTAGGCAAGTTTGATGAAAAAGCTGATGATGGTATATTCCTAGGTTATTCCATGAATAGCAAAGCATACCGTGTGTTTAACAAAAAGAACTTAACTGTGGAAGAATCTATTCATGTTGTATTTGATGAGGTTTTATGCCAAAAAGAGAGAAAAGGTAATTCTCTTGCAGGTTTAGATGATGAAAAGTTTGAGAAATCTGAAAAGAATGAAGACTATGTAGAAAAATCTGCTGATGCTGACAGACAGAATGAACTAGTCGACTATAACTCTGGATCAGTCGACTACTCTGCAGCAGACAATGCTTTATCTAAATCCTGGAGGACTCATAAAGGATTGTCTCTGGATAACATCATTGGGAATGTTGAAAAGGGAGTAACAACACGAAACTCTATACATGAATTCTATAATCACATGGCATTTGTTTCTCAAATAGAACCAAAAAATATTCATGATGTGTTGCTTGATCATAATTGGATAACTGCTATGAATGAAGAGTTGAATCAGTTTGTTAGGAATAATTTTTGGCATCTAGTACCTAGGAACAATGCAATGAATGTGATAGGAACAAAGTGGGTTTTCAAAAACAAACTTGATGAAAATGGTATTATAACTAGAAACAAAGCTAGATTAGTAGCTAAAGGGTATAATAAGGAAGAAGGCATTGATTATGATGAGACTTATGCACCTGTTGCTAGATTAGAAGCCATTAGATTGTTGCTTGCATTTGCATGTCTTAAAAGCTTCAAACTCTATCAAATGGATGTTAAAAGTGCTTTTCTTAATGGTTTTATAAATGAGGATGTGTATGTTGAACAACCACCTAGTTTTATTGATTCTAAGTTTCCTAACCATGTTTACAAACTCAAAAAGGCATTGTATGGTCTGAAACAAGCACCTAGACAGTGGTATGAAAGACTTACAACTTTCCTCATATCACAAGGTTTTAAAAGAGGAGTTGTGGATAAAACTCTTTTCACTAAGAAAGTTGTTAATGATCTCATACTTGTGCAAATTTATGTTGATGACATAATTTTTGGATCATCTAATCCCTCTCTTTGCTAGGAGTTTGTAGAATCTATGCAAGGTGAATTTGAGATGTCAATGATGGGAGAATTGAATTTCTTCTTAGGTTTGCAAGTCAAACAGATGCAGAATGGAACTTTCATAAATCAATCTAAGTACTGCAATGAACTGTTGAAGAAATTCAACATGGAAAGCTGCAAAGAAGCCAATACTCCAATGTCATCAAGCTGTTATCTTGACATAGATGAATCTGGAAAATCAGTTGATTCAACTATGTATAGAGGTTTGATTGGTTCTTTGTTGTATACATCACTGCTAGCAGACCTGACATTATGTTTGCTGTTTGTCTATGTGCAAGATTCCAAGCTAATCCAAAGGAATCACATCTCACAGCTGCAAAACGAATTTTGAAGTATCTCAAAGGAACTGTGAATGTTGGACTATGGTATTCCACTGGTAATGAGTTAAATTTGGTTGGCTATACTGATTCTGATTTTGCAGGTTGCAAATTAGACAGGTAAAGCACCAGTGGAACATGTCACTTGTTTGGAAACTGTTTAATTTCGTGGACAAGCAAGAAACAAGCATGTGTTGCACTTTCAACAGCAGAAGCTGAATATATAGTTGCTGGTAGCTGCACTGCACAAATTTTGTGGTTAAAACAACAGCTAAGTGATTTCAATTTGCATCTTTCTGATATTCCAATCTTATGTGATAACACCAGTGCAATCAATCTAACTAAGAATCCTATACAACACTCTAGAACTAAGCACATTGAAATAAGGCATCATTTTATAAGAGATCACATAGAAAAGAAGGATTGTAGGATTGAATTCATCTCTACTAATGATCAGTTAGCTGATATATTCACTAAACCTCTTGGTCGTGATAGGTTTTTCAAACTTAGAAATAAATTGGGTATCCTAAATATTAATCATCTCTCTTAAAATTTCTTCTGCTGAGTTGATTAGTTTGTTAATTCTATGAAATAGTTGGCTTATTTCATTTAACTGGCAATAATATCTTACTGTTGCAGATTTCAGTGTGTTAATTTCTTGAAACAGCCGATTTATTTCACTTAATTGACAGCAGTGCTTTACTGTTACAGAAAATAGTTTGCTTATTTTCAGGAAATAACGGGCTTATTTCATTAATTGTACTTGCAGGTGTTATTACAATCTGAACAGCTTATTAAATGCTTTAAATAACTGATTAAATCCACTAAATAATATTAAAATTCAGTCAAATTGTCTTCAAACATGTTCAAACCTTGTCAGTAAATAACCAACTCATACATATTCCTCCTCTGCACTATCTGTAACTGAATATCTTCTCAACTAATCAATTTTTCGTGTGACCTTGCATCTATATAGCTATAATCCAGATTTTATATTTCATTACTGTACATCTATCTCACTGCAGTGTTGTATGAAATGGCTGAGTCTATAAAACTCAAAATGCAAAGAAAGGTGATCCTTTCTCCTAAAATTCTAAAATTCAGCTGGTTAAACAATGAAAATTTGATCTTCGTGAGGAATTCCCTTCATGCACAAGGTCTTCAACAGTTTGTCGAGCTTGAAGGTAACTTCTACATAGACCTTGTCAAATTATTTTATGCTAACATGAAGGTGGAGAACAATGTACTGGTTTCTCAAATAAGAGGCAGAGAAGTGCGGATTGATAACACTCTGTGGAGAAGAGTTGCTGGGTTGAAAAATGAGGGAATAAAGATAAGTAAGGGGAACACTGGAGCAGTACCCAACTTCAACAAGGAGGAGGCCGTGTACAAAGACTGTTTGCGCAACTGTGATGAGGCTCTGATCCTCAAATATAATGTGGGAAGAATGAAGCGTGATGAAAGACTCCTAGCTTTCTTTCTTGCATGGCAGCTCATTCCCAGGGGGAGTAATCACGCACAATTGATGGAAAAAGATCTTTCTCTAATTCATTGTTTGAAGAATCGTGTTAAGGTCAATTGGATTTATGTGATCAAGGGTCACATGTTCAAGGCAAAAAGACTAAGCGATCACAAGCTGCCATATGCCATTCTGATATCCAAGTTTCTGGACTACTTTAGTTTTCCCACTGAAGGCGAGAGCACCAGGATTGTCAACCATAAACATATGTTTGATAACTACTATCTTCGCAAAATGGGATTAACTAAGGTAAATGGTGAATGGTCATATGAAGTCGGAGCATCATCATCTCGCACTGGAGCAACCTTCACAACTGGAACTTCATATCGCCAGGATTATACAAAGCATATCAAATGATCCCATATTCAGCACCTCCAACTTATCAGGGAGTTCAAATGTCTGAGTTTGAGCAAATGCTTATTTCGAGACTTAATGTACTAACTTCCTTCCAGCGTGACACCCATGAAACAATGGTAGCCAGGTTCACCAATGTAGACACTGAGATTGACCTAATCCAACGACAGCTTGCAGAACTACAAGTTACTGTGGATGGTCTTGATGGCTCCAATAATCAAACCACTACTGCAATAGAAGAAGATAATGCTGATGGTGATGGTGAAGATGATGAAGATGAGGATGACGACGACGAGGACAACTGATCATTTCTGCATTATATGCTTCTGTTGTTTAATTTTCAGCATTATATTTCTGCTGCTAAAACATTTGGGTTTGTAATATTTACATACATTGTTATTTTGGATTAATCTGCACTTTTAAACATTTTAGAACTGCTATATCTGCTATACCTGCTATTTGCTAATGTCAAAGGGGGAGATAATCTACCATCTCTTCTCTTTGTGTTTGTTTTGTTTTGCAGGTTGACATTATCAAATAGGGGGAGTTTGTTGATGATTTGAGATTTGATGATGTTTATTAAGCCTTGATAATTGTGTTTATAATATGCTGGGTTTGTGATTAATGGTTCTGGATTGATTTAGCATTTCTAGAGATGTTAGATTATCTGTATATGATTAGCCAATTGAATAATGATAATCTATTGTTTTTGTTATTCATCAGTTAGTCTACTAATTCTGTTGCTCTAGTCGACTATTTTCATTAAATGTACCACGAATACAGGATTAATGAAAATAGCAAACTGGTTTGCTTCCTCAGTCGACTATTTTGTTCCAGACTCCTACCTTATGCAGAAATAGTGCAGAACGCGGCTTTATTACTTTCAAAAGAAGATGACCCAAAGCAATTTCGTTTGTCTATAAATATAACTCTTAAAGACGAATCAAGTAGCGAAAGAATTCAAGAGAAAACTCTCAAGTGCTGCAACATTCAGAAGCAAAAAGGATTCTGCAGAGTTTTTCGTTTTTACTGTGTATACTGTCCAAGAAGATTTTCTTTCCTTCACTGTATCTTGTATTCTTTAAATCTCTTGGGTAAAGATTCGTAGGTGGGTTTTAGAACCCTGTATCTGTGATTCGGGTGATAACAATGACTCAGTGTGAGTCAGTGGGTGTAGAACTGTTCTATAGTGTTTAGAATAGGTTCTTTGATTTTCTTGTAGTGTTTAAGAAAGATTTGTTGTAAAGAATACGTTTTTGATAGTGATTAGGATCTGTGGAGTTGCAGATCACCAACTGGATGTAGTTCTTGCACAAAGAACGAACCAGTATAATCCTTGGTGTTATATTTTCTCTTCCTTCATCATCTGTTATATTTTGCATTAAGAACTAACCTACTATTTCGCAATTATCAGTCGGCTAATTCTCAGTAAACTGCACCAGTAAATTTTCTGATACGATAAAGCTATATATCAATTCAACCCCCCTTCTTGATATAATTCCGCATCTAACAAAAGCAATCAAGAAACTCATTTGAGTCAAAGAACATCATCTCAACAAGGAGACCACTTGAGCTATTACATCTTGATCTATTTGGTCCATCAAGAACTGTAAGTCTTGGTAATAATTCATATGTTCTTGTCATTGTTGATGATTTTTCAAGATTCACTTGGACATTATTTCTTTCTTCCAAAGATGAAACTTTCCATGCATTTAAGAAATTTGCAAAGATTATTTCAAATGAAAAAGATCTTAACATTGTTTCTTTGAGAAGTGATCATGGAACAAAATTTCAAAACATTCATTTTGAAAAGTTTTGCTCAAAACATGGCATATCTCACAATTTTTCTGCTCCTAGAACTCCACAACAAAATGGAGTTGTTGAAAGAAAGAATAGAACACTTCAAGAATGTGCAAGAACCATGCTAAGTGAATCTAAGCTTCCTAAATACTTTTGGGCGGATGCAGTTTCCACAGCTTGTTATGTGCTTAATAGAGTATTGTTAAGACCTATTCTCAATAAGACTCCTTATGAACTTTTGAATGGAAGAACTCCTAGCATTGCATACTTTAAAGTTTTTGGTTGCAGGTGTTTCATATTAAACAATGGAAAAGCATCTTTAGGAAAGTTTGATGAAAATGCTGATGATGGTATATTCTTAGGTTATTCCATGCATAGTAAAGCCTATCGTGTTTTTAACAAAAAGAATTTGACTGTAGAAGGTAATTCTTAGGTTATGTCAAAAAGAGAGAAAAGGTAATTCCCTTGCAGGTTCAGATGATGAAAAGTTTGAAAAATCAGAGAAGAATGAAGATTATACAGAAAAATTTGCTGATGCTGACAGACGAACTGAAATAGTCGACAATAACTCTGGAACAGTCGACTATTCTGCAACAGACAATGCCTTTGTTAGAAATAGACGACAGTGTAAAAATCAAGAGGCGGGGGTGAATTGGATTTTTAAGAAACTTTTTCCCTTTAAAATAAATTTCCAGATTTTAAATAAATGTTTTAAAACCAGGATGCGGATTATCCTTAACCTTTGATTAGCGCAGTTTGAATTGCAATTGTTAATATGATCCACAATAAAAAGAGATGGGGAAAGAGAAAGAACACAGAGAACTTTACTGGTTTGGATTAGGCCAATCCTACGTCCAGTTCCCAATCACCACAAATGCGTGATGATCACCCCACTATCTTTAATTGAAATTACAAACACCAATTCATGCAATAACAAATAAAGATAAAGGAAACACCTCCTTAGACACACTAAGGATGAAACACCTCCCAGACACACTGAGGATGATTCCCACCTCTCTTGACACACAAGAGATGAACACACCTCCCTTAGAACAGATCCAAGGGATGAATTTTTCCCGTTTAAAAAAAATAGTAAAAGAAAACACCTGATTGAGTGCTGAATGAAAGTTTAAGCACAAAGATCACCACTTCCAAAGACTTGATCAAACTTGAGAGAGCAAGAAAGCGGTTTTGAAAAACTATAGCGCAAGAACACTTTGAATATTGTGTTTAATCAGATGTGTTGAACCTAAGACATTTTCTTTCATTTTATAATTCGAAAATGCATCAAAGTTTCCATTCTTAGGTTGATTTAGCATTGAATTCGCAAAAACGACTTATTTAATCGATTATCTAAAAAGCTTAATCGATTATATCAGAGTTAAAAACTGGAAAACTCATTTTGCCTGATATAATCGATTAGATTAAGGCCATAATCAATTATATTAACCTAGAATCAATATAATCGATTATCAAAAACACTTAATCGATTATTTTGCTCGTTAAACTATTTTGATTCAAATTTTAAGTGAAATAATCGATTAGACTACGTATCATAATCGATTAAAAGCGTAGAAAAATGTTTTTGCGAGAAAACTACTTGCTCTCAGGTTTGGAAAGGTCTTGAATGGGATTTATGACCTACTCTTTTCATCCATCACCCAAAACAGAACCTTCTAAACTTGAAACTTCAGCTCTTGAGAAAATCTTCATCAATCTTCTCTCTTGAAAGCTTTAAACACTCTTTATGCCTTGCCTTTTCCATAAACCAACCTTCCTTTGTGAGATGATACAAGTCTTTAATGTTGTTTAGAGCACTTTAAATCTTCATGATCAAAACTTTAAATCTTCATGAAATATCTAGAGGACTTTATCAACACTTGTTCTTGAAACATGCTAACAATCTCCCCCTTTTTGATGATGATAAAAAGAAACATAGAGACTTGTGAATGATATCCTGAAAAACTTAGAAAATAATGTATGGATATCTCCACAATAGAGAATTAGTCCATAAAGGAAATAAAGTAGGCAGTCACATAACATTTAAATTTGAATTTGAAATTTGAATTTGAAATTTTAAGGAAATTATTTCTAAAAACTCCCCCTTAAACTTTGCTCTGAAATGTTTAAGATATACTAGGTAATTATTTTAAATATTTCCTAATATTCCCCCTGAAACTTTTAATTTTCTTAAATGCTAGAGATATAGACATATTATCAATCAAAAAACAATTATTTTTCTCCCCCTTTATTTTTATCATTTTCAAAAAGATTACATATAAAGAGATTAATACAGCAGAAGCAATTAATTACACAGAAAATATGGAGAGAGAAAAAAAATAAATACAGCAGCTGAAAAAAATTTGAGCTAAGGGAATTAGTAAACTTGTAGCCTATTCTGTTTCTTCATTATCCTCTACGTCTTCTTCTTCTTCCTCAGCATCTTGTGCTGGTTGTTTTCCTCTGGAGGATCCATTATTGTCTTCTTATGGAGAGACATCTTCAATCTCCAGCTTTCTTTCTACTCTGTAGACTCTTCTGTTCAGCCTTGAGAGTTTAGAGCAAATATCTTCATAATGAATTAGTTGAAGACTCATCATGTTGTCCATCCTGGAGACTATGTTGGATTCCATTGATCCAGGTTGAGGTTGAGGTGGTGGTTCTTCATCTTCATCCATGGTAGCATCATCATCTCTTTGCCTGAACATGTTCCCTTGTTCAATAAGGCCCATGTGTCGTAGAACATTCTTCCCAATTTTGCTATTACTTAGCAAAATCTGCTTGTTTTCTCCGCTAAGATCCACACCTTTATATTCTAAAATCTTGGATATAAACATAGCATAGGGTAATGCAAAAGATAATAGCCTAGTGGCTTTAAACATATTATCTAAAATTATTGCAGGCCAATCAATACTAACATTATTAAAGAAACCATACATTAAAAGAATGTCTTATTAAGTTGAGCATGATTAGTGCCCCTAGCAACAATTATCCAGACAATAATATAATGTAACATACACTCATTTAACTTTACATTACCGACTTTATACAAGTTCTCCACTTGTAAGTTGGGGTCTTTGCAAAATTTGCGGAATTCCGCCAGCTTGTTGAAATCTTCAAAGCCATATGTGATGTTGACTCCTCCTTGTGTGGATAGTCTAGCAACATTGTTCCACACATCTTCATCAAGGTGGATTCAGACTCCTTTCACCTTGGTACTGGGATTTTTCGTTCTAGATGTTAAATTCATATAGAAAACTCTTACCAAATCTGGATAGTAAGCACCTTCCAGCTCTACAAAAGTTTGCAAACCACTTGCAACTAACAATTCCTGAAATGAAAAACCATGAGTTCTGAAAAATTGACAAGATAAAAACTTGGGAGTAAGAATCTTCCTGTCTTTCCAATGATTAACATATGCAATCTGCAGATCTTCATCAGAAATCCACCCAGCAAGAGTTGGTGGTCTGGTTTCTTCTTGAGAAGTCATGGGAGCTTTGCCTCTCCTCCTTGAGGGCATCTTTCTTCTTCTTTGATCAGCCATGTGAGTAGAGAATTGACAAAAGAAGAACAAGCACGAAAGCTAATACAAAAACAACACTAAAAATTCGCACAATAATGAATATATCAGCAGAAAATCAGCAAGAGTGAGAGAGAGTAAAAGTGGCACTTTAATTCTCAATCTATGTATTTATAGGCAAAGATTCTGATCACAATTCATTGATTTAATGTGAAAATTGTTGAAATAAATGGCTGAGTTTAAGAGGGGGGGTGAATTAAACTCTTCAAGATTTTCGAAATTCAAGGCCTATTTAGAAAAACCAGATTCAGAATGAAGGTGAAAAACAGTTCTTTAAAGGTTCTTGAAATGCTGTTTATCAATGTATCATATATCAAATTCAATTAACAATTCAAATATCAATTGCAGAATTTAAAAGAGTAGGGAAAGAAGATCAACACAGAAGATTTATACTGGTTCACCTTTCGACAAAGGCTACATCCAATTTCCTAAACACTCAAATCCAATCAATTCACTAAATTTCAGTTTTTACATGAACACTACATGAAAAACGAAAACCAGAAAAACTGCACCTGATCTTGAACCCTACAAGACCTGTAAATTCTTGTAAAACTCTATTACAAGAACACCTTAATCACCCTGATTAAGAGACGCAAACGCAACAAACAATTACACAAGAGATTGGATTGAATTCACCTGGAAAATCAGTCATAGACTGAAAAACAGAGCACACAGCAAACAAAAAACAGAGTGTGAATTCTTTGTAAAATTCTCTATTCAATTTGATCTTGGACTTCTTGGAGGGATTCGCAAATTGATTTAGAGTATTAGAAAAGCTTTCTTGCACACTGGGTTTCTCTGTAATTGATTTGTCACTGATTTCTTTGAATTTTAAAGTATTTATAACAAAGCTGTTCCAGTGGTTTAAAACTGTTTCTGATGAAAACAGTCAGTTGAAACGCAATTTAACTAGCTGTTTTCATTAAAATGAATTTTCCAGAGACCACCCCTTTTCTGAAAACTTGAAAATAGTCAGTTGAAAACACGATTTAACTAGCTTTTCCAGAGAGCTAGAATTTCTTAACAAAAGCTCCAGAATTTCAACTGGTTTAAATTAAGAAAAACAGCTAGCTAAAATTAGCTAAAAACAAGGCTTTTAAAATGAAGAACAGTTTAATTGATTGAAATCACATTTTTAATCAGTTAAAAAACAGTTAAAACCTTTGAAAACATTTTAAAACCTTTTTAAAACATTTCAAATCATTTTAAAACCCAAGATTAAGTCCAAGATTAATTGAAATGCATCTTACCGCACATCCTAAGACACTCTAATCCTAAGACACAATCTTCATTCTTCAAGCACCATCATCTTCATCATCAAAGGTGGTTGGAGACATCAAATACACTTGAAACCAAGTCTTCAAGTCCAACAAACTCCCCCTATTTGATGATGACAACCACTTGATTCATTCATTTTCTTTGAAGAATGTAGGAGTCCTGTAAATACAATGAAAACACAAAAAAAACAGCAGAACAGTATAGCAGAAAAATATAGCAGAAAAACATAGAGAGCAGCAGAAGCAGAGCAGCAGCAATATTATTCTCCTTTCACATTCTCCCCCTTTCACCTGCGCTTCATGTTGTGCCTTCAATGCATTCAATACTTTCTCCCCCTTTGGAATCATCAAATAGCACAAGAGAAGAAAAATAACATACCTTTTGACAAAAAGAAAAAGAAGTCAGACATCGCGTGGGAAGATAATGACGTGAGTTCTTCTAGTGCAAGTGAATCAGAAGAAGAAGCCAATATCTGTCTTATGGCGGATGATGATGATGATGCCGAATCCACATGTAGCAAGGTAAGTGATTCTGGCCTTCCAAATAATTATGATGATTTGCTTGAAGAGTTTTTGGAATTATGTGAAAAATCTGAAAAATTAACTTTCTTTCACAATAAATTAAAAAATGACTACAAGAGTCTTGAAAAGAAAATTTCAGATTTGGAACAAGAGAAAATCGTTTTAAAGGATGATTTGAAAACAGCGCTTATCCCTGGCAAATGCAAAACGAAAATTCCTATTTGTGAAAATTGTAGCGTTCTTGCAAACAAAGTTTCTTATCTTGAAAAGTCTCTTTCAAAAATTACAATGGGTAATAATAATTTAAATAATGTTTTGAAAGACAACAAAGGTTTATACAAAAAAGCAGGACTTGGTTACAATTTCAAAAATAAAAATAATTCAAACAAAATTGTTTTTGTTCAAGGAGAATCATCAAATACGAAAAAGGTTTTTGAAGTTCCTTATTTCAAAAATAAAACAAATGAACCTAAAAAGAAGTTTTATAAAAATACATACATACCAAGAAAAACAAATGTTCCTACATGTTTTTATTGCATGCATAAAGGTCATTCGGTAAATAGATGCAATATCAAACGTTTTAGTGTTCCTAATGGGAAATATAAATGGGTTCCCAAAGGAAAATCTGTTTCTAACCCATAAGGACCCTAATAAGTGACTTTAGGGGACCTAAATTTTTTTTCTTATGATACAGGTTGGTCCCAAGTCCAAAAAGTCACTATGGTATCTTGATAGTGGTTGTTCAAGGCACATGACGGGTGATAAAAGCAAATTCAAAAGCTTCAAGAAGAAAGAACAAGGTTTTGTAACCTATGGTGACAACAATAAGGGAAAAATCATTGGTAGCGGAATGGTTGGAGACTCCTTAAAGATTCATGATGTTCTTCTTGTTGATGGATTGAAGCACAATTTGCTAAGCATTAGTCAACTTTGTGATAAAGGTTAAAGGTAACGTTTGATAGTGATCTTTGCAAAATTCATCACAAGGACTCAAATGAAATCGCCCTCATTGGTAAGAGACATAATAACATTTATTTGATTGATATTGATTGTGCATCTACATCTAATAATCTGCCTTGTTTAGTTGCGAAAGAAGAGGATCCATGGTTATGGCATAGAAGAGCTGCTCACATTCATATGCCTCATCTAAGTAAACTCATATCTAAAGAGTTAGTGATTGGTTTGCCAAAACTGGTTTTTGAAAAGAACAAACTATGTGCAGCCTGTCAAAAAGGGAAGCAAACGAAAAGTTCTTTTAAATCTAAAAATGTTGTTTCCACTTCAAAACCTTTAGAATTACTGGACATGGATTTATTTGGTCCCTCTAGAACAAAAAGTTTTGGTGGCAATTATTATGCTCTTGTGATTGTTGATGATTACTCTAGATTCACTTGGACTCTTTTTCTTTCATCTAAAAGTGATGCTTTTAAAGAATTTAGAAAATTTGCCAAGGTTATTCAAAATGAAAAAGATTTAAAAATCAAGTTTTTACGAAGTGATCATGGCGGTGAATTTCAAAATATTTCTTTTGAAAATTTTTGTGAAGAAAATGGAATTTCTCATAATTTTTCAGCACCAAGAACACCTCAACAAAATGGTGTGGTTGAAAGGAAAAATAGATCTTTGGAAGAACTTGCAAGAACTATGTTGAACGAAAATAATTTACCTAAATATTTTTGGGCTGATGCCGTAAGTACCGCATGTCACGTTTTAAACAGAGTTTTAATAAGACCTATTTTAAAATTAACTCCTTATGAGCTTTTCAAAGGGAGAAAACCAAACATTTCTTATTTCAGAATTTTTGGATGTAAATGTTTTGTTTTGAATAACGGAAAAGATAGCCTTGGGAAATTTGATGCTAAATCTGATGAAGCTACATTTTTAGGTTATTCATTGCATAGTAAAGCATATAGAGTTTTTAATAAGAGGACTTTAACTGTTGAAGAATCTATACATGTTGTCTTTGATGAATATCTAGACCTTGAGGAAACCCCTCTTGAGTCAAAAAGATTCTTTGCAGATGATGAAGGAGTACATCAAGAAGAAACTCCTCTTGAAAAAGCCGTTGAAGAAATCAGTTTGGATGAGAATCCTCCTCATGATGAGAGTCTACCAAAAGAATGGAGACCACCTAGAAACGTTTCCTTGGAAAATGTCATTGGAGACATATCAACAGGTGTAAGAACAAGAAGGAATATGAATAATTTCTGCATGAATGTTGCTTTTGTTTCACAGGTTGAACCGAAAAATATAGAAGAAGCATTGACGGATGAACACTGGTGTATTGCAATGCAAGAAGAGCTAAATCAGTTTGAAAGAAATCAGGTATGGGATTTAATTCCTAAGACTAATAATATGCAGGTCATAGGTACAAGATGGGTCTTTAGAAATAAGCTTGATGAAGATGGAAACATCACAAAGAACAAAGCAAGGCTGGTTGCAAAAGGTTATAGACAAGAAGAAGGCATAGATTATGATGAAACCTATGCTCCAGTAGCAAGACTTGAAGCTATCCGCTTGTTGTTAGCATATGCCTCCATTATGGGATTCAAATTATTTCAAATGGATGTAAAAAGTGCTTTTCTAAACGGGTATATCAAGGAAGAAGTTTATGTAGAACAACCTCCAGGCTTTGAAGATTTCAAAAATCCTAATCATGTCTACAAGTTGAAAAAAGCTTTATATGGACTCAAACAAGCCCCAAGATCTTGGTATGAAAGGTTAAGTAATTTCTTACTTGAAAATAATTTTAAAAGAGGTAAAGTTGATTCTACTCTTTTATTAAGAAATCAAAGAAACATATTCTCATTGTTCAAGTTTATGTTGATGATATTATTTTTGGATCAACTAATGATGATCTTTGCCAAGAGTTTGCTAAGAATATGCAGGGAGAGTTTGAAATGTCCATGATGGGAGAACTAAATTTCTTTCTTGGCTTGCAAATCAAACAATTGAAGAAAGGTATTTTTATATGTCAAACAAAGTATTGCAAGGAACTCTTGAAGAAATTTGAGATGGAAAGTTCGAAAGAAGCTTAAACCCCCATGGCTACATCTTGCTATCTAGATCAAGATTTAAACGGTAAGGCGGTAGATCAAACACGGTATCGAGGTATGATCGGATCTTTACTTTATCTTACTGCTAGTAGACCTGATATAATGCAAAGTGTGTGTGTTTGTGCTAGTTTTCAAGCCAACCCTAGAGAGTCTCACCTAAAAGCCGTTAAGAGAATCCTTAAGTACCTTAGAGGAACAACATCCTTTGGTTTATGGTACCCTTCGAGAGCCTCACCTAGTATCATAGGTTTTTCGGACTCGGATTATGGTGGTCGTAGAATAGATAGGAAGAGTACTAGTGGCACATGTCATCTTTTAGGTTGTTCCTTAGTTTCATGGCATTCTAAGAAACAGGCTAGTGTTGCTCTTTCAACCACTGAGGTCGAGTATATAGCAGCGAGGAGTTGTTGTGCTCAAATACTCGTGGATGAAGCAAAGCAATTAGAAGACTTTGATATCTTTCTAGATCATATCCCTCTTAAGTGTGATAACACTAGTGCCATTAACCTGACTAGGAACCCTATCATGCATTCTAAGACCAAGCATATAGAAATTAGACACCATTTCATTAGAGATCATATAGCTAAAGGAGATTGCATTATAGAATATATAGATACCAAACATCAACTAGCTGATATCTTCACCAAACCTTTACCTAGAGATAGATTTTATGAGCTTAGAAGAGATCTAGGAATTGTTTGTGATAAATTTGTTGCTTAATTGATGTTTGTTGTTGTTTTTTCAGCGTTTTACAAAAATTTACGTATTTAATCGATTAGGTTTCGTGTGTTAATCGATTAAACGCGGTGTTTGTGAAAATGTTTTAAAATATAATCGATTACGTTTATGACATAATCGATTAAATCGCTGGAGAGCAATTTAATCGATTAAGGAATGCACATAATCGATTAAATTTCTGGGTTTTCGTTTTCGGAAAATTTTTGAAGGCAAATAATCGATTAAATGAGAATATAATCGACTAAATGCACCGCTCGTGTTTTTCTGCAAATCTGATTTTCGAACGTTGGCCATGATTTCACGTGTTTTGTCTTTTTTAGACGGCTATATTCGTTCCCAACGGATATATTTTCATTAAATCAACGTTTTATGACCCGGATTTCATTCTATAAATAGCTGGTTTGAGAATCAAAGTGACTCACTCACTCTCTCTCTCACTCTTGTCAAGCTTCTGCCGTTATTTGTCGTCTTGTGCGAATTTTAATTCTCTCGTCTGTCTCTCGTTATTCTATTATCTTGTTGTGCAATTTCTCTTGTCTTTTATATCACCACAATGGCTGATCAAAGAAGAAGGAAGATGTCATCAAGGAGAAAGGGCAAGGAGCCAATGACTTCTCAAGAAAGGAGACCTCCAACTCTAGCTGGTTGGATTTCAGATGAGGATCTGCAAATTGGTTTTGTTAACAAGTGGAAGGATAGAAAAATTCTTACCCCTAAATTCTTGTCTTGTGAATTTTTTAGATCTCATGGTTTTCAATTTCAGGAACTTTTAGTAGGAAGTGGTCTACAACAATTTGTGGAGATGGAAGGGGCATTCTATCCAGATTTGGTTAGAGTGTTCTACATGAACTTGACATCAAGGACAGCCAGCCCAAGCACCAAAGTGAAAGGTGTAAGGATCTTCTTTGATGAAGATTTGTGGAACAATGTAGCTGGTCTCTCAACTCAAGGCATAAACATCACATATGGCTTTGAGGACTTCAACAAGTTGGTAGAATTCAGAAAATTCTGCAAGGATCCTAACCTACAAGTTGAGAACTTGTATAAAGTTGGTAATGTAAAGTTAAATGAAAGAATGCTTGCATTATGTTATTGTTTGGATTTTAGTTGCAAGAGGCACTAATCATGCCCAACTTACTAAGGAAGACATCCTTCTAATGTATGGATTCCTTAATAATGTGAGCATAGATTGGCCCTCAATTATCCTTGATAATATGTTTAAAGCCATTAGGCTTTCCTCTTTGCATTACCCTATGCTGTGTTTGTTTCTAAGATTCTAGAATACAAAGGTGTTGATCTTGAAGGGGAGAATAAACAGATTTTGCTAAGCAATAGCAAAATTGGCAAAAATGTTCTAAGGCATATGGGCCTCATAGAACAAGGCAACAGGTTTACCCAAAGAGAAGAAGGAGCTGCTGCCATGGAAGAAGATGATGAAGACCAACCTTAACCTCCACCTCAATTTCAACCTCAACCAGGATCAGTGGAAGAGCTTCTCATATCAAGAATGGATTCTATGATGAATCTTCACTCCAAGGAATTTCAAGGTCTTTCTCATCAACTCTCAAGGCTTAATAGAAGGATGTATAGAGTTGAAAGAAAGATGAACATTGAAGAATTATCTCCTGAAGAAGATAATACAACATCCTCAAGAGGCAAACAGCCAGCCAATGTTGAGGAAGATGAAGAAGATAGTGAAGAAACTGAATAGGCTACAAGTTCACTTTTCCTTAGCCTGTTCTTCATTATTTTCCAACTGCTGTATTTTTTTCTCTCTATTATTTTCTGTGTATTAATTTGCTTCTGCTGTAATTATCTCTGAAAATGTAATCTTTTTGAAAAATGATAAAAATAAAGGGGGAGAAAATATTTGTCTTGATTGAAAATCTGTCTAGTTAATATAGCTTTTAAGAAAATTTATTTCAAGGGAACTTTAGGAAATAATTCAAATAAGTGCCTTATATAGCTTAAACAATTAAGAGCATAGTTTAAGGGGGAGTTTTTAGAAATAATTTCCACTCATTAATTCCTTGAAATCTCTTTTTCAAAATTCAAATTGAAACTTAAATGCTATATGACTGCCTATTTTATTTCCTTTGTGGACTAATATTTATGATGGAGATATCCATACATTATTTTCAAGATTTTCGAGGATATTATCACAAGTCTCTAGGTTTCTTTTTATCATCATCAAAAGGGGAGATTGTTGGCATATTTCAAGTCCAGAGTTTTATGGAGACCTACAGCTTTGATGATGAAGTTTTTAGGAAGTTTCAATCAACTTTAAAGACTTGTGCCATCTCACAAAGGAAGGTTGCTTGATAAGAAAGGAAAGGCATAAAGAGCATTCAAAGCTTTCAAGAGAGAAGATTGATGAAGATTTTCTCAAGAGTCGAAGGATCAAAGGTAGAAGGTTCTGTTTTGGGTGTTGGATAAAAAGAGTAAGTCATAAATCCCATTCAAGACCTTCCCAAACAAGAGAGCAAGGTGTTTTCTCGCAAAAACGTTTTTCTACGCTTTTAATCGATTACCATACGTAGATAATCGATTATTTAACTTAAAATTTGAATAAAAAATGTTTAACGAGCAAAATAATCGATTAAGTGTCTTTGATAATCGATTATATTGATTCTGGGTTAATATAATCGATTATGGCCTTAATCTAATCGATTAAATCAGACGATATTTGTTTTCCAATTTTTAAACATGATATAATCGATTAAGCTTTTAATATAATCGATTAAATGAGTCGTTTTTGCGAAATTAATTCTAAATCAACCTAAGAATGGAAACTTTGGAGCATTTTCGAATTATAAAATGAAAGAGAATGTCTTAGGTTTAAACAACATCTGAACAAACACAAAACATTCAAAGTGTTTCGCGCCTTAGCTTTTTCAAAGCCGCTTCCTGCTTCTCTTCGCTTTGATCAAGTCTTGGAAGTGGTGATCGTTGTGCTTAAGCTTTCTATCCAGCACATTTCAGGTGTATTTTTTTACTGTTTTTCTGTAAAGGGAAAATTCATCCCTTGGATCTGTTCTAAGGGAGGTGTTTCATCTCTTGTGTGTCAAGAGAGGTGGGTTTCATCCTCAGTGTGTCTGGGGAGGTGTTTCATCCTTAGTGTGTCTGAGGAGGTGTTTCCGTTTATCTTTATTTGTTATTGCATGAATTGGTGTTTGTAATTTCAATTAAAGATAGTGGGAAAATCATCACGGATTTGTGGTGGTTGGGAACTGGATGTAGGATTGGCTTAATCCGAACCAGTATAAATCTCTGTGTTCTTTCTCTTTCTCTTTATCTCTTAATTGTGGATCATTATTACAATTGCTAATCCCAACAGCGTTAATCAAAGGATTAAGAAAAATTCACATCCAAGTTTTTGAAAGTTTTTCAAAACCTGAAAATTTTCTTTAAAAACCCAATTCACCCCCCCCCCTCTTGGTTTTTACACTGCCGTCTTTATTTAATAGAAAATTTAAATTTTATTTTCGATCCGTACATTTGTCTTACAAAAAAAATCCAATTTTCATTATTTGGAAATTTATATTTTAATTTCGGTCCGTATTTTTGTTTTACAAAAAAAAGTCAATTTTTCATAATTGGGAAATTGAAATTTTATTTTCGATCCGTACTTTTGTGTTACACAAAAAACAAAATTTTTCGTAATTTGGAAATTTATATTTTATTCTTGATTTGTGCTGTTGTTTTACAAAAAAAACTCAATTTTTTTTAATTTGAAAATTCAAAATTTATTTTCGATCCGTAGTTTTGTTTTACACAAAAAAACCTCTATTTGTCGTAATTTTGAAATTTAAATTTTGTTTTTGATCCGTACTTTTGTTTTACAAAAGAAATCAATTTTTCATAATTTTGAATTGATATTTTATTTTCGATCCGTACTTTTGTTTTACGAAAAAAAAACTCAATTTTTCATAATTTGGAAAGTCAAATTTTGTTTTCGATCCATACTTTTCTTTTACACAAAAAAACAATATTTTTATAATTTTGAATTTTATATTTTATTCTCGATCCGTAGTTTTGTTTTACATAAAAAAATCAATTTTTCGTCATTTGGAAATTTATATTTTATTCTCGATCCGTACTTTTGTTTTACAAAACAAATCAATTTTTCATAATTCGGAAATTCACATTTTATTCTCGATCCGTGCTTTTGTTTTACAAAAAAAACTCAACTTTTCGTAATTTGGAAATTCAAATTTTATTTTCGATCCGTACTTTTCTTTTACACGAAAGAAGTCAATTTTTCATAATTTGAAAATTTAAATTTTATTTTCGATTCGTACTTTTGTTTTAGAAAAAAACTCAAATTTTCATAATTTGGAATTTTATATTTTATTTTCGATCCGTAGTTTTTTTTTACACAAAACAACTCAATATTTTGTAATTTGGAAATTCAAATTTTATTTTCGATCCGTACTTTTGTTTTACACAAAAAGAATCTATTTTTGGTAATCTCGAAATTTAAATTTTGTTTTTGATCCGTACATTTGTTTTGAAAAAAAAATTCAATTTTTCACAACTTGGCAATTTATATTTTATTTTCGATCCGTGCTTTTGTTTTACAAAAAAAATACAATTTTTCGTAATTTGGAAATTCAAATTTTATTTTCGATCCGTGCTTTTGTTTTACAAAAAAAATCGACTTTTCATAATTTGGAAATTTATATTTTATTTTCGATCCGTACTTTTGTTTTACCAAAAAAAAACTCAAATTTTCATAATTTGGAAATTGAAATTTTATTTGCGATCCGTACTTTTGTTTTACACAAAAAAACAAAATTTTTCGTAATTTGGAAATTTAAATTTTATTTTCGATTCGTAGTTTTGTTTTAAAAAAATCAATTTTTCATAATTCAAAAATTTATATGTTATTTTCGATCCGTACTTTTTGTTTTACAAAAAAAAATAATTTTTCATAATTTGAAAATTTATATTTTATTTTCGATCCATACTTTTGTTTTATAAAAAAAACTCATTTTTTCATAATTTGGAAATTCAAGTTTTAATTTCGATTCATACTTTTGTTTGAGTAAATTACACTTCCATTCAAACATGCTTGATCAAGTTCCAAAGCCTAAAGGATTTTCAGAACATGATAAACAAAGATTCTGACAGACATTGAGAAGAGTAATTTTTAAAGTACATGGGAGGTTGCATATATACATGATAGACTCAAATGAAATGAATAATGTACAAAAAAATCTTATAATATTTGTATGTTCTTCATATTCATCTTTTTCTTATAATATTTATACATGTATTTATCTTTTTCTTATGATAGCAAGTCTCACAGAAGAATATCAGTAGACATTATTTTGCAGTGAAAGAACTTTCACAATAAGATGAAATTATAACATAATAAAAATTATATTCACCTTTCCAAAACAACTCATTCTTTTCCTATGATAACAAGTCTTGCCTTGCAAGAAGGTGAGAGAAATTATTATTGTGATGTTTATCTAAGTAGAGATGTTACCAAGGTTGGAAATGTATCTGACAATATGGCACTTTAACTTCATTCATAGTTGCTTAAAATTGTCAAGAGATCCATTTGCATTCGGATGATTTTTATTATGTTTCTTTCTTAAAAAAAATAGTATTTTTTGTAGGTTATAATGTATGTTCTTTATCGTTCATTTGTGTTCATTTGTATTCTGATGGTGTATTTGTTTTTTTATCTGTGCTAACAGAGTACAACAAATAGGAAAGTTACTTCTGCTTTCTCATTTCCTGCTGAACTTGATATGCGGCATAGAATGTCTGAGTTGTCGCAGTTCGACTTGGTGTATGACTTGTCAGCTGTACTGATTCATAAGGGAACTGGTGCTAATAGTGGCCATTACATTGCTCATATAAAGGATGTAAACACTGGACAATGGTGGGAATTTGATGATGAGCATGTTACTAAACTGGGTTGTCATCCATTTGGGGATGGGTCTTCAAATTCTACCTCTAAATCCATCAAGGCTCATGTAATTCATTCTAATAGTTCTCAAGCTAAGATAGCTAACAGTCATGCAAATGGTTTGAATGTCTCTCATTCACAATCATCAGTTGTCGAGACATTTCTATCTAGTGATGTCTACATGTTGATTGTTGATGTACCATGTTAGATGCGGAAGTATATCAAGAAGGGGAGATTGAATTGATATACGGGTTTATTGAAAACTTTTTCATATCAGAAAATTTGACTGATGTAGTATACTGAGAATAGTCGACTGATTAACGAAAAATAGTAGGTTAGTTCTTAATGCAGAATATAACAGATGATGAAGGATAAGAAAGAATACACAAAGGATTATACTGGTTCGTTCTTTATGCAAGAACTACATCCAGTTGGCGATCTGCAACTCCACAGATCTAAATCACTATCAGAAATGAATTCTTTACAAAAATCTTTCTTGAACACTACAAGAAACTCATAATCTATTCTAAACACTATATAACAATTCTTAAACCACTGACTCACTCTGAGTCACTGTGATCACCCCGATCACAGATAACAGGTTTCTAAAACCCTCTCACAAATCTCTACCCTGAGATTAAAGAATACAAAGAAAAATAAAAAACAATATTCTTCTTGAAAAGCTAAAACTGAGAATGAATTCTGCAGATGTCTTTTGCTCTAAACGTTTGCAACTCTTGTGTGTATTCTCTTGTATTCTTTCGCACTCATAAACGTCCTTTAGAGTTGTATTTATAGGCAAACATAAGAGCTATGGGTCGTGCTTCCTTGAGAGAAATAAAATGCGTTCTGCTGTTTTTTGCATAAAGAGGTCCTGAAACAGAATAGTCGACTGAAGCAGCAAACCACTTAGCTATTTTCATTAAACTCATATTCCTAGTACATTAATGAAAATAGTCAACTAAAGCAACAAGATTAGCAGACTAATTGATGATTAAGAAAAACAACAGATTATTATATTTCAATTAGCTAACTATATAAAGATAATCTAACATCTCCATTAATGCTGAATAACCAAGAACCATTAATCACAAACCCAACATATTCTTAAAACATCATTAAAGCCTTTTAAACATCATCAAATCCGAAATCATCAATAAACTCCCCCTATTTGATGATGTCAACCTGCAAAATCTGTAGAAACACAAAGAGAAGAGATGGAAGATTATCTCCCCCTTTGACATTAGCAAATAGCATATATAAACAGTATAGAGCAATTATTAGCAGGTTTTAAAATGCAGATATAAGCAGAATATAAGTGTATGAGTAATATTACAGACCCAATTGTTCAAATTGCAGAAACATAATATGGAAAATATTAAAAGATCAGAAGCAGATAAGATTAGGCATCGTCATCTTCATCTTCATCTTCCTCATCACCGTCATCATCATCATCATCATCTTCAACATCATCTTCTTCCATTATAGCAGAGTTTGGAACATAGGAGCCATCAAATATTTTCGTTGTAACTTGCAGTTCAACAAGTTGTTGTTGGATAAGCTCGATCTCATAATCTATGTTAGTAAACCTGGCCACCATTGTCTCATCTGTGTTGCGCTGCATGGAGGTAAGCACATTAAGTCTAGACATTAACATACGTTCAAATTCAGACATAGGTACTCCCTGATATACTGGAGGTGCTCAGTAAGGAACCATTTGGTAAGCTGAGTAGTCTTGCTGGTTCCCAGATGAGGTGCCATCATTAATGGTTGTTCTTGGTGCAGACGAGGAGGATCCAACTTCAAAGGTCCAATCATCATTAATCTTGGACAGTCCCATCTTCCGGAGATATTAATTGTCAAACAGGTGCTTGTGGTTAACAATACGTGTTGTTTCTCCTTCTGTGGGGAACTTGAAGTGGTCCAGAAACTTGGAAATAAGGATGGCATAAGGAAGTTTGTGATCACTGAGTCTCTTAGCTTTGAACATATGACCTTTTATTACATATATCCAGTTAACCTTGATATTGTTTTTCATGCAGTGGATCAGGGCTAAGTCCTCCTCCATGAGTTGAGCATGGTTGCTCCCCCTGGGAATAAGCTGTTGGCATATTTCAAGACCAAGTGTTAATGAAGTCTTCCAGAATTTTAATGAAGTCTTAAAGTTTTGATGATGAAGATTTAGAGTGATCAAATCAACATTAAAGACTTGTGCTATCTCACAAAGGAAGGTTGCTTGATAAGAAAGGAAAGGCATAAAGAGCTTTTAAAGCTTTCAAGAGAGAAGATTGATGAAGATTTTCTCAAGAGCTGAAGTTTCAAGAGTAGAAGGTTCTGTTTTGGGTGTTGGATAAAAAGAGTAAGTCATAAATCCAATTCAAGACCTTCCCAAACAAGAGAGCAAGTTGTTTTCTCACAAAAACATTTTTCTACGCTTTTAATCGATTATGATACATAGATAATCGATTATTTAACTTAAAATTTGAATTAAAAATGTTTAACGAACTAAATAATCGATTAAGTGTCTTTGATAATCGATTATATTGATTCTGGGTTAACATAATCGATTATGGCCTTAATCTAATCGATTATATCAGACGAAATAAGTTTTCCAGTTGTAAACATGATATAATCGATTAAGCTTTTTATATAATCGATTAAATGAGTCGTTTTTACGAAATCAATACCAAATCAACCTAAGAATGGAAACTTTGGAGCATTTTCGAATTATAAAATGAAAGAGAATGTCTTAAGTTCAACACATCTGATTAAACACAAACATTCAAAGTGTTTCTGCGCCTTAGCTTTTCAAAACCGCTTTCCTGCTCTCTCAAGTTTGATCAAGTCTTTGGAAGTGGTGATCTTTGTGCTTAAGCTTTCTATCCAGCACTATTATCAGGTGTATTCTTTTACTATTTTTATAAACGGCCCTTGGATCGGTTATAGGGGAGGTGTGTTCATCTCTTGTGTGTCAAGAGAGGTGGGTTTCATCCTTAGTGTGTCTGGGGAGGTGTTTCATCCTTAATGTGTCTAAGGAGGTGTTCCTTTTATCTTTATTTGTTATTGCATGAATTGGTGTTTGTAATTTCAATTAAAGATAGTGGGGTGATCATCACGCATTTGTGGTGGTTGGGAATTGGACGTAGGATTGGCTTAATCCGAACTAGTATAAATCTCTGTGTTCTTTCTCTTTCCCTATCTCTTTTTATTGTGGATCATATTAACAATTGCAAACTCAAACTGCGTTAATCAAAGGTTAAGAAAAAATCCGCATCCTAGTTTTTGAAAGAAATTCAAAATATGGAAATTTATTTAAAAGGGAAAAGTTTATTAAAAATCCAATTCACCCGCCCTCTTGGTTTTTATACTACCGTCTTTATTTAACAATTGGCCTGAGAGCTGGTTTTTTGAAAATTACTCAAAAATAAGATCCTTATGGCAGACAAAAACCAAACTTTTGCTGAAGGTGCATCTATTCATAGACCACCACTCTTTACAGGTGAAAACTATCCTTTTTGGAAAAAGAGCATGGAGATTTTTCTTAGGTCTAATGATCAAGGCATTTAGGATGCAATTGTAAATGGTCCATATATTCCTATGACTGTTGTTAATGAAGCGCAGATACCCAAAGTGAGAGCAAGTTGGACCAAGGATGAATACAATCAAAATCAGTGCGACATAAGGGCATGTAATATGATAGCATCTGCTTTAACTATTGATGAGTTTTATAGGTTGTCTGATTGCACTACAGCAAAGGAGATGTGGGACACTTTGGAAGTCACACATGAAGGAACGGAGGATGTAAAGAGATCAAGGAAAAATACCTTGATTCAAGAATACGAGATGTTCCGAATGAGCAAAGGGGAAACCATCTATGATGTTCAAAAGAGATTTACTCACATTGTAAATCACCTCAAGGCGTTAGGTAAGAAATTTGACACTGAGGAATCAAATGTGAAAATTTTAAAATCTTGGGACAGGACATGGCAACCCAAAGTGACGGCCATCACGGAATCGAAGAACCTCACAAGCATGAATATGACAACTCTCTTTGGAAAGCTTAGAGAACACGAAATGGAGCTTGGACGTTTCAAAGGAGAAGAGGAAGACGTCAAGAGGAAAGGTGTTGCTCTTAAAGCGGAATCCATTAAAGAGGAGAGTAGTGATACTGATGATTCAGAAGACGATGATCTCAATGAATTTGTAAAGAAATACAAAAAGTTCATCAAGAAGAAAGGCAACCATAAGAAAGGTAAGAAATTTGAAAATTCAAATTCTAACGATAATTATAAATGTTATGGTTGTGGCAAAAGGGGACACATGAGAGCAGATTGTCCAAATTCCAAGAAGTCCGAAGAAAAGGAAAAGAAAGGAAAGAAATTCTTCAAAAAGAAGAAGAAAGCATATATCGCTTGGGACGACAATGAGGTGAGTTCTTCTGAAGGTTCAAGTGAATCAGAAGAGGAAGCAAGCATTTGTCTCATGGCAGATGATGATGCGGAATCCACGTGCAGCGAGGTAAGTGATTCTGATCTCCCTAATGATTATGATGAATTGCTTGAAGAATTTCTTAGTCTTTGTAAAAAATCTGAAAAGCTTTCTTCGGTTCATAATAAATTAAAAAGTGATTACAAAAGTCTTGAAAAGAAAATTATTGATTTGGAAAAAGACAAAAAGGTTTTGATAGAAGATTTGGAAAAAACAAGAATTCCGTGTAAATGCAAAACAAAAATTCTGGTTTGCGAAAACTGTAATGATCTTGCAAATAAAGTTTCTTATATTGAAACATCTCTTTCAAACATTACAATGGGAAATAATAATTTAAACAATGTTTTAAAAGTGCAAAAAGGTTTATATGGAAAAGCAGGACTTGGTTATAATTTCAGATATAATCACAAACCAACCAAAACTGTTTTTGTTCAAGGAGAATCATCAAATTCGAATAAGATTTTTGAAGTTCCTAATTTCTTTAATAAACCAAATGATCCTAAAAAGAAGTTTTACAAAAATGCATATATTCCAAGAAAAACAAATGTTCCTACATGTTTTTACTGTATGCATAAAGGTCATTCTGTTAATAAGTGCAATATTAAACGTTTTAGTGTTCCTAATGGGAAATACAAATGGGTTCCCAAAGGAAAAATCATTTCTAACCCATGAGGACTCTAATAAATGATTTTAGGGCACCAGGATTTTTCTTGTTTGTGTTGTAGGCTGGTTCCTCTTTCAAAAAAGCCTCTATGGTGTTGAGATAGCAAGTGATCAAGCTTGAAGGGAGGCAAAAACATCAACGAGTTAGCATATTTACCAAACTCTTATCTCAAGTAAGACTTTATGAGCTTAGAAAGGTTCCAGGTAATTGTTGATGATAAATCTGTTGATTGATTGATGTTTATTGTTGATTTTGATGTTAATTATGAGTTTTACAAAAAATTCCGTATTTAATCGAATAGTTTTCGTGTGTTAATCGATTAAACGCGTTGTTTTTAAAGATGTTTTACAGGATAATCGATTAAGTTCATAACATAATCGATTAAATCGCTGGGGAGCAATTTAATCGATTAAGGAATGCATATAATTGATTAAATTTCTGGGTTTTCGTTTTCTGGAAAATTTTTTAAGGCAAATAATCGATTAAATGAAGAACATAATCGATTAAATGCGACGTTCTGTGTTTTTTTGCACACTGTTTTTTCGAACGTTGGGCTCCAATTCACGTGGTTTTTTAATTCTAACAGCTATATTCGTTTCAAACGGCTCTATTTACATTAATTCAGTCCTTTATGATCAGATTACTTGCCTATAAATAGCTAGATTGAGAATTAAAGGTGCTACATTCACTCTCTCTCACTCTTGCTGATTTTCTGCTATTAATCTCTCTTTTGTGCGAGTTTCTGGTTCTGTGATTACTCTGTTTCTCTGTTATTTCGTTTGTGCTCTTTCTTTTGTCCATTCTATATACACATGGCTGATCAAATGACGAGAAAGATGCCCTCAAGGAGGAGAGGCAAAGAGCCCATGACATCCCAACAGCAAGAGAGGAGACCACCAACACTTGCTGGTTGGATTTCAGATGAGGATATGCAGATTGGTTTTGTGAACAAATGGAAAGACAGAAAGATCCTCACTTCTAAATATTTATCTTGTAATTTTTTCAGAACTCATGGTTTCACTTTTCAGGATTGTTTAGTGGCAAGTGGACTGCAAAACTTTGTAGAAATGGAAGGAGCATATTATCCAGACTTGGTCAGAGTATTCTACATGAATCTGACTTCAAGGACAGCTAGTCCTAGCACCAAGGTGAAGGGAGTGCGAATTCACCTTGATGAAGAGGTATGGAATAATGTTGCTGGCTTATCCACTCAAGGCATCAACATTACTTATGGCTTTGAGGACTTCAATAAGCTGGTGGAGTTCCGCAAGTTCTGTAAGGATCCAAATCTACAAGTAGAAAAATTGTATAAAGTTGGTAATGTTAAGTTGAATGAACGCATGTTACATTATGTCATTGTATGGATTCTTGTTGCTAGAGGCACTAATCATGCCCAACTTACTAAGGAAGACATTCTTTTAATGTATGGCTTTCTTAATAATGTTAGCATTGATTGGCCCTCCATTATTTTAGATAATATGTTTAAAGCCACTAGGCTTTCATCTTTTGCTTTACCCTATGCTGTGTTCATTTCAAAGATATTAGAATATAAAGGTGTAGATCTTGAAGGAGAGAACAAGCAAATTTTTCTTAGCAACAGCAAAATAGGGAAGAATGTTCTAAGGCACATGGGCCTTATAGAACAAGGAAATAGGTTCAGGCAAAGAGATGAGGAAGTTGTTGCAATGGATGAAGATGATGAAGAACCACCACCTCAACCTCAACCTGGATCAATGGAGGCACATAGTCTTTCAAGGATGGACACCATGATGAGTCTCCAAACAACTCATTATGATGACCTTTGCCATAGGCTCTCAAGGCTCAATAGAAGAGTTCATAGAGTTGAAAGGAAGCTGGAGATTGAAGATATCTCTCCAGAAGAAGATAATGCTAGATCTTCAAGAGGCAAACAGCCAGCAGTGGATGATGAGGAAGATGAAGAAGATGCAGGGGATAGTGAAGAAACTGAATAGGCTATAGGTTCACTAATTCCCTTAGCTTAATTTTAATTTTTTTTCAGCTGCTGTATTTTATTTTTCCCTTTGTGTTTTCTGTGTATTTAATTGCTTCTGCTGTATTAATTGTTAGACAAATAGCATCAAGAGGCGGGGGGGGGGTGAATTGATGCGTTTAAAGATGTTTACCCTTTTTAATTACTTAAAAATGATTAACGGAGCGGAAGCAGTAAACAAATATAAAAGGATAAGGGAAGAGAAGAACACAATGATTTATACTAGTTCGGGTATAGCCAACCCTACATCCAGTGCCCAGTCACCTCAATTCAAGAATGACTCCCCAAACACTATCTTTAGAAAATCAGTTACAACCAATATTACAATTGAAACTTGTAAAAGAAAATCTAAAGACTGAACACCTCTCTTGAAACCCACAAGAGATGAAAACACCTCCCTTGAAAACTCACAAGGGATGAACCACTACACCAACACTGGTGTTGACAGATATATGAAAAAAAACTAGAACAGTATCACCTGGAAAGAGAGAAATCCAAAAACAACGTTACTGATCGTTAGCTCCTTTCACAAGTGATAAAAGAAATGTTGTAGAACAGAGAGTGGAAACAAATAATTTTGTGCTCAAGGTTAGCTCTGTGTCTATCAACGTGTGTTTTCCTCTTTATATAGGAAATGAAATCTGTGAAAACTTTCACAATATTAAAAACCATTTATGAAAAAGAAAACGTAAGATCTATATAATAATTGAAAACGTTCATGATCTTAAATACCAGTTTGAATTTCAAAATACTTTTCGAAAAACAATCGATCACGTTAAGTACAAAATCGATTCTGTGAGAGTTTTAGAAAAACTTTAAACAGCACTTCATAATCGAATCGATTTCATTATATACATAATGACATAATCGAGTCGACTACATTTTATCAAAAAGATATAATCGAATCGATGTAAAAAGGTTTGTTTGAAAAGCACGACATAATCGATTGTGTTCAGACCATCGATTATATTATATCGATCGATTAATAAAAACAGTTTTACTTATGTAAAAAGATCACGAGTGAAAGAATGCTGAATCAGTTTGTTAGTTTCGATTTCTCTTATTCCAGAATGATTCGACACTAACACCTCCAACAGAACTCCACCGATTCTTCAAAACTTCAACTCTTCGATCTTTTCATTTCTTCGATCTGGCTTACTTGAGAAATCATCAAAACTCGATATATTCTTCAAAGAGACCTGACTTGATCCTCTTTGGTAACATTAATCTCTGAATATGTAATCTTTCTGAAAATGATAAAAATAAAGGGGGAGAAAAATATTTGTTTTGATTGATAATATGTCCAGATTTCTAGCATTTAAGAAAATTAATTTCAGGGGGAGCATTAGGAAATATTTCAAATAATTGCCTAATATATCTTAAACATTTAAGAGAAAAGTTTAAGGGGGAGTTTTTAGAAATAATTTTCAGTCATTAATTTCCTTGAAATCTCTTTTTCAAAATTCAAATTGAAAATTAAATGCTATATGACTGCCTACTTTATTTCCTTTGTGGACTAATTTTTATGAAGGAGATATCCATACATTATTTTCAAGATTTTCAGGATATCAATCACAAGTCTCTATGTTTCTTTTTATCATCATCAAAAAGGGGGAGATTGTTGGCATATTTCAAGACCAAGTGTTAATGAAGTCTTCCAGAATTTTAATGAAGTCTTAAAGTTTTGATGAAGATTTAGAGTGATCAAATCAACATTAAAGACTTGTGCTATCTCACAAAGGAAGGTTGCTTGATAAGAAAGGAAAGGCATAAAGAGCTTTTAAAGCGTTCAAGAGAGAAGATTGATGAAGATTTTCTCAAGAGCTGAAGTTTCAAGAGTAGAAGGTTCTGTTTTGGGTGTTGGATAAAAAGAGTAAGTCATAAATCCCATTCAAGACCTTGCCAAACAAGAGAGCAAGCTGTTTTCTCGCAAAAATGTTTTTCTACGCTTTTAATCGATTATGATACGTAGATAATCGATTATTTAACTTAAAATTTGAATTAAAAATATTTAACGAACTAAATAATCGATTAAGTGTCTTTGATAATCGATTATATTGATTCTGGGTTAATATAATCGATTATGGCCTTAATCTAATCGATTATATCAGACGAAATAAGTTTTCCAGTTTTAAACATGATATAATCGATTAAGCTTTTTATATAATCGATTAAATGAGTTGTTTTTGCGAAATCAATACCAAATCAACCTAAGAATGGAAACTTTGGAGCATTTTCGAATTATAAAATGAAAGAGAATGTCTTAAGTTCAACACATCTGATTAAACACAAACATTCAAAGTGTTTCTGCGCCTTAGCTTTTCAAAACCGCTTTCCTGCTCTCTCAAGTTTGATCAAGTCTTTGGAAGTGGTGATCTTTGTGCTTAAGCTTTCTATCCAGCACTATTATCAGGTGTATTCTTTTACTGTTTTTATAAACCGGAAAATTCATCCCTTGGATCGGTTCTAAGGGAGGTGTGTTCATCTCTTGTGTGTCAAGAGAGGTGGGTTTCATCCTCAGTGTGTCTGGGGAGGTGTTTCATCCTTAGTGTGTCTAAGGAGGTGTTCCTTTTATCTTTATTTGTTATTGCATGAATTGGTGTTTGTAATTTCAATTAAAGATAGTGGGGTGATCATCACGCATTTGTGGTGGTTGGGAACTGGACGTAGGATTGGCTTAATCCGAACCGGTATAAATCTTTGTGTTCTTTCTCTTTCCCTGTCTCTTTTTATTGTGGATCATATTAACAATTGCAAACTCAAACTGCGTTAATCAAAGGTTAAGAAAAAATCCGCATCCTAGTTTTTGAAAGAAATTCAAAATCTGGAAATTTATTTAAAAGGGAAAAGTTTATTAAAAATCCAATTCACCCCCCTCTTGGTTTTTATACTGCCGTCTTTATTTAACATAAGCTGCCAAGCTAGAATAAATGCCAATAACCTTTCATCTCGCTTTATCCTGCCAACATTATACTTGAGAATAACAGCTTCATCAACATGGCGCATGCAGGACTTGTAAACAACATCTTTGTTGAAGTCTGGTACAACCCCTGTATTTCCCTTGCTAATTTTGACTCCTTCATACTTCAGTCCAGCAATCCTTCTCCATAAGGAGTTGTTGTTGGCATATTTCAAGACCAAAGTTTTATGAAGACTTACAGTTTTGATGATGAAGTTTTTAGAAAGTTTCAATCAACATTAAAGATTTGTGTCATCTCACAAAGGAAGGTTGCTTGATAGGAAAGGAAAGGCATAAAAAGCATTCAAAGCTTTCAAGAGAGAAGATTGATGAAGTTTTTCTCAAAGAGCTGAAGGAGCTAGAGTAGAAGGTTCTGTTTTGGGTGTTGGATAAAAAGAGTAAGTCATAAATCCCATTCAAGACCTTCCCAAACAAGAGAGCAAGGTGTTTTCTCGCAAAAACGTTTTTCTACGCTTTTAATCGATTACCATACGTAGATAATTGATTATTTAACTTAAAATTTGAATTAAAAATGTTTAATAAGCAAAATAATCGATTAAGTGTCTTTGATAATCGATTATATTGATTCTGGGTTAATATAATCGATTATGGCCTTAATCTAATCGATTATATCAGACGATATTTGTTTTCCAGTTTTTAAACATGATATAATCGATTAAGCTTTTAATATAATCGATTAAATGAGTCGTTTTTGCGAAATTAATTCTAAATCAACCTAAGAATGGAAACTTTGGAGCATTTTCGAATTATAAAATGAAAGAGAATGTCTTAGGTTCAACACATCCGAACAAACACAAAATATTCAAAGTGTTTCGCGCCTTAGCTTTTTCAAAGCCGCTTCCCGCTCTCTTCGCTTTGATCAAGTCTTTGGAAGTGGTGATCATTGTGCTTAAGCTTTCTATCCAGCACATTTCGTGTGTATTCTTTTACTTGTTTTCACGTAAAGGGAAAATTCATCCCTTGGATCTGTTCTAAGGGAGGTGTTTCATCTCTTGTGTGTCAAGAGAGGTGGGTTTCATCCTCAATGTGTCTGGGGAGGTGTTTCATCCTTAGTGTGTCTGAGGAGGTGTTTCCGTTTATCTTTTTTTGTTATTGCATGAATTGGTGTTTGTAATTTCAATTAAAGACAGTGGGGAAAAACATCACGGATTTGTGGTGGTTGGGAACTGGACGTAGGATTGGCTTAATCCGAACCAGTATAAATCTCTGTGTTCTTTCTCTTTCTCTTTATCTTTTAATTGTGGATCATTATAACAATTGCTAATCCCAACAAGCGTTAATCAAAGGATTGGAAAAATTCACATCCAAGTTTTTGAAAGTTTTTCAAAACCGGAAAATTTATTTGAAAGAGAAAATTTGTTTAAAAACCCAATTCACCCCCCTCTTGGTTTTTACACTGCCATCTTTATTTAACAATTGTATCAGAGCTGGTTTTTTGAAAGTTATTCAAAAACAAGATCCTTATGGCAGACAAAAATCAAACTTTTGCTGAAGGTGCATCTATTCATAGACCACCACTTTTTACAGGTGAAAACTATCCTTTTTGGAAAAAGAGGATGGAAATTTTTCTAAGGTCTAATGATCAAGGCGTTTGGGATGCTGTTGTAAATGGTCCATTTATTCCTATGGTTGTTGTTGAAGAAGCGCAGGTACCTAAGAAGAAAGCAAATTGGAGCAAGGACGAATACAACCAGAATCAATGCGACATAAGGGCGTGTAACATGATAGCATCTGCCTTAACCATTGATGAGTTTTACAGGTTATCGGATTGCGCTACTGCAAAGGAGATGTGGGACACTTTAGAAGTCACACATGAAGGAATGGAAGAAGTGAAACGGTCAAGGAAAAACACCTTGATTCAAGAATATGAAATGTTCCGTATGACTAAAGGAGAAACCATATGCGACGTACAAAAGAGATTTACTCACATCGTAAATCATCTCAAGGCATTAGGTAAGAAATTCGATACTGAAGAATTAAATGTCAAAATTTTGAAATCTTTGGACAGGACTTGGCAACCTAAAGTGACGGCCATCACGGCATCAAAGAACCTATCAAACATGAACATGACAACTCTCTTCGGGAAACTCAGAGAACATGAAATGGAACTTGGACGCTTCAAAGGAGAAGAAGAAGAAGTCAAAAGAAAAGGTGTTGCTCTTAAAGCGGAATCCCACAAAGATGAGAGTAGTGACACGGATGATGATCTTGAATGCAGTGACATAAGCTTGTTTGTCAAAAAAAAAGTACAAAAAGTTCATCAAGAACAAGAACAAAGGGAATTTCAAGAAAGGTAAGAAAACTGAAAACCTAAATTCTCTTGATAATTTTAAATGCTATGGTTGTGGAAAAAGGGGACACTTGAAGTCGGATTTCCCCAACATCAAGAAGGATGAGGAATTATGTGAAAAATCTGAAAAATTAACTTTCTTTCACAATAAATTAAAAAATGACTACAAGAGTCTTGAAAAGAAAATTTTAGATTTGGAACAAGAGAAAATCGTTTTAAAGGATGATTTGAAAACAACGCTTATCCCTTGCAAATGCAAAACAAAAATTCCTATTTGTGAAAATTGTAGCGTTCTTGCAAACAAAGTTTCTTATCTTGAAAAGTCTCTTTCAAAAATTACAATGGGTAATAATAATTTAAATAATGTTTTGAAAGACAACAAAGGTTTATACGGAAAAGCAGGACTTGGTTACAATTTCAAAAATAAAAATAATTCAAACAAAATTGTTTTTGTTCAAGGAGAATCATCAAATACGAAAAAGGTTTTTGAAGTTCCTTATTTCAAAAATAAAACAAATGAACCTAAAAAGAAGTTTTATAAAAATGCGTACATACCAAGAAAAACAAATGTTCCTACATGTTTTTATTGTATGCATAAAGGTCATTCGGTAAATAGATGCAATATTAAACGTTTTAGTGTTCCTAATGGGAAATATAAATGGGTTCCCAAAGGAAAATCTGTTTCTAACCCATGAGGACCCTAATAAGTGACTTTAGGGGACCTAAATATTTTTGCTTTTGATGCAGGTTGGTCCCAAGTCCAAAAAGTCACTATGGTATCTTGATAGTGGTTGTTCAAGGCACATGACGGGTGATAAAAGCAAATTCAAAAGCTTCAAGAAGAAAGAACAAGGTTTTGTAACCTATGGTGACAACAATAAGGGAAAAATCATTGGTAGCGGAATGATTGGAGACTCCCTAAAGATTTATGATGTTCTTCTTGTTGATGGATTGAAGCACAATTTGCTAAGCATTAGTCAACTTTGTGATAAAGGTTTAAAGGTAACGTTTGATAGTGATCTTTGCAAAATTCATCACAAGGACTCAAATGAAATCGCCCTCATTGGTAAGAGACATAATAACATTTATTTGATTGACATTGATTGTGCATCTACATCTAATAATCTGCCTTGTTTAGTTGCGAAAGAAGAGGATCCATGGTTATGGCATAGAAGAGTTGCTCACATTCATATGCCTCATCTAAGTAAACTCATATCTAAAGAGTTAGTGATTGGTTTGCCAAAACTGGTTTTTGAAAAGAACAAACTATGTGCAGCTTGTCAAAAAGGGAAGCAAACGAAAAGTTCTTTTAAATCTAAAAATGTTGTTTCCACTTCAAAACCTTTAGAATTACTGCACATGGATTTATTTGGCCCTCTAGAACAAAAAGTTTTGGTGGCAATTATTATGCTCTTGTGATTGTTGATGATTACTCTAGATTTACTTGGACTCTTTTTCTTTCATCTAAAAGTGATGCTTTTAAAGAATTTAGAAAATTTGCCAAGGTTATTCAAAATGAAAAAGATTTAAAAATCAAGTTTTTACGAAGTGATCATGGCGGTGAATTTCAAAATATTTCTTTTGAAAATTTTTGTGAAGAAAATGGAATTTCTCATAATTTTTCAGCACCAAGAACACCTCAACAAAATGGTGTGGTTGAAAGGAAAAATAGATCTTTGGAAGAACTTGCAAGAACTATGTTGAACGAAAATAATTTACCTAAATATTTTTGGGCCGATGCCGTAAGTACCGCATGTCACGTTTTAAACAGAGTTTTAATAAGACCTATTTTAAAATTAACTCCTTATGAGCTTTTCAAAGGTAGAAAACCAAATATTTCTTATTTCAGAATTTTTGGATGTAAATGTTTTGTTTTGAATAATGGAAAAGATAGCCTTGGGAAATTTGATGCTAAATCTGATGAAGCTACATTTTTAGGTTATTCTTTGCATAGTAAAGCATATAGAGTATTTAATAAAAGGACTTTAACCGTTGAAGAATCTATACATGTTGTCTTTGATGAATATCTAGACCTTGAGGAAACCCCTCTTGAGTCAAAAAGATTCTTTGCAGATGATGAAGGAGTACATCAAGAAGAAACTCCTCTTGAAGAAGCCGTTGAAGAAATCAGTTTGGATGAGAATCCTCCTCATGATGAAAGTCTACCAAAAGAATGGAGACCACCTAGAAACGTTTCCTTGGAAAATGTCATTGGAGACATATCAACAAGTGTAAGAACAAGGAGGAATATGAATAATTTCTGCATGAATGTTGCTTTTGTTTCACAAGTTGAACCGAAGAATGTAGAAGAAGCATTGACGGATGAACATTGGTGTATTGCAATGCAAGAAAAGCTAAATCAATTTGAAAGAAATCAGGTATGGGATTTAATTCCTAAGACTAATAATATGCAGGTCATAGGTACAAGATGGGTCTTTAGAAATAAGCTTGATGAAGATGGAAACATCACAAAGAACAAAGCAAGGCTGGTTGCAAAAGGTTATAGACAAGAAGAAGGCATAGATTATGATGAAACCTATGCTCCAGTAGCAAGACTTGAAGCTATCCGCTTGTTGTTAGCATATGCCTCCATTATGGGATTCAAATTATTTCAAATGGATGTAAAAAGTGCTTTTCTAAACGGGTACATCAAGGAAGAAGTCTATGTAGAACAACCTCCAGGCTTTGAAGATTTCAAAAATCCTAATCATGTCTACAAGTTGAAGAAAGCTTTATATGGACTCAAACAAGCCCCAAGATCTTGGTATGAAAGGTTAAGTAATTTCTTACTTGAAAATAATTTTAGAAGAGGTAAAGTTGATTCTACTCTTTTATTAAGAAATCAAAGAAACATATTCTTATTGTTCAAGTTTATGTTGATGATATTATTTTTGGATCAACTAATGATGATCTTTGCCAAGAGTTTGCTAGAAATATGCAGGGAGAGTTTGAAATGTCCATGATGGGAGAATTAAATTTCTTTCTTGGTTTGCAAATCAAACAATTGAAGAAAGGCATTTTTATATGTCAAACAAAGTATTGCAAGGAACTCTTGAAGAAATTTGAGATGGAAAGTTCCAAGGAAGCCTCAACCCCCATGGCCACATCTTGCTATCTAGATCAAGATTTAAACGGTAAGGCGGTAGATCAAACACGGTATCGAGGTATGATCGGATCATTACTTTATCTTACTGCTAGTAGACCTGATATAATGCAAAGTGTGTGTGTTTGTGCTAGGTTTCAAGCCAACCCTAGAGAGTCTCACCTAAAAGCCATTAAGAGAATCCTTAAGTACCTTAGAGGAACAACATCCTTTGGTTTATGGTACCCTTTAGGAGTCTCACCTAGTATCATAGGTTTTTCAGACTCAGATTATGGTGGCTGTAGAATAGATAGGAAGAGTACTAGTGGTACATGTCATCTTTTAGGATGTTCCTTAGTTTCATGGCATTCTAAGAAACAGGCTAGTGTTGCTCTTTCAACCACGGAGGCTGAGTATATAGTAGCAGGGAGTTGTTGTGCTCAAATACTGTGGATGAAGCAACAATTAGAAGACTTTGATATCTTTCTAGATCATATCCCTCTTAAGTGTGATAACACTAGTGCCATTAACCTGACTAGGAACCCTATCATGCATTCTAAGACCAAGCATATAGAAATTAGACATAATTTCATTAGAGATCATATAGCTAAAGGAGATTGCATTATAGAATATATAGATACCAAACATCAACTAGCTGATATCTTCACCAAACCTTTGCCTAGAGATAGATTTTATGAGCTTAGAAGAGATCTAGGAATTGTTTGTGATAAATCTGTTGATTGAATGATGTTTGTTATTGATTTTGATGTTATTTCAGCGTTTTACGAAAATTTACGTATTTAATTGATTAGATTTCGTGTGTTAATCGATTAAACGCGGTGTTTGTGAAAAGGTTTTAAAATATAATCGATTAAGTTTATGACATAATCGATTAAATCGCTGGGGAGCAATTTAATCGATTAAGGAATGCACATAATCGATTAAATTTCTGGGTTTTCGTTTTCTGGAAATTTTTTTGAAGGCAAATAATCGATTAAATGAGAATATAATCGATTAAATGCACCGCTCGTGTTTTTCGCAACTCGATTTTCGAACGCTGGCCATGTTTTCACGAGTTTTGTCTTTTTAAACGGCTATATTCTTTTCCAACGGATATATTTTCATTAAATCAACGTTTTATGACCCGGATTTCATTCTATAAATAGCTGGTTTGAGAATCAAAGTGACTCACTCACTCTCTCTCTCACTCTTGCTGTTTCTGCTGATACTGTCTGATCTTGTGCGAATTTTAATTCTCTGTGCTGTCTCTGTTATTCCATTATCTTGTTGTGCAAATTTTCTTGTCTACTATATCTCTATAATGGCTGATCAAAGAAGAAGGAAGATGCCATCAAGGAGAAGAGGAAAGGAGCCCATGACTTCTCAACCTCAAGAAAGAAGACCTCCAAATCTAGCTGGTTGGATTTCAGATGAGGATCTGCAAATTGGCTTTGTTAACAAGTGGAAGGATAGGAAAATTCTTACCCCTAAATATCTGTCTTGTGAATTTTTTAGATCTCATGGTTTTCAATTTCAGGAATTTTTAGTAGGAAGTGGACTACAACAATTTGTGGAGATGGAAGGGGCATTCTACCCAGATTTGGTTAGAGTGTTCTACATGAACTTGACATCAAGGACAACCAGCCCAACCACCAAAGTGAAAGGTGTAAGGATCTTCTTTGATGAAGAGCTATGGAACAATGTAGCTGGTCTCTCAACTCAAGGCATAAACATCACATATGGCTTTGAGGACTTCAACAAGTTAGTAGAATTCAGAAAATTCTGCAAGGATCCTAACTTACAAGTTGAGAACTTGTACAAAGTTGGTAATGTAAAATTAAATGAAAGAATGCTGCATTATGTTATTGTTTGGATTTTAGTTGCTAGAGGCACTAATCATGCCCAACTTACTAAGGAAGACATCCTTCTTATGTATGGATTCCTTAATAATGTGAGCATAGATTGGCCCTCAATTATCCTTGATAATATGTTTAAAGCCATTAGGCTTTCCTCTTTTGCATTACCCTATTCTGTGTTTATTTCTAAGATTCTAGAATACAAAGGTGTTGATCTTGAAGGAGAGAATAAACAGATTTTGCTAAGCAATAGCAAAATTGGCAAAAATGTTCTAAGGCATATGGGCCTCATAGAACAAGGCAACAGGTTTACCCAAAGAGAAGAAGGAGCTGCTGCCATGGAAGAAGATGATGAAGACCAACCTCAACATCCACCCCAATTTCAACCTCAACCAGGATCAGTGGAGGAGCTTCTCATATCAAGAATGGATTCTATGATGAATCTTCACTCCAAGGAATTTCAAGGCCTTTCTCATCAACTTTCAAGACTAAATAGAAGAATGTATAGAGTTGAAAGGAAGATGAATATTGAAGAAATATCTCCTGAAGAAGATAATACAATATCCTTAAGAGGCAAACAGCCAGCCCATGATGAGGAAGATGAAGAAGATAGTGAAGAAACAGAATAGGCTACAAGTTCACTTTTCCTTAGCTTGTTTTTCATTTTTTTTCAGCTGCTGTATTTTTTTTTTCTCTCCATATTTTCTGTGTATTAATTTGCTTCTGCTGTAATTATTTCTAAAAATGTAATCTTTTTGAAAATGATAAAAATAAAGGGGGAGAAAATATTTTGTCTTGATTGAAAATCTGTCTAGTTAATATAACTTTTAAGAAAATTAATTTCAAGGGGAACTTTAGGAAATAATTCAAATAAGTGCCTAATATAGCTTGAACAATTAAGAGCATAGTTTAAGGGGGAGTTTTTAGAAATAATTTCCACTCATTAATTCCTTGAAATCTCTTTTTCAAAATTCAAATTGAAACTTAAATGCTATATGACTGCCTATTTTATTTCCTTTGTGGACTAATATTTATGATGGAGATATCCATACATTATTTTCAAGATTTTCAGGATATCATCACAAGTCTCTAGGTTTCTTTTTATCATCATCAAAAAGGGGGAGATTGTTGGCATATTTCAAGACCAAAGTTTTATGAAGACCTACAGTTTTGATGATGAAGTTTTTAGAAAGTTTCAATCAACATTAAAGACTTGTGTCATCTCACAAAGGAAGGTTGCTTGATAGGAAAGGAAAGGCATAAAAAGCATTCAAAGCTTTCAAGAGAGAAGATTGATGAAGATTTTCTCAAAGAGTCGAAGGAGCTAGAGTAGAAGGTTCTGCTTTGGGTGTTGGATAAAAAGAGTAAGTCATAAATCCCATTCAAGACCTTCCCAAACAAGAGAGCAAGGTGTTTTCTCGCAAAAACGTTTTCTACGCTTTTAATCGATTACCATACGTAGATAATCGATTATTTAACTTAAAATTTGAATTAAAAATGTTTAACGAGCAAAATAATCGATTAAGTGTCTTTGATAATCGATTATATTGATTCTCGGGTTAATATAATCGATTATGGCCTTAATCTAATCGATTATATCGGACGATATTTGTTTTCCAGCTTTTAAACATGATATAATCGATTAAGCTTTTAATATAATCGATTAAATGAGTCGCTTTTGCGAAATTAATTCTAAATCAACCTAAGAATGGAAACTTTGGAGCATTTTCGAATTATAAAATGAAAGAGAATGTCTTAGGTTCAACACATCCGAACAAACACAAAATATTCAAAGTGTTTCGCGCCTTAGCTTTTTCAAAGCCGCTTCCTCGCTTCTCTTCGCTTTGATCAAGTCTTTGGAAGTGGTGATCATTGTGCTTAAGCTTTCTATCCAAGCACATTTCAGGTGTATTCTTTTACTTGTTTTCAGTAAGGGAAAATTCATCCCTTGGATCTATTCTAAGGGAGGTGTTTCATCTCTTGTGTGTCAAGAGAGGTGGGTTTCATCCTCAGTGTGTCTGGGGAGGTGTTTCATCCTTAGTGTTTCTGAGGAGGTGTTTCCGTTTATCTTTTTTTGTTATTGCATGAATTGGTGTTTGTAATTTCAATTAAAGACAGTGGGGAAAAACATCACGGATTTGTGGTGGTTGGGAACTGGACGTAGGATTGGCTTAATCCGAACCAGTATAAATCTCTGTGTTCTTTCTCTTTCTCTTTATCTTTTAATTGTGGATCATTATAACAATTGCTAATCCCAATAAGCGTTAATCAAAGGATTGGAAAAATTCACATCCAAGTTTTTGAAAGTTTTTCAAAACCGGAAAATTTATTTGAAAGAAAAAATTTGTTTAAAAATCCAATTCACCCCCCCCCCTCTTGGTTTTTACACTGCCGTCTTTATTTAATAGTTGTCTATTCTGACTTCTCTTTCTCTCACTTGAGATATCAGGACATTATTTTCTGCCTTCAGGTTAGCATAAAACAATTTAACCAGATCAATATAGAAGTTACCTTCTAGTTCAACAAATTGTCGCAGTCCCTGTGCTTGAAGAGTGTTTCTCACGAAAATCAGATTCTCATTATTGAGCCACTTGAACTTCAAAATCTTTGGAGTGAGGATCAGTTTCCTCTACATTTTTAACTCCACAGCTTCAACCATTTCATTATGTTCTTCAGATTCTGATTCAGTCTCCTCATCAGAAACATTTTCTGTAGGAGGCACTGGTTGTGGAAGCCTCACACGTACTTTGTACCTCTTTGGGAATCTTCTTTCTGTTGGATTAGAAGGTTCAGCAGTTGATTCAGGAACTTGAATTTGTTAGGCTGGAGATCCAGATGTGGAACCTCTGTTCCTGTTAGTTCTGGTTGATTGATGAACAGAAGCCTGTGTGGGTACACGAATTCGTGATGACCTTCTTAGTCTTTGAAATGCAGTAGCAATTGGTGCATCAGAGTCATCACTCTCTACTAGGAAAAACTCATTGTTTGAAATTTTGGCTGAAGAAGGAATGAGAGAGTGCAGCAGTAGTGTAATGTGAAAATGCAATAAGAGAGATGCACAGTAGTGATATCTGATATGCAGGAAGATTAGAACTATATAGAGAGATTGGTATGCATGGTCAAACGAATATCAAGCAGTGAATATTTTGAACAGATCTTTACACAATCACAGTTGCTCAGTATCAGAGAGTGCAGAGAGAATATGTTGAGAAATGGAAATTCAGTTTTCCAAACCCAATAAAGTAACCTCACATGCACCCAAAACTGTTCAAGTTTGAATGACAGATCATCCTATGTACGAATTGGTTATTTACTGATTTGGTTTGAACTGTTTTGAAGAATATTTGACTGATTTCTTGAAATCCAATTGAATTTAATTGCATTTAATGGAATTAATCAGTTAGTCAAAACAATTAATAGGCTGTTCAGATAGAATTAACACCAGCAGGCACATTTTATGCAACAGTAAAGCAAATATGTTAGTTAAGTGAAATAAGTCGACTGTTACAGGAAATTAACACACTGAAATCTGTAGCAGCAAAATATTTTTGTCAGTTAAATGAAATACGTCAACTATTTCATAGAATTAACAAACTATTTAACCCTGTAGCAGAAAATTTAAGAAAGATGATTGATGTTTAGGATTCCCAATTCATTTCTAAGTTTGAAAAACCTATCACGACCAAGGGGTTTAGTGAAAATATCAGCTAACTGATCATTAGTAGAGATAAATTCAATCCTACAATCTTTCTTTTCTATATGATCTCTTATAAAGTGGTGCCTTATTTCAATATGCTTAGTTCTAGAGTGCTGAATGGGGTTCTTAGTTAGATTGATAGCACTGGTATTATCACATAAAATGGGAATATCAGAAAGATGCAAATTAAAGTCACTTAGCTGTTGTTTTAACCATAGAATCTGTGCAGTACAGCTACCAGCAGCTATATATTCAGCTTCTGCTGTGGAAAGTGCAACACATGCTTGTTTCTTACTGGTCCAAGAAATCAAGCAGTTTCCAAACAAGTGGCATGTTCCACTTGTGCTTTTCCTATCTAATTTGCAACCTGCAAAATCCGAATCAGTATAGCCAACTAAATTTAATTCATTTCCATTAGAATACCACAATCCAACATTCATTGTTCCTTTGAGATATTTCAGAATTCGTTTTGCAGCAGTGAGATGTGATTGCTTTGGGTTGGCTTGGAATCTTGCACATAGACATACAACAAACATTATGTCAGGTCTGCTAGCTGTTATGTATAGTAAAGAACCAATCAAACCTCTATACATAGTTGCATCAACTGATTTTCCTGATTCATCCAAGTCAAGATAACAACTTGAGGACATTGGAGTAGAGGCATCTTTGCAGCTTTCCATGTTGAACTTCTTCAATAACTCATTGCAGTATTTTGATTGATTTATGAAAGTTCCATTTTGCATCTGTTTAACCTGCAAACCTAGGAATAAATTTAACTCTCCCATCATAGACATCTCAAATTCACCTTTCATGGAATCTGCAAACTCTTGGCAAAGGATTGATTAGATGAACCAAAAATGATATCATCAACATAAATCATTGCCTAGGTGCCTGTTTGAGACCATACAAAGCTTTTTTGAGTTTGTACACATGATTAGGAAACTTAAGATCAACAAAGCCAGGTGGCTGTTCAACAAACACATCTTCATTTATGAAGCCATTTAGAAAAGCACTTTTGACATCCATTTGAAAGTGTTTAAAGCCTTTAAGACATGCAAATGCAAGCAACAATCTGATAGCTTCTAACCTAGCTACTGGTGCATAAGTTTCATCATAATCAATGCCTTCTTCCTGATTATACCCTTTGGCTACTAATCTAGCTTTATTTCTGGTTATAATTCCATTTTCATCAAGTTTGTTTTTAAAAACCCATTTTGTTCCTATTACATTCATTTCATTGTTTCTAGGTACTAGGTGCCAAACATTATTTCTAACAAACTGATTTAACTCTTCATTCATAGCAGTAATCCAATTATTATCAAGCAATGCATCATGTATATTTTTAGGTTCAATTTGTGATACAAATGCCATGTGAATACAAAAATCATTTAAAGAGTTTCGAGTTGTAACTCCCTTTTCAGCATTTCCAATGATGTTATCCAGAGACAATCCTTTCTAAGTCCTCCAGGATTTAGATAAGGCATTGTCTGTTGCAGAGTAGTCGACTGATCCAGAGTTATAGTCGACTGGTTCATCTTGTCTGTCAGCATCAGTAGATTTTTATACATAATCTTCATTCTTTTCTGATTTCTCAGACTTCTCATCATCTGAACCTGCAAGGGAATTACCTTTTCTCTCTTTTTGACATAAGAACTCATCAAATACAACATGAATAGATTCTTCTACGCTTAAGTTCTTTTGTTAAAAACACGATAGGCTTTGCTATTCATAGAATAACCTAGGAATATACCATCATCAGCTTTTTCATCAAACTTGCCTAAAGATGCTTTTCCATTGTTTAGTATAAAACACCTGCAACCAAAGACTTTGAAATATGCAATACTAGGAGTTCTTCCATTAAAGAGTTCATAAGGAGTTTTGTCAAGAATTGGTCTAAGAAATACTCTATTAAGTACATAACAAGCTGTAGAAACTGCATCTGCCCAAAAATATTTAGGAAGGTTGGATTCACTCAACATGGTTCTTGCACATTCTTGAAGTGTTCTATTTTTTCTTTCAACAACTCCATTTTGTTGTGGAGTTCTAGGAGCAGCAAAGTTGTGAGATATGCCATGTTTAGAGCAAAACTTTTCAAAATGCATGTTTTGAAATTCAATTCCATGATCACTTCTTAAAGAAACAATGTTAAGATCTTTTTCATTTGAAATAATCTTTGCAAATTTCTTGAATGCATGGAATGTTTCATCTTTTGAAGAAAGAAATAATGTCCAAGTGAATCTTGAGAAATCATCAACAATGACAAAAACATGAGTTATTTCCAAGACTTACAGTTCTTGATGGACCAAATAAATCAAGATGCAATAGCTCAAGTGATCTCCTTGTTGAGATGATGTTCTTTGAGTCAAATGAGTTTCTTGACTGCTTTCCTTTTTTACAAAATGCACATACCTTGTCCTTCACGAATTTGACATTTGGAAGGCCTCTAACTAGACTTTTGCAGCTGATTTTGTTTAATAACTACATGTTGATGTGTCCACACCTTCTATGCCAAAGCCAACCTTCATCTTCTTTGGTTAACAAGCAAATGTCCTTGAGATTTGAGGGCTCAATGTCCAGCATATATACATTGTTTTTTCTTCTTCCATTGTGCACAATATCTGCAGTTTTACAGTTGTATATAACACAAAATTCTGCATCAAAAGTGACTTTCATAACTTTGTCACATAGCTGACTTATACTTAGCAGATTGTGTTTCAATCCTTCAACAAAGAGTACATCCTTTATCTGTGAAGAAGAACAGTTTCCTACATCTCCAGAACCTTTGATTTTGCCCTTGCTATTGTCTCCAAAAGTAACAGAACCAGCTTCATATGCCTTGAAATTTATCAACTTTGATTTGTCACCTGTCATATGTTTAGAGCAACCACTATCTAGATACCATAAAGTTCTCTTTGCTCTATGACAAATCTGCAAAACAAAGTTAATTTAGAAATTTAGGTCCTCAAAACAGGTTGGGTCCTTTGGAGTTAGGGACAACATATGATTTGGGTTTCCAATAGTATTCACCTCTTGAAATCCCAAAATTCTTGATATAGCAAAATCTAGATATATGTCCATGTTTCAAGCAATAAGAACATTTTTTAAATCTGTTACTTGGATAAGTATTATACTTTCCAGCATGATAATGTTTTGCAGATTTTCCAAAACCAAGACCATTTCCATTTGAATATCCAATTTGAGAATGTAGTAGTTGAGTAAGTGTATTATGACCAATTTGAAATTTTGCTAATGTTTTAATCAGATATCCAACTTTATTCTGGAGATTTATGCAGTTTTTACACTTTGCAGATTTGATTTTATCATAATCAGACTTATCAGATTCTATCTGGTTTTCTAGTTCCAGGACTCTGTCTTTTAGTTGACTGTTTTCATCTTTTAGTTTGCTATTCTGGTTTTCCAGTTCCAGTAATTTGTTTTCTAGCCAGTTATTCAGACGTTTTAGTCGATTATTTTGATAATCTAGTTTTTTTGCTTCATCATGTAATTCTTTGAATGCATCAAACAAGGTGTCATAATTCTCACTAACATCAGAATCACAAATACTCACTTGCCTAGATGTTTCTTCATTAGCTACAAGGCACAGATTGGCTTGATTTTCAGATTCAGAATCTAAAGTTGATGATTTGCTGGAATCACTGTCATCCCAAGCCATGTATGCTTTCTTACCTTTCTTGAAATGCTGAATGCGTTTCTCCCTTCTTTCTGGGCTTCTTTCTTTTCTCCTCTTTAAAAGAGGACAATCTATCTTGACATGTCCCAACTGCCCACAGTTAAAGCAAGAGAAATTAGAGGAATTGAAATCAGGTTTTCTGGTGTACCTTTTCTGATTTTCTTGAAACCTGTCTTTTAGGTTATTCTTCCTCTTTAGGAATTTTCCAAACTTCTTAACCAGCATAGCAAATTCTGTACTTTCATCTTCTTTCTCTTCATCACTCTTTAAGCATTCCTTGGCTTTTAGTGCAAGACTCTTGTTTTGTTTATCAGAAGTTTCAAGTTGATCAAGCCTGCTTAACTCCAGCTCGTGTTCCCTCAGTTTTCCAAACAGAGTTGCAGTGTTCATGACAGTCAAGTCCTTTGTTTCAATGATTGTTGTGACTTTCGGCTGCCAGCTTCTACTTAAGCATTTGAGAACCTTTATGTTGAGCTCTTCATCATCAAATTTCTTTCCTAAACCCAGCAGATGATTCACTATGTGTGTAAAGCACTTCTGCACGTCTTGGATGCTCTCTCCTGGTTGCATCCTAAACATCTCATACTCTTGTATAAGGGTGTGCTTTCTTGCTCTTTTTACCTCCGATGTACCTTCATGAGTAACTTGTAGAATATCCCACATTTCTTTAGTTGTTGTGCATTAAGAGATCTTGAAAACTTCATCAAGATTTAGAGCAGATGTTAAAATGCTTTTGGCCTTACTGTCAAACTGGGCTTTTTTGTTCTCAGCATCAGTCCACTGTTCCCATGGTTTTTCTATCAATTCTCCATTTTCAGTCTTCACAGTTGGAATGAAAGGACTATTAATCACTGCATCCCAAACGCCTCTATCAACAGACTCGAAGAATATCTTCATTCTGGCTTTCCAGAAGGGGTAATTCGCTCCTACAAAGAGTGGAGGTCTGTTGGTAGATGCTCCTTCAACAAAGGGTAGCTTATCACTCATCTTGGATCTTTATTGAGTACCTTTCAATTACCTGCTCTTGATACCAATTGTTAGATGCGAAAGTATATCAAGAAGGGGGGGTTGAATTGATATACGGGTTTATTGAAAACTTTTTCGTATCAGAAAATTTTACTGATGTAGTATACTGAGAATAGTCGACTGACTAATGAAAAATAGTAGGTTAGTTCCTAATGCAGAATATAACAGATGATGAAGGATAAGAAAAAAATACACAAAGGATTATACTGCTTCGTTCTTTATGCAAGAACTACATCCAGTTGGCGATCTGCAACTCCACAGATCTAAATCACTATAAAAAATGAATTCTTTACAAAAATCTTTCTTGAACACTACAAGAAACTCAAAGAATCTATTCTAAACACTATAGAACAATTCTTAAACCACTGACTCACTTTGAGTCACTGTGATCACCGATCACAGATAACAGGGTTCTAAACCCTCTCACAAATCTCTACCCAGAGATTAAAGAATACAAAGAAAAATGAAAAACAATATTCTTCTTGAAAAGCTAAAACTGAGAATGAATTCTACAGATGTCTTTTGTTCTGAACGTTTGCAATTCTTGTGTGTCATAAGAGCTATGGGTCGTGCTTCCTTAAGAGAAATAAAACGCGTTCTGCTGTTTTCTGCATAAAGAGGTCCTGAAACAGAATAGTCGACTGAAGCAGCAAACCAGTTAGCTATTTTCATTAAACTCATATTCCTGGTACATTAATGAAAATAGTCGACTAAAGCAACAAGATTAGCAGACTAATTCATGATTAAGAAAAACAACAGATTATTATATTTCAATTAGCTAACTATATAAAGATAATCTAACATCTCCATTAATGCTGAATAACCAAGAACCATTAATCACAAACCCAGCATATTCTTAAAACATCATCAAAGCCTTTTAAACATCATCAAATCCGAAATCATCAACATACCATCTTAAACATACAAAAAATGTAGGTGGTGAAAGTGGGAGTGTAATTTCTGGTGCAAAGCATAATGAAAGAGAGGGTGTTGAAGTTGAATTGCAAAATGGTGATTCTCCTCCATCGTTTCTTTGTGAGGAGATTCAAAATTTTAATGTCTCATATGAAAATATTTGTCGACAATACACTAAAAGGAAAGAGTTAGAATTGGGTCATATTACTGGGAGGAGACAGGAGGTTCGATCTGTTCTAGCTGAAGCTCCTGTTCAACCATTGGAGCAACCATTTTATTGGATTTCTAGTGAATGGCTTCGCCATCTGGGCTGACAACATTATTCCAATGTTAGTGCTTATTCCATTCAAATAATTTGGATTAATTGATATATTTTATAAGATTCTTACTTTGCAAGGTATATGCAGTCCTCTTGATAACTCATCTATCCAATGCTCGCATGGGAAAGTCCCGATTTCAAAGGTTACTTCAATGAAGCGATTGTGCGCTAAAGCATGGGATACCTTATTCTCCAAGGTAATTTTGTTAGTCTGCTGTTACATATTTTTAGTGGATTATTAATTATGGACTAGCATAATGCCATTAGGGTTTGTTTGGTGTTCAAGACATGATAGGATGAGACTGGGATAAAAACAACTTATGATATGAATAGGATAGAATCCGAGCATGATAAGTTTTAAGCCTGTCAAATGTTTGGTGCACCTCAGATAATTAGATAACTAAATATTATGATAAGATATAATAAATATTATGTCTAAATGACAAAATTACCCTTTCATTTAAATTACAAATAATTTATCATATTTTGTTGCTTTTAAACCTAGTTCCTTCCTTTGAGGATATGAAAGGCTTGCACGGTTAACAATGATTATGTCTTTGGAAATGACAAAGTTGACAAGAACTCTCTTTCAATCTATTTTTATATTTTGGGTTGGTTAATACTGGTGGGAAAGATGAAAAGAAAAATTATCAGATGTAGTGTAGATAATCTAGTGTTTTATAAGTGATCTTTAGAAGTTGAGGAAGTGGTTGTGTGGACCATGACTACATTTCTTTCTGGTGATGTTTGTAAGGAAAATAGAGTCATATGGGGGCTAATGGAACATAAACTTTCTTAGAAATGCTTATGGGAGGAGTGATAACTTGATTTCTATGCTCATACCTTGTGGTTTATTGCACCTCCTTGACGTTTTTAATTTCACTTTCTTGGAACTTTAAGCTGAATTTTACACTTTTCATGAATGAAGGTAAATAAGTAAAATAGGGTGTTATATTTTCATTTTATAGCTGAAAAGTAAAATTTAAATGATTTAGCTTTAACTTGTTTTTCCAATTCTAATTTTCTTAGATGTTTACATTGAGCTGACCCCCTTTTATGGTAGGATTGATCCTGGAATGGGATGGAGAGATGCACAAGCTGTGAATTGAATTGAATTCAGCCCAATTGAAGCAAGAAAGAGGAATTACCAAATCAGCCCAATTGCTAGCCTCATACAGCAGTGGTGAACAGTAAAAAGAGAAGAAAAAAATACAACAACACGGTAATTCACCCAAGACAGCTTCGTACAACATTGGCCATTGGGTGATGTGTGGGGCCCAATCAAGGCATTAGGGCAGCCTTTGCAGATATAAAAAGCTACGTAAGAGGTTTTTTTGAGGGGCGCGCACAGAATTCCATTACAGCAAAAACAGAATTTTACAGAGGCACAAAATTCCATAACAGTAGCTCAGGAGATGTTGTGACACAGGAGGGGTTGTTGCATTTCTTCTATTTCTTTTCAGTTTTCATTAGAACAGTGCAGGAGTGATTGTATTTTCATGAATGTAGGATTTGTTGAGATTATATCAGTTGATGAGACTAAGGAAGTGTGTGATTAGCGTTTATTGTTTCAAGAATGGTGAATGAACTACTTAAATCTCCTTTTTAATTGTGTGTAAGTTTTAACAGCAATTCGATTTCTACTGTTCTATTGTTGTTGATATTTACTGTTTCACTACATTTCGATATTCCATTGCATTTAGATGTTCCTTTGCATTTCGCTACTCTATTGCAGTTCGACATTCACTGTTTCAACAACATTTCGATTTTCATTGCATTTCCTAGCATTTCGATTTTCACTTTTTCTATTGTAGTTCGATATTCACTGCTCAACAGCATCTCGATTTTCGCTGCTTTTCATTGCATTTCGATTTTCACTTTTTCTATTGTATTTCGATATTCACTGCTGTTGGAATAAATGGCTGAGTTTAAGAGGGGGGGTGAATTAAACTTTCAAAGATTTTCGAAACCCAATGCCCAATTATGAAAAACCAGATTCGAATTGAAGATTTAAACCAGTTTTTATAGGTTCTTGAAATGCTCTTAATCAATTGATCATATACCAAATTCAATTTCAATTCAAACTTCAATTACCGAATGGAAAGAGTTAAAGGGAAGAAGAACAACACAACAGATTTATACTGGTTCACCTTTCAACAAAGGCTACATCCAGTTTCCTAAACAAACAAATTCAATCAATTCACTAAAAACCAGTTTTTACATGAACACTACATGCAAAACCGAAACCAGAAAGCTGCACCAAGTCTTGAACCCTACAAGACTTCTAAACACCTGTAAAACCCTATTACAAGATCTCTTAATCACCCTGATTAAGATACAAACACGCAGCTAACCAACACACACAAAAAGATTGAATAAACCTGGAGTTCTTCAATGCAGAAACGAAAAATAGAGCACCAGCAAGAACAGAAAAACAGAGCATGCACTTCTTGATTTGATTCGCACTCAATTGAATCTTGATCGTCTTGGAGTGATTAGCAAAATGTTTTAGAGTGTAATAGGAACGTTCTTGCCCAATGGGTTCTTTAGAAAATGTTTTGTCACTTAGTTCTTTGAGTTTCAAGATATATATAGAAAACTCGTTAAAACCGATTCTGCAGAAATAGTCGGTTGAAATCGCGTTTTAGCCTAGGTTGTTTTCATTAAAACCAATTTTCCAAGTGAGCACCTTTTTCTCGGAACATGAAATCGCCGCTTGAAATCTCGCTTTAACTAGCTATTCCGAAAACTGGAATTCTCGAAACAAACCTACCAGGATTTTAACTGGTTTAAATTTCGAAAACAGTCAGCTGAAATTTCCCAAATACAAAGCTTTGAAAAACGAAGAACAGATTAACTAGTTGAAATCAGATTTTTAACCAGCTTAAAAATCGCTTAAACCTTTGAAATCATTTTAAAACCTTTTAAAACATTTCAAAACATTTTAAACTCCAAGACTAAGACCAAGATAGATTGAAATGCATCTTACCACACAACCTAAGACTCTCTAATCCTAAGACAAAATCTTCATTCTTCAAGCACCAACATCTTCATCATTAAAGGTGGTTGGAGACATCAAATCCACTTGAAGCCAAGTCTTCAAGTCCAACAAACTCCCCCTATTTGATGATGACAACCACTTGATGCATTCATTGTCTTTGAAGAATGTAAGAGTCCTGCACAAAACAAAATACAGCAGCAGAAATAGCAGAACAATAGGTGGTAAGGAAATATAGCAGTAGTTTAGAAAATACTGCAACACAATATCAGATAGCAGAGTGCGCAGAAGTAAAAGTCTCCCCCTTTCACCAGATTCTCCCCCTTTCTCTTGTACTTGCGCTTCATGTGCTTTCAAATGCATTCAACAATTTCTCCCCCTTTGGAATCATCAAATTGCACCAGAAAAAATAGCATATGCAGTAAAATAAGATTGTCCAACATACATGGGCATTATAACCCAATTAGAAACAACAGCAACAACTAACTAACAGCACATGAACAAAACAAAATTTAAAAGAAAAGGCAAGCAGCAGCAGCTTGAGCTCCAACAGCAGCAATTACCGCATAGCAGAAACTTCAGATCAATCATGATCTTCTCCACTATCATCACCAGGAGTAGCATAAGAACCCATGTTTATTTGTGCAAGTTGGGCATGTAAATCTTCAATACTTTGATCAATGCGCCCAAACCTATTCATGCAGTAGTTGTGATGATATTGTTGATGAGATTGGATGGAATCAAATCTTTGTAACACTGCTTGTTCAAACAATGAAAGTGGAGGTCCACTGGTCAACCTGGAGGAACATAAGGTACAATATCTCCCATCATGGAGTAGCCTTCTACACTGTGTTCGAATTTCCAGCTTCATCGGCTTCATCTCCAAAGACTGAGCGAGGTTCCAAGCAAGATTTGCCCCCGCATTGACAGACTTCCTCGTGCAGCAGATCAAAGCTCCATTGCTTTTGGTAAAGCCAAACTTAAAGAGAAAGCCATTGTCCAGCTGGTGGGTTCGCCTCTATACCGATTTTCTCGCTCACCTCTAATGTCCACACCAAAATACTCAAGGAATTTGGAAATTATCACAAAGATATGGAAGACGATAATCAGCAACCTTTTGACTTCATCATGTGATCTTTGATGATATGAATCCAGCTAATTCTCACAGATTTCATCAAACAAAAAATTAGAAGAAGATCACCTTCATTCAATGTAGCATGATTGCTTCCCTTGGAGTGATTATCCATGTGATGATAAATGTAAGCACCTCTTGTGCCAAGGTAAGTCCACCAACCCGAAATCCACGAACGGATCCTCGAGGATTCCTCAAACACTCTTTGTACGTCTCGCACCTTGTTAAAGTCTTCCAAGGAACCACACAAACCCCTCGCTAACCACAATGCCGTCGCTTTGAAGCCCCCTACTCTTTTCCAAACGTAATTGTTTATGATCATTTCTGTTCCTTTCACTTTGGAAGTTAAAACAGATCCATCATGTTTGAGATTTGTGTAAAATACTTTCACCAAATCCGGGTATATGAACCCATTTAATTCCGTAAATTTCTGCAGATCCCGATGTTGAATCATGGCTATAATGTCGACCAGCCCTTCATCTTCCAAACCACCGAAAACCGAGCACTTTGGGTGAGTTTACAGCTCTTCCTACTGATATGGGATTGAAACTTCTCAATCCTCTCTTCATCACCTTCGAACCAAGCTTCTATAGACCCATGTCTATAAGTATGAGTTGCTGGAATTTCTGGTTCCTTATTTTTGGATGACCCAGCCTTTTTTGATCTCTTCCTTGGGTTGCTTGAAGATGCCATTTCGTAAAAGATAAAGTGCAGAGAAATAGAGTATAGAGAATGGATTATGCAGATTTTACACTGGCAAGGTGAATAACAATGAAGCAATGCACAAAGACATGTATTTAACATTTCAAATTTTCAAATTTTTAACAAATTAATGTTTTATTCAATCAAAGAGGGAATCAATTGCATTCAGCTTGGAATATATGGGACAGAGATATGCAGCAAGTACAATATTGACCAAAGAATTCAGCTTGGTTGAATGCAACACGTATCCGGAGAGAGAAACTAGCTAAAAAGTAAAGCAAAGGCACTACAAGACAAAACAAAGAGCCAAGATTCTTTGAATCGCCTTTATCTATCATGTTTAAATGCACAATTCTCAATTAATCAACTTAAATGCACCAATTAAATGTGAATCAATGCATTTTAACAAGAATTCACTCAAATTTTAAACTTTGCATGGTGACAGTGCAATTTCGGCCGCTGATTTATGAAAAACAACTGATTAAAACGTAAATCTCGATATCGATTTAATGCGGATAAATGATTTTAATCGATCGAATCGATAGATTAACTCGACTAAAACAGAGACGTATATTACCGCACATCCACTGCAGCCCCAAATTATGCGAAACAACCGATTAAAAGCCCGAAACAACTAACTAAAATCCTCGAATAACATTGCAGATTACACTTATAACATCCAATATGCAAATTTAATCGTAATCAATCAAAAATTATGCGAATTAAGCATTCAAACACACAAACACAAAGATGATTAACAGCAGTAAATGAATCATATACATGAATTACATCACATTTGAAACATCAAGGACACCCAACTCATTTCTTAATTGGAAAACCTATCTTTTGGGAGTGGTTTGGTAAATATATCGCAAGTTGGTTATTAGAATCAACAAATTCAATTATGCAATCACCTTTTGAACATGATCCCTAATGAAATGGTGCCTTATTTCTATATGTTTCGTTCTAGAGTGCAAAACAGGATTTTTGTTAAGTTTATAGCACTTGTATTGTCACATCTAATAGGAATGTGATCTAGTTTCAAACCATAATCAAAAAGTCGCTGCTTTAACCAAAGAGTTTGAGCACAACAGCTCCCAGCCTGCAACATACTCAGCTTCAAGCAGAGACAAAGCCACACTAGCTTGCTTTTTGCTATGCCATGATACTAGACTACTTCCTAGTAGATGACAAGTTCCACTAGTGCTTTTTCTATCAAGTTTACATCCAAAGAAAGTCTCGCATCCGAATAGCCCACTAGATTAAAAGAAGCACCTTTAGGATACCACAAACCAACATTAATAGTTCCTTTTAGATATTTCAAAATTCTTTTGGCAATTGCAAAATGTGATTCTTTGGGATTAGATTGAAACCTAGCACACATGCATACACTAAACATTATATCGGTCTACTAGCAGCTAGATATAAAAGTGAACCAATCAAACCTCTATACTTAGTGGAATCAAAAGGTTTACCACTTTCATCCGCATCAAGATAGCCGCTGGTAGCCATGGGTGTGCTTGATTCTTTGCAACTGTCCATCTCATATTTCTTTAACGACTCTTTGCAATATTTTGACTCGATTGAGGAATGTTCCATGATCTAATTGCTTGACTTGTAAGCCTAAGAAGAAGTTTAGATCACCCATCATTGACATTTCAAACTCCCTCGCATAGCCGCAACAAATTCTTCACAAAGCTTCTCATTAGTGGATCCAAAGATTATATCATCCACATAAACCTCGCACTCAAGATAATGTCTGTCCAAAGACTTTCTAATGAACAAAGTTTTATCAACTTGGCCCCTTTCAAAGTTTTGAGAGATAAGAAAGTTACTTAACCTTTCATACCATTGTCTTGGAGCTTGCTTGAGTCCATAAAGAGCCTTTTTGAGCTTATATACATGGTTAGGCAATTTGTGATCAACAAATCCAGATGGTTGTGAAACATAGATTTCTTCATTTATATATCCATTCAAAATGCACTTTTCACATCCATTTGATGCAGTTTGAATCCAATCATGCATGAGAAAGCAAGTAATAACCTAACGACTTCTAACCTAGCAACAGGAGCATATGTTTCCTCATAGTCTATTCCTTCCTCTTGGTTATACCCTTTAGCTACAAGCCTAGCCTTGTTTCTAGTTATTACTCCTTGATCATTCATTTTATTTTTAAACACCCACTTTGTGCCAATTATATTCATGTTAGGTGTGCAAGGGACTAGTTCCCAAACCTCATTCCTTTTAAATTGGTTCGGCTCATCTTGCATTGCCAAAATCCAGTTTTCATCCAATAAAGCATCATCAACACATTTAGGTTCAACTTGGGAAACAAATGCAGCAGTTAAACATGTATCATGCATAGACCTTCTTGTAGAAACACCTCTCTGAACATCTCCTATCACATTTCCAATGGACAGATTGCGAGGCACCCTCCATTCTTTAGGTAGATCATTTTCTCGCAGAATTTAATTTCGTGCCAGGATTTCGACCGGCTTCTTTCGATTTTCACCACTGAAATACCACCTGCAGCAGCTTTTTCAGTTTCTACATGATCAGTTGATACACCTTCAATTAAGTTCTCTTCACCTGCACCTGCACCACTCACTGCACCACTCACTGCACCTTCATTTTGCACATTAGTCTCATAAAAAACAACATGTATTGATTCCTCAATGATAGTTAATCTCTTGTTGAAGATCCTATATGCTTTGCTATGTAAAGAATAGCCTAAAAACAATGCATCATCAGCTTTAGCATCAAATTTGCCAAGTTTTTCTTTGCCATTATTTAAAACAAAACACTTGCAGCCAAACACCCTAAGATGTGCTATGTTGGGTTTTCTCCCTTTGTACAATTCATAAGTGGGTTTTCTTCAAAATAGGTCCGATCAAAACCCTATTTATTATGTAACATGCAGTATTTACTGCATCCGCCCAAAAATATTTAGGGATGTTTGATTCATTAAGCATTGTCCTAGCTAGTTCCTCAAGTGATCTATTTTTCCTCTCAACAACACCATTTTGTTGAGGAGTCCTAGGTGCTGAAAAGTTATGCTTAATCCCATATTTTTCACAAAAATGATTGAACTTTTCATTTTCAAATTCCCTCCATGATCACTTCTAAGAGTACTTATGTCTGCAGCTGTTTTCATTTTGTAAAACCTTGGCAAGTTTCTTAAAAGCATGAAATGCATCACTTTTATTTTTCAAAAACAAAGTCCAAGTAAACCTAGAATAGTCATCAACAATAACCAAAGCATAATAGTTTCCACCAATACTCATTGTTCTAGATGGACCAAACAAATCCAAATGCAGCAGCTCCAAAGGTTTTGTTGTTGACACATAATTTTTCAGATTAAAAGAAACTTTGGTTTGTTTACCCTTTTGGCATGCATGACAGATTTTATCTTTCTCAAATTTCAGTTTAGGTAACCCTAAAACAAGTTCTTTTGAAAACAGTTTTTCCAAATGGTTCATGTTAATATGTGCAGCTCTCCTATGCCAAAGCCATGAACTATCTTCCTTAGACATGAGACATGTAAAATTAGTTGCACACATATGATCAAGATCAAACATATAAATGTTTTCAATTCTCTTGCCTAACATGCAGATTTTATCAGAATTTTTCTCAAGGATCTTGCAATGATTTGATTCAAAAGTGATTCTAAAACCTTTATCACATAGTTGGCTAATACTAAGAAGATTATGCTTCAAACCTTCAACATATAACACGTTTTCAATGAGGATTGAAGAAATGTTACCAACATCACCACTTCCAAGGATTTTCCCTTTATTATTATCTCCATATGTGACAAAACCTCCATTTTTCAAGGTGAGTTTGACAAACTTCCTTTTGTCACCACACATGTGCCTTGAACAGCCACTGTCTAGATACCACAATGATTCCTTGGCCTTCAAGAACACCTGCAAAACACAATCAATGGAGAGAATTTGGTACCCACATCAATTTGGGTCCAACAAAGTTAATAACCTTTCTACCACATTTTGGCTTCCAAATAAATTGACCACTAGGAACACCAAATTTTCTGATTTTGCATGATTTTGAAGTATGTCCCTTGTTCATACAATAGAAGCAAGTAATGGATGAAGTGCTGGACGGTTTTCTATGTGAAAAGAAATTTCTATAAGCCTTTTGTTTCTTTTGAAAACCATTTTTAAATCCAAGTCCAGACTTTATTCGTTACACAATTTTTAAATTCTAAAAGAGTATCCAAGTTGGCTCTTCCCATGGTGAATTTAGCTAGAGATTTGTTCAAATACTCAATTTGATTTTCTAAAGTTCTGCAGCTTGTGCAGATTTTTCAAAGATATTCATCATTGCAACTTGAAACCTTGTAAATCATTTCCAGATTTTCAAAATCAGTTTTTGAATTTTCCAGCTCTTTCTCTAGCTCTTTCACCTTGTTCTCTAGCCAATTGTTCATACCTTTAAGCCTATTGTTTGAACAAGCAACCTTATTAGCCTCTTCATGCAATTCCAGAAAATTTTGCAGCAGCTGATCATAAGGAAGACCATTTTGAGTAGTGGAGGAACTTACACTACTTGCTGTATCACAATTAGCCATAAGACAAAGATTGGCTCTTTCATCATCACTTGAAGAATCACTAGAGGAGATATCATTCTCATCCCATGCTATGTAAGCCTTCTTGGTTTTGAATGATCTTTCATGCTTCTTTTCTCCATTTCTCTCTTTGTTTTGTGAGTATGGACATTCAAACTTTAATATGTCCCTCGTTTTCCACAACCAAAACAAGTAAAGTTAGAAGAAGCTAAATCAGATTTTTTATTATACCTCTTGTTCTTGTAGTCTTTGTTCTTGTATTTCAAGAACTTGTTGAACTTTCTAACTAAGAGGTTCGGATTTTCTGCATCACTTCCTCCATGTCCTTCATCCTCACTATTCTCCTCTTTGTGAACCAAAGTCTTCAAGGCAAGCCCTTTCTTTTTCTTGTCATTGTCTTCTTGTTCAGCAAGTCTATTCAACTCAAGCTCATGTTCCCTTAGCTTTCCAAAAAGTGCAGCAACACTCATTGTTGACAAGTCCTTGATTCGTAAATTGTCTGTAACTTTGGGTTGCCAACTTCGATCCAAACATTTCAGACACTTTGATGTTCAGCTCCTCTTTCTCAAACACTTTTCCAAGGCCGATCGGATGGTTTATAATGTGTGTAAACCTCTTTGCACATCTCGAAACAGTTTCTCCAGAAGCATTCTGAACATCTCATATTCTTGGATTAAAGTATGCTTTCTAGCTCTTTTAACATCAGCTGTTCCTTCATGAGTAACCTCCAACACTTCCCACATTTCTTTAGCATTGGAACACTGTGAAACACGAAAGAATTCATCAAGATTAAGTGCAGATGTAATCATGTTCTTTGCTTTACAATCATATTGTACTTTCTTTTGTTCATCAACATTTAAACTTTCCCATGGTTTCTCATCTTTAGGGATATACGGTCCATTGACTATAGCATTCCAAATCCCTATATCAATTGATTCAATGAAAATCTTCATTCTCACTTTCCAAAATGGATAGTTTACCCCAGAAAACATAGGTGGCTCTGTTTATAGAAGCACCCTCTGCAAAAGGCAATTTTCCTTCAACCATGTTTGAAATTTTTCGTAAAACTTGAATATTTTTCGAAAACTTGAATATTTTTCAAGAACCAGCTCGATACCAATTGTTGGAATAAATGGTCGACTTTAAGAGGGGGTGAATTAAACTTTCAAAGATTTTCGAAACCCAATGCCCAATTATGAAAAACCATATTCGAATTGAAGATTTAAACTAGTTTTTATAGGTTCTTGAAATGCTCTTAATCAATTGATCATATACCAAATTCAATTTCAATTCAAACTTCAATTACCGAATGGAAAGAGTTAAAGGGAAGAAGAACAACACAACAGATTTATACTGGTTCACCTTTCAACAAAGGCTACATCCAGTTTCCTAAACAAACAAATTCAATCAATTCACTAAAAATCAGCTTTTACATGAACACTACATGCAAAACCGAAACCGTAAAGCTGCACCAAGTCTTGAACCCTACAAGACTTCTAAACACCTGTAAAACCCTATTACAAGATCTCTTAATCACCCCGATTAAGATACAAACACGCAGCTAACCAACACACACAAAAAGATTGAATAAACCTGGAGTTCTTCAATGCAGAAACGAAAAACAGAGCACCAGCAAGAACGAAAAAACAGAGCATGCACTTCTTGATTTGATTCGCACTCAATTGAATCTTGATCGTCTTGGAGTGATTAGCAAAATGTTTTAGAGTGTAATAGGAACGTTCTTGCCCAATGGGTTCTTTAGAAAATGTTTTGTCACTTAGTTCTTTGAGTTTCAAGATATATATAGAAAACTCGTTAAAACCGATTCTGCGAGAAATAGTCGGTTGAAATCGCGTTTTAGCCGGTTGTTTTCATTAAAACCAATTTTCCAAGTGAGCACCTTTTTACTCGGAACATGAAATCGATCGATTGAAATCTCGTTTTAACTAGCTATTCCGTAAAACTGAATTCTCGAAACAAACCTACCAGGATTTTAACCGGTTTAAATTTCAAAACAATCATTGAAATTTCCCAAATACAAAGCTTTGAAAAACGAAGAACAGATTAACTAGTTGAAATCAGATTTTTAACCAGTTAAAAATCAGTTAAACCTTTGAAATCATTTTAAAACCTTTTTAAAACATTTCAAAACATTTTAAACTCCAAGACTAAGACCAAGATAGATTGAAATGCATCTTACCACACAACCTAAGACTCTCTAATCCTAAGACAAAATCTTCATTCTTCAAGCACCAACATCTTCATCATTAAAGGTGGTTGGAGACATCAAATCCACTTGAAGCCAAGTCTTCAAGTCCAACAACTGCTTCAACAGCCTTTCAATTTTCACTGTTTCAGTGCAATTCGATTTTCACTGCATTTCATTGCCTTTCAATTTTCATTGCTTCATCGCATTTCAATTTTCACTGTTCTATAGCATTTCGATTTTCACTGTTTACTGGAAATTACACATTCATTGTTCTACATTTTGCAATTCACGTTTACTGCTAGTAATGTTCGATATTCATAGCTTCCGATTGTTCATTGATTGCTTCTATTCCCCGATGTTCAGTTTAAGGTTGATATTGGGTTTCGTTCCATTTCATGCTTTAGTAATCTCGTTCATGTTCGAATAAGGAGCAGCACATAACATTAGTTAAGCTGCTCCTGCAGTTGTTTTCTTTGATTGAACTCAACCCCCCCTTTTTTTTCTCTTATTTTTATTAACATGAACCTCTTCAATTTATACTGTGGTATAACACTCCTTGGATTGACTCGAGTTGATTCCTATACTACATTAGTAATGGTTAGTCAATTCAAAATTCTTTGAAAAGTTTGCGCGACACAGGCTTTGTCAAATTGGCACCGTTGCCGGGGAGTGTTGGTTTACCATTAAATATTTTGATCAGGTTCATTGTTGTTTGTCTTGTTTTTCTTTCTTTTCTAATTTTCTTTTCTTTTCTTAGCTGCAATGTGGTTTGGTTCCTCTGTTGTGATGATATTTCGTTGTGATTGACGACTGCGTGCAATGTATTTCCAGCTAACTGTTTATGACCAGGTCCAAAGCAGCAGATTTATACCCACCAGATCCTGAGATTGAACGAACATATAGGCAGCTATTGAAATCACATAGTGCAGGATGTGCAAAGCAGGGAGAGACAGATTCTGAAACAGAAGGTTCCCATTCTGAATACGGGAGACGTGAAGACATGGCTGGTGAAAGAACTTTGAAAGAATTGGCTAATCCTGATATAGGCTACCAGCCCCTGTGCATTCAGTTACCACAGCTACCAGATGGTGCGGTAGGGTATGAATTGAAGTCTGGATTGATCCATCTATTGCCTAAATTTCATGGATTAGCAGGAGAGGACCCGCACAAACATTTGATGGAATTTCATGTTGTTTGTTCCACTATGAAGCTAGTAGATGTGCCTGAAGAGCTCGTTAAAATGAAGGCTTTTCCCTTTTCGTTATGTGATACTGCTAAGGATTAGTTGTACTTGCAACCAACTCCAATCACCACGTGGACAGCTATGAAGAGGAGGTTCATAGAAAAAAAATTTCCTGCATCCAGGACTGCATCAGTCAGAAAAGAGATAAGTGGAATACGCCAAATGCAAGGTGAATCATTATATGAATACTGGGAGAGATTCAACAAGCTGTGCTCATCATGTCCTAACCATCAAATCACTGAGCAACTTTTGATACAATATTTCTATGAAGGACTACAACCTATGGAAAGAAGCATGGTGGATGCAGCCAGTGGGGGCACGTTGATGGATAAAACTCCTGCTACTGCTCGCTATTTAATATCCAACATGGCCGAAAATTCCCAACAGTTTGGTGTGAGAAATACTAGCAGGTCAGTGCATGAAATGCAAACCAGTGCAGCAGATGTGGCTGAGAACATGAGGTTGAAAAATAAATTGAATGATATAACCTCTATGGTCAGACAATTAGCAGTGGGACAGCAAGTCAGTGCAGGACAACAAAAAATATGTGGAATCTGTGCTGCTGATCATTTTACAAATGTTTGCCCACAGTTACAAGAGTCAAACAACAGTGGGGTTTTTCAGTTGCAATCTAATTTCTACAGAAATCAGTCCAACCAGCAGTGCAACCCCTATGCACAGATGTTGATGATTTGTGATTTGATGATGTTTATTAAAGCTTTGTTAATTGTGTTTATATTGTGTTGGATGCGTGGTTAATGTTTTTGAAACGATTTAGGATTACTTGAGATGTTAGATTATCTTAAAGGATTAACCAATTGAATAATAATAATCTATTGTTGTTGTTGTTCATCAGTTAGTCTACTAATTCTATTTCTCTAGTCGACTATTTTCATTAAATGTACCAGGTATACAGGTTTAATGAAAATAACAAACTGGTCTGAGTCTTCAGTCGACTATTCTGTTCCTGGCACATACCTTATGCAGAAAACGTGCAGAAACGCGGGTTTTGTATTTTCAAAAGGAGAAGACCCATTACAAATAATTTGTCTATAAATACAACATTCGAGGATGCATCAAAGAGCGAAAGAATTGAAAAGAAAGCTCTCAAGTGCTGCATACATTCAGAGGAAAAGATTTCTGCAGAGTTTTACGAATTTACATTGTATTTTGTTCAAGAAGATTATTTTCTTTCTTTTCACTGTATCTTGTATCCTTTGATCTCGGGTTAGAGATTCGTAGGTGGGTTTTAGAACCCTGTGTCTATGATTGGGGTGATCACAGTGACTCAGTGTGAGTCAGTGGGTGAAGATCTGTTCTATAGTGTTTAGAATAGAGTCTTGTGTTTTCTTGTAGTGTTCAAGAAAGGATTTTGTTGTAAAGAATACGATTTTGATAGTGATTAGGATCTGTGAAGTTGCAGATCACCAACTGGATGTAGTTCTTGCATAAAGAACGAACCAGTATAATCCTTGGTGTTAAATTTTCTCTTCCTTCATCTTCTGTCATATTCTCCAGTAAGAACTAACCTACTATTTCGCAATTATCAGTCGGCTAATTTTCTGTAAATTGGACTAGTAAATTTTTCTGATAAGAAAAAGTTTTCAATAAAGCTATATATCAATTCAACCCCCCCTTCTTGATATAATTCCGCATCTAAGAATTGGTATCAGAGCAGGTTCTTGTAAGGTACTCAAGAAAGAATCAAGATGGGTGACAAGCTTCCCTTTGCTGAAGGAGCATCTACCAACAGACCTCCTCTCTTCGTAGGGGCAAATTATCCTTTTTGGAAAGCCAGAATGAAAATCTTCTTCGAGTTTGTTGACAGAGGCGTGTGGGATGCAGTGGTTAATGGTCCATATATCCCTACTGTGAAAGGTGAAGATGGACAGCTGATTGAAAAACCATGGGAGCAGTGGACTGATACAGAGAATAAGAAGGCGCAGTTCGACAGTAAGGCAAAGAATATTTTAACTTCTGCTCTTAATCTTGATGAATTTTTCAGGGTTTCACAATGCACTACAGCCAAAGATATGTGGGACATCCTTCAAGTCACACATGAAGGTACAACTGAAGTGAAAAGGGCAAGAAAACACACTCTCATACAAGAGTATGAGATGTTTCGAATGCAGCCTGGTGAGACAATCCAAGACGTGCAGAAGCGATTCACGCACATAGTGAATCATTTGCTTGGCTTAGGAAAGAAGTTTGAGGATGAAGAGCCCAATATAAAGGTCCTTCAATGCTTAAGCAGGAGTTGGCAGCCAAAAGTTACAGCTATCCTTGAAACAAAGGATTTAACAGTCATGAGCACTGCAACCTTATTTGGGAAACTCAGAGAACACGAGTTGGAGCTGAGTAGGCTGGATCAACTTGAAAATTCAGACAAATAGAGCAAAAATCTAGCACTAAAAGCCAAGGAGTTCATCAAGAGTGATGAAGAGAAAGAAGATGAAAACATAGAGTTTGCTATGCTGGTTAAGAGGTTTGGAAAATTCCTAAAGAGGAAGAATAACTCAAAGGACAGGTTTCAGGAAAACTAGAGAAGGTACACCAGAAAACCTGATTTTAATTCCTCTAATTTCTCTTGCTTTAAATGTGGGCAGCCAGGACATGTCAAGGTAGATTGTCCTCTTTTGAATCAAAGAAAAGATAGAAGCCCAGAAAAGAATGAAAGAAGAGATAAAGACAAACGAAATCAGTACTTCAAGAAAGGCAAGAAAGCCTATATGGCCTGGGATGACAGTGATTCCAGCAAATCATCAAGTTCGGATTCTGAATCTGCAAATCAAGCTAATCTATGCCTTGTAGCCAATGAAGAATCAACTAGCCAAGTAAGTTCGTGTGATTCTGATATGAGTGAGAATTATGACACCTTGTTTGATGCATTTAGAGAATTGCATGATGAAGCAAAAAAACTGGACTATCAGAATAATCGGCTAAAAAGACTGAATAACTGGCTAGAAAATAAGGTACTAGAACTAGAAGATCAGAATAGCAGACTGAAAGATGAAAACAGTCAACTAAAAGATAATGCCCTGTAACTGAAAAACCAGATCGAATCTGATAAATCTAGGAATGATAAAATTGAATCTGCAAAGTGTGAAAACTGCATTAACCTTTAAAATAAAGTTGGTTATTTGATTAAAACATTGGCAAAGTTTCAAATTGGTCATAATACCCTTAATCAACTTCTACATTCTCAAATTGGTTTTTCAAATGGAAATGGCCTTGGTTATAGAAAACGTTATCATGCTGCTAAGAAAAAATCTTATCCCAGTAACAGATTTAAAACATGTTCTTATTGCTTGAAACATGGTCATATATCTAGATTTTGCTATGTCAAGAATTTTGGGATTTCAAGAGGTGAATTCTATTGGAAAGCCAAAACATATGTTGTTCCTAACTTGAAAGGACCCAACTGGTTTTGGGGACCTAAATTTGTAAATTAAACTTTATTTTGCAGATCTGTCATGGAGCAAAAAGAGCCTTATGGTATCTAGATAGTGGTTGCTCCAAACATATGACAGGTGATAAATCAAGGTTGATGAATTTCAAAGCATATGAAGCTGGTGCTGTTACTTTTGGAGACAATACCAAGGGCAAAATCAAGGGATCTGGAGAAATTGGCAACTGTTCTTCCTCACAGATTAAGGATGTACTTTTTGTTGAAGGACTAAAACACAATCTGCTAAGCATAAGTCAGCTATGTGACAAAGGTATGAAAGTCACTTTTGATGCAGAATTTTGTGTCATATTCAACTGTAAAACTGCAAATATAGTGCACATTGGGAGAAGGGTAAACAATGTTTACATGCTGGACATTAACTCCTCAAATCTCAAGGACATTTGTTTGTTAACCAAAGAAGATGATAGCTGGCTATGGCATAGAAGGTGTGGACATGTCAACATGCAGTTATTGAACAAAATCAGCTGCAAAAGTCTTGTTAGAGGCCTTCCAAATTTGAAATTCGTGAAGGACAAAGTATGTGAATTCTGCCAAAAAGGGAAAGCAGTCCAAAAGCTCATTTGAGTCAAAGAACATCATCTCAACTAGGAGACCACTTGAGCTATTGCACCTTGATTTGTTTGGTCCATCAAGAACTGTAAGTATTGGAAACAACTTTTATGTTCTTGTTATTGTTGATGATTTCTCAAGGTATACTTGGACACTTTTTCTTTCTTCAAAAAATGAAACTTTCCATGCATTCAAAAGATTTGCTAAGATCATTTCAAACAAGAAAGATCTTAAAATTGTTTCTTTAAGAAGTGATCATGGAACTGAGTTTCAGAACATGCATTTTGAAAAGTTTTGTTCTAAATATGGCATATCTCACAACTTTTCTGCACCTAGAACTCCACAGCAAAATGGAGTTGTTGAAAGAAAGAATAGGACTCTCTAAGAATGTGCAAGGACAATGTTGAGTGAATCAAAATTACCAAAATATTTTTGGGCAGATGCAGTCTCTACAGCTTGTTATGTACTCAATAGAGTTTTGCTTAGACCAATACTAGATAAAACACCATATGAGCTTTTGAATGATAAAATTCCTAGTATTGCATATTTTAAAGTCTTTGGATGCAGGTGCTTCATACTCAACAATGGAAAAGCATCATTAGGTAAATTTGATGAAAAAGCTGATGATGGAATTTTCCTTGGTTATTCCATGACTAGCAAAGCATACCGTGTTTTCAACAAAAAGAACCTAACTGTGGAAGAATCTATTCATGTTGTTTTTTATGAGGTTTTATGCCAAAAAGAGAGAATAGGTAATTCTCTTGCAGGTTCTGATGATGAAAAGTCTGAGAAATCAGAAAAGAATGAAGATTTTGCAGAAAAATCTGCTGAAGCTGACAGACAGGATGAACCAGTCGACTATAACCCTGGATCAGTTGACTACTCTGCAGCAGACAATGACTTATCTAAATCCTGGAGGACTCAAAAAGGATTGTCTCTGGATAACATGATTGGAAATGTTGAAAAGGGAGTAACAACTCGAAACTCTTTACATGATTTCTGTAATCACATGGCATTTGTTTCACAAATAGAACCTAAAAATATCCATGATGCATTGCTTGATCATAATTGGATAACTGCTATGAATGAAGAGTTAAATCAGTTTGTTAGAAATAATGTTTGGCATCTAGTACCTAGGAACAATGTAATGAATGTGATAGGAATAAAGTGGGTTTTCAAAAAAAAACTTGATGAAAATGGTATTATAACTAGAAACAAAGCTAGACTAGTAGCCAAAGGATATAATCAGGAAGAAGGCATTGATTATGATGAGACTTATGCACCAGTTGCTAGATTAGAAGCCATTAGGTTGTTGCTTGCATTTGCATGTCTTAAAAGCTTCAAACTCTATCAAATGGATGTTAAAAGTGCTTTTCTTAATGGCTTTATAAATGAGGATGTGTATGTTGAACAGCCACCTGGCTTTATTGATTCTAAGCTGCCTAACCATGTTTACAAACTCAAAAAGGCATTGTATGGTCTTAAACAGACACCTAGACAGTGCTATGAAAGACTTACAACTTTCCTCATATCACAAGGTTTTAAAAGAGGAGTTGTGGATAAAACTCTTTTCACCAAGAAAGTTGTCAATGATCTCATACTTGTGCAAATTTATGTTGATGACATCATTTTTGGATCATCTAATCCCTCTCTTTGCCAAGAGTTTGTTGAATCAATGCAGGGTGAATTTGAGATGTCAATGATGGGAGAATTGAATTTCTTCTTAGGTTTGCAAGTCAAACAGATGCAGAATGGAACTTTCATAAATCAATCTAAGTACTGCAATGAACTGTTGAAGAAGTTCAACATGGAAAGGTGCAAAGAAGCCAATACTCCTATGTCCTCAAGCTGTTATCTTGACATAGATGAATCTGGAAAATGAGTTGATGCAACTATGTATAGAGGTTTGATTGGTTCTTTGTTGTACATCACTGCTAGCAGACCTGACATTATGTTTTTTGTATGTCTATGTGCAAGATTTCAAGCTAATCCAAAGGAATCACATCTCACAGCTGCTAAACGAATTCTGAAATATCTCAAAGGAACTGTGAATGTTGGACTGTGGTATTCCACTGGTAATGAGTTAAATTTGGTTGGCTATACTGATTCTGATTTTGCAGGTTGCAAATTAGACAGGAAAAGCACTAGTGGAACATGTCACTTGTTTTGAAACTGTTTGATTTCTTGGACAAGCAAGAAACAAGCATGTGTTGCACTTTCCACAGCAGAAGCTGAATATATAGCTATTGGTAGCTGTACTACACAGATTTTATGGTTAAAACAACAGCTAAGTGATTTCAATTTGCATCTTTCTGATATTCCAATATTGTGTGAAAATACCAGTGCTATTAATCTAACTAAGAACCCAGTTCAGCACTCTAGAACTAAACATATTGAAATAAGGCACCACTTTATAAGAGATCATATAGAAAAGAAGGATTGTAGGATTGAATTCATCTCTACTAATGATCAGTTAGCTGATATTTTCACTAAACCTCTTGATCGTGATAGGTTTTTCAAACTTAGAAATGAATTAGGTATCCTGAACATCAATCATCTTTCTTAAAGTTTTTCTGCAGTGTTAAACAGTTTGTTAATTCTATGAAATAGCTTACGTATTTCATTTAACTAACAGTAACATTTTACTGCTGCAGATTTCAGTGTGTTAATTTCTTGTAACAGTCGACTTATTTCATTTAACTGACAACAGTGCTTTACTATTACATTAAAAAGCTTGCTTATTCTCAGGAAATAATAGACTTGTTTCATTAATTGCACTTGCTGGTTGTTGTTTCTATCAGAACAGTCTATTAATTGCTTTGACTAGCTGACTAATTTCATTAACTACAATTAAATTTAATTGGGTCTTCACGAAATCAGCTTTAATCAAATCAATTTAAACCATATTTGTGCAATACTTCTATTGGGTGCACTGTGATTCAAAGGATGAACAATTTTGGATGCATGTGAGGCTACTTTATTGGGCTTGCAGAACTAAGTTTCCATTTCTCAACATATTCTCTGCATTTTTTGAAACTGAACATCTATGATGGAGTAAAGATCTGTTCAAAATATTTGCTCATTAATATTTGTTTGACCATGCATACTTATCTCTCTATATAGTTCTAATACCTCTGAATATCACATACTTCAACTGTTCTTCTTTATTTGCTGCATTTTCGCATACTGCTGCATCATCTCAGGTTCTCAGATTAAAATGTCAAACAATGAGTATTGTGTTGTTGAGAGTGATGACTCTGATGCACAGATAGCTAATGTATTTCAAAGATTGAGGAGATCATCACGAGTTTGGGCGTCAACTCAAGCTGCTGCACCTCAACCTGGCAGATCAAACAGAAACAGAGGCTCAACCTCTGGCACTCAGGCAGAACCAATTCAGATTCCTGAGCAAATTGCTGAACCTTCACAGAGAAGGTTTCCTAAGAGATACAAAGTTAGAGTCAGACTTCCTCAACCCGTGGCTCCTCCTGCTGAAGAAGAATCTAATGAGGAAACAGAGTCTGAAGAAGAAGAAGAAAATAATGAGATAGTTGAATCAGTGGAACGTAGAATGCAGATGAAACAGATTCTTACCCCTAAAATTCTAAAATTCAGCTGGCTAAACAATGAGAATTTGATCTTCGTGAGGAATTCCCTTCATGCACAAGGTCTTCAACAGTTTGTCGAGCTAGAAGGTAACTTCTACATTGACCTTGATAAACTATTTTATGCTAACATGAAGGTGGAGAACAATGTACTGGTTTCTCAAATAAGAGGCAGAGAAGTGCGTATTGACAACACTCTATGGAGAAGAGTTGTTGGGTTGAAAAATGAGGGAATAAAAATAAGTAAAGGTAACACTGGAGTGGTACCCAATTTCAACAAGGAGGTTGTATACAAGGACTGTCTGCGCAACTGTGATGAGGCTTTAATCCTCAAATACAATGTGGGAAGAATGAAACGTGATGAGAGACTCCTAGCTTTCTTTCTTGCGTGGCAGCTCATCCCAGGGGGAGTAATCACGCACAGTTGATGGAAGAAGATCTTGCTCTAATTCACTGCTTGAAGAATCGCATGAAGGTCAATTGGATATATGTGACCAAGGGTCACATGTTCAAGGAAAAAAGACTTAGTGATCACAAGCTTCCATATGCAATTTTGATCTCCAAGTTTTTGGATTACTTTTAATTTTCTCACTGAAGACGAGACCACCAGGATTGTCAACCATAAGAATTTGTTTGACAACTATTATCTTCGCAAGATGGGTTTGACTAAAGTAAATGGTGACTGGTCTTATGAAGCTGGAGCATCCTCATCTGCACCAGGAGCAACCTTCACTGTTGGCACTTCATCTGGAAATCAACAAGATTACTCAGCCTATCAGATGATACCTTATTCAGCTCCTCCAACATACCAGGGAGTACCCATGTCTGAATTTGAGCGTATGCTTATTTCTAGACTTAATGAACCAACTTCCTTGCAGCGCGACACCCATGAAACAATGGTAGCAAGGTTTACCAACGTAGACTATGAGATTGACCTGATTCAACGTCAACTTGCTGAACTGCAAGTGACTGTGGACAACTATGATGGCTCCAATACTCACACCTCTGCTGCCATGGACGAAGATGGTGCTGATGATGAAGATGAAGATGATGATGAAGAGGATGACTGATCTACACTACTTCTGTTTTTAATATTTTCAGTCTTATATTTCTGCAGCTAAAACAATTATGGGTCTGTAATATTCTCACACATTGGTATTCTGGTTTAATCTGCACTTTAGAACATTTGAAAATAACTGTTATATCTGTTATACCTGCTATTTGCTAATGTCAAAGGGAGAGATAATCTACCATCTCTTCTCTTTGTGTTTGTTTTGTTTTGCAGGTTGACATCATCAAATAGGGGGAGTTTGTTGATGATTTGAGATTTGATGATGTTTTTAAGCTTTGATAATTGTGTTTATAATGTGCTAGGTTTGTGATTAATGGTTCTTGATTGATTTAGCATTTCTAGAGATGTTAGATTATCTGTACATGATTAGCAAATTGAAATATAATAATCTGTTGTTTTTATTATTCATCAGTTAGTCTGCTAATCCTGTTGCTCTAGTCGACTATTTTCATTAATGTACCAGAAATACAGGTTTAATGAAAATAGCTAGCTGGTTTGAGTCTTCAGTCGACTATTTTGTTCCAGACCCCTTCTTATACAGAAAAAGTGCAGAACGCGGGTTTTAAAGACTTAAAGAGTGGATGACCCAAAGCTTATCCTTTTTGCCTATAAATACAACTCTAAAGGACGTTTGCAAGTGCGAAAGAATTCAACAGAATACACACAAGAGTTGCAAACTTTCAGAGCTAAAGACATCTGCAGAATTCAATTACTAGTTTAGAGTTTCAAGAAGATTTTTGCTTTCGCTTTACATTGTATTCTTTAATCTGGGGTTAGAGATTTGTAGGTGGGTTTTAGAACCCTGTTGTGTGTGATCGGGGTGATCACAGTGACTCAGTGTGAGTCAGTGGGTTTAGAACTATTCTATAGTGTTTAGAATAGGTTCTTTGATTTTCTTGTAGTGTTCAAGAAAGATTTGTTGTAAAGAATACATTTCTGATAGTGATTAGGATCTATGGAGTTGCAGATCACCAACTGGATGTAGTTCTTGCACAAAGAATGAACCAGTATAATCCTTGGTGTTATATTTTCTTTTCTCTTCCTTCATTATCTGTTATATTCTGCATTAAGAACTAACCTACTATTTCGCAATTATCAGTCGGCTAATTCTCAGTAAACTGCACCAGTAAATTTTCTGATACGAAAAAGTTTTCAATAAAACTATATATCAATTCAACCCCCCATCTTGATATAATTTTGCATCTAACAATTACTTTCATATATGAATAACTGGTCTTGCATTGGGCTGATTTTCCTCTGCATGTGTAGGATATCCCTCATGGTGACTGGTTTTGCCCTTCATGTTGTTGTGCGATTTGCAGCCAAATCAAAACAGAAGGGACTGAGGATGTACTTTTTCTTACTTGCATTCAATGTGAACATAAATGTAAGCTGATTTGCATATTTGGTTCAAAATTTCAAAAATTCCTTTTGTAAATTTTGTTTCTGTGGATGACAGCACATGTTGATCAATGGTGTAATGTTTATGCTATCTTTTGTCAACTCTATGTAGATCGAAAAAGATGAGTCAAGAAGATATATGGAAAATTGGTTGTGTGGAAAAGAGTGTGAACAGGTACATCAAATCCACCTCTCTTTTTTCTTCGATAATTAGGAGAAAATTTAATCATAATTTGCATGGAATTAATTAATCTGCTTTATCTCCTTTCTGGCTTTCTTTTTCTTTCCTTTTCTGCTTTACTATTTATTATGATTTTACATTCGTTGAAAGCATTACTTTAGCCTATTTTTATCAAAACAAAATTGACTTGTTGTCAATTACTTCTCCATATGTAATTCTAGTTAACTATTCAACACTAGATTTTATAGAATTAATGGTTTCTTGTCCAATAGTGAGTTCTTCATTCCGGTCGTGTGTGCTTTTATATACGATTTTCATTTGAATAGATAATTAGTGTGTCAACAATGGAAGATTTTGGTGATGGGCATGTGTTAAGACAGGGTATTTCTTAAGACATGGCTAGAAGAACACATTTAAATTTAAGGCTAATGAAACATTTAAGGCTCCGTACGTGTCTTCATTACTGCTAGTAACATTTACTTTTATATATTTTTTGCAGATATATGCAGGCCTCCAAAGCCTATTAGGAAAGCCACTTACAGTGGGTCCGAACAATCTAACTTCGACCTTGGAGAAGTTTAACGACTCTGAGAGTCCTGATGTTGGCAGTTCTCAGAATTACTTATTAGCAGAGAAATACAACAAACTCAGTGTTGCACTTTCGGTGATGCATGAGTGTTTTGATCCCCTCAAGAACCCTTTGACTGGTAGAGATATCATTGATGATGTTATGTTCAACTCAAGGTCTGAAATTCTTATCGTTTCAATGTCTTAATATTTAAAAGAAATTATTTGCATATTGTGTTTGTGTCAGACTCTTAATTCTTTCTTATACCATGCTGAGTTGAATATGTAAATCTTTCGCTTAGATTCCATTCACCACATTTCTATGTTAGCTGGAAACTTATTTTAAGAGTAAATTTCTGTGGCTTTATTTAGGTCACCATAATTTTTTTAAAATGATATTCAAGTGGGGTCTGGCTGGAGAGTTCTGGTAATGTACACTTTGGCTTTAACCTAAAATTAATAGCCATTGCATATCTGCATTTCACTGTTAATTGACAACATTCTTTTAATTGTTACACTATCCATTATAGCATAGTTAAGGTAACAGAACTAAGTAATAGGTTTTATGATCTCATGCTCCCCTCCACTACTTTTATACACAGTACATAATACTCTGAATGATGTATTGTAGATTGTCTGATAAGCCAGCTATCTCATAACCAAATTCTTTATGTGCATTAGATAGATATATTAGAAGTGCAACTAAAATTCTATGCATATCTCTACACGGACCATAATTTTCAACTAAAATTGCAAGTTTTGCTTATTTATATGTGATTTCAACGATGCTTCTGTTCTTGGTCATTGTGGAACTCTAAGCCCATGGATGACATTGTGAAAGCTAGTGTTTTAAGACTAAAGCAAGGATTTACTAAAGTCCATGTTCATGATTTGTTATATCCTCAGAGCCACTTCCTGATATCTTTATTTTGGAAATTTGTAGGTCAGAGCTCAATAGATTGAATTTCCAGGATTTCTAGACTGTACTTCTGGAGCAAAATAATGAAAAATTAATTACTGTTAGATTGCATATTTTTGAGGGAATGGTGACCGCAGGCCTTCTGCAAGCATATTTTTTAGGGAATGGTGACTACAGGCCTTCTGCTAGTATATTTTTGAGGGATGGTAGGTCACTGTTAGATTGCATGATAAATAAAAAATATATTTATTTATTGTAAAAATAATTTTTTCTATAAAATTTGGTTTTTTTAATAATAAACTTTTATAATAGTCACATTACCAAGAAGAAAGAACAAATTTGTAAAAGAGACACTATAATTATTCTCTAAAGAAAATAGATCTCTCATTTAATCATTTGAGCATTCAATTTAAAAGGTTAAAATTAGAAATAAGTTATTTTACTTATTTAAAATATATATATGTAATATTTGTTCTATTTTTTTTTGTAGAGAGTAAATAAGAAGTGTTAATTAATTATTGTAGAATGTTTTACAACAATAAACTTATCACTTTTTGAGTTATTTCATAAATATAATTATTGTGATTCCACCAATAAATAAAAATATTAAATAAAAAATAATTTTATTAATTATATTATTGATTTATAAAATATAAAATTAATTATTAATTAAATATTAATTTATAATCTAATTTAATAAGTAGTTTAAATTTTAATAATTAATATTAAAAATTAATATTGTAATTTAAAAATCAATTTAGTCATTATTATATAAAAAAAATTTATAATTTATTTAATAATTATTAAAAATATAATTTTTATTATAATAAATTTATTTTAGATATTAATAGTTTTATTATATAAAATAGTTTCTAAAATATGAATTATTTTTAAATTAGTTTATATTTAATAAGTTTATTGTAATATATATATATTTTAATTATATAGAAATTTTTTCAAAATTTTTATTAAGTATAATTCCATTTATTTATATTTCTAATTACTGTAAGAGAATAGACAAATTAAAATAAAATAAATTATAATTGTTTTAGTTTAAATTTAAGTTGATATTATTTATTATTATTATTATTATGTTTTTAAGCATTAATAAAGTAAAAATTATGAATTATTAAAATATTAAAATATTACTTTTAAAACAGTTTTATTAAAGCTCATCTAACCTATAATATATGACTAAATAACTATCTTTTTACACTATATATATATATATATATATAAAAGAAAGAAAAAGAAATTTATATCTGTATTTAAATTGCTTAACAGTGGTAATTTCATAAGAATTTGATTACATATTGAAGTATTTATAATTATTTTTAAATTTAAAATATTTATTTTACCTTTAGTTTTAAAATATATTAAAAATAAAATAAAAATATAAAATATGTATTAAAAATATTATCTATATATTATTATAGATAATTTTATTTAAAAGTTTTAATTTTAAAAATACTTCATATTTAAAAGAGTTTCTATATTTTTAGACTATTTAATAGAAAATATTTATAATTTTATTTACACCATTATATAAAAAGAATACATATGTCTTTTTATTTTAAAATAATTAACTGACTTCCCTCTTTAAAAATAATTTTTATATTATTTCTAAAACATTATTTTTATAAAATAATATATTTTTAAAATTATGTAATTTTATGTAATAAAAACACGACAAACCTGCAATTTTTTTATATATTTTCATTAGTGATATATTATAGTATTATGTAAATTTTTTAAGATATAATAATAATTTAATAAATAAGTTTAAATGAATTTTTTTTATAAACAAATGTTTTTTATAAATGACAATTAAAACTTTTGATCAGTCATAATTTGGTCTCTTAAAAATCAAAGTATGATAGAATATTGTATATATGTAAATAAATATATATTTTAAAAGAGGGGAATAAAGGTGTAGACATTATTATTATTAGATATTAAGTTTTGTAATTTATTAGGAAAATTTTCTTCATAAATAAATTTGGGAAATAGATGTATCTATTAATAAATATTTATGTTTTGATACTTAACATGGGTAAATGATAAATAGCTATTCAAATAGGATGAGAAATAAATCTAAATATTTATTTTAATTTGATATGGGGATGAGATGAATAACTGTTCCAGCCTCAAGTCTATTAAGGAAATATCATTAGGGTCAATCACTGCATATGAAATATTGTCTGTTTTAGAGCTTGAAGTTCTGTCACGGTTTTATCCTTAAAAGACGTCTCAGAGGCTTAAGGGAGGAAGAAGTATATAAACTACCTTTGGCCTCGATTCATAAACAATATGGAACTATTGAGTGTACCGGAACAAGTCCCTCAGTCGAGAGCTAAGGAGAATGAGAGTTCGAATTTTTAACCCCCTTCCGTCCCCACATAAGTTGTCAATGTTCAAATCTGAAGTCCGATAACATAACATATTTGTTCTTTACATGTGTCAAACTCATCATAGTACATATTCCTAATTTAAACCATTAAAATAAAATACATTACATTTTTAACTTTTATTTAGACTTGTGAGATTCAGTTATTTTAGTTTATTAACATTTTCAGGACTCATGGGATTCAAGTATTTTAACATGTATATTCAGTTTCTAAATATGAATATCTTTATTAGTTTAATCAGGTAGAATATTTCAATAGCTTTGGTTTTCATCTTTACACTATTTTAAAAAATATACATGAGAAGACATAACAGTTATAGTTAAAATATTCCATAGACTCTTTTTTTTTCCATATAACAATTTTAGTCTGTTTGATTGTTTCTGCTACTTTAGTCTCTCAATTTTAATTCCATCAACATTATCAAATCAAATTCATCAACAATTGTGTACAAATATGAATCGATTAAAAGTATTTAAAATTTAAAGTTTTAAAATGAGCTTTGTTTTAATACTAAAACAAGTTTTTATTTTATTAGAATCTGTTAAATCTAATGATTCATTTTTTCTCCATTTTAGCCAGTTAAAATAACACAATGATAGTCTAAAATCACTCATAGTCTAAAATCTAGTGATTTTAAACACTCATTTTAACTGTTAGCATTTTTCAAGACCAAGTGTTAATGAAGTCTTCCAGAGTTTAATGAAGTCTTAAAGTTTTGATGATGAAGATTTAAAGTGATTCAATCAACATTAAAGACTTGTGTCATCTCACGGAGGAAGGTTGCTTGATGGAAAAGGAAAGGCATAAAGAGTGTTTAAAGTTTTCAAGAGAGAAGATTGATGAAGATTTTCTCAAGAGCTGAAGTTTCAGTTTAGAAGGTTCTGTTTTGGGTGATGGATGGAAAGAGTAAGTCATAAATCCCATTCAAGACCTTTCCAAACAAGAGAGCAAGTTGTTTTCTCGCAAAAACGTTTTTCTACGCTTTTAATCGATTATGATACGTAGATAATCGATTATTTAACTTAAAATTTGAATTAAAATTGTTTAATGAACTAAATAATCGATTAAGTGTTTTTTATAATCGATTATATTGATTCTGGGTTAATATAATCGATTATGGCCTTAATCTAATCGATTGTATCAGGCTAAATGAGTTTTCCAGTTTTCAAATATGATATAATCGATTAAGCTTTTTAGATAATCGATTAAATAAGTCGTTTTTGCGAATTCAATGCCAAATCAACCTAGGAATGGAAACTTTGGAGTATTTTCGAATTATAAAATGAAAGAGAATGTCTTAGGTTCAACACATCTGATAAAACACTAACATTCAAAGTGTTCTTGCGCCTTCGCTTTTCAAAACCGCTTTCTTGCTCTCTCAAGTTTGATCAAGTCTTTGGAAGTGGTGATCTTTGTGCTTAAGCTTTCTATCCAGCACTATTATCAGATGCATTTTTTTTTACTGTTTTTATAAACGGGAAAATTCATCCCTTGGATCTGCTCTGAGGGAGGTGTGTTCATCTCTTGTGTGTCAAGAGAGGTGGGTTTCATCCTCAGTGTGTCTGGGGAAGTGTTTCATCCTTAGTGTGTCTAAGGAGTTGTTTTCCTTTATCTTTATTTGTTATTGCATGATATGGTGTTTGTAATTTCAATTAAAGATAGTGGGGTGATCATCACGCATTTGTGGTGATTGGGAACTGGACGTAGGATTGGCTTAATCCGAACTAGTATAAATCTCTGTGTTCTTTCTCTTTCCCTATCTCTTTTTATTGTGGATCATATTAACAACTGCAACTCAATCTGCATTAATCAAAGGTTAAGGAAAATCCGCATCCAAGTTTTTGAAAACAATTCAAAATCTGGAAATTTATTTTAAAGAGAAAAAGTTTATTAAAAATCCAATTCACCCCCCCTCTTGGTTTTTACACTGCCGTCTTTATTTAACAATTGGCCTCAGAGCTGGTATTTTGAAAATTACTCAAAGACAAGATCCTTATGGCAGGCAAAAATCAATCTTTTGCTGAAGGTGCATCTATTCATAAACCACCACTCTTTACAGGTGAAAACTATCCTTTTTGGAAAAAGAGGATGGAGATTTTTCTTAGGTCTAGTGATCAAGGCGTTTGGGATGCAATTGTAAGTGGTCATATATTCCTATGATTGTTTTTAATGAAGTGCAGGTACCCAAAGTGAGAGCAAGTTGGACCAAGGATGAATACAATGAACATCAGTGCGACATAAGGGCGTGTAATATGATATGATCTCCTTAACTGTTGATGAGTTTTACAGGTTGTCTGATTGCACTATAGCAAAGGAGATGTGGGATACTTTAGAAGTCACACATGAATGAACGGAGGATGTCAAGGGATCAAGGAAAAATACCTTGATTCAAGAATACGAAATGTTCCGGATGAGCAAAGGGGAAACCATCTATGACGTTCAAAAGAGATTTACTCACATTGTAAATCACCTTATGGCGTTAGGTAAGAAATTTGACACTGAGGAGTTAAATGTGAAAATTTTAAAATCTTTGGATAGGACATGGCAACCCAAAGTGACGGCTATCACGAAATCGAAGAATCTCACAAGCATGAACATGACAACTCTCTTTGGAAAGCTTAGAGAACACGAAATGGAGCTTAGACGTTTCAAAGAAGAAGAGGAACACGTCAAGAGGAAAGGTGTTGCTCTTAAAGCGGAATCCTACAAGGATGAGAGTAGTGATTAAGATGACAATATTGAATGCAGTGACATCAGCTTGTTCGTCAAGAAATACAAAAAGTTCATCAAGAACAAAAACAAAGGGAATTTCAAGAAAGGTAAGAAAACTGAAAATTTAAATTCTCTTGATAATTTTAAATGGTATGGTTGTGGAAAAAGGGGACACTTGAAGTCGGATTGCCCCAACATCAAGAAAGATGAAGAAAAGGTCAAGAAATACAAAAAGCCTTTTGATAAGAAGAAAAAGAAGGCGTACATCGCTTGGGAAGATAATGAAGTGAGTTCTTCTGAAAGTGCAAGTGATTCGGAAGAAGAAGCAAACATTTGTCTCTTAGTGGATGATGCTGAATCCACGTGCAGTGAGGTAAGTGATTCTGATCTCCCTAATAATCATGATGAATTGCTTGAATAATTTCTTAGTCTTTGTGAAAAATCTGAAAAGCTTTCTTCGGGTCATAATAAATTAAAAAATGATTACAGAAGTTTTGAAAAGAAAATTGTGGATTTAGAAGAAGAGAAAAAGGTTTTAAAAGAGGATTTAGAAAATGCAAAAATTCCTTGCAAATGCAAAACAAAAATTCCTGTTTGTGAAAATTGTAATGTTCTTGCTAACAAGATATCTTATCTTGAAACATCTCTTTCAAACATTACAATGGGAAATAAAAATTTAAACAATGTTTTAAAAGTGCAAAAAGGTTTATATGAAAAAGCAGGACTTGGTTATAATTTCAGATATAATCATATACCTACCAAAACTGTTTTTGTGAAAGGAGAATCATCTAATTCAAGTAAGATTTTCGAAATCCCTAATTTCTTTAATAAACCAAATGTTCCTATAAAGAAGGTTTATAAAAATGCATATATTCCAAGAAAAACAAATGTTCCTACATGTTTTTATTGTATGCATAAAGGTCATTCGGTTAATAAATGCAATATTAAGCGTTATAGTGTTCCTAATGGGAAATACAAATGGGTTCCCAAAGGAAAAATTGTTTCTAACCCATGAGGACCCTAATAAGTGATTTTGGGGGACCAGGATATTGCTTGTTTGTGTTGTAGGCTAGTTCCAACAAAATTCTCTTTGATGATGAGATAGCAAGTGATCATGCTTATGAAGGGAGGCAAAAACATCAACGAGTTAGCATATTTTCCAAACTCTTATCTCAAGAGATAGATTTTATGAGCTTAGAAGAGATCTAGGAATTATTGATGATAAATCTGTTGATTGATTGATGTTTATTGTTGATTTTGATGTTATTTATGTGTTTTACGAAAAATTCCGTATATAATCGATTAGTTTTCGTGTGGTAATCGATTAAAAGCACTGTTTTTAAAGATGTTTTAAAACATAATCGATTAAGTTCATAACATAATCGATTAAATCGTTGGGGAGCAATTTAATCGATTAAGGAATGCACATAATCGATTAAATTTTCGGGTTTTCGTTTTCTGGAAAATTTTGAAGGAAAATAATCGATTACGTTCTTCACATAATCGATTAAATGCAACGTTCTGCGTTTTTCTACACTCTATTTTTTTTAACGTTGAGCTTAATTTCACTTGGTTTTCAGTACAAATGGCTATATTCGAATCCTAACGACTATATTCACATTAATTCAATGAATTGTGATAAGATTCTTTGCCTATAAATAGCTAGATTGAGAATTAAAGTGCCACTTTCACTCTCTCTCACCCTTGCTGGTTTTCTGCTGTTAATCTCTCTGTTGTGCGAATTTGGTTAGTTGTTTCTGTGTTCTTCTTTTGTCCATTCCCTATCTACATGGCTGATCAAAGGAGAAGAAAGATGCCCTCAAGGAGGAGAGGCAAAGAACCCATGACATCCCAACAACAAGAAAGGAGACCACCAACTCTTGCTGGGTGGATCTCTGATGAAGATCTGCAGATAGGCTACGTGAATCGCTGGAAAGACAGGAAGATTCTAACTCCAAAATATTTATCTTGTCAATTTTTCAGAACTCATGGCTTTACTTTTCAGGATTTGTTAGTTGCAAGTGGCTTGCAAAATTTTGTAGAGATGGAAGGAGCCTATTATCCAAATTTAGTCAGAGTTTTCTACATGAATCTGACCACAAGAATAGCCAATCCCAGTACCAAGGTGAAGGGAGTTCGAATTCACCTTGATGAAGAGGTGTGGAATAATGTTGTTGGCCTATCCACCCAAGGAGGTATAAACATCACATATGGCTTTGAAGACTTCAACAAGCTGGTGGAGTTTCGCAAATTCTGCAAGGATCCAAACTTACAAGTAGAAAATTGTACAAAGTCGGTAATGTGAAGTTAAATGAGCGTATGTTACATTATGTTATTGTGTGGATTCTTGTTGCTAGAGGCACCAATCATGCCCAACTTACTAAGGAAGACATTCTTTTGATGTATGGCTTTCTTAATAATATTCGTATTGATTGGCCTTCTATTATTTTAGATAATATGTTTAAAGCCACTAGGTTATTATCCTTTGCTTTACCCTATGTTGTGTTTATATCCAAGATTTTAGAATATAAAGGTGTAGATCTTGAAGGAGAAAACAAGCAAATTTTTCTAAGCAACAGCAAAATAGGGAAGAATGTTCTAAGGCACATGGGCCTTATTGAACAAGGCAACAGGTTCCGGCAAAGAGATGAGGAAGCTGCAATGGATGAAGATGAAGAACCACCACCTCAACCTCAACCTGGATCAATGGAGGCACACATTCTCTCCAGGATGGACAGCATGATGAGTCTTCAAGCAACTCATAATAATGACATTTGCTCCAAGCTCTCAAGGCTTAATAGGAGAGTTTATAGAGTGGAAAGAAAGCTAGAGATTGAAGATGTCTCTCCATAAGAAGATAATACTGGATCTTCAAGAGGCAAACAGCCAGCAGTAGATGATGAGGAAGATGAAGAAGATGCAGGGGATAGTGAAGAAACTGAATAGGCTACAAGTTCACTAATTCCCTTAGCTTAATTTTATTTTTCCAGCTGTTGTATTTTATTTTCCCTTCTATATTTTCTGTGTATTTAATTGCTTCTGCTGTATTAATCTCTGAATATGTAATCTTTTTTAAAATGATAAAAATAAAGGGGGAGAAATATATTTGTTTTGATTGATAATATGTCCAGATTTCTAGCATTTAAGAAAATTAATTTCAGGGGGGAGCATTAGGAAATATTTCAAATAATTACCTAATATATCTTAAACATTTAAGAGAAAAGTTTAAGGGGGAGTTTTTAGAAATAATTTCCATGCATTAATTTCCTTGAAATCTCTTTTTCAAAATTCAAATTGAAAGTTAAATTCTGTATGACTGCCTACTTTATTTCCTTTGTGGACTAATTTTTATGATGGAGATATCCATACATTATTTTCAATATTTTCAGGATATCAATCACAAGTCTCTATGTTTTTTTATCATCATCAAAAAGGGGGAGATTGTTAGCATTTTTCAAGACCAAGTGTTAATGAAGTCTTCCAGAGTTTAATGAAGTCTTAAAGTTTTGATGATGAAGATTTAAAGTGATTCAATCAACATTAAAGACTTGTGTCATCTCACAAAGGAAGGTTGCTTGATGGAAAAGGAAAGGCATAAAGAGTGTTTAAAGCTTTCAAGAGAGAAGATTGATGAAGATTTTCTCAAGAGCTGAAGTTTCAGTTTAGAAGGTTCTGTTTTGGGTGATGGATGAAAATTGTAAGTCATAAATCCCATTCAAGACCTTTCCAAATAAGAGAGCAAGTTGTTTTCTCGCAAAAACGTTTTTCTACGCTTTTAATCGATTATGATACGTAGATAATCGATTATTTAACTTAAAATTTGAATTAAAATTGTTTAACGAACTAAATAATCGATTAAGTGTTTTTGATAATCGATTATATTGATTCTGGGTTAATATAATCGATTATGGCCTTAATCTAATCGATTATATCAGGCTAAATGAGTTTTCCAGTTTTCAAATATGATATAATCGATTAAGCTTTTTAGATAATCGATTAAATAAGTTGTTTTTGCGAATTCAATGCCAAATCAACCTAAGAATGGAAACTTTGGAGCATTTTCGAATTATAAAATGAAAGAGAATGTCTTAGGTTCAACACATCTGATAAAACACTAACATTCAAAGTGTTCTTCCGTCTTAGCTTTTCAAAACCGCTTTCTTGCTCTCTCAAGTTTGATCAAGTCTTTGGAAGTGGTGATCTTTGTGCTTAAGCTTTCTATCCAACACTATTATCAGGTGTATTTTTTTTACTGTTTTTATAAATGGGAAAATTCATCCCTTGGATTTGTTCTAAGGGAGGTGTGTTCATCTCTTGTGTGTCAAGAGAGGTGGGTTTCATCCTCAGTGTGTCTGGGGAGGTGTTTCATCCTTAGTGTGTCTAAGGAGGTGTTTTCCTTTATCTTTATTTGTTATTGCATGAATTGGTGTTTGTAATTTCAATTAAAGATAGTGGGGTGATCATCACGCATTTGTGGTGATTGGGAACTAGATGTAGGATTGGCTTAATCCGAACCAGTATAAATCTCTGTGTTCTTCTCTTTCCCTGTCTCTTTTTATTGTGGATCATATTAAGAATTGCAACTCAATCTGCATTAATCAAAGGTTAAGGAAAATCCGGAGCCAAGATTTTGAAAACAATTCAAAATATGGAAATTTATTTTAAAGAGAAAAAGTTTATTAAAAATCCAATTCACCCCCCCACCTCTTGGATTTTACACTGCCGTCTTTATTTAATATTAACAAATTAAAATTCTAGCTTGATTTTCTAGTTTTGTTTTAATTGATTAAATTAGTTTTAATGGATTAAAATTGGCATATATAAATAAAGTCTAATTATGTTTATACTTTATGAATTTGGATTAATTTTTTCCACTAATTGAAAAACATTTTTGTTATTGAGAGATTATATTGAGATTAGGAACACTTCTCAAAGGTCTTTAGACTTGATATTTGATTCAAACTTTCCATTTCAAAGTTTACATAACTAATCATCCGGTCTTTTAATTCTTAGTTGTCCTTAACTTTTTTCAAGTGATTTTATTTTTATATCTTTTAATTTTTCTTCTGGAAATACATCTGATTAAGGTTATCAAATTGATCTTAGGATAAGTTTCACTAGGTGTTATAATAAAGTTTTATAGGATTGAAGATGTTAGTTTTTAGTTATTTTCTTTCATGTTTTTCTATGTGTCTTGTAAAAACTTAAAAGTTAGTGGATTAGTTTAGTCATTATAAATAAGAGTCTGGATATACCTATTAGTGAATATAAAACTTTATCACTTAGTTTTCTTTCTCATCTCTCTCTTGTTATATTGTTAAACATATTATCTTGTACACCTTATTTTCTAAAAGATCACTAATATTATATATTGAAATTGTATAGGACTTATTACAACCTTTATTCTATTAATTCATTAGAGATTTGACATTCTATTTCAAAAATTGGTAATAACTCAATTTATCCCCACAATTTGAACTTAGTTTACTATTTTAATAATTGATATTAATACTATCGTATAATTTTTTTTTAATAAATTGTTGAGAACTACTTAGCTTTTGTTGAAATGTTTCTTTATGAACATATTACTGATGTTTTGTGAGGTTAATCATCAGTATTGCAAAGTAAGTAAGAAATTTATACTAAATCAATTGATAGAGATTCTTTTTATGCAATCATTAATGGAAACACGTATTTTTATGCATAAAAAAATTATTTATTTATTGAAAAATCACGGTCATCAATATTAAAGTGGAATCACAAAGACATGACAATATATTATAACTTCTACTTTAAAATTTGATGAGTTTTTTTTTCATATTTCTCAATATAATTACACAAAATAAATAAATGTGGAATACTTTGGAAGTAAATCAATAAGAATGAAAAAAAGTAAGTAAGCATGCTTTTATTTGAGACTATGAACTTTTTCAAATACAATAAAGAGAAATAGTATTTAATCTTCAAAAGAAAATTACCCAGATAACAAATCACGTAGTCATATACTCACTTAATAAAACATGTGAAATGTAAAAGTTCAAACATATAAAGAAAAAAATATTAAATAATATGAAAAAACTTACATCAAAATTTTAATATAATAATACTAACATAAACGTCTTGATATTTTAAATAAAAAAATGTCCAAATAAAAAAATATGTTAAAAATTTAAAAAAATATAGACAATATAACTTTGAAAAGATAAATATTTATAAGAAATAAAAAATGAAGTAGTTTCCTTCATAATTTTTTAATGAATATTTTTATTTTGTTGTTAGTTTAAATTATCTTATCTAAACCTATAAAAAAAGAGTCTTACATTTTTTTATTCAATAATTCTATAAATCTAACCTAGTCTTAAGATATATTTAAAAAATAATTTAATTTATTAAAATACACAGAGTATATAAAGTTGTTCATTGAATTAAAATTGAGAGACTAAAGTAGAAAAACAATCAAACACACTAAAATTGTTATAAGGGAAAAAAAAGTCTATGAAATATTTTAACTATAACTGTTATGTCTTCTAATCTATATTTTTTAAAATAGTGTAAAGATGAAAACCAAAGCTATTCAAATATTCTACCTTGATTTAGTCTTATCCAAAATAAGTGATTTTAAGTGTTATATAAACTACCATAATAAATCATGGATGCTTTTTATTACAATATTTATAAATAATAATATTAATAAATAAACCATTTTTATTAATTTTCTTTTTCTTTCAATTCATCTAAATAATATTATTTTTTATTGCACGTGTTTTGTAATATATTATTATTTGTTCGTATTCATATACAAAAGCCAACTCGCATTTTAAACTAAGTCACCATTAAGACAATCTTTTAAGAAGAAGAGTGTATTGATCAATGTTTATTTGATATGGTATATCTTTATTGAATAATAAGGATAATAATACTTGTTTGTTTATTTTAAATATTAAATTAAATAATTTTTTATAAAAACTAAAAATTATAAGAAAGAAAATATGATATTATAAAAGATTTAATATCAAAATGATATATATTTTCTTTTTCTTAATGATAAATATTAATAAGAAAATTATAATTACATAAATATTAAATTAGAGTATCATTAAATAATAATTAAATAAAAGTTAAATAATTATAAAAAGTGATAAAATATATTTTAGAAATAAATTGTAAAACTAAGAATTAAATAAAAGTTAATATAAAATTTTTAGGTTACTTAATAAATTAGATTTATTTTAATGGTTTAAATTAGGAACATGTAGGAAAACATAGACAAGTAAGTATTATGATGAGATTGAAACAGGTAAAGGACAAATATGCTATTTTATCGGACTTTAGATCAGAACGTAGACGTCTTTTATGGAAATGGAAGGGAGTTGAACCCTCATTCCGATACATTCAATAGTTCCATATCGCTTAGGAATCAAGGCCAAAGGTAATTTATATATTTCTTCCTTTCTTATTTCTCTTAGATGCCTTTTAAGAACAAAAACATGACAGAACTCCAAACTCTAAAACATACAATATTTTAGATGCAGTTATTAACTCTAATGATATTCCCTTATCAAATAAAAAAAATATTTAAATTAATTTCTGATCCCCATTTGAATAGTTATTTATTATTTACATCATGTTAAGTATCAAAACATAAATATTTAATAATAAACACTTCTATTTTCCAAATTTATTTATGAAGAAATTTTTTCTAATAAACTACAAAACTTAATATCTAATAATAATAATATCTACACAATTATTCCCCTCTTTTAAAATATATATTTATTTACATACAGACAATATTCTATCCTACTTTAATTTTTAAAGGACCAAATTATGATTGATCAAAAGTTTTAATTATCATTTATAAAACACATTTGTTTATAAAAAAATTCATCTAAACTTATTTATTAAATTATTATTATATTAAAAAATTTACATAATACTATAATATATCACTAATGAAAATATATACAAAAAAATGCAGGTGTGTCATATTTTTATTACATTAAATTACATAATTTTAAAAATATATTATTTTATAAAAATAATATTTTAGAAATAATATAAAAATTATTTTTTAAGTGGAAAGTCAGTTAATTATTTTAAAATAAAAAGACATATGTATTCTTTTATATAATGGTGTAAATAAAATTATAAATATTTTCTATTAAATAGTCTAAAAATATCAATTTATTTCTCAGTAGACTTTCAAATATGAAGTATTTCTAAAAATTAAATTTTTTAAATAAAATTATCTATAATAATATATGAATAATATTTTTTAATACATATTTTATACTCTTATTTTATTTTTAATATATTTTAGGGTTAAATATGATTTTCGTCCCTATAAAATACATAATATATTAAAATAGTGTAACACCCCAACATTTTAAATTATAAAGATATCAGAATATAAACATATTATATTATAAAGATATTTTGTTATAAGGATATTAGATTGATAAAAATATTCAGTTATAAAGATATTCAGTTATAAAAATATTATATTATAAAAATATTATATTATAAAGATATTTTGTTATAAGGATATTAGATTGATAAAAATATTTTATAAAGATATTCAGTTATAAAAATATTATATTATAAAAATATTATATTATAAAGATGTTCAGTTATAAAAATATTAGATTATAAAGATAATACAATATATAAAAACAAAAGACTGGTTGGGTAGTTTGTTTTCACATACCTCTATTCTCTCTCCATTCTCTCTACATTTTCTCTAAGGTTTAAATACTAAAAACCCTAACGGTTTCTAGATCCACAATAAGAGGAGTTCTACCCGATCAGTTTTGAGAACGGGTAAGTCTAGGTCCGTTTATTCTTAAGAATTTTCTTTTGGAAAGTTTATGGTCTTTGAAGATTTTTCTCAATAAATTCTCTTTGTGGAGAGATGCTATCCAGAATTTTGAGATAAAAGAGAAGCTAAGGTTTGGGATTTGCAGTTTGTTTTCATCTGATCGAGGAACAAAGAAAATCCAGGTTAGGGAAGTTAATGTTCAAAAATATATAAATTGATATTAAGAAAATTAATGCTATATATATATAATTAGTATGTTTTGTATATTATTGTTGTATTGAGTGTAATGTGTGAAAAACCTTGTTTTTGTATTGTTTATGATGTTTAAATTGATATTTGGATGTTTGTTGACAATCAGTGGAATGGAAAATTTGTTTGAGGGGTAGAAAACGAAAGTTTCTTTCCCTGGAAGGTTTTGGTCTCGATCCTATTCTTGTTTATAAATTTAGATTATTATCTATAAATAAAATTGAGAAAAATTGATTGGTTATGTATGACCTATGATGTTTTTGTGTGTGGGGCCGAGTAGAGCCTGGGGTTGGTGCCCATAATCTACCGATATGTTTGTTGGGCCGAGTAGAGCCTGGGGTTGGTGCCCATAATCTACCGATATGTTTGTGTGTGGGGCCGAGTAGAGCCTGGGGTTGGTGCCCATAATCTACCGATATGTTTGTGTTGGGCCGAGTAGAGCCTGGGGTTGGTGCCCATAATCTACCGATATGTTTGTGTTGGGCCGAGTAGAGCCTGGGGTTGGTGCCCATAATCTACCGATATGTTTGTGTTGGGCCGAGTAGAGCCCGGGGTTGGTGCCCATAATCTACCGATATGTTTGTGTGTGGGGCCGAGTAGAGCCTGGGGTTGGTGCCCATAATCTACCGATATGTTTGTGTTGGGCCGAGTAGAGCCTGGGGTTGGTGCCCATAATCTACCGATATGTTTGTGTTCGGCCGAGTAGAGCCTGGGGTTGGTGCCCATAATCTACCGATATGTTTGTGTTGGGCCGAGTAGAGCCTGGGGTTGGTGCCCATAATCTACCGATATGTTTGTGTGTGGGGCCGAGTAGAGCCTGGGGTTGGTGCCCATAATCTACCGATATGTTTGTGTGTGGGGCCGAGTAGAGCCTGGGGTTGGTGCCCATAATCTACCGATATGTTTGTGTGGGGCCGAGTAGAGCCTGGGGTTGGTGCCCATAATCTACCGATATGTTTGTGTTGGGCCGAGTAGAGCCTGGGGTTGGTGCCCATAATCTACCGATATGTTTGTGTGTGGGGCCGAGTAGAGCCTGGGCTCGGTGCCCATAATCTACCGATATGTTTGTGTGTGGGGCCGAGTAGAGCCTGAGGTTGGTGCCCATAATCTACCGATATGTTTGTGTGTGGGGCCGAGTAGAGCCTCGGGTTGGTGCCCATAATCTACCGATATGTTTGTGTGTGGGGCCGAGTAGAGCCTGGGGTTGGTGCCCATAATCTACCGATATGTTTGTGTGTGGGGCCGAGTAGAGCCTCGGGGTTGGTGCCCATAATCTACTTATGTGTGTTAATGAGAATGTTGTGAGTATGTGTATTACATGATAATATGATTTGTGTTGTTACTTTTCAATTATTAAAGATGCATTAAATTTCAAAGCATTTAAGTATGTTCTATGATGAATGTGCATGAGAATGATATGATGATGAATACTACATGATGTTATTATTTTGTGTTGTTATATTTTTGAATGATTAGCTTACCCTACAATTGCCGATTGTTTGGCCTGCGATGATCGTGTTTTGCTACACGGGAGCAGATATCTTAATAGGTGAGCGAGATGCTTCAGAGTCCCAGGATTATAGTGAAAGATGAAGTAGTAGTTATACACATATATTTATATATGTTTTTATTTCTTATAATAGAATTTTGTACTAGTAGAGATTCCCTTTTGTATTGAATACAAATACAAATTTTAAATATAATGTGTTTTATTATCAGTTAATACAAGTTACATTTGCATACTAAGTATGATAAAAGTAGCGATTTCTTGGGTCGTTACAAATAGTCCCTATAAAATTTTGTGAATTTATTTGGTATCTATAAAATTGAAATATGTTATTTTAGTCCAATTTTTTAACGGTAGATGACGTGGCTAACGGAGTGTTATGTGTGAGAAGTTTCATTGACACGTGTGTCACGTGGACGCCCCGTAGACGTTTAGTTTGCACGCACTCACCAGGTCGCCGGCGCACTCTTCCTGTGCGTTCTTTATGCTCTCCTCCACCTTCTCCGATATCTTATCCGGCGCGGCGCGAACGGGTCAGATCCTGAACATGCGACCCATCTGGATAGCAGCCGGTCGCATGGCTTGCCGCAGTGGAAGTGTGAAGTTTATGGCGTGGCCGTTTTGTGGTGAGGCCGATGCGTTGAACAAAACCCTGGGGCTTGAAAGAGTGACACCAGTAGTGACGGTTGCCATTCTTTTTTCTTGGCTTTCTTCTTTGATTCTTGTTTCGTCTTCTTTGGGTTTAGGATGGTGTCTAAGGAGGAGTAGAATGGATTGGAATCGGAAGATTATAGCTGTGACTCGGGAGGATTTGTGTACACATGTTTCTTATCTGATTCCAACCAATTATATTTTCCCACCTAAAAATCCACAATATACAGCACATTTTTCTCTCAATTTATCTTTTCAATATATCAACTTAGAAATTATTGGTGAAATGGTCCAAGAGAAATTATGGTTTAACTTTGAAATATACATACAACATATCTAAGTCTTAGTCATATCTTATAATCATATCTAAGGAAGCGTACCTCCAAGGAGATTGTGGTCCAGCGAGAGGTACTGAAGTTGCTGAAGATCCCCGAGGCTCGTCGGAATCTCGCCGGAGAACTGGTTGTATGACAAGTTTATCAACTGAAGCTGATAGAGGTTCGATATGGAGCTCGAAATCTCGTCGGAGAAGACGTTCGACGAGAGGTCGAGGGCTTTGAGGCCCAGAGGGAGAAGGCCAGGGATACTGCCGGAGAGGCGGTTTAGCGCAACGTTGAGAATCTGAAGGCCAGTGAGGTTTGCGATCTCCGTCGGAAGGTTGCCGGTAAACGAATTCTCTTGCAGGAACCACTCCGTTTGCCATGTCAACTTCCGTCACGTCCCGTTAAAATATTGGACTAAAATAACAGGTTTAAATTTTATAGATACCAAACAAACCCAAAAAATTTTACAGAGACTATTTTAACATATTATGTATTTTATAGGAATGAAAATCGTATTTAACCCTATATTTTAAAACTAAAAGTAAAATAAATATTTTAAATTTAAGAATAATTATAAATACTTAAATATGTAATCACATTCTTATGAAATTACCACTTTCAATTTAAATAGATATATAAAGTTTTCTTTAGTCTTTTATATATATATATATATAAAAGATAGTTATTTAGTCATATATTATACGTTAGATGAGCTTTAATAAAACTGTTTTTAAAAGTAATATTTTAATAATATATAATTTTTACTTTAATAATGCTTGAAAACATAATAATAATAATAAATACTATCAACTTAAATTTAAACTAAAACAATTATAATTTATTTTATTTTAATTTAATTTATCTATTCTTTTACTGTAATTAGAAATATAAATTAGTGGAATTATACTTAATAAAATTTTTGATAAAAAAGTTTCTATATAATTAACATATTTTAGAAACTATTTTATATAATAAAATTATTAATATCTAAAATAATTTTATTATAATAAAAATTATATTTTTAATAATTATTTAATAAATTATAAAATTGATTTTATAAAATAATGAATAAATTGATTTTTAGATTACAATATTAATTTTTAATATTAACTATTAAAATTTAAAATACTTATTAAATTATATTATAAATTAATATTTAATTTAATTAATAATTAATTAATTTTATATTTTATAAATCAACAATATAATTAATAAAAATAATTTTTTATTTATTGGTGAAGTCACAATAATTATATTTATGAAATAACTCAAAAAGTGATAAATTTGTTGTTGTAAAACATTTTACAATAATTAATTTAACACTTCTTATTCACTCTCTATAAAAAAATAGAACAAATATTATATATATATATATATATATATATTTTAAATAAGTAAAATAACTTATTAATAATTTTAACCTTTTAAATTGAATGTTCAAATGATTAAATAAGAGATGTATTTTCTTTAGAGAATCATTATGGTGTCTCTTTTACAAATTTGTTAATGTGACTATTATAAAAGTTTATCTTTAAAAAATCAAATTTTATATAAAAAATTATTTTTACTAAATATTTTTTTTATGTTATAAACTATATAATTTTAATTAAATATAATATATTAAAAATTAATAACACTAAAATTATAACGGAATATGTTTTAAATGTAATTATTTATAACATTAAAATTATATTTGTTATTACTTACAATAATTAAATATAAAAATTTAATATAATGTTATGTTATAAGTTGATTAAAATTATTAACAATTGTATTATTTATTTATATTTTAATTAATTTAAAATTTAATTTTTAATAACATAATTTTTAATTCTGTAAAATATTAATTATTATTTTAAATAATTAAAAATAAATAATATATATATATATATATATATATTTATTTATATAATGAAATTTTTAAATATATAATTTTAGTTTATATCAACATATATTCTAAATAACATAACTATATTTATTCTAATTAAATATTTAAATATAATTATATTATTTAGAGTTATAAATTTCAAAATATTATTGTATAAATATATGTTTTATTAATTATTATATAATTATTTGTAAAATATTAATTAATATTTTAAAGAAATAAATTTTATGTTATTAAAAACTTAAATTAAAATTAATTAAAATATAATAATATAATAAATATTGTAACACCCCAAAATTTATTACATTTACTTAGTATATAAACACCCATTTTACTTTCTAAAACATTTAATTTCCTCTTCATGGGATTTATAATAAATACACATCTAAAAAAAACAAATGAAAGATAAATTATTTTCCTTTTCCTCAACGTCTCTCTACTAATCCTTTTCATCCTGCAAGTAGAGTTGTCAAAATAGGCGGCCTAGCCCAGCCTGGCCTGGCCCTACGGGCCAAGTTCAGAAAATCTGATAGCCTAACCTGGCCTATATTTTAAAACGGGCCACAATTTTTAGCCTGGCCTGACCTTATGTTAGGCCAACGGGCCAACGGGCCATTGGGCCATTTTTAGCCTAATTAAAAATTGAAAAAAATATTACAATATATCTACAATATAATTTTTTATCAATGTGTGTGTAAAACTGTTTACATTTGAACAACTTGTAAAAAAAACTTAGATCACATACTAAGTACTTCCAAAAGAGTCAAGCACCTACTAAACAACAACATAACAGAGACTTGTGAGATGTTAGAGGAGTAGTGCAGTAGAAGAGATGAAAGAGCTTATGAGAAAGGAAAAGAAGAAATGAAGAAGAAAACAGAGACTCTGAGACACTAAGGTTTCTTTCTTTTGTATGACAACAAACCAATTAAGAACAAAATTTTAATATAAAAAATAAACGGGCCAGCCCATTAGCCTATGGGCCAGCCTGGCCTTGGCCCATATGGGCATCGGGCCAAATGGGTCAGGCTAAAAAAATCCTATTGTTATATAGGCCACAATTTTTTAAGCCTAGCCTGACCTGAATCATAGGCTATACGGGCCAGCCCATCGGGCCAGGCCTATTTTGACAGTTCTACCTGCAAGATCATCTGCTCCCATGTAACATACGAACATCACAGTTTAAAATAAAAATACAAGCACACAAAATATGGTAAGCTAGTGTTTTAAAAAAAAACTTGAATACATTACCATATGCATATATTTTTTTTTAATCTATACACCAAACACATTTTTAGATAATTCATTCAGATCTCATTCATGCACTCTCATGAATACATATTTAATTCATTCACCTAATATATATCAAAAATCAAGTGTCTAGCTCATAGCCCATTGGCTACCTCTCATGTCAAATTACAGACACTTGACTCTACTTCCGGAAGACACATGCGTTGAATTTAGACTCAGAGATCTCCTGTCACAACGTTTTCACTAAGTTGTCTCACACAACAAAGCTACATAAAAGAACTCATCCACCTCATATGACAGGGTAAATCCCCATGACCTACCAGACATAGTTCTTTTTCACACCATCGCTGGGTCATAGGAACCTCCTTAACCTCTCACCACCTAATATTTTCTTCTATGTAGGTCCAACATCAGTACAGTCAGGATATCTGTCGAATCCCCAATTTAATACATCACACAGACATCAACATAATATTTCCTCCGTGGAAATAACTATGTTTCCAACTCATTATAATCATAACACCACACACCATTATTCATATACAATTTATATTAATCCAAATCATGATAAAAGCTAACAATTCATATCACATTATAGTCAATCAATCATAGTGAAATTAAATATTACAAACATTTGAAATTTCATCATACTAAGTTATATTCATCAAATCAAGCTCAAATATAACTCATTACAAAGATAAGAAGATAATCTACAACTCTTATGAAGACTTCAGGTACTAAATAATACATTTATTTAGCTTAAAAGTTCCGAAATCGCTACAACTTCACCAACTTTGACAGTTTGACTTTTTCTCACTAAAACAAGCATAACTTGAGTTCTAGATCTCCTTTTTAATTGATTCCAAAGCCATTGGAAAGCTAACATCCAAGGCTACAACTTTCATAAAGACTAATAAACCCAATTCGAAAAGCATCGTCTCTCCCAGCGAGATCTAACTCGTCCAGCGAAACAAACCACTGGAGATTTAAAATAAAAAGCTCGTCCAGCGAGTATTATGGTCGCCAAGCATAAAAACCTCTCGGGTTTTCAATTAAATGAATTTCGCCCAGCGAGAGATGGACTCGCCCAGCGACTCTGCATAATTAACAAAATCTGCAATGTACTACAGGGGTTCTAACTTGGTTCAAACAGAGTTATACTACCTGTTCTATGCTAAAAGAGAAGATTTTGTTTCAAAATAACACTTGCTTGAACCAAGTTGGCCCCAACTGTAACATTCTAACATATAATAGATAAGCATACAACCTATTCCATTCAATCTACACAATTCCAATCACATCTCAAACCTTTCAAATATGTTCAAACAAACACAATGCTGCACAAAAATCAATAGTGTGACCATGTCACCTTCACATCCAGATCTTCTACCCAACGGTACTATCAAAACACAACTAGCTTCCCTTACCTGTTAAGGTTTGCCTCTCAAGCTTAAGCTCCCAACACCTTCAATGCTCACAGGACAACTAAACCTGCACATAAAAGACTTTAATCAACGATCTAAACATACTCTCATACTCACTGACTAACAGAGATTCCTCTTTGCCCTAGAAAACTACACATGCAACTACGGTTATCCAACCATGTAACCAAAAATCAACTCTAACTTAAGAAAACAGGGCAAAGAGAAATAAAATAGGGCAAAGAGAAACTTAGTCTAAAACAAATTCTGATCGGTTAGAACTATTCTATTCTCCATCAAAATCTCTAAGGTGGGCTCTGATCTACAAGAAGATGAGAAGATCTTTTAGAATCTTAGAGAGAAGTCAGAAAAGAGTATTTTAGAGAGATGGTAGCTTTTGTGAAATGAAGTTTAAGTAACTAAACTTTTCTATTTATAGGCATTTTAACTTAAATAATAAAATATTTATATTTCATTTCAGTTAAACCACTCCTACTCTTAAATACATTTTCTTGGTCCTTACAAATATTACAAACATTAATAATTTCAATAAATTTATAATATTACGTTAACAAAATTATATTTAATTATTATAAATAATATTAATTATAATTTTAATAGTATAAATAAATACATTCAAACATATTTAATTATAATTTTATTATAACTAAATTCAAAATAATTATAATTCAATTATATGTAATTTAAATTTAAATGTTTCATAAAATAAAGTAATATTTTTTAAAATAAATTTTTGTTTGGAGTGTAATTTTTCATCATATTTTTATAATATTTATATATTAAAATAATTATTAAGTATATATTAATGAAAAGAAAGAGAAGAGAATTTCTGAAATACATGTTACTAGTTCTGTTTTTGAATAAGTGTGTCATAGGAATAAAACAATCAATTTAAAATAATTTGGAAAGCTAAGATTAAGAGTAAGTTATTTTATATCTTAGGCTTTGTTTTTTTAGATGAATTTGAGGAAGGAAAAAAAATGGATTTAAAGGGAAAGAAAATAAAAAGTGAGATTGTTTCTTTTAAGAAAAAGATAATAAAAAATGAAAAACAAAATTATGAATGATTTGATTGATATAATAATTTAAAATTAAATTTTATAATTAATAATAATTAATTATATGAAAGAAATCAATTAAATTAAAATATAATAATTATAATATAAATATATCTGAATTAATACACTTTCCACTTAAATCTTCTCTCTATTCTTCTTTAGAAAGTTTTTGAAGAAAGATTCACACACATATTAACATTTATCATATATCACTTATATTATATTTCTCACAATCATATACACTCTAATATAAATATCATTTAGCAACAATGGGGTGACCTCCCATCACTAGCAACTCTTGGCCTTTAATTGGATGATAGAAAACCTCTAAGAAATGTTGAATGATCTATCAGAAAATGGTAAAATTACAATCAAATTGTAATGTTTAATTTACTATGTTTTTAAAAAAAAGTTTTACTTTCACTATAAGCAACTTTTGATAATTTACTATTATTAAGTAAAAAGAGTTTTACTTTCACTCTATAAGCAACTTTTGTTCTAATAACAAAATACTCAATCCAACAATCTTAAAATTTATGAAGACTAAGTTAAGACTAGCTCATCATATTTATTTTCATCATAGTTTTGAGTTGAAGTTTAATTTGTTTAAAACTTGAAAAGAATGAAATATATAAAGAACAATTTAACCAATATACTTTCTCAGTTAAACTTTGTCATGTTCTTTTATCTACATGACTATCTTCTTCTTTTTTTGTCAAAATTAAACTCCAACTTTAATTGACTGTAATTATGTATAATTTTAAAATTTCTATTATAATTAAAGTGAAAAAGAAAAGATAGCTACGACCCAAATAATAAACTGAATATTAAATATATTTGCTATTTAAAAACTAAACAAATAAAAAATATTTTTTATGAACCAGTTAATATGCGTTTGGACTGTAAAAACCCTCATACATATGATACGAAATTATGAATCAAACAAGAGAAGAAACATTATGATAAAATTAATAAAAATTTATTTGAATATTTTTTTTCCTAAAAGCCTGAAGAAAAGAAAATATTAAATGACTTTTATACATTAAAATTATTTTCGCATAACTCAATTGAAAATAATTTCTCATACATGTTTTATCACTTAGTTTTCTTTCTCATCTCTCTCTTGTTACATTGTTAAACATATTATCTTGTACACCTTATTTTCTAAAAGATCACTAATATTATATATTGAAATTGTATAAGACTTATTACAACCTTTATTCTATTAATTCATTAGAGATTTGACATTCTATTTCAAAAATTGGTAATAACTCAATTTATCCCACATTTTGAACTTAGTTTACTATTTTAATAATTGATATTAATACTATTGTATAAACTTTTTTTAATAAATTGTTGAGAACTACTTAGCAATGTTTCTCTATTAACATATTACTTATGTTTTGTGAGGTTAATAATCAGTATTGCAAAGTAAGTAAGAAACTTATACTAAATCAATTGATAGAGATTCTTTTTATGCAATTATTAATGGAAACACATATTTTTATGCATAAAAATTATTTATTTATTGAAAAATCATGGACATCAACATTAAAGTGGAAACACAAAGACATGACAATATATTATAACTTCTACTTTAAAATTTGATGAGTTTTTTTTTTCATATTTCTCAATATATTACTTTAAACATAATGTAATTTTAACATATAATTACTTATAAGATATTTATATGATAAAAATTATTTTAAATATAGATTTTAAAATAAGAATTAAAAAAATAATAATTATGAAAGCATGATATAGTTATTATATTAGTGAAATTCTTATTGAAAATTATTATTCATTACATTTTTTATTTATTTTCCTATTAATAAATATAAATATTTTAGTTATAAAACATTTAAAGAGTTATATTACTATATTGATGAATTTGTTTAAAATAATTTAATTTAATTTAATATATGGTAAAGAATTGTTTTTATGAATAATAAGTGAAAATATTTAAATGTTAAAGAGGAATTGCTATTATTCATTTAACTTGATTCAATATGTTTATAATTTTTTTTGTTACTTATAATTAGCTTGTGAGAACTTCATTTAATATAAATGTTTCCTTTCTTCTAAGATCTCAAGTTCTCTCTTCTTTTGGGTTTGTTTGTGGGGTTTGAGTTGAGAATGATGTCTTTTCTATTGTTTGTATGTGTGATTTTGGTAAGAGTTATGTTTATGTGTGACTAAAGTTGTTACATTGTTGGTTAGATTTTACTTCTCAAAAACTATATAGAGGATATTAAGTATCCTTAGATCATCATCCTTTTAGAGTTTTGGTATTTTAAGAAGTTAGAAAACTCTAGATTAAAAAAACTTATTAACTTTAATTTAAATTAATGTATAAATTTAGCAAGTTGTTTAAATTTGTGAGAAGACTTTTGCACATATATTTTAAGTTCTGCTATAAATTGTGTTTCCAATTGTATTTTTTAACTTTTGAATTTGATTGTCTTTTGAATTTAATCAATTTGTTGTAATAGTTTGGAATTTTATTACTTTTAACTTAAGATGATTACTACTTGGACTTTAGAAACCAACATTTTTCTTGGGTACATGTGTTGAATTGGATCACATTGATTTTGGTTCAATTTTTGAGATTTTTTTTTTTTTACTTTTGTATATTTTTTAAGCATAATTCACTTATTGGATTAGAGACATCATGTAAAACTTCTCTAAAAAGAAATTAAAAAAATCTTTCTAAAATTGGCTAAGTAAAATAAAAATTTGCTTAAGAAATTAAAAAACCTTAATTTTTATCATTTACTCTCACATCTTAAATAGTTTTAATTCATTTTAACAATTATATGAATGTGTTTATAAATGTTACCTGTTTTATGATTTAATTTATTTGTTTAATAAAAACTAAATTTTTTATTTAATGAAGTGATAGTTATTGAATGTTATTTACCATAAATATCCATTGTATATTAGTATGAAAAATTATAAGATAAGGTGATTAAATTATTATTATTGTTTGAGTATTGATTAAAAAATTTATATATAAATATTCAAAAATTTATTAATGACTTGAATAATATATATATATATATATATATATATATATATATATATATATATATATATATATGTAAAAGTATCATGTCATGAAAAATTAATAAATTCATTACATTATTTTAAACTATGTTGGTTTTATGTGGTTTATTAAGATTGAAATTATAGATCAAAACTTGAGGTTGATCTCATCTCTAAATTAGGCATTAGTACCATGTGTTTGAATTCAATTTAAGATTTCTAAAAATTGTTAGGTTATATAAATTATTAAATACTTGCTTTTAAATCTTAGGTTAACTTCATTTAAGTGAACGACTGTGTTTTTGACTAAATAACTAAAATATTACGTTGTGTTTAATTATTGATGATATAATGTGTTGATATAACTTTTAGACAAATTATGAAAGTAATATAATTTGATTTATCTATTTATAATTAACTTACTAATTACTTTATTTTGCTCTTTTTTTAAAATTATAATCTGCACATAATATTACATAATATTTCGTGTACAAAGAAATATTTGGATAATTGTCTAAATGTAGCTATATGTATAAATATATGTAATTATGTGGTAATATTATATCTAAATCTATTAAAAGAGAATTATATATATATATATATATATATATATATATATATTTAATAAATAAATGAGATTCACAATTTTAATAAATTATATTTTATATTCTAAATATCAATCTAGTGATTTTATTTTATTTCCAGTAATACTAATAAAATCATTTATATATTATCAATATTAAGAGTTTTTTATTTTTATTTTATTTTCAGTGATAATAATAAAATTGTTCTATATATATATATATATATATATTATCAATGGTAAGATTTTAAGATGGTGACAAGAAATCATCTTAGTGATTTTTTTAAAGTAATTATAAAATTAATAATATTACTAGAAAAAAAATCATAATTTGAATTCTGAATACATCGATCTTTGTGATTGGCTTTTGCTATTACTATTTTATAAGTTATATTTAAAGTAATTCAAACCCTAATTAAGATTCTTAAAAAGTTAAAAATGATTTTTTTCTCTTTGAGATGCACAAAATTTACTTTTTCTATATTTGTTAATGCACTAGTTCACAAATTTCAATTATTTTGTAATTCCCTAACTGGTACTAGAAGGACAGTAATCAGTAAAACCTTAAATAATTTCTTAATTAGTGTAAAAGCACACAAAATAAATAAGCAGTAGTAAATAAATAGCATTTATAACCAAATGTGCACTTCACTGAACAAAATGTATATACAAACAAAATACCTAATCTTTTATTTATTACCTTGTCTCTATTAATAATATGAAGACAAATATGCATAAATTCTCATTTTCATCCTCCCAAACTTTCCTCCCTTTTTATTTTCATTCAATTGAATGCTATTCAACCCATTTAATTTTATTATATAAATAAGTATAATGCATTAATTGAATATATTTTATTTTATTATTATAATAATCATAAAAATGCAGTTAATTAGATAAATATATCAAAATACTTTTCTTTGGCCACTACATAAAAATTTATAGTAGGGTCCATCCTAGGTAGGTAGGGAACTTTCTAACTCCTCCCCTTTCAATAGAATACCTGTTAAGAGCGTGAGGAATAGCTTGCAGACAGCACTAGCTTTTTGAATTGTTTCCTCCAACCACTTGGGATAATAGGCATTGTTTCCTCCAACCTAGACATGGCAAGGGGGCGGGGACACATAAATAGACTATTAAAGATAATATTAAATATTTTTTTTTATATATTATAATATTATAAATTTTAAATTATTTTCTTAATGAAATAGTATATTTTAGTTTATTATTTTTACATTATAATATGTATGTAAAAAATATTTGATAATTTTTTTTGTTTTATACCTATCAAGTTTAATTTATCAATCTTTAAAATATATAATATAAAGTCTAAAATCTTTCAAAATAAATATCAAATATATATTTAAAAATACTAATAAATAAATAATTTCTAAATTATTAATTGTTCAAAACACACTATATAAAAGAAATAGATTCCAAACAAACAAATATCAAATAATCTAATAATCATCTTCCAAATGAGAAGTAAAGTCACTCTCCATCAGTTCACCTACATAATTCAAAATAAAATGTATCATTAAAAAAGAAAATAAATAACAGTACTTTGACAAGAGTAAATAAATAAAATAGTATTATCTCTTAAAGCAGTACCTTCATCATCAGAGTTCATTTCGTTGAATAAAGTAACATAGTCATCAACTAATTGAGAATTCTCATAACCTAAAAATAAAATATATAATAATTAGTTGTTAAAAATAAAAATAAACAAAGACATAAAAATATATTTAAAGAAGTATTTATCATTATTTTCATAACTCCACAACCAACTTCTAGCACACATCAAAGCCTCTAAAGTAGTCCAATGAAGTCGACTGCGATGAGGACTTAATATTTGACCACTAGTGCTAAATGCAGATTCAGAAGCCACAGTAGAGACAGGAATAACTATATGTCTTTAGCAATTGATTGTTGGATATTTGACTCCATTCAACTTCCACCACATTAGAATATCAAAATCAATTTTTCTAGGCAAAACCTCCTCCTCTAGATAATGATCTAATTCTGTTTTAACATAAGTACTTCTTGCCCTTTTCTTCCTCAAGATATACCTATCATACTCAGTTAAGAACATAAGACACTTTTAAAATTTAATTTTGAGGAAAATCAAAGTTAAGAACATGAAAATGAAAACAATTAAAATAGAAATAGAAATATGAAAGAAAATGAAAATAAAATAGAAATAAAAACACTAGTATACAAATATAACAAATTTGTGCAAAATTGTACAAAATTTTATGTATCTAATCATAAATGTAACAGATTACTCACAAAGAGATTACAAATTATAAAAAAACTGATAAAGATAGACTACAAAATTAATAGAAAAAATCACAACAATTATACAGTAAACAAATAAGACACTTTTAAAATTTAATTTTGAGGAAAATCAAAGTTAAGAACATGAAAATGAAAACAATTGAAATAGAAATAAAAATATGCTAGAAAATGAAAATGAAATAGAAATAAAAACACCAGTATACAAACATAACAAATTTGTGCAAAATTGTACAAAAAATTATGTATCTAATCATAAATGTAATAGATTACTGATGAGTCATTATTTTCCCTTATTTTCTTACCTTTCTGTACTTGTTTTCATCTCTGATTTGTGCTTAATTGTTTATATTTTGTACTAATTTCTATTAGGGCTATAATTGGACCAGAAATTCATATTTTAATTAATTTGAATTTTCTAAGTTTAATTATTCCAATTTTTATTTTCAGGGCAGTTTAAAATTATTTTGGGCTTGGAATTAATTCATGGACTTCAAAAGGAGCTGCCACGTCACCACTGCCATGTCACTACTGCCATGTCAGCTGCCACGTCACAACTTGGACCAGATTTGTTTGTTTTGTTTTTTGGGCCCAATGGGGTCTAGGTTTTCGTGCCCATGCAGACGTGAGAGGGAAGCTAGAAGGAGGGCAGCTGAGGGGGGCGAAAGGGGAGGCTGTATCATTTTGGGACCTTTACGTTTCTTTTCGGCTGGAGAGACCAGTTGGTTTTTTTTGGTTTTTTTCTTTCTTTTGCCTGGAGAATGAGAGTTTTGTTTTTGCCCTTCAGTTCACAATTCGTTTACTATTCCAGAATTCCAGTTTGTTCTTCATTCCATTTGCGTTTCTGCATTTTTCTGTTCTGTTTGTTTTCTGTTCCCCACTGCATTTTTGTTTTCGTTTTTGTTTTCCATTTTCTGTTTGCGTTTTCATTTTTTGTTTGCGTTTTCTGTTTTGCAATTGCGTTTCCGTTTTCTGTTTTCTTTGCAATGCGTTTTCTGTTTTCTGAGTTAATGGAAGGCTAAAACCCCAGGGTGGGGCTCTTGGGCATGTTGCACTCACTGATGGAGGTTCTGTGCGTATTATGGCTTCGTACGTTTGATTCTCCTCTGTGAAGTCTCTGTTCTGGAGGATGCTTAATCCTACGGAAGGAGACCTTACAAGGTTCACGTTTTCTTAATTCGTGTAGGGAAGTCTCGGGTTAACTTTCGCTTAGTTGGTTAATCTAGACCGAACAAGGATTAAAACGGATTGATAATCTGTTGTGAACCAAGGATGTCAGAGATGCATTGTGTTCAAGAGTCTTGCCTATATTAATTACTGCAACTAATTTGTTGTTTGTCTGCTGTATTCTAATTAACCCCTGTTATCTGTCCAAACCCCCCGATTGCATGTTCAATCCTTTGACAGTGAGAATTGGTCCTTGGGAGACGACCTAGGAGTCATTTCTAGTACTGCACTTAATTGTTTTTATTTGACCGAGTACAGCATCGATCAAATTTGGGGCCGTTGCCGGGGACCAATGTCTCTGTCCCTATCCAAAGGTTGTGTTTTGTGCATTGTGTTGCTGCATGTTTCAGTGTTGTGTTGTGTTCAATTCATATTTTTTGTTTTGCTTTGCAGCAATGTGTTGAAAATAGTGTTGTGTTGTGTTTCAGTCATTTTGCAGCAACGTGTTTGGTTGTCTAAGTGTTTGGTAGTGTTATTTTTGTGGTGTTGTTAAGCGTTGCATTGCAGGTGTAGCAAAAGAAACAAGGGAATTTCGAATTGAGGAGTTGCAGCTGCAGAATTGAAGCCCAAATAACTTATATCAGTTTTTGCTTTTGCTGTTGTATGCTATGTTCTGCATTTTGCTGCATTAAATCATACTTGCATCAAGTCCATTTGGTGTGCATTATCTTGATCTTGATCTGTTGAGTTTCATTCGTGCCAAGAATCACACACACAAAGCCTCTGAATTAAACGTGCATATGATTTGCTGCATTAAACCAGATGAATAGTGCCTGAATAGTAACCAAATTTTTCCCAATTTTTGTTTTAATAGCTAGACTTGGTTATTTTTGCTTGAATTTTTGTGTGCACACTTCTTTTGACCCATATTTCGTGTGAAAAATCCCAGAGGCACTTATAGTGGTCCAGATTCTGAGATACAAAAATTGGTTTTGAGAAAACTTCAAACTGCCATAACTTTTGCCTTGGTTATCAGAATTGGACTATTTTATATGCATTTGGAGTAGAAAAATGAGATCTATGAATCCCAGACCGCTTCGCCATTTGGCAACAAGTAAATCTCCAAAAAAGGGTCGTTTTCTATTTTATTTTTATTTGTGAAGTTTTATTGCTCTTATTTTTCATACTTTCTGGTAGTGGTTCATACATTTATCCTTTGAATTTTGCTCTGAAATTTGCTGTATTGTCTTTTCATGATTTTAGGGTGTTACTCACAAAATTTCAGCTCATTTGGACTTCGTTTGAGTATAGCTCCAGTTTTACCTCTATGTATGCTTATGTGTGAAATGCATGGTTGTTGCAGACAGTGCATGACTAGAGGCAATCCAGAACAGTTACAACCCTTTGATCCTGAAATAGATAGGACCTTTCATAGACTAGTTAGGCACTCTAGGAATTTGTCTTTAGATTCTATATCATTAGATACCATTAGTTTAAGTAGTTCTGAGCATTCTCCCCCTGTGTCTGAAAACTTTAATTCTGTGCTTGTTGTTGCTGGTTCTAATTCTGCTGACTTTCACACTGAGAACAATATGGCTCAGCCTCCACCTCGTGAGAGGACTCTTAGGGAGCTGGCGGCACCTGATTTCACTTATGAAAGCCTGTGCATTCAGTATCCTGATGAGGATGTTCCATATGTTCTAAAGACTGGATTAATACATCTGCTGCCCAGGTTCCATGGTCTTGCAGGGGAATGTCCACACAAACATCTAAAGGAGTTCCATATAGTCTGCTCCTCCATGAAGCCACCAGATGTTTTAGAAGATCACATCTTTTTGAAGGCATTTCCACACTCTTTGGAAGGTGTTGCTAAAGACTGGTTGTACTACCTTGCGCCCAGATCCATCACTGGTTGGGATGACCTTAAGAGAGTGTTCCTGAATAAATTCTTCCCTTCTTCCAGAACAACAACAATCAGAAAAGATATTTCAGGAATCTGACAGATGAGTGGAGAGACCTTGTACGAGTACTGGGAGAGATTTAAAAATTATGTGCAAGTTGTCCCCACCATCAGATTTCTGAACAGCTCTTATTGTAGTATTTTTATGAAGGCCTCAATAATATGGACAGGAGTATGATTGACGCTGCCAGTGGAGGAGCTCTTGGTGACATGACCCCTACAGAGGCTAGGAACTTAATTGAAAAAATGGCCTCCAATTCTCAGCAATTCAGCGCCATAAACGATGCTATTATACTCAGGGGAATTCATGATGTGCCTGCTACTGATTCTTCTTCATCTGCAGATAGGAAGCTTGAGGGAAAGCTTGCCTTGGTCAATTTGGTCACTCAGCTTGCCATGAACCAGAAATCTGCACCTACATCTGTGGCAAGGGTTTGCGGCATTTGCACATCAATTGACCATTATACAGATCAGTGTCCATCAGTGCAACAACCTTCTGATGTTCATGCTCCTCAAGCCTATGCTGCAAACATCTACAATAATATACAGCAGCAGTAGCAACAACAAAATTATGATTTATCCAGCAATAGATATAATCTAGGATGGAGGAATCATCCTAATCTTAGATGGTCTCCACAGCAACAACAACATCCTACACCACCATTTCAGAGTTCTGCTAGTCCCGGTCCAAGCAGACCTTATGTGCCTCCACCAGTACAACAACAATATCACAGGCAGCAGAATGAAGCTCCTGCACCACCAGCTCCTCAATCTTCTACTTCTGAACCTTCATTGGAGGAGTTAGTGAGGCAGATGACTCTCCAAAATATGCAATTCCAGCAAGAGACCAGAGCTTCCATCCAGAGCTTGACCAATCAGATGGGGCAGATGGCTACTCAACTGAATCAGGCACAGTCACAAAATTCAGATAGATTGCCTTCTCAAACTGTGCAGAATCCGAAAAATGTTAGTGCCATCACATTGAGGTCGGGCAAACAGATTGACATACCCACTGCAATACCTTCATGTGTTTCTACACCTGAGCCTGTTTCTGCACCTGAGCAAAGTGATGAGCAACCAGTTGGTGCCCGGAATTTTCATGCAGGTGGACCTTCTTCCAAAGACTCAGCTCTAATTTGCAGCAACCACCTCCTATCCCCCTTCCATTCCCTCCGAGATTGATTCCAAGCAAAAAGATGGAAGAACTGGATAAGGAGATATTGGAGACCTTCAGGAAAGTAGAGGTGAACATACCTCTGCTTGATGCCATCAAGCAAATCCCGAGATATGCAAAATTCCTGAAGGAGCTGTGCACTCATAAGAGGAAAATGAAGGGCAATGAGAGAATCAGCATGGGCAGAAATGTATTTGCTTTGATAGGTAAATCTGTTCCGCACATTCCTGAAAAATGTAAGGACCCAGGTACTTTCTGCATACCTTGTGTTATAGGGAATAACAAATTTGAAAATGCCATGCTTGATTTGGGTGCTTCTATAAATGTCATGCCTCTGTCTATATTTAAATCTCTGTCTCTTGGACCTCTGCAACCTACGGGTGTGGTGATACAGTTGGCAAATAGAAGTGTTGCCCACCCTACAGGTTTCATTGAGGATGTGTTAGTTCGGGTTGGTGAACTGATTTTTCCTGCTGATTTCTATGTGCTTGACATGGAGGACGGATTCTCCCATGGATCTGTGCCAATCATTTTTGGCAGACCATTTTTGAAAACAGCCCGAACTAAGATTGATGTGTATGCTGGTACATTGTCCATGGAATTTGGTGATAGTATTATCCATTTTAATATTCTTGATGCCATGAGACATCCATCTGAAGATCATTCTGTTTTTCGTGCTGAGATACTTGATGCTGTTGTTGATGAGTATGTTTCTGATTTTCATTCTTTGCATGATAAGAAACATTATTTTCTATCTGATCTGTATACTTCTCTCGACAACACTGAATCTGAATATGTTTCTGAATCGGTTTCTGAGTTTGAGCTCTGTTCTGATGTGTTGGGTGTTGTACCTGCACCTCTTGGCCTTAATTCTTTAGAGTCAGAATGCGCTAACCATGTTGCAGGAAGTACACATGAATCTGACTTGCAGGTTGAGGTACATGTTGTGGAACCCTTAGTTCCTTCTACTGCTCAGCCAGCTCCCATTCTAGACTTAAAACCTTTACCAGAAAACCTCAAGTATGCCTACTTGGAGGATGATCAGAAGCTGCCAGTGATCATTTCCACCTCCCTTGATGCTGTTCAAGAGGGGAGGTTGTTGCATGTTCTTAAAAAGCATAAGAAAGCCATCGGTTGGACCCTGGCGGACATTCCTGGTATCAGCCCATCCACATGTATGCACAGGATACTCTTAGAGGACGGAGCTAAGCCAGTGAGGCAGCCGCAGAGGCGACTCAACCCTGTCATTTTGGATGTAGTAAAGAAGGAGGTGACCAAGCTTCTTCAGCTGGGATCATTTATCCTATATCAAGATAGTCGGTGGGTGAGTCCGGTCCAGGTGGTCCCCAAGAAGACAGGCCTCACTGTTGTGAAAAATGAGAAGAATGAGTTCATTCCCACTAGAGTGCAAAACAGTTGGAGAGTTTGCATTGACTACCGAAGGCTGAATCAAGCAACACGGAAAGATCATTTTCCGCTGCCCTTCATTGATCAGATGCTTGAGCGTCTGGCAGGTAAATCTCACTACTGCTTTCTTGATGGTTTTTCTGGTTATTTTCAAATCCATATTGCTCCTGAGGATCAAGAGAAAACCACATTCACCTGCCCCTTTGGCACTTTTGCTTATAGGAGGATGCCCTTTGGCTTATGCAATGCCCCTGGCACATTCCAGCGGTGCATGCTTAGTATCTTTTCTTATTTTCTTGAAAATTGCATAGAGGTGTTTATGGATGATTTCACTGTTTACGGATCCTCTTTTGATGCATGCTTAGATAATTTGGATAGAATGCTTAATAGATGTATTGAAACTGATCTTGTTCTGAATTTTGAAAAATGTCACTTCATGGTAGAACAGGGTATAGTTTTAGGGCATATTATTTCTAATAAGGGCATAGAAGTAGATCCTGCAAAAGTCTTTGTTATTTCACAATTGCCTTACCCCTCTTGCGTGCGAGAGGTGCGATCTTTTCTTGGCCATGTAGGTTTCTACAGACGCTTCATCAAAGATTTCAGTAAGAAGGCCCTTCCACTGTCCAATCTGCTCCAGAAGGATGTTGACTTTGTTTTTTATGACAGGTGTAAACAGGCTTATGACTGCCTCAAGGAAGCATTGACCACCACTCCAATCATTCAGGCACCGGATTGGACACTCCCATTCGAGCTGATGTGTGATGCATCCAATTATGCATTAGGGGCTGTCCTGGCATAGAGGGTTGACAAGTTGCCTCGGGTGATATATTATGCTTCCAGGACTTTGGATGCTGCTCAAGCAAACTACACAACAACAGAAAAAGAGCTGCTTGCTATTGTTTTCGCTCTTGATAAATTTAGATCATATTTGCTTGGTTCTCGTGTTATTGTTTATACTGACCATGCAACTCTGAAGTACCTGCTAAAAAAGGCTGAGTCAAAGCCCAGATTGATCAGGTGGATGCTCTGGCTCCAAGAATTTGATCTGGATATCCGTGACAGGAGTGGAGCACAGAATTTGGTAGCGAGACCATCTCAGCAGGATTGAAAGAGCTGAGGAGAATGCTGACGTCTTGCCCATCCAGGACAATTTTCCTGATGAAAATTTGCTCACTTTCTCTTCTGTTTCTTCTATTTCTACCACCCCTTGGTTTGCAAATATTGTTAATTTTTTAGTTGCTTCTGTTTTTCCTCCCTTAGCATCACGAGCTCAAATCATAAAATTAAGAGTAATGCTAAGCATTATATTTGGGATGACCCCTATTTGTGGAAGTTATGCAGCGACCAGGTAATCAGGAGATGTATTCCAGATCATGGGATTGACTCGGTCCTGCAGTTTTGTCACTCTTCTGCACTAGGTGGCCATCTAGATTCAGAGGACAGCTCGCAAAGTGCTGGATTATGGTTTATATTGGCCCACCATCTTCAGAGATGCGTGGAAGATTTGTAGCACTTGTGAGCAGTGTCAGCAAGCAGGAGGATCCCTTACATGGAGACAGCAGATGCCTCAGCAACCCATGTTGTTCTGTGAGGTGTTTGATGTCTTGGGTATTGATTTCATGGGTCCCTTTCTTGTTTCTTTTGGTTTTTCCTACATTCTTTTAGTCTGTTGATTATGTTTCGAAATGGGTGGAAGCCAAAGCCACCGGGACTAATGATGCTCGGGTTGTTGTGGATTTTGTTAGATCTCACCTATTTTGCGGGTTTGGAGTACCCAGAGCTATTGTTAGTGATCAAGGCACCCATTTACGTAGCAGATCTATGCGAGGCTTTGCTCAAGAAGTATGGGGTGGTGCACAGAATTTCTACACCCTACCACCCCCAAACCAACGGGCAAGCCGAAATTTCAAACAGGGAGATAAAGAGAATCTTAGAGAAGATTGTCCAGCTCAATAGAAAAGACTGGAGTAACAGGTTGGATGATGCTCTTTGGGCGCATAGGACTGCCTACAAAGCACCCATAGGGATGTCCCCTTATCGGGTTGTCTTTGGTAAGGCATGTCATTTACTGTTGAGATTGAGCATCGGGCCTATTGAGGTCGTGAAGACTTGCAATTTCTCCATAGATCAGGCTGGTGAGGAAAGGCGGTTGCAACTAAATGAGCTTGATGAGATCCGCTTAGAAGCCTACGAGAATTCAAAATTCTACAAGGAAAAAACCAAGAAGTTCCATGACAGCTTGATAGCTAGAAAGGATTTCATGGTTGGCCAGAAAGTTCTGTTATACAATTCTCGGCTCGGACTCATGGGTGGTAAGTTACGATCAAAGTGGATTGGACCTTTTGTTGTTACTAATGTTTATCCTTATGGTACAGTTGAGATCAAAAGTGAATCCACGAGATAAGAGCTTTAAGGTCAACGGGCACCGATCTGAAGCCACTTCCTCAGCAATCCTTCTTTGTTGGATCTTTGTTGTGGAGGAGATGTCTCTGCTTGACCACGCTTCTCTCCCACCATGACTTAGGGAGTTTTCTTTTTCCTTCTCCCTCTTTACTTTTTATTGCACTTGTCGGATCTATTGATTGTTCGATTTCTCGATCTTACGTTTGTGCCACATTGGGACAATGTGTAGTTTAAGTGTGGGGGGAGACTGTTCTTTGTTTAAGTCTTTCTTGTTGTTTTTTTGTTAGTTTGAGTCTTTGTCGTGTGTACAGTTTCGCATATTTCCTTTTGATTTACGGGTTTTGTTTAGGTTGTAGGCTCTTACTTCACTCTTGGATACGAGTTGCTTGATCTTGTATGGATTGAAATCCTTACTTTTCTCTGCTTGGAGCGATGATTATGAGGCTTGAGAGGTTGATTTAATTGTGACAGAAGTTATACCATGTGTGAGGATTTGAGCCACTATCTATTCTTTCTTGTGTATTATGCTTCTTGATTGCTTGCACAGTTGCCTTGTCTTGACTCTGTTTGATACTTCTTGGTTCACATGCATGTTTGGACATGATTAAGGCATTTGTTCTCATAAGCCCCTGGCCAAATAAGCTTACCACTGAATTAATTCCTTTGTTAACCCCTGTTGAGCACTGCATTCCCTTTCTTTGTTTGAAGCTCATTACAAGCCTTAAGTGAAAAACCTATGATTACCTTAACCTTAGGGAATTTTTGGAGCTTTGGAATCGTTTTGGGAATAAGTTCTTGAATAAGTGTGGGGGTGTCTCATTGGTTATTGTATTTTGGCTAGTTGGTTCTTCCTGCTGTACATATCTCAGCGTTTCATGATGTATTGTTTAGTCACTGCAAAAAAAAGAAAAGAAAAAGAAAAAGAAAAAGTGGTTTTGTTTGAGACAAAAGAAAAGGAATGGTGTTAGAGGTTTATTAGAGGTTTTTGGGTTTGCTCTTATGCTTATTTCTTACTCATTCCCCATTGCTCCTCTAGTTCCTCTGGTTTGTAGCTACTTATCCTATATTTTATCCTCTACCCTGTCCTTGACCACATTACAACCCTGGAAAGACCTTATGATCCTTATGTGCATGTTTATTAGGTGTTGATTTTAGAGGCTTGCCAAGTCTATCTGTTGCTTGTTTTTCATGAGTGCTTTGAGAGTATACAGTTACCTAGGCACTTGAGAGATACAGTGATACAGTGCATCTTGTGAGATTCTATTGCTTTTAATTCACCTCTTGATGTTGACTGATTGTCTTACCATGTTTTGACATGTTTGGATGATTTCCATAAGTATCTAGTTTCTCTGATTCTTTGTGTGTTGGATGTTGTCTACTCTCTTTCTGTTCCCAGGATTCATTAAGGAGTTCATAAATCTGTTTGTTTTCTTGTGTGTCTTCTTGTTTCTGTTTCTTCCTGTTGGGTCGCTCTCTTTGATATCTTTGGAGTTGTTCCTTGCTTTGAACTTTGATTTTGCCCAGGAGTGCAAAAGGCTAAGTGTGGGGGAATTTGATGAGTCATTATTTTCCCTTATTTTCTTACCTTTCTGTACTTGTTTTCATCTCTGATTTGTGCTTAATTGTTTATATTTTGTACTAATTTCTATTAGGGCTATAATTGGACCAGAAATTCATATTTTAATTATTTGAATTTTCTAAGTTTAATTATTCCAATTTTTATTTTCAGGGCAGTTTAAAATTATTTTGGGCTTGGAATTAATTCATGGACTTCAAGAGGAGCTGCCATGTCACCACTGCCATGTCACTACTGCCATGTCAGCTGCCACGTCACAACTTGGACCAGATTTGTTTTTTTTTGTTTTATTGGGCCCAATGGGGTCTAGGTTTTCGTGCCCATGCAAACGTGAGAGGGCAGCTAGAAGGAGGGCAGCTGAGGGGGGCGAAAAAGAAGGCTGTATCATTTTGGGACCTTTACGTTTCTTTTCGGCTAGAGAGACTAGTTGGTTTTTTTTTTATTTTTTTTCTTTCTTCTGCCTGGAGAACGAGAGTTTTGTTTTTGCCCTTTAGTTCACAATTTGTTTTACTATTCCAGAATTCTAGTTTGTTCTTCATTCCATTTTGTGTTTCTGCATTTTTCTGTTCTGTTCGTTTTCTGTTCCCCACTGCATTTTTGTTTTCGATTTTGTTTTCCATTTTCTATTTGCGTTTTCATTTTGTGTTTACGTTTTCTGTTTTGCAATTGCGTTTCCATTTTCTGTTTTCTTTGCAATGTGTTTTCTGTTTTCTGAGTTAATGGAAGGCTAAAACCCCAGGGTGGGGCTCTTGGGCATGCTGCACTCACTGATGGAGGTTCTGTGCGTATTATGGCTTCGTACGTTTGATTCTCCTCTGTGAAGTCTCTGTTCTGGAGGATGCTTAATCCTGCGGAAGGAGACCTTAAAAGGTTCACGTTTGCTTAATTCGTGTAGGGAAGTCTGGGGTTAACTTTTGCTTAGTTGGTTAATCTATACCGAACAAGGATTAAAACAGACTGATAATCTGTTGTGAACCAAGGATGTCAGAGATGCATTGTGTTCAAGAGTCTTGCCTATATTAATTACTGTAACTAATTTGTTGTTTGTCTGCTGTATTCTAATTAACCCCTGTTATCTGTCCAAAAACCCCCCCCATTGCATGTTCAATCCTTTGACAGTGAGAATTGGTCCTTGGGAGACGACCTAGGAGTCATTTCTAGTACTGCATTTAATTGTTTTTATTTGACCGAGTACGACATCGATCAGCCTCCTAGGCATGCATCATTTGGTATCAAAGCTCTAAGGTATCAAACATGATGTGTGGGGATAAAAAACATGAAGAACATGGTGAAAGGTGCAGTTTCTATCTTTCATATTGCTTATATGGTTTATGATGTGTTCAAAGTTTCAAAACTAGTTGGACATTGAAAACCATAGCAAAATCTAGAAAAAAAAAATAGTTTCGGTCTCTAATTTCAGTCTCTAAATCTGTAATTTTTGGAAATTCTGGTTGCTGTTTTTCAGTCACGAAAACTGTCACAGTTTCAGTCTCTATTGCCGTCTCTAATTTTGTGGTTTTCTGAATTTCAGTTTCTAATTTTCTGGTTGCTGTTTTTCAGTCTCTAAATCTGTTTTTCCAGTTTTATACATGTTTTCTTGGCTAATCTTGGTTAATGAAGTGATGTTCTATGAAACCTATTAGGTGTTTGATAAAAGAACATTCATTAATCACTTGATTACCATTAGATGTGTCTTCCTTTTGTTGTTTTTGAGTGATATGTTTGTCAAGTTTTCTTTACCATCTAATTCTTGTATTACTTGATTTGTTTAGTTTCAATTTCTCTTTAGGATTTCTTGTGATTAGAATTGATCATTTGGACTCCAAACATTAGGGGCTAAGTGTTCAAACTTTGTGAGACTAACTCTTGGTGGATGTGTTTAGGCATTGAACATAAAAGCACAATTTAAAACAAAAAGAAAAAGAAATCTAAGGCCGAATTCAAACAAGCCTTGGTTAAATACTTGTGCATCAAAAATCAAAAAGAAAATCAAGTTTCCTTGCCTATACACATTGATTGATTGCTTGGTCATTGGTTTGGCAAATTAGTCCTATCATTTGTGGATGTTAGTGAACTTCTTTTCACTTGAAATCTTGACTAGAATTTGTGCTAAATTTTTTGAGTAATCTTTCCATTTTTCTTGGTGCTTTTCTTGTTTTGATTTGTTCCAAATTGTCATATTAATAGTTACTCTCTTGTGTCCCTTTCTTGCTTTTACCCTTTCTAGTTTTTTAGTCTTTAAAATTCCTATAAGTTTTGTCTTGTAGTTTTCTTGTCCTTTGGAACTCTAAGTGTTTTGGCCAATCATTACATCTTTCACTTGAATAGGATACCAAATTGGGTTCTTGGATTTTGAAGAAGCATCTTGAAACCTTTTAAGAGATTTGCTTAAAGTGAGAGAGAGTGAGATTTTGCAAGTTAATATCACCAAGGCCGAGACATATAAAGTGTTTTTGCTAACCCATACTTGTAGTTGTTTGTTGTTTTCTTGTGTAGATATGTCTAATCATGAAGAAAATCCTCCTTTGTCTCCAAGACATGCCCACTTATATGCAAGAGTTGAGAAACTTACAAGACAAATAGCCCAAACTCAACTCAACTTGCAAGCATATGAGGGAAGGAGAAGAGGAAGAAGAACTCCTCATGAAGAGAGTGATGAATCCCATGAGGATCATCACCGCACCTATCATAGAGCAAGAAGAGGAGGAAGAAATTTGTATCAAGATAGTTTAAACAAAAGCAATGTAAAATTCCCTAAATTTCTTGGGGATAGTAATCCCGAATTGTACTTTGAATGGGAATCCAAAGTTGAACAAATTTTAAGTGTGTATGATTTTGAAGATCTTATACAAGTTAAACTCATTACTCTTGAATTTGAACAATATGCTTTGGTATGGTGGAATCAAATCCAAAAAGAATTTCTTAATGGTAGAAGGTTGGCCATTACTTCATGGCATGATCTTCAAATGTGTATGAGAGATAGATTTGTTCCTTCTTTTTACAGGAAAGAATTGTATCTAAAGCTTCAAAGGCTTACACAAGGAACAAGGAGTGTTGAAGAATATTTCAAGGATTTAGAGTCTGCCATGGCTAAGGCCGAAATTCAAGAAAGCTTGGAGGCCACAATGGCTAGATTTCTCAATGGTCTCCAAAGATAAATTCAAGATGTAATAGAATTACAAGAGTATCACACCTTGGAACAAATGGTGCATCAAGCCACCAAGGTGGACAAACAACTTCAAAGGAGAGGAGCTCAAAAAAAGACATATAATCCTAGTTCTTGGAAGGATAAAAGTAAAAACAAATGGGAGGATCATAAAAAGCTAACCGAGAGCCAAGGTAAGTCTTCTTATTCTAAATCCAATGAGAAACCTAATGCTTCAACTTCTTCAAGATCAAGTTCAACAAAATGTTTTAAATGTTTGGGATATGGACATATTGCATCCGAATGTCCATCCAAAAGAAACATGGTCTTGAAAGGAGGAAAAGTATTTAGTGAACACACTTCTCAAGAGTCTTCTCCTAAGTCTTTATCTCATTCTTCTTCACCTAACTCTAGTGATGATGAGTGTATTCATCCAAGTGAGGGAGATCTATTGATTATGAGGCGCATGTTGGGTCAAGTATCCAAAGATTTTGATGATACCCAAAGAGAAAATATTTTTCACACTAGGTGTCTCATAAGGGATAGATTGTGTACTCTCATCATTGATGGAGGGAGTTGTACAAATGTGGCTAGTAAGAGATTAGTCGAAAAACTTGGTTTACCCATTATATCTCATGCTAGACCATATAAATTACAATGGTTAAGTGAAGAGGGGGAGATAGTTGTTGACAAACAAGCTTTTGTTTCTTTTTGCATTGGAAAGTATAAAGATGAGGTCCTTTGTGATGTGGTTCCCATGGAGGCAAGTCACATACTATTGGGAAGGCCATGGCAATATGATAGAAAAGTGTATCATGATGGCCTAAACAATAAATTTTCATTTGAACACATGGGAAAGAAAATTGTTTTGAAACCACTCACACCAAGGGAGGTTCATGAGGACCAAATCAAAATGAGAAAGAAAAGAGAGCAAGAAAAGAAAAGTGCAAACCATGAGCATGGAGTATCCAAATCTGCACATGAAAACAAAAATAAAGAAAAGAAGGAGAAAACTAGCCTCTACATGTCCTCCAAAGAGGCTAGGAAGGTAATTAATGAAAATAAAGTTTGTTTTTTAATTATGCCTAACAAAGTTTGCTTGTCTTCTACATTTTCTTCACCATCTATTTCATCTTTAGAAGTGGCGGCTGTGATTGAAGAGTTTGTGGATGTTTTTCAAGATCCTCCAAAGGGACTTCCAACCCTTAAGAGGTATTGAACATCACATGGACTTAATTCCTGGAGCTACTCTACCAAATAGGCTCGCATACATGAGTAATCCTCAAGAAACAAAGGAGATTCAAAAACAAATTGAGGGACTCTTGGAGAAGGAATGGATAAGGGAAAGCATGGGTCCTTGTGCTATGCCTGTGATATTGGTGCCTAAGAAAGATGGTTCTTGGAGAATGTGTATTGATTGTAGAGCAATAAACAATATTACTATTAAATATAGACATCCTATTCCACGTCTTGATGATATGCTTGATGAACTCCATGGTTCAAAAATATTTTCGAAAATAGATTTGAAAAGTGGTTATAATCAAATTAGGATTAGAGAAGGTGATGAATGGAAAACCACTTTCAAAACTAAACATGGACTTTATGAGTGGATGGTTATGCCTTTTGGACTTACTAATGCTCCAAGTACTTTTATGAGATTGATGAATCATGTGCTTAGATCTTTCATTGATAGATTTGTTGTGGTTTATTTTGATGATATTCTCATTTACAGTCTTACTTTGAATGATCATATTTCTCATCTTAGAATGGTGCTTGGTACTTTGAGGTAATATTCACTTTATGCTAATAAAGAAAAATGTTCATTTTGCATGGATAATATTATATTCCTTGGTTGTGTGATAATTGATAAAGGAGTGCAGGTTGATGAAGAAAAGATCAAGGCAATTCAAGAATGGCCTACTCCTTCCACTATCAATGACGTGAGGAGTTTTCATGGCTTAGCTAGTTTTTATAGGAGATTTGTTCCAAACTTTAGTACCATTGCATCTCCTTTAAATGAAATTGTAAAAAAAGATGTTGGATTTAAGTGGAAAAAGGAGCAACAACTTGCTTTTGAAAAATTGAAGGAACTTTTGACTCATGCTCCTATTCTTGCACTTCCTAACTTTTCTAAATCTTTTGAAATTGAATGTGATGCATCAAACATTGGGATTGGGGCTGTTTTGTTACAAGAAAATCATCCCATTGCATATTTTAGTGAAAAGTTAAAGGGAGGGCATTTGAATTATTCCACTTATGACAAGGAATTGTATTCACTTGTTAGAGCATTGCATACATGGCAACATTATTTGCTTCCAAAAGAATTTGTCATTCATAGTGATCATAAAGCATTGAAGTATTTGAAAAGTCAAGGCAAGCTTAACAAGAGGCATGCCAAATGGGTAGAATTTATTGAGCAATTTCCTTATGTCATTAAACACAAACAAGGGAAAGTCAACACAGTAGCAGATGCATTATCTAGGAGACATACATTTCTTACTATGGTTGAAACAAAATTTTTGGGTTTTGAACATATTAAAGGTTTGTTGAACATGATTCTGAGTTTTCTTCTATTTTTCAAGAATGTTCTAAAGGTTCTAAAGAGGGATTTTTCATTCATGATGGTTTTCTTTTTAGATCTACTTGCTTGTGTATTCCTCAAGGATCTTTAAGAATGTTAATTGTGAAGGAAGCTCATGAAGGAGGCTTGATGGGACACTTTGGGATCACAAAGACTTTAGAAGTTGTTAAAGAGCATTTTTATTGGCCACATTTGAAAAGAGATGTACAAAGAATTTGTGATAAATGTATTGTTTGTAAAAAGGCCAAATCTAGAGTCTTAGCTCATGGACTGTATACTTCCCTTCCCATTCCTAATATGCCTTGGACTGATATTTCAATGGACTTTGTGTTGGGCCTTCCAAAGGCCAAGACGGGTAATGATTCTATTTTTGTGGTAGTGGATCGTTTTTCAAAAATGGCCTATTTTATTCCATGCCACAAAGTGGATGATGCTTGTCACATTGCGAATATTTTCTTTAAAGAAGTAGTGCGCATGCATGGGCTCCCAAAGAGCATAGTGTCTGATAGAGATTCCAAGTTTGTAAGCCACTTTTGGAAAACTTTATGGGGTAAGCTGGGTACTAAACTTTTATTTTCTACTACATGTCACCCCCAAACAGATGGACAAACAGAGGTGGTAAATAGAACTTTATCTCAACTACTTCGTTGTTTGATTTCTAAAAATTTAAGAGAGTGGGAGGAGCTTCTTCCTCATGTGGAGTTTGCCTATAATAGGGTGGTGAACTCTACAACCTCCCATTCTCCTTTTGAAGTGGTTTATGGATTTAATCCTTTGACTCCTCTGGACCTATTACCTCTTCCCAATCTTGATGCTATGATCTGTAGTGATGGTTTAGAAAAAGTAAAATTTGTGAAAGATTTACATTCTAAGATCAAAGCTAAAATTGAGAAGAAGGTTGAAAAATGTGCAAAGTCAGCCAATAGAGGAAGAAGGAAAGTGACATTTGAACCTGGTGATTTGGTATGGATTCATTTGAGGAAGGAAAGATTTCCTACTCAAAGAAAATCTAAACTATTGCCAAAGGCGGATGGACCTTTCAAAGTTCTTGAAAAAATAAATGACAATGCATACAAAATAGATTTACCTTCCACATATGAAGTAAGCAATAGTTTTAATGTGAGTGATTTATCTTTGTATGATGTAGGTGCCCCAAATTCGAGGACGAATTCTTTTCAAGAGGGGGAGGATGATGTGATCTCATTCCATGAAGAACCTCAATCAATGCAAGGAGGAGTCACCACAAGAAGAAAAGGAAAAGAAATTATGAAAAAAGAGCTTACAAAAATATTTGAAGAAAAGGAAGGAAGAAAAACAAGAGGAATGTACAAGAAACTTGAAGACGACATTAGAAATATCAATAGTTCTTGTAAATTCCTTGAAAATAAAAATAGTTTAGTTTCTTTTATGACTTTGTCACAAATAAACACAAGAGGAGGGGTGTTTGGACATAAGGATAACATTTAGTGGGAAGGGCCTTGTTTGGAAAGCTAGGGAGCATCTCCAAACATGGCCTAAACCATTCACCTTCCACCCATGTGCATGCATTTTCGTTTTCCCCTCTATATAAGGGTGTAAGTGTCATTTGTAACATAACTTTGAAGATTAATTGAGAGCAAGAGCAATTCTCTTTGAAGTTCAAGAGGTATTCCTCATTTTCTTTGAATCTTATCTTGAGTTTTTCTAAATTCAAGTGGTGATTGTCTTTTGCACTTATCTTTTCTCTTGAAAAGTGGCATGTTCTTCATCTCTTTCTCTCTTCCATATTTTCCTTTTCATGTTCTTGTTTTGTTCTTCATGTGCTGCACCTATATGGATCAATTCTAGCCATTTGCACCGATTAAATTCAAGTTTAATTCATTTTATGCCTTCCTATGCATGTGTTCTTGATTTTAATTGGAACCCTAGCATTTGGGGGAATTTCGATTTTCATGTTCTTCTATGATAATCTTCATGTTATTTTGATTTTCTATGCTTCTACACATGTTTGAGAGATCCTACAACACATACAATGCCTCCTAGGCATGCATCAGTCTTCAAAACTTAAATTTTGAAAAAGATAGAATTTGTGCAGCATGCCAAAAAGGAAACCAAACCAAAAATTCCTTTAAAAGTAAGAAAATTCTTTCTACCTCAAAACCATTAGAGCTTTTACATATGGATTTATTTGGACCTTCTAGAACAAGAAGCTTAGGTGGTAATTACTATACTTTAGTAATAGTAGATGATTATTCTAGATTTACATGGACTTTCTTTTTAGTAACTAAAAATAATGCCTTCAACTCTTTTAAAAAATTTGTCAAGGCTATTCAAAATGAAAAAGATATAAAAACAAAGTTTTTATGAAGTGATCACGGTGGGGAATTTCAAAATAATTTGTTTGAAACCTTTTGAAGAACTAGGAATCTCACATAATTTTATTTTATTTTGTCCAACAACACCCCAACAAAATGGAGTAATAGAAAGGAAGATTTAGCTAGAACAATGTTAAATGAAAATAATCTTCCAAAATATTTTTGGGTTGATGCAGTTTCTATAGCATGTTATGTATAAAATAGAATTTTAATAAGACCTTTTTTAAAACTAACCCGTTATGAAATTTTTAAAGGTAGAAAACCAAAAATTTCTCATTTCAAAGTTTTTGGTTGCAAATGTTTTGTTTTAAATAATGAAAAAGATAACCTTGAGAAATTTGATTCAAAAGTAGATGAAGCAATATTTTTAGGATACTCTTTAACCAGTAAATCATATTGAGTATACAATAAGAGAACATTACATGTAGAAGAATCTGTTCATATAACCTTTGATGAATTTTTGGACCTTGAGGAAAACTCTCTTGAGTCAAGAAAGAAATCTATAGATATAGAAGAAGAACAAGGTGCAATTGAAAAAGATCAACCACAAGAAGGAAGCATGGAGAAACATAGAAATAGTCAAGAAGAAGGAATTGACTATGATGAAACCTACACCCCCGTTGTAAGACTAGCCTATGCAAAAATTATGAAGTTCAAGTTATATCAAATGGATGTAAAAAGTGCTTTCCTAAATGGATATATCAAAGAGGAAGTTTATGTTTGTCAACCTCCTAGTTTTGAAGACTATCAACATCCAAATCATGTTTACAAGCTAAAGTAGACAATTTATGGACTGAAACAAACACCTTCAAGAATATGGATGTACTTAAAGATGAATTGTTTATTGATCTTGTTATTTGACTCACATAATTTATTATGTTTTACACTAACTCATTTGTACTAATCTTGAGCTGACTACAAAGTCAAGCAATTTCTTTCATTATATCATAATAGGTATTTTCTTGATCATTATCAAAAAGGGGGAGAATGTTACCAAAGAGGAGAAAGTCAACACTCTTCGAAGACAAAAGTATAAGTTTTGATGAATTCTCAAGCAAGCCAAATCAAGATCATTGAATGAAGAATTGGAGCTCAAGCTGAAGAATTTAGAGTGTCAAATCATTATGGAATAAGAGAAATGAAAAGAGGAAAACACAGATCAAGCACTCCTTCACTAGTGAACCATTTAAAAAGAATAAAATTGAGTTTTTACACACATAATCTATTATGTTCATGACATAATCGATTATGTCGTGTTTTTTAAAAATATCATTTTTAACACTCACATAATCGATTATGGACATAACGTAATCGATTATGTGCAACAGATTTTCAAAAATAAATATTTTTTAAAATATAAACTGATTTTTAAAAAAGGTAAACCTCTTCCCATATTTTCTCAAAGATTTTCCTTCAGTTATTTAGAGGATTAAAACTGATTTTCGAAATTATTAATTTGAGTTTTTGAATTATTTTTTAAATTTAATTCAAAATTATTTCTTTATAATTAACCTAATCAAGGAGGAAAATACACATTGAATAGAACTGACATTGAGCACGAAAATATTGAGGTTTCCAATCTTTGTTCTACAATTTTGATTAAGTCACTTGTGAAAGGAGCTAACTGTTTGTGCTACCATTTTAGATTCTCTCTTTCCAGGTGATATTGTTCCTATTATTGTTTGATTATCTGTAAACGCCATAGTTGGTGTAGTTTCCATCCTTTGTGATTGTTAAGGGAGGTGTTTCATCTCTTGTGTGATCAAGAGAGGTGTGTTATCATCCTTTGAAGTTTTTCAAGGGAGGTCTTTCATCTCTTGAGGGATTCAAGAGAGGTGTTCAGTCTTTAGGTTTATTCTTTTGCATGTTTCAATTGTAATATTGGTTGTAATTGAATTTTCTAAAGAGAGTGATTGGGGATCATTTCACGTCAGCCCAAAAACCGACGTTGAAAGAGGCGACGTTAAAAGTAATATTTTCAACGTCGGTTCAATTTGAACCGATGTTGAAAGTCACAGGACTTTCCATGTCGGTTAAGGCAAAAATCGACGTTGAAAGTGTCCCAGACTTACAACGTCGGTTCTTGCCTTAACCGACGTGGAAAGTCCTGTGACTTTCAACGTCGGTCCAAATTGAACCGACGTTGAAAGTTTCCTCTTTAACTGCAATGCAGTTTCTAATTTTCTCATTTTCCCTAAATTTTAGTACCTGCATATCAAGCAAACCAGCAAACAATTTCATAAATTTCAAATAGCTAAATTTCAAGTGAATTATATATATTGAATAATTATTTAAATTTGTTCTATTTACAATTGTATAAATAAAATTACAATAAAAGTACTCCTATTGTTCCCTATTTCTAATTTCTAAAAACTTCTGTGCCCACTTTTCTCGGACTTGGTCGATAGACTCTGTGGGCAAGGGTTGGGTATCATTGAATACCTGGAACAAAATGAAAGTATGTTAGGTATGACAAGTAGGAAACTTTACCAAAATGAAAGTATGTTAGGAAACTTTACCAATACAATTTTGGAGGAATAGGGTTTTGGAGGACTAACCTTGTCTCCAAGTATCTCTGATATTCCCAAAAACTATAAGCCACATCCAATACATTACGTAGTAGCCACATTCGTAGCTACCGGTTTGTCTATTAATCTATAATGAATTGAAGAAGTCATTAGTTGTGAAAAATACATATTCAATATTCATTAGAGAATTAAAAGTAACCTTACATGTAGGATTTCCCGGTGTGGGTTAGTGGCTTTGGCGATGTGCATTCCATCAATGGTACTGCACACCTTAATAGCACTTGTTGAGAAGTTATTAGTCAATATATGAACATTACTTATATTTGAAAACACAAACTTTAAAATACTTACCTATTCAAAATGTTCTTTAAATCGAGTATCTGGTTTTTATTCAAAGAACAAAACCGATTATACTGATCTTCTCCGGACGACTCGATGAGGAAGAGTTGCCAATGATGCCTTGAAAAATAAAATGTTTAGAATATAATTCAATCACAATAAAAACAATAATAAACTTATATTGACTTACTGGAATAAATATGCTCCAAGATATCCTTTTAGAGGTGAGGATCCAATTTTGGATATATCTTTGGACTTCCTCCCTTCTATTTCCAGCTGCTTGGATTGGTGAGGCTCGAAAAATCCATAGACATCCGAAGCTCCACTGCTCCTCAGCCAATTCATCCATCATCCTAAAAAATGAAAAATAATAACATGTTATATATTAAATAATGAAATTGAAATTATAATAATAAATATGTACTTACATTGTCCAAAGTTGTAAAATAGAGATGTTGAGATCCCTATTACCCAATGTGACCTCTGAGATGTCAGAATATGAAATGTAGAGAGGGAAGCTTGCATTATCTATCCCAAATCTCCTAGCATCCCAACGAATCTCAAAGGAGTTGGCATAATATTCTGCAGAGGCATGGATCAACTCAACAATTGGATTTTTGGGAGAGTCTGCTTGTTTTCCTTTAGTATGTTCGGAAGCGGCACGACTTTTAGGCTTCAGAACATCCTACATGTTTAAAACAATACTACTTAATACAGAAATAACATTTTCGAAGTCATTAACATAAAAATTACATACCTTTTAGAAACTTGTCTCACTAAATGTTGGGGCCAAGTAATGAATGTGTGAAGGGCTGTCCCACCACATGTACCTCATCGGTAGGCACGGGGACTCGAGCATCGGCATCTCGAATCTCTTCTACCACCACTCTCAAATAACCAGGTGGCAAAGGCACCTTGTGGATGGTAGAAGCCCCTTCTGAGCCGAACCAAGGGCCACCAATCTTGGTTCAAGCAACCCATCCTCCACCAATAAGGCGCATTGTTTCATCCCAAAAGATGGACCTGTGGATGCATGATATATTTCAATTAACATTTTTAATGAAGACATATATGAAAAATAAATAACGATTTTACCTATCGGTGCAGGTGCGAGTGCAGCGGCGACAACGGGAGAAGCTAGAATAGGAGCGGGATTACTTGGAAGTACTTCCCATTGTGCCAACGGATGGAGGAGATGGTCGAGCGTGTTGGTGGGAAGATGCCATCCTAAGCGCCAAGTCCGGAAACATGCTAAGTAGGCTGCTCCTGAACACTGTCTTTGCGATGGCCGGTGTCGGCTCATTTGTGAGCTTCTTCTCCAACTCTTCTTCATTAATTGTTGAGCTCTAGGTATTCTTGACTGGTGCCCCAAAATAATGTCGAATACCCACACCGGTCCCCACACCCCAAACACGGCCGGGGTGTTCATCTTTACCAATAGCAGTGGTCAGTATATCCTGACGACCACATGGAACGAAAGTTCCCTGTGTACACTGCTCCTCCAAGGAATCCTACAATAAATTTAACACATTATATATATAAATGTACAAGTGTAACAAATTAATCATATTAGGGTTAAAAAGAATAGTAACTTACAATCCTATCTGCTATATGTTGAGCCTCCTCAGATGTCATCCCACCGGAAGGCTTTTGACGAGCTCTCTTCCAAGTTTGATGACGTTTAGGAGGAGATGGTGGGGGGAGATCATCCTGGCTTATACCAGAACTGGCTGCTTCTTTTTCTCTGAGTGCAAGAATAATTGAGGGCCAATCTATGCTCACATTATTAAGGAATCCATACATTAAGAGGATGTCTTCCTTAGTAAGTTGGGCATGATTAGTGCCTCTAGCAACTAAAACCCAAACAATAACATAATGCAACATTCTCTCATTTAATTTCACATTACCAACTTTGTACAAGTTTTCAACTTGTAAATTCGGATCCTTGCAGAATTTTCTGAATTCCACTAGCTTGTTGAAGTCCTCAAAGCCATATGTGATGTTTATGCCTTGAGTTGAGAGACCAGCTACATTGTTCCATAATTCTTCATCAAAGTGGATCCTTACACCCTTCACTTTAGTGCTTGGACTAGCTGTCCTTGAGGTTAAATTCATGTAAAACACTCTAACCAAGTCTGGATAGAATGCCCCTTCCATCTCCACAAATTGTTGCAGCCCACTTGCTACTAACAATTCCTAAAATTGAAACCCGTGAGATCTAAAAAATTCACAAGACAGATATTTAGGGGTAAGAATTTTCCTGTCCTTCCACTTGTTAACAAACCCAATTTGCATATCTTCATCAGAGATCCAACCAGCAAGAGTTGGAGGTCTCCTTTCTTAATGTTGAGAAGACATAGGCTCCTTGCCTCTTCTCCTTGATGGCATCTTCCTTCTTCTTTGATCAACCATAGTGATGATGTAAAAGACAAGAGAAATTGCACAACGAAATAATATAGTAACAGAGAAAGCACAGAGAATTAATTCGCACAAGAACAGAAGATATCAGCAGAAAACAACAAGAGTGAGAGAGAGTGAGTGAGGCACATTGAATTCTCAATCTAGCTATTTATAGGAAGGAAATTCGGTCATAAAACGTTGATTTAATGAAAATATATTCGTTGGGAATGAATATAGCCGTTTGAATAAAACAAAACTCATGAAAACATGGCCAACGTTCGAAAATCAGAGTTGCAGAAAAACACAGAACGGTGCATTTAATCGATTATGTTCTTCATTTAATCGATTATTTGCCTTAGAAATTTTCCAGAAAACGAAAACTTAGAAATTTAATCGATTATGTGCATTCCTTAATCGATTAAATTGCTCCCCAGCGCTTTAATCGATTATGTCATGAACTTAATCGATTATGTTATAAAACATTTTCACAAACAGCGCGTTTAATCGATTAACACTCGAAACCTAATTGATTAAATACGTAAATTTTTGTAAAACGCTGAATTAACATCAAAATCAACAATAACACTTACCTGGAACCTTTCTAAGCTCATAAAATCTTACTTGAGATAAAAGTTTGGTAAATATGCCAACTTGTTGATGTTTTTGCCTCCCTTCATAAACTTGATCACTTGCTATCTCAACACCGAAGAGGCTTTTTGATAAGAGGAACCAGCCTACAATACAAACAAGAAAAATACTGGTCCTCTAAAATCACTTATTAGAGTCCTTATGGGTTAGAAACAATTTTTCCTTTGGGAACCCATTTGTATCTCCCATTAGGAACACTAAAACGTTTAATATTGCATCTATTAACAGAATGACCTTTATCCATACAATAAAAACACGTAGGAACATTTGTTCTTGTTGAGAAATATGCATTTTTATAAAACTTCTTTTTAAGATCATTTGTTTTATTAACGAAATGAGGAACTTCGAAAATCTTTTTCGAATTTGATGATTCTCCTTGAACAAAAACAATTTTGTTTGATTTGTGATTATTTTTGAAATTGTAACCGAGTCCTGCTTTTCCGTATAAACCTTTATTGTCTTTCAAAACATTATTTAAATTATTATTATCCATTGTAATGTTTGAAAGAGATGTTTCAAGATAAGAAACCTTGTTAGCAAGAACACTACAATTTTCACAAACAGGAATTTTGGTTTTGCATTTGCAAGGAATTTTCGCTTTTTCCAAATCATCTTTCAAAACCTTTTTCTCTTCTTCTAAATCAATAACTTTCTTTTCAAGAACCTTATAATCATTTTTCAATTTATTGTAAACCGAAGAAAGCTTTTCAGATTTTTTACAAAGATTGAGAAATTCTTCAAGCAATTCATCATAATCATTAGGAAGATCAGAATCGCTTACCTCACTACTTGTGGATTCCGCATCATCATCTGCCATAAGACATATATTGGCTTCTTCTTCTGACTCACTTGCGCTAGAAGAACTTACATCATTATCTTCCCAAGCGATGTATGCCTTCTTTTTCTTCTTATCAAAAGGCTTCTTGTATTTCTTTGCCTTTTCCTCATCCTTCTTGATGTTGGGGCAATCCGACTTCAAGTGTCCCCTTTTTCCACAACCATAGCATTTAAAGTTATCAAGAGAATTTAGGTTTTCAGTTTTCTTACCTTTCTTGAAATTCCCTTTGTTCTTGATGAACTTTTTGTACTTTTTGACAAACAAGCTGATGTCATTGCATTCAAGATCATCATCTGTGTCACTACTCTCATCTTTATGAGATTCCGCTTTAAGAGCAACACCTTTTCTTTTGACTTCTTCATCTTCTCCTTTGAAGCGTCCAAGTTCCATTTCATGTTCTCTAAGCTTCCCGAAGAGAGTTGTCATGTTCATGTTTGAAAGATTCTTTGATTCTGTGATGGCCGTCACTTTAGGTTGCCAAGTCCTGTCCAAAGATTTCAAAATTTTGACATTTAATTCTTCAGTATCGAATTTCTTACCTAACGCCTTGAGGTGATTTACAATGTGAGTAAATCTCTTTTGGACATCGTATATGGTTTCTCCTTTGCTCATACGGAACATTTCATACTCCTGAATCAAGGTATTTTTCCTTGATCGTTTCACGTCTTCCGTTCCTTCATGTGTGACTTCTAAAGTGTCCCACATCTCCTTTGCTGTAGTGCAATCTGATAACCTGTAAAACTCATCAATGGTTAAAGCAGATGCTATCATGTTACACGCCCTTATGTCGCATTGATTCTGGTTGTACTCGTCTTTGCTCCAATTTGCTTTCTTTTTAGGTACCTGCGCTTCTTCAACAACAACCATAGGAATAAATGGACCATTTACAACTACATCCCAAACGCCTTGATCATTAGACCTTAGAAAAATCTCCATCCTCTTTTTCCAAAAAGGATAGTTTTCACCTGTAAAAAGAGGTGGTCTATGAATAGATGCACCTTCAGCAAAAGTTTGATTTTTGTCTGCCATAAGGATCTTGTTTTTGAATAACTTTCAAAAAACCAGCTCTGAGGCCAATTGTTAAATAAAGACGGCAGTGTAAAAGCCAAGAGGAGGGGTGAATTGGATTTTTAATGAAATTTTCTCTTTCAAATAAATTTTCAGGTTCTGAAAAACTTTCACAAACTTGGATGTGGATTTTTCTTATCCTTTGATTAATGCTGTTGGGATTAGCAATTGTTATAATGATCCACAATTAAAAGAGATAGAGAAAGAGAAATAACACAGAGATTTATACTGGTTCGGATTAAGCCAATCCTACGTCCAGTTCCCAACCACCACAAATCCGTGATGATTTTCCCCACTATCTTTAATTGAAATTACAAACACCAATTCATGCAATAACAAATAAAGATAAACGGAACACCTCCTCAGACACACTAGGATGAAACACCTCCCCAGACACACTGAGGATGAAACCCACCTCTCTTGACACATAAGAGATGAAACACCTCCCCAGACACACTGAGGATGAAACCCACCTCTCTTGACACACAAGAGATGAAACACCTCCCTTAGAACAGATCCAAGGGATGAATTTTCCCTTTACAGAAAATAGTAAAAGAATACACCTGATACGTGCTGGATAGAAAGCTTAAGCACAATGATCACCACTTCCAAAGACTTTATCAAACTGAAGAGAGCAGGAAAGCGACTTTGAAAAAGCTAAGGCGCAGAAACACTTTGAATATTTCGTGTTTTATTAGATGTTTTTAACCTAAGACATTCTCTTTCATTTTATAATTCGAAAATCCTCCAAAGTTTCCATTCTTAGGTTGATTCGGAATTGATTTCGCAAAAACGACTCATTTAATCGATTATATTAAAGGCTTAATCGATTATATCATGTTTAAAAACTGGAAAACAAATATCGTCTGATATAATCGATTAGATTAAGGCCATAATCGATTATATTAACCCAGAAAACAATATAATTGATTATAAAAAACACTTAATCCATTATTTAGTTCGTTAAACATTTTTGATTCAAATTTTAAGTTAAATAATCGATTATCTACATATGGTAATCGATTAAAAGCGTAGAAAAACGTTTTTGCGAGAAAACACCTTGCTCTCTTGTTTGGGAAGGTCTTGAATGGGATTTATGACTTACTCTTTTTATCCAACACCCAAAACAGAACCTTCTACTCTAGCTCTTTCAGCTCTTTGAGAAAATCTTCATCAATCTTCTCTCTTGAAAGCTTTGAATGCTCTTTATGCCTTTCCTTTTCTATCATGTAGCCTTCCTTTGTGAGATGGCACAAGTCTTTAATGTTGATAAAAACTTTCTAAAACTTCATCATCAAAACTGTAGGTCTTCATAAAACTCTGGTCTTGAAATATGCCAACATTCAGTATTTAAACCTTAGAGAAAATGTAGAGAGAATGGAGAGAGAATAGAGAGAATGGAGGTATGTGAAAAAAAACTACCCAACCAGTCTTTTGTTTTTATATATTGTATTATCTTTATAATCTAATATTTTTATAACTGAACATTTTTATAATATAATATTTGTATAACTGAATATCTTTATAACTGAATATTTTTATCAATCTAATATCCTTATAACAAAATATCTTTATAATATAATATTTTTATAACTGAATATTTTTATCAATCTAATATCCTTATAACAAAATATTTTTATAATATAATATGTTTATATTCTGATATCTTTATAATTTAAAATATTGGGGTGTTACAATCTTCCCACCATTAAAAATTTTCGTCCTCGAAAATTGACTTACCAACATACATAAATGGATATGATTCTCTCATTTGGTTCTTTAGTTCCTAAGTAATTTACCCATCCGGTCATTCTACACCACCTAACCCATGTCATTCATTTTGTCTCGTAGTTGCTTCATCCGAAAATTAATCACTTTTACGGCTTGATTTTTGTAGATAGGTCTTCTCTAATTTGTACATCGTCTTACTCCAAACTATGGACTGGATCATGCACTTATTTCCTTAATGTTATGTAGATTTTCCAAATGAGGGGACAAAGCCAACTCATAAGCCACTCGCACCAATCTTCCAGAGAATTTGATATGGCTCAATGAATTTCATAGTCAATTTCCTAGATTTTATAGTTTGACCAACTCTTATAGTAAACTTTACTCTCAGGAAAACATATTCTCCCATATTAAACTCCAAAAGCATTTGTCTTCGATTTTTTTTTTATATGATTTCTTCCTACTCATAGCAGTCACCATTTTCTCCCGAATCTCTTAATTCTTCTTTGTAGTCGATTGTAACAACTCGAGTCTTACTAACACTTGTTCACCATTATGGTACCAGGATAAAGGTGTCTTGTATTTCTATACATATAATACTTTATATGGTTCTATCCCAATGTTGGCATGATAGTTGTTGTTATAAGTGAACTCCACTAAAGGAAGGATTTCATCTCAGCTTCCTAGATGATCCATTTCACAAAATCTCAACAAATTTTCTAGTGATTATAATTTTCTCTCGAATTGTCTGTCTATCTAAGGATGGTAGGCTGAGCTCAATCTTAACTTGGTATTTAGCACCTCTTGTAGTGTCTACTAAAATCTAAAGATGAACCTAGGGTCTCTATCCGAAATGATACTAGACAACACTCCATGCAATCATACTATCTCTTTAATGTACAACGAGGCCAACATAGCCATGGAAAATCCTTAAGTTAACTAGCTAAAAGTGAGCACTCTTCATCAATTTATCTACAATCACCCAAATCGAATCATGCCCTATGATTGCCATGACAGATGGATAACAAAACCCATAGAAATGTTATCCCAATTTCACTCGAGAATCTCCATCTGTTGTAATATCTCACACGGTTTCTAATGCTCCACCTTAGCCTTCTACTAGGTTAAACGAGCAACAACATATTGAGCAACATCATTCTTCATGACCAACCTCTAGAAGAACTTCTTTAGACCCTAGTATATCTTAGTCATCTCAGGATGTATACTGAGACGAGTCTTGTACCCTTCATCCAATACCATTTTCTTTAGTGTTAGATCAACTAGAATGCAAACTTTGTCTCGGGACCTCAACACTCCATCCATTCTTAATTTGAAATCCTTCGCCTGATCTATTCCAATGTGATCAAAACCCACTTTTTAACTCAAGATCTATCCTATGTTGTTCTCCAATCTATTTCATGAATTTGTTCGTGTGTATGTTGCAACTAGTGTGAGCAGGAATCATATCCAACCCAAGGCTTAGATTTTTAGTTTTTATTTTGAGTTGCTCTAATAATTTCTGCTCCTTTATCGTCATGGTCGGTACTCGTACTACCCTTCTACTCAAGGGATCAACAACTACATTTTACTTTACCTACATGGTAGTTCAGCTAAAAGTCAAAATCTTTTAGGAACTCCATCCATCTTCTCTGTCTCATGTTTAGTTTCTTCCGATCAAACAAATACTTCAAGCTCTTGTGGTCACCTGAACACATCAAACTATACACCATTCATAATAATGTCTCCAGGTCTTCAAGGCAAAGATAATTGCAACTAGTCCTAAATCGTGGATAGGGTAATTCTTTTCATGTACCTTCAACTAATAAGATCCAAAGGTAAAAATTTTCTTCTCTTGCATCAATACACAACCTAATCCCAGATAGGAAGCATCATTCTAATCTCAAAGGGTTTACTCAAATTAAGAATTACTAACATAGGGTTATGGTCAACCTTTGTTTCAGCTCTATGAAACTCTGCTTACCTATGTTGGTCCACACAAATGGTTGATCCTTTCAGGTCAACTGAGTTAATAGAGCCATGATCTTAGAAAATCCTTTTATAAACATGATGTGATAATCAACCAACCGCATAAGGTTCCTAATCTGTAACATTATCTCGGGGCGTTCCCACTACAACACTGTCTTAACTTTAGTAGGATCTACAAAATTTCTCTCAACTTGAAATTTACATGTTCCAAGAACTGAACTTCTAATAACCACAATTTATACTTTGACAATTTATCATACAACTTTCTTTTTCTCAAGATATCCAACATTGTTCTCAGGTATACCTCATGCTCCTCACATGAGCAAAAGTAGTTCAGAATCTCATCTATAAACACCACTACAAACTAATCTAGGTATGTGATGAGCCCCTGATCACAAATAAAGAAGAGGAGTGTCCAAGGAGGATTACTAGAAGCATGATGAGAAGGGACACTTCCTCCTCTCCCCTTTTATTTAGCCTTTTTAGCATTTCTATTAGTTGTTAAATATTTTCTAAACTCATGTTTTTTTTGGGTTTTGCAGGATTGCTTTTGACACCCCTTTTTCTACAAGTAGAGCCTTGTTTGGAGCAAAGGAGCACTTGGGCTTGAGGCCCAAGTTTGGGACATCCAAGGGGGGGTGAAGAAGTCAATCTTGACCTTCTAGAACCCTTGGAAAACGTCCTCTCATCATCCCAATCATTGGCAACCCGTTTTTTGTGCCCTACCTTCTAGAATGTGTGAGTCTTGGCCACCAAGAGTGGAATATGCTTAGGAATCTTTTCCAATGTAATTCCCTCTAAGTCCCCACCCCAACTCTATATAAGGAGGCCTCTCATTCTTGTAAAAGGGTTGAACATTAATGAAATAGAGAGCATTCTTGCATAGCCTAGAGCTTGTGTTGTGTTCTTGGGTGTTCTTCCCCCTCTTGGAGTCTTATCTTGAGCCTTGGCTCAAGTGGCGGCTAACACCACTCATCTTGGGTTGGACCATCCCCCAAGTGGCGTGTAGCACTCCATTCCCCTCCCCTTCTCTCAATCTCTTCCTCCATTATTGTTTCATGTTCTTTACTTTCATGCTCTTTAATTTCCAGCACTTTACTTTCATGTCATTTACTCTTATGTCTTTATGATTCAAGCCTTGTCTTAATTTGTGTTGGCTGGATTTTATGTTTTGTTATTCCCTTCTCCTCTTGAGCTCCTTGTGAAGTGAACCTTCACACTTAGATAACCTCCGGGATTATCTTCGTGTCCAGTGGGAATCTTCCTTGAGGCTTTCCTCCTAATTGACATTCCATCAAACACCTTATGTGCTAAATATTAAAATGAACCCTTATCAGTATGACCTAGAAATCTTGTTCATGTACTCCATGAACACTACAAGGCATAACTACATACTAATAGTGACCATACTTCATCCTGATTTAATTATGAGTGTGCACCCTTATTACTTAATCCAGATTCCTTCCTTCCTTAATAAGTTTATATCTATTAAAAACAACAATCTCATTCCAATGAAATTGAGATTTAGCAAACATCCAATCAATTTCTCTATCTATAACAAACTAGCATGGCAAACCAATCCCCTTAGGTCAATCCTAGGAAGGAACTGCTCTGATACCATTATTGTAACGACCCAAGAAATCGCTACTTTTATCATACTTAGTATGCAAATGTAACTTGTATTAAATGATAATAAAACACATTATATTTAAAATTTGTATTTGTATTCAATACAAAAGGGAATCTCTACTAGTACAAAATTCTATTATAAGAAATAAAAACATATATAAATATATGTGTATAACTACTACTTCATCTTTCACTATAATCCTGGGACTCAAGCATCTCGCTCACCTATTAAGATATCTCGCTCCCGTGTAGCAAAACACGATCATCGCAGGCCAAACAATCGGCAATTGTAGGGTAAGCTAATCATTCAAAAATATAACAACACAAAATAATAACATCATGTAGTATTCATCATCATATCATTCTCATGCACATTCATCATAGAACATACTTAAATGCTTTGAAATTTAATGCATCTTTAATAATTGAAAAGTGACAACACAAATCATATTATCATGTAATACACATACTCACAACATTCTCATTAACACACATAAGTAGATTATGGGCACCAACCCCAGGCTCTACGCGGCCCAACACAAACATATCGGTAGATTATGGGCACCAACCCCAGGCTCTACTCGGCTCCACACACAAACATATCGGTAGATTATGGGCACCGACCCCAGGCTCTACTCGGCCCCACACACAAACATATCGGTAGATTATGGGCACCAACCCCAGGCTCTACTCGGCCCCACACACAAACATATCGGTAGATTATGGGCACCGACCCCAGGCTCTACTCGGCCCCACACACAAACATATCGGTAGATTATGGGCACCAACCCCAGGCTCTACTCGGCCCCACACACAAACATATCGGTAGATTATGGGCACCAACCCCAGGCTCTACTCGGCCCCACACACAAACATATCGGTAGATTATGGGCACCAACCCCAGGCTCTACTCGACCCAACACAAACATATCGGTAGATTATGGGCACCAACCCCAGGCTCTACTCGGCCCAATACAAACATATCGGTAGATTATGGGCACCAACCCCAGGCTCTACTCGGCCCCACACACAAACATATCGGTAGATTATGGGCACCAACCCCAGGCTCTACTCGGCCCCACACACAAACATATCGGTAGATTATGAGCAACAACCCCAGGCTCTACTCGGCCCCACACACAAAAATATCGATAGATTATGGGCACCAACCCCAGGCTTTACTCGGCCCCACACAAAAACATCATAGGTCATACATAACCAATCAATTTTTCTAAATTTTATTTAGAGATAATAATCTAAATTTATAAACAAGAATAGGATCGAGACCAAAACCCTCCATGGAAAGAAACTTTCGTTTTCTACCCCTCAAACAAATTTTCCATTTTACTGATTGTCAACAAACATCCAAATATCAACTTAAACATCATAAATAATACAAAAACAAGGTTTTTCACACATTACACTCAATACAACAATAATATACAAAACATACTAATTATATATATATATAACATTAATTTTCTTAATATCAATTTATATATTTTTGAACATTAACTTCCCTAACCTGGATTTTCTTTGTTCCTCGATCAGATGAAAACAAATTGCAAATCCCAAACCTTAGCTTCTCTTTTATCTCAAAATTCTGGATAGCATCTCCCCATAAAGAGAATTTATTGAGAAAAAATCTTCAAAGACCATAAACATTACAAAAGAAAATTCTTAAGAATAAACAGACCTAGACTTACCCGTTCTCAAAACTGATCGGGTAGAACTCCTCCTTATATTGTTAGCCTTCTATTGCTTATTGTGGATCTAGAAACCGTTAGGGTTTTCAGTTTTTAAACCTTAGAGAAAATGTAGAGAGAATAGAGAGAATGGAGGTATGTGAAAACAAACTACCCAACCAGTCTTTTGTTTTTATATATTGTATTATCTTTATAATCTAATATTTTTATAACTAAACATCTTTATAATATAATATTTTTATAATATAATATTTTTATAACTGAATATCTTTATAACTGAATATTTTTATCAATCTAATATCCTTATAACAAAATATCTTTATAATATAATATTTTTATAACTCGAATATCTTTATAACTCGAATATTTTTATCAATCTAATATCCTTATAACAAAATATCTTTATAATATAATATGTTTATATTCTAATATCTTTATAATTTAAAATATTGGAGTGTTACAAAATCAAGTTTTCATAATTTGAAAATTTATATTTTATTTTCGATCTGTATTTTTTTTTACAAAAGAGAATCAATTTTTCATAATTTGGAAATTTATATTTTATTCTCGATACTTGCTTTTGTTTTACGCATAAAAACTCAATATTTCGTAATTTCGAAATTTATATTTTATTTTGGATCCATACTTTTTTTTACAAAAAAAAACTCAATTTTTCATAATTTGGAATTTTATATTTTATTCCCGATCCGTACTTTTGTTTTACACAAAACAAAATCAATTTTTCATAATTTGGAAGTTCAAATTTTATTTTCGATCCGTACTTTTGTTTTACACAAAAAAAACTGAATTTTTTGTAGTATTAAAATTTAAATTTTATTTTCGATCCGTACTTTTGTTTTAAAAAAAATCAAGTTTTCATAATTTGGAAATTTAAATTTTATTTTCGATCAGTAGTTTTTTTTTGCAAAAAAAAAAACTCAATTTTTCATAATTTGGAAATTTAAATTTTATTTTTAGTAGTTTTTTTTGCCAAAAAAACTCAATTTTTCATAATTTGGAAATTTATGTTTTAATCTCGATCCGTACTTTTTTTTACAAGAAAAGACTCAATTTTTTACAATTTGGAAATTTATATTTTATTCTCTATCTGTACTTTTGTTTTACAGAAAAAAATCAATTTTTCTTAATTTGGAAGTTCAAATTTTATTTTCAATCTGTACATATATTTTACACAAAAACACTCAATTTTTAGTAATTTCAAAATTTATATTTTATTCTCGATCCGTACTTTTGTCTTACAAAAAAAAATTCAATTTTTTATAATTTTGAAATTTATATTTTATTTTCGATGCATACTTTTGTTTTACAAAAAAAAATCAATTTTTCATAATTTGGAAATTTATATTTTATTCTCCATCTGTACTTTTGTTTTGCAAAAAAAAACTCTATTTTTCGTAATTTGGAAAGTCAAATTTTCTTTTTGATCCCTACTTTTTTTTAGACAAAAAAAATCATTTTTTCATAATTTGGAAATTTATATTTTATTTTCGTTCCGTACTTTTGTTTTACACAAAACAAACTAAATTTTTCATAATTAGGAAATTTAAATTTTATTTTCGATCCGTACTTTTGTTTTTAAAAAAAATCACTTTTTTATAATTTGGAAATTTATATTTTATTCTTGATCCATACTTTCGTTTTACACAGAAAAACTCAGTTCTTCGTAACTTCAGAATTCAATTTTTTTTCTGATCCGTACTTTTGTTTTACAAAAAAAAAACTCAATTTTTCGGTCCATACTTTTGTTTTACTAAAAAAAAATTCAATTTTTCAAAATTTGGAAATTCAAATTTTGTTTTTGATCTATAGTTTATTTTTACACTAAAAAGCTCAATTTTTCGTAATTTCGATATTTATATTTTATTCTCGATTCGTACTTTGGTTTTAGAAAAAAAAATCAATTTTTTATAATTTTGAAATTTATATTTTATTTTCGATGCGTACTTTTTTTTTACAAAATATAATCAAATTTTCATAATTTGGAAATTTATGTTTATTCTAGATCCGTACTTTTGTTTTACAAAAAAAAAACCTCAATTTTTCGTAGTTTGGAAATTCAAATTTTATTGTCGATCCGTACTTTTGTTTTACACAAAAGAAATCAAGTTTTCATAATTTGAAAATTTATATTTTATTTTTGATTCGTACTTTTTTTTACAAAAGAGAATCAATTTTTCATAATTTGGAGATTTATATTTTGTTCTCAATACTTACTTTTGTTTTACGCATAAAAACTCAATATTTCGTAATTTCAAAATTTATATTTTATTTTGGATCCATACCATTTTTTTACAAAAAAAAACTCAATTTTTCATAATTTGGAATTTTATACTTTATTCCCGATCCGTACTTTTGTTTTACCCAAAAAAACATCAATTTTTTGTAATTTGGAAGTTCAAATTTTATTTTTGATCCGTACTTTTGTTTTACACAAAAAAAACTCAATTTTTTGTAGTTTTAAAATTTAAATTTTATTTTCGATCCGTACTTTTGTATTAAAAAAAAAATCAAGTTTTCATAATTTGGAAATTTAAATTTTATTTTCGATGAGTAGTTTTTTTTTTTTTGCAAAAGAAAACTCAATTTTTCATAATTTGGAAATTTAAATTTTATTTTCGATCAGTAGTTTTTTTTTTGCAAAAAAAAACTCAATTTTTCATAATTTGGAAATTTATGTTTTAATCTCGATCCGTACTTTTTTTACAAGAAAAAATTGAAATTTTCACAATTTGGAAATTTATATTTTATTCTCTATACAAACTTTTGTTTTACACAAAAAAATCAATTTTTCGTAATTTGGAAGTTCAAATTTTATTTTCGATCTGTACATATATTTTACACAAAAACACTCAATTTTTAGTAATTTCAAAATTTATATTTTATTCTTGATCCGTACTTTTGTCTTACAAAAAAAAATTCAATTTTTTATAATTTTGAAATTTATATTTTATTTTCGATGCATACTTTTGTTTTACAAAAAAAAAAAATCAATTTTTCATAATTTGGAAATTTATATTTTATTCTCCATCTGTACTTTTGTTTTGCAAAAAAAAACTCTATTTTTCGTAATTTGGAAAGTCAAATTTTATTTTTGATCCCTACTTTTTTTTAGACAAAAAAAAATCAATTTTTCATAATTTGGAAATTTAAATTTTCTTTTTGATCAGTACTTTTTTTTACAAAAAAAATCATTTTTTCATAATTTGGAAATTTATATTTTATTTTCGTTCCATAGTTTTGTTTTACAAAAAACAAAGTAAATTTTTCAAAAGTAGGAAATTTAAATTTTATTTTCGATCCGTACTTTTGTTTTTAAAAAAAATCAATTTTTTATAATTTCGAAATTTATATTTTATTCTTGATCCGTACTTTTGTTTTACACAAAAAAAACTCAGTTCTTCGTAACTTCGGAATTCAATTTTTTTTCTGATCCGTACTTTTGTTTTACACAAAAAAAATTCAATTTTTCGGTCCATACTTTTGTTTTACTAAAAAATATTCAATTTTTCATAATTCAGAAATTTATATTTTATTTTCGATCCGTAGTCTTTTTACAATAAAAAAAACTCAAATTTTCAAAATTTGTTTTTGATCTGTAGTTTATTTTTACACTAAAAAACTCAATTTTTCGTAATTTTGATATTTATATTTTATTCTCGATTTGTACTTTGTTTTTGACAAAAAAATGAATTTTTTATAATTTTGAAATTTATATTTTATTTTCGGTGCGTACTTTTGTTTTACAAAATAGAATCAAATTTTCATAATTTGGAAATTTATGTTTTATTCTAGATCCGTACTTTTGTTTTACCAAAAAAAAACCTCAATTTTTCGTAATTTGGAAATTCAAATTTTATTGTCGATCCGTAGTTTTGTTTTACACAAAAGAAATCAAGTTTTCATAATTTGAAAATTTATATTTTATTTTCGATCCGTATTTTTTTTTTACAAAAGAGAATCAATTTTTCATAATTTGGAAATTTATATTTTATTCTCAATACTTACTTTTGTTTTACGCATAAAAACTCAATATTTCGTAATTTCAAAATATATATTTTATTTTGGATTCGTATTTTTGTTTTAAAAAAAAAACTCAATTTCTCAAAATTTGGAATTTTATATTTTATTCTCGATTCATACTTTTGTTTTACACAAAAGAAATCAATTTTTCCTAATTTGAAAATTTAAATTTTATTTTTGATTCATATTTTTTTTAATAAAAAAAATCAATTTTTCATAATTTGGAAATTTATATTTTATTCTCGATACTTACTTTTGCTTTACACATAAAAACTCAATATTTCGTAATTTATATTTTATTTTGGATCTGTACTTTTGTTTTACAAAAACAAAACTCAATTTTTTATAATTTGGAATTTTATATTTTATTCTCGATACGTACTTTTGTTTTACACAAAAAAAATCAATTTTTCGTAATTTGGAAGTTCAAATTTTATTTTTGATCCGTACTTTTGTTTTACACAAAAACACTCAATTTTTCGTAATTTCCAAATTTAATTTTTTTTTCGATCCGTACTTTTATTTTACAAAAAAAATCAATTTTTCATAATTTGGATATTTAAATTTTTTTTTCGATCACTACTTTTTTTTGTAAAAAAACTCAATTTTCATAATTTGAAAATTTATGTTTTATTCTCGATCTGTACTTTTGTTTTACCCAAAAAATCTCAACTTTTTGTAACTTCGAAATTCAAATTTTATTTTCGATCCGTACTTTTGTTTTCCAAAAAAATTAGTTTTTCATAATTTTGAAATTTATATTTTACTTTCGATCCGTACTTTAATTTTACACAGAAAAACTCAATTATTCATAATTCGAAAATTCAAGTTTTACTTTCAATCCGTACTTTTGTTTTACGCAAAAAAAACTCAATTTTTCGTAACTTCGAAACTTAAATTTTATTTTCGATCCGTACTTTTGTTTTACAAAAGAAAAATCAATTTTTCATAGTTTGCAAATTCAAATTTTATTTTCGATCCGTACTTTTGTGTTATACAAAAGAAATCAGTTTTTCATAATTTGAAAATTTAAATTTTATTTTCGATCCCCACTTTTTTTTACAAAAAAAACTCAATTTTTCATCATTTCGAAATTCAAATTCTATTTTCGATTCGTACTTTTGTTTTACACAAAAAAACTCATTTTTTTCGTAATTTGGAAATTTATATTTTATTCTCGATCCGTACTTTTGTTTCAGAAAAAAAATCAATTTTTTTATAATTTAGAAATTTATATTTTATTTTCAACGCATACTTTTGTTTTATAAAAAAAATCATTTTTTCTTAATTTAGAAAATTATATATTATTCTCGATCCGTACTTTTGTTTTACGAAAGAAAATGAATTTTTCATAATTTTGAAATTTATACTTTATTTTTGGTCCGTACTTTTTTTTATAAAAAATACTCAATTTTTCATAATTTGGAAATTCAAATTTTATTTTCGATCCTTACTTTTCTTGTTTTACGCAGAAAAACATAATTTTTCATAATTTCGAAATTTAAATTTTATTTTTGTTCCGTACTTTTGTTTTCCAAAAAAAATCAATTTTTAATAATTTTGAAATTTATATTTTACTTTTGATCCGTACTTTTGTTTTACAAAAAAAAACTCAATTTTTAATAATTTAGAAATTCCAATTTTCTTTTCACTTCGTACTTTAATTTTACACCAAAAACTCAATTTTTTGTAATTCGAAAATTCAAATTTTATTTTCGATCCGTACTTTGGTTTTACACAAAAGAAACTCAATTTTATTTTCGATCTTTACTTTTGTTTTACAAAAAAATCAATTTTTCATAATTTGGAAATTTATATTTTATTTTCGATCCGTTCTTTTTTTTAAAAAAAAACTCAATTTTTCATTATTTGGAAATTCGAATTTTATTTTCGATCCGTACTTTTGTTTTATACAAAATACTCAATTTTTCGTAATTTTGAAATTCTAATTTTATTTTCGATCCGTATTTTTGTTTTACACAAAAAACTCAACTTTTCGTAATTTCAGAATTTAAATTTTAGTTTTGATCTGTACTTTTGTTTTACAAAAAAAAATCAATTTTTCATAATTTGGAAATTCAAATTTTATTTTCGATTCGTACTTTTGTTTTACACAAAAGAAATCAATTTTTCATAATTTGAAAATTTAAATTTTATTTTCGATCCCCACTTTTTTTTACAAAAAAAAGTCAAATTTTCATCATTTCGAAATTCAAATTTTATTTTCGATCTGTATTTTTGTTTTACACAAAAAACTCAAATTTTCGTAATTTCAAAATTTAAATTTTAGTTTTGATCTGTACTTTTGTTTTACAAAAAAAAATCAATTTTTCATAATTTGGAAATTTATATTTTATTTTCGATCCGTACTTTTGTTTTACAAAAAAAATTCAATTTTCATAATTTGGAAATTCAAAGTTTATTTTCGATCCGTACTTTTCTTTTACACAAAAAAACACAATTTTTCGTAGTTTGGAAATTCAAATTTTATTTTCGATTCGTACTTTTGTTTTACACAAGAAAACACAAATTTTCATAATTTGGAGATTCAAATTTTATTTTCGATCTGTACTTTAGTTTTACAAAAAAAACACAATTTTTCGTAATTTGGAAATTAAAATTTTATATTTGATCTGTAGTTTTGTTTTTTCACTAAAAAAACTAAATTTTTCGTAATTTGGAAATTAACATTTTATTGTTGATCTGTAGTTTTGTTTTACACAAAAAAACTCAATTTTTCGTATTTCGAAATTTAAATTTTATTTTTGATCCGTACTTTTGTTTTCCAAAAAAAAAATCAATTTTTCATAATTTTGAAATTTATAATTTACTTTCGATTCGTACTTCTATCTTACCAAAAGAAAATAAATTTTTCATAATTTGGAAATTCAAATTTTATTTTCGATCCGTACTTTAATTTTACACAAAAAAACTCAATTTTCGTAATTTAAAAATTCGAGTTCTACTTTCAATCCATACTTTTGTTTTACACAAAAAAAAACTCTTTTTTCGTAATGTCGAAACTTAAATTTTATTTTCGATCCGTACTTTTGTTTTACAAAACAAAAATCAATTTTTCATAATTTCAAAATTCAAATTCTATTTTTGATCCGTACTTTTGTGTTACACAAAAGAAATCAATTTTTCAAAATTTGAAAATTTAAATTTTATTTTTGATCCCCACTTTTTTTTACAAAAAAAACTCAATTTTTCATCATTTCGAAATTCAAATTTTATTTTCGATTCGTACTTTAATTTTACACCAAAAAACTCAATTTTTCGTAATTCGGAAATTCAAATTTTATTTTCGATCCGTACTTTTGTTTTACACAAAAAAACTCAATTTTTCCTAATTTCGAAATTTAAATTTTATTTTCGATCTCTACTTTTGTTTTACAAAAAAAATCAATTTTTTCATAATTTGGAAATTTATATTTTATTTTCGATCCGTACGTTTTTTTACAAAAAAACTCAATTTTTCATAATTAGAAAATTCGAATTTTATTTTCGATCCGTACTTTTGTTTTACACAAAAAACTTAATTTTACGTAATTTTGAAATTCAAATTTTATTTTCCATCCGTATTTTTGTTTTACACAAAAAAACTCAACTTTTCGTAATTTCAAAATTTAAATTTTAGTTTTGATCTGTACTTTTGTTTAACAAAAAAAATCAATTTTTCATAATTTGGATATTTATATTTTATTTTCGATCCGTACTTTTGTTTTACAAAAAGAAACTCAATTTTTCATAATTTGGAAATTCAAAGTTATTTTCGATCCCTTACACAAAAAAACTCAACTTTTCGTAAATTGGAAATTCAAATTTTATTTTCGATTCGTACTTTTGTTTTACACAAGAAACCACAATTTTTCATAATTTGGAGATTCAAATTTTATTTTTGATCCGTAGTTTTGTTTTACACAAAAAAACCTTATTTTTCTTAATTTGGAAATTAAAATTTTATTTTTGATCTGTAGTTTCGTTTTACACAAAAAAATTCAATTTTTCGTAATTTCAAAATTTAAATTTTATTCTCGATCCGTACTTTTTTTTACAAGAAAAAACTCAATTTTTCACAATTTGGAATTTTATATTCTATTCTCTATTCGTACTTTTGTTTTACTAAAAAAAATTCAATTTTTCATAATTCAGAAATTTATATTTTATTTTCGATCCGTACTTTTTTTGCAATAAAAAACCTCAATTTTTCATAATTTGAAAATTCAAATTTTGTTTTTGATCCGTAGTTTTGGTTTACAATAAAAAACTCAATTTTTCGTAATTTCGAAATTTATATTTTATTCTCGATTCGTACTTTGGTTTTAGAAAAAAAATTATGTTTTAAAATTTTGAGATTTATATTTTATTTTTGATCCGTACTTTTGTTTTACAAAATAGAATCAAATTTTCATAATTTGGAAATTTATGTTTTATTGTCGATCCGTACTTTTGTTTTACACAAAAGAAATCAAGTTTTCATAATTTGAAAATTTTTATTTTATTTTTGATCCGTAGTTTTTTTTTACAAAAGAGAATCAATTTTTCATAATTTTCATAAAAACTCAATATTTCGAAATTTATAATTTATTTTGGATCCGTACTTTTTTTTACAAAAAAAAACTCAATTTTTCATAATTTGGAATTTTATATTTTATTCTTGATCCGTACTTTTGTTTTACACAAAAAATAATCAATTTTTCGTAATTTGGAAGTTCAAATTTTATTTTCGATCCATACTTTTGTTTTACAAAAAAAAATCAATTTTTCATAATTTGAAAATTTAAATTTTATTTTTGATCGGTAGTTTCTTTTTGCAAAAAAAAAAAACTCAATTTTTCATAATTTGAAAATTTATGTTTTATTATCGATCCGTACTTTTTTAAACAAGAAAAAACTCAATTTTTCACAATTTGGAATTTTATATTTTATTCTCTATCCGTACTTTTGTTTTACACAAAAAGAATCAATTTTTCGTAATTTGGAAATTCAAATTTTATTTTCGATCTATACATATATTTTTCTTAATTTTGAAATTTATATTTTATTTTCCATCCCTACGTTTGTTTTACAAAAAAAACTCAATTTTTCATAATTCGAAATTTATATTTTATTCTCGATCCGTACTTTTGTTTTATACAAAAAAACTCAATTTTTCTAAATTTCGGAATTTATATTTTATTTTCGATTCCTATTTTTGTTTTACAAAAAAACTCAATTTTTTATAGTTTGAATATTTATATTTTATTCTCGATCCGAACTTTTGTTTTACGCATAAAAACTTAATTTTTCGTAATTTCAAAATTTATATTTTATTTTGGATCCCTACTTTTCTTTTACAAAGAAAAAGTCAATTTTTCATAATTTCGAATTTTATATTTTTTTCTCGATCCGTACTTTTGTTTTACACAAAAAGGTTCAATTTTTGTTAATTTCGAAATTTATATTTTATTTTCGATCCCTACGTTTGATTGACAAAAAAAACTCAATTTTTCATAATTTGGATATTTATATTTTATTCTTGATCCGAACTTTTGTTTTACACAAAAAAGCTCAATTTTTCGTAATTTGGAAATTCAAATTTTATTTTCGATCCGTAATTTTGTTATACATAAAAAAACTCAATTTTTTGTAATTTCAAACTTTAAATTTCAAATTTGATCCCTACTTTTGTTTTACAAAAAAAAATCAATTTTTCATAATTTGGAAATTTATATTTTATTTCCGATCCGTGCTTTTGTTTTACAAAAAAAAACTCAGTTTTTGATAATTTTAAATTTATATTTTATTCTCGATCCGTACTATAGTTTTACACAAAATACTCAATTCTTCTTAATTTCGAAATTTATATTTTATTTTCCATCCCTACGTTTGTTTTACAAAAAAAAACTCAATTTTTCATAATTTGAAATTTATATTTTATTTTCCATCCCTACGTTTGTTTTACAAAAAAACTCAATTTTTAATAATTTGAAATTTATATTTTATTCTCGATCCCTACGTTTGTTTGACAAAAAAAAACCTCAATTTTTTATAATTTGGATATTTATATTTTATTCTCGATACGAACTTTTGTTTCCCACAAAAAAACTCAATTTTTCATAATGTGGAAACTCAAATTTTATTTTCGATCCGTACTTTTGTTTTACAAAAAAAGCTCAGTTTTTGATAATTTGAAATTTGTATTTTATTCTCGATCCGTACTTTTGTTTTACATAAAATACTCAATTTTTCTTAATTTCAAAATTTATATTTTATTTTCCATCCCTACATTTATTTTACAAAAAAAACTCAATTTTTCATAATTTGAAATTTATATTTTATTCTCCATCCCTACGTTTGGTTTACAAAAAAACTCAATTTTTCGTAATTTCGACATTTAAATTTTACTTTCGATCCGTACTTTTGTTTTACAAAAAAAACTCATTTTTTTTATTTCAAAATTTAAATTTTATATTTGATCCCTACCTTTTTGTTTTACAAAAAAAAATCAATTTTTTGTAATTTCAAAATTTAAATTTTATTTTCGATCAGTACTTTTGTTTTACAAAAGAAAACTCAGTTTTTGATAATTTGAAATTTATATTTTATTCTCGATCCGTACTATAGTTTTACACAAAATACTCAATTCATCTTAATTTGGAAATTTATATTTTATTCTCGATCCCTACGTTTATTTGACAAAAAAAAACTCAATTTTTTATAATTTGGATATTTATATTTTATTCTCGATACGAACTTTTGTTTCCCATAAAAAAACTCAATTTTTCATAATTTGGAAATTCAAATTTTATTTTCGATCCATACTTTTGTTTTACATAAAAAAACTCTATTTTGCGTAATTTCGATATTTAAATTTTATTTTGGATCCGTACTTTTGTTTTACAAAAAAAACTATATTTTTTGTAATTTCAAAATTTAAATTTTATATTTGATCCCTACTTTTGTTTTACAAAAAAAAATCAATTTTTCATAATTTGGAAATTTATATTTTATTTTCGATCCGTACTTTTGTTTTACAAAAAAAGCTCAGTTTTTGATAATTTTAAATTTATATTTTATTCTCGATCCGTACTATAGTTTTACACAAAATACTCAATTCTTCTTAATTTCGAAATTTATATTTTATTTTCCATCCCTATGTTTATTTTACAAAAAAAAACTCAATTTTTCATAATTTGAAATTTATATTTTATTTTCCATCCCTACGTTTGTTTTACAAAAAAAACTCAATTTTTCATAATTTGAAATTTATATTTTATTCTCGATCCCTACGTTTATTTGACAAAAAAAACTCAGTTTTTTATAATTTGGATATTTACATTTTATTCTCGATACAAACTTTTGTTTCTCATAAAAAAACTCAATTTTTCATAATTTGGAAATTCAAATTTTTTTTGCGATCCATACTTTTGTTTTACATACAAAAACACTATTTTACGTAATTTCGATATTTAAATTTTATTTTGGATCCGTACTTTTGTTTTACAAAAAAAAACTATATTTTTTGTAATTTCAAAATTTAAATTTTATATTTGATCCCTACTTTTGTTTTACAAAAAAAAATCAATTTTTCATAATTAGGAAATTTATATTTTATTTTCGATCCGTACTTTTGTTTTACAAAAAAAAACTCATTTTTTGATAATTTTAAATTTATATTTTATTCTCGATCCATACTATAGTTTTACACAAAATACTCAATTCTTCTTAATTTCGAAATTTATATTTTATTTTCCATCCCTACGTTTGTTTTACAAAAAAAACTCAATTTTTCATAATTTGAAATTTATATTTTATTTTCCATCCCGACGTTTGTTTTACAAAAAAAACTCAATTTTTCATAATTTGAAATTTATATTTTATTCTCGATCCCTACGTTTATTTAACAAAAAAAAACTCAGTTTTTTATAATTTGGATATTTATATTTTATTCTCGATACGAACTTTTGTTTCCCATAAAAAAACTCAATTTTTCATAATTTGGAAATTCAAATTTTATTTTCGATCCGTACTTTTGTTTTATATAAAAAAACTCTATTTTTTGTAATTTCGATATTTAAATTTTATTTTGGATTTGTACTTTTGTTTTACAAAAAAAACTCAATTTTTTGTAATTTCAAAATTTAAATTTTATATTTGATCCCTACTTTTGTTTTACAAAAAAAAATCAATTTTTCATAATTTGGAAATTTATATTTTATTTTCGATCCGTACTTTTGTTTTACAAAAAAAAAAACTCAGTTTTTGGTAATTTTAAATTTATATTTTATTCTCGATCCGTATTTTTGTTTAAAACAAAAAACTCAATTTTTCTTAATTTCGAAATTTATATTTTATTTTCCATCCCCATGTTTGTCGTACAAAAAAAACTCAATTTTTCATAATCTGAAATTTATATTTTATTTTGCATCCCTACGTTTGTTTTACAAAAAATACTCAATTTTTCATAATTTGAAATTTATATTTTATTTTCCATCCCTACCTTTGTTTACAAAAAAAACTCAATTTTTCATAATTTGAAATTTATATTTTATTCTCGATCCCCAGGTTTGTTTGAGAAAAAAAAAACTCAATTTTTTATAATTTGAATATTTATATTTTATTCTCGATACGAACTTTTGTTTCCCAGAAAAAAACTCAATTTTTCCTAATTTGGAAATTCAAATTTTATTTTCGATCCGTACTTTTGTTTTACATAAAAAAACTCTATTTTTCGTAATTTTGACATTTAAATTTTATTTTCGATCCGTACTTCTGTTTTACAAAAAAAAATCAATTTTTGGTAATTTCAAAATTTAAATTTTATATTTGATCCCTACTTTTATTTTACAAAAAAATTCAATTTTTTATAATTTGGAAATTTATATTTTATTTTCGATCCGTACTTTTGTTTTACAAAAAAAAACTCAATTTTTGATAATTTGAAATTTATATTTTATTCTCGATTTGTACTTTTGTTTTACACAAAAAACTCAATTTTTCTTAATTTATTTATATTTTATTTTCCATCCCTACGTTTGTTTTACAAAAAAAACTCAAATTTTCATAATTTGAAATTTATAATTTATTTTCCATCCTTACGTTTGTTTTACAAAAAAAACTCAATTTTTCATAATTTGAAGTTTATCTTTTCTTCTGGATCCCTACGTGTGTTTGACAAAAAAAAACTCATTTTTTTGTAATTTGGATATTCATATTTTATTCTCGATACGAACTTTTGTTTCCCACAAAAAAACTCAATTTTTCATAATTTGGAAATTCAAATTTTATTTTCGATCCGTACTTTTTGTTTTACGTAGAAAAAACTCTATTTTTCGTAATTTTGACATTTAAATTTTATTTTCGATCCATACTTTTGTTTTACAAAAAAAACTCAACTTTATGTAATTTCAAAATTTAAATTTTATATTTGATCCCTAGTTTTGTTTTACAAAAACAATCAATTTTTTATAATTTGGAAATTTATATTTTATTTTCGATCTGTACTTTTGTTTTTCAAAAAAAAAAACTCAGTTTTTGATAATTTGAAATTTATATTTTATTCTCGATCCGTACTTTTGTTTTGCACAAAAAACTCAATTTTTCTTAATTTCGAAATTTATATTTTATTTTCCATCCCTACGTTTGTTTTACAAAAAAAAACTCATTTTTTCATAATTTGAAATTTATAATTTATTTTCTGTTAGACAAATAGCATCAAGAGGGGGGGGTGAATTGATGTGTAAAATTTTTTTTACCCTTTTTCGATATTCTTGAAAACATTAAGCTGAGCGGAAGCAATAAACATATATAAAAGGATAAGGGAAGAGAAGAACACAAGGATTTATACTGGTTCGGGTATAGCCAACCCTACATCCAGTGCCCAATCACCTCAAATCGAGAATGACTTCCCAAACACTATCTTTAGAAAAACTATTACAATCAATATTACAATTGAACTTGTAAAAGAAAATCTAAAGATTGAACACCTCTCTTGAAACCCACAAGAGATGAAAACACCTCCCTTGAAAACTCACAAGGGATGAACCACTACACCAACACTGGTGTTGACAGATATAAGAAAACAAATACTAGAACAGTATCACCTGGAAAGAGAGAATCCAAAACAACGTTACTGTTAGCTCCTTTCACAAGTGATAAAGAAATGTTGTAGACCAGAGAGTGTAAACAAATGATTTTGTGCTTGAGGTTAGCTCAGTGTCTATCAACGTGTATTTTTCCTCTTTATATAGGAAATGAAATCTGAGAAAACCTTTCACAGAATTAAAAACCATTTATGAAATGTTCACACATTTAAAATCTATTTATGATGTATGAAAACGTAAGATCTGTATAATAATTGAAAACGTTCATGATTTTAAATGTTATTTTGAAATTCAAAATACTTTTTGAAAAACTGTTGATCACGTTAAGTATAAAATCGATTCTGTGAAAGTTTTAGAAACACTTTTAAAAGACAGCACTTCATAATCGAATCGATTTCATTATATACATAATGACATAATCGAGTCAACTACGTTTTATCAAAAAGATATAATCGAATCAATGTAAAAAGGATTGTTTAAAAAAACACAACATAATCGATTGTGTTAAAACCATCGAATATGTTATATCGATCGATTGATTAAAAACAGTTTTACTTTATAAAAACAATCACGAGTGAAAGAGTGCTGGATCAGTTTGTTAGTTTCAATTTCTCTTATTCCAGAATGATTCAACACAAACAACTCCAACAAAAACTCCACCGAATCTTCAAGACTTCAACTCTTCGATCTTTCAAAACTTCGATCTGGCTTACATGAGAAAACATCAAAACTCGATATATCTTCAAAGAGACTTGACTTGATCCTCTTTGGTACCATTCTCCCCCTTTTTTATGATGATCAAGAAAACCTATTTAAGAAGAGTTTGAAGAAAAAAAAATGCTTGACTTTGAAGTCAGCTCAAGATTAGTACAGAGTTAGCTTAAAACATAATTAAACTGTACTCCCCCTATTTTGGGTAAATATTACTGTACTCCCTTTTCAAAAACATATTACATTTTTCTCCCCCTTTTTATTGATAATCATCGAAAAACATACAGAGAGATAAAAACAATATCGAATAAAAGCATGTTATCGATGTTCATACAAAACTTGAAATATCAAAACGAATTACCATCTAAAATTCCTAATGCGATACGCAAATCATAAAACCTATCTCTAGGCAAAGGTTTGGTAAAGATATCTGCTAACTGATGTTTGGTATCGATATATTCTATTATGCAATCTCCTTTTAAGATATGGTCTCTAATGAAATGATGCCTAATCTCTATGTGTTTAGTTCTAGAATGCATTATAGGATTTCTAGTTAAATTAATGGTGCTAGTACTATCACACTTAAGAGGGATATGATCTAAGAAAATACTATAATTTTCTAACTGATGTTTCATCCATAAAAGCTGTGAACAACCAAAATCGGCTGCTATATACTCAGCTTTTTAGTCGAATTTTCCAAGGTTACTCTTTCCATTGTTTAAAACAAAACATTTGCACCCAAAAACTTTAAGATGAGAAATGTTTGGTTTTCTGCCTTTAAAAAGCTCGTAAGGAGTTCGTTTCAAAATGGGTCTTATTAAAGTTCTGTTCAAAACAAAACATGCAGTAGACACTGCATCTGCCCAAAAATATTTTGGAAGATTGTTTTCATTTAACATAGTTCTGGCTAATTCTTCCAAAGATCTATTTTTCCTTTCTACAACTCCATTTTGTTGAGGGGTTCTTGGACAAGAGAAATTATGAGAAATTCCTAGTTCTTCACAAAAGGTTTCAAATAACTCATTTTGAAATTCCCCACCATGATCACTTCGAATAAACTTTATTTTTAAATCTTTTTCATTTTGAATAGCCTTGACAAATTTCTTAAAAGAGCTTAAAAGCATTATTTTTAGTTACTAAAAAGAACGTCCAGGTAAATCTAGAATAATCATCTACTATAACTAATGCATAGTAATTACCACCTAAGCTTCTTGTTCTAGAAGGACCAAATAAATCCATATGTAAAAGCTCTAAAGGTTTTGATGTAGAAACGATTTTCTTACTTTTGAAAGATGTTTTTGTTTGCTTTCCTTTTTGACATGCAGCACAAATTCTATCCTTTTCAAAACTTAATTTTGGAAGACCGATTACCAAATCTTTTGAAATTAAACGACTTAGATGATGCATGTGAATGTGTGCAGCTCTCCTATGCCATAACCAAGGATCCTCTTCCTTCGTTACAAGACAGGAGATGGTCCTAGATGAACTGCTAAGATCAGTAATATAAATATTGATTAGTCTCGTACCTGTTAAGACAGTCTCATTCGATTCTTCTTTAACTATGTTGCACGTTTTTTACTCAAAGATAATCTTTAGTCCTTTGTCACATAATTGACTTATGCTTAAAAGATCATGCTTTAATCCTTCTACCAGCAAAACTCCTTGAATCATAAAGTCATCGTTGATCTTGATTGTTCCTGAGCCAAGAATTTGTCCTTTGTTGTTGTCACCATATGTAACATAGCCTTGGCTTTTCTTTGTGAGACTTTGAAACTTTTCTTTGTCACCGGTCATGTGTCTTGAACATCCACTGTCAAGAAACCAAACCGATTTCTTATGCTTGTAGATTGCCTGCAACACAAATATAATTATTTAGGTACCCTTTTTAGTCTTGGGTCCTTAGTAGTTAGTAGAAACAAATTTCTCAACCCTTTATTAAAAAGAAATAAAAGCTAATGCCATTTAATCGAAAATGTTGTCATAATCGATTAAATGTTATAAAAAAAAATTTAATGCGAGCAGTTTTTATATCTTTGATTTTTAGGAATCCATTTAAATATGCCATTAGGTATGCCAACATGTTTTACAAAACATTTATTATATGAATGACCAATTTTCATGCAATAAAAACAACTTAACCTTTGTAGAGGAGTTTTAAAAGAGTTTCTGTGAAAATGTTGTTTTTCTCGAAAACTTGTTTCTTTCGATTCTTTTACAAAGATAGTTTTATGGGGTCCTAGACTTTTCTTGGGAATATAACCAAGTCCAGCTTTACTAGAGCTCCCCCTATGTATACTTAACATATTTTCGAGATTTTGTTTCGAATCTAAAAATTTGTTTAAAATCATCTCGAGCTTAAAAATTTTATTTTTAAGAAGAATACAATTTTCACAAGGTTTGATCATTTCCTTATTTTTCGATATCGATTTAAATTTTTCAAAATCATTTTTCAAACCTTCATTTTCCTTCTCCACAAGACTTAGTTTATTTTCTAAAGCATGAAAATTTTGTTTCAAAACAGAATGTTTTTTTATCAATTTATTGAAATTCATGTAAAGATTTTGATACTCTGCATGTAATTCATCATATTCATTTTCAGAGTTAGTAGAGCTTACCTTTGACGTGGCTTCATCTTCACTGTTTGCCATTAAACACAGATTTGCTTCTTCCTCTCTATCACTGTCATCTATCGAGCTTTTAGAGGTTGTTGATTCATTATCCTCCCATGCAATGTATGCCTTCTTTTTGTATGGTTTGAAGGGCTTCTTTGATTTCTTCTTTTCCTTTTCTTTATCTTCCTTTTTGGTATAGGGACAGTCTGACTTTATATGACTAAATCGATTGCATCCGTAGCATTTATAGTTTGTTGCTTGGTCATTTTCTTTCTTTGTTGATCGACCCTTTTTCCTGTTCTTCATGAACCTGGAAAATCGTTTTACCATTAAGGAAATATCACTATCGGAAAACTCACCTTCATTGTCTTCTTTCGATTTCTCGGCTTTGAACGCAATGTTTTTTACTTTAACATTGTCTTCTCCATCTTTTAATCTCTGAAGCTCCATCTCGTGTTCTCTCAACTTTCCAAACAAAGTTGTTATGTTCATCTTTGTTAAGTCTTTAGACTCTGATATGGCAGTGACTTTCGGTTGCCAATTCCTATCGAGAGAGTTGAGAATCTTGGTGTTCAACTCCTCATTCGAAAAGCTTTTTCCCAGTGCTTCTAGATGATTTACTATATGGGTGAACCGCGTCTGGAAATCACTTATACTTTCGTTTTGACCGATTGGCAGCAACTCGTATTCTTGGACAAGCGTGTTCTTCCTTGCTCGTTTTACTTCGTTCGTTCCTTCATGAGTCACTTCCAGATTATCCCACATCTCTTTGGCAGTTTTGCATCTCGATATCCTGTAAAATTCATCACGTGTAACAGCAGAAACAATAGCGTTACGAGCTCTTACATCGTATTGTGCTCGTTTGTTCTCATCTGGTGTCCAGTGATGAAACACCTTTGGTGTTTCTCCTTCAGCAAGCATCACCATTGGAATGTAGGGACCACTTAAAATAGCATCCCATACTCCATAATCGAGAGTTTGTAGGAATATCTCCATTCTTGACTTCCAAAAGGGGTAATTGTCACCTTCAAAGAGTGGTGGCCTGTTGATAGATGCACCTTCCCTGTAAACCTGATTCTACATAGACATCTTGAAGATCTTTTAGAAACAACTTATCTAACCAGGCTCTGATACCACTTGTTAGACAAATAGCATCAAGAGGGGGGGTGAATTGATGTGTAAAAAGATGTTTACCCTTTTTCGATATTCTTGAAAACGTTAAGCTGAGCAAAAGCAGTAAACAAATATAAAAGGATAAGGGAAGAGAAGAACACAAGGATTTATACTGGTTCGGGTATAGCCAACCCTACATCCAGTGCCCATTCACCTCAAATCGAGAATGACTTCCCAAACACTATCTTTAGAAAAACTATTACAATCAATATTACAATTGAACTTGTAAAAGAAAATCTAAAGACTGAACACCTCTCTTGAAACCCGCAAGAGATGAAAACACCTCCCTTGAAAACTCACAAGGGATGAACCACTACACCAACACTGGTGTTGACAGATATAAGAAAACAAATACTAGAACAGTATCACTTGGAAAGAGAGAATCCAAAACAACGTTACTGTTAGCTCCTTTCACAAGTGATAAAGAAATGTTGTAGACCAGAGAGTGTAAACAAATGATTTTGTGCTTGAGGTTAGCTCTGTGTCTATCTACATGTATTTTTCCTCTTTATATAGGAAATGAAATCTGAGAAAACCTTTCACAGAATTAAAAACCATTTATGAAATGTTCACACATTTAAAATCTGTTTATGATGTATGAAAATGTAAGATTTGTATAATAATTGAAAACGTTCATGATTTTAAATGTTATTTTGAAATTCAAAATACTTTTCGAAAAACTGTTGATCACGTTAAGTATAAAATCGATTATGTGAAAGTTTTAGAAACACTTTTAAAAAACATCACTTCATAATCGAATCGATTTCATTATATACATAATGACATAATCTAGTCAACTACGTTTTATCAAAAAGATATAATCGAATTGATGTAAAAAGGATTGTTTGAAAAAACACAACATAATCGATTGTGTTAAAACCATCGAATATGTTATATCGATCGATTGATTAAAAACAGTTTTACTTCATAAAAACTATCAGAAGTGAAAGAGTGTTGGATCAGTTTGTTAGTTTCGATTTCTCTTATTCCAGAATGATTCGACACAAACAACTCCAACAAAAACTCCACCGAATCTTCAAGACTTCAACTCTTCGATCTTTCAAAACTTCGATCTGGCTTACTTGAGAAAACATCAAAACTCGATATATCTTCAAAGAGACTTGACTTGATCCTCTTTGGTAACCTTTTCCATCCTTACGTTTGTTTTACAAAAAAAACTCAATTTTTCATAATTTGAAATTTATATTTTATTCTCGATCCCTACGTGTGTTTGACAAAAAAAACTCATTCTTTTATAATTTGGATATTTATATGTCATTCTAGATAAAAACTCAGTTTTTGATAATTTGAAATTTAAATTTTATTCTCGATCCGTACTTTTTTTTACACAAGAAACTCAATTTTTCTTAATTTCGAAAGTTATATTTTATTTTTCATCCCTATGTTTGTTTTACAAAAAAAACTCAATTTTTCATAATTTGAAATCTAAGTTTTATTCTCGATCCCTACGTTTGTTTGGCAAAAAAAACTCAATTTTTTATAATTTGGATATTTATATTTTATTCTTGATAGGAACTTTTGTTTCCCACACAAAAGCTCAAATTTTCTTAATTTGGAAATTCAAATTTTATTTTCGATCCGTACTTTTGTTTTACATAAAAAAAACTCTATTTTTCATAATTTTGACATTTAAATTTTATTTGCGATCCGTACTTTTGTTTTACAAAAAAAACTCATTTTTTTCTAACTTCAAAATTTAAATTTTATATTTGATCCCTACTTTTGGTTTACAAAAAAAAATCAATTTTTCATAATTTGGAAATTTATATTTTATTTTCGATCTCTACTTTTGTTTTACAAAAAAAAAACTCAGTTTTTGATAATTTGAAATTTATATTTTATTCTCGATCCCTACTTTTGTTTTACACAAAATACTCAAATTTTCTTAATTTCAAAATTTATATTTTATTTTGCATGCCTACGTTCGTTTTACAAAAAGAACTCAATTTTTCATAATTTGAAATTTATATTTTATTTTCCATCTCTACGTTTGTTTTACCAAAAAAAACTCAATTTTTCATAATTTGAAATTTATATTTTATTTTCCATCCCTGCGTTTGTTTTACAGAAAAACTCCATTTTTCATAATTTGAAATTTATATTTTATTCTCGATCCCTACGTTTGTTTGCAAAAAAAAACTCAATTTTTTATAATTTGGATATTTATATTTTATTCTCGATACGAACTTTTGTTTCCCACAAAAAAACTCAATTTTTCATAATTTGGAAATTCAAATTTTATTTTCGATCCGTACTTTTGTTTTACATAAAAAAGAACTCTATTTTTCGTAATTTCGACATTTCAATTTTATTTTCGATCCGTACTTTTGTTTTACAAAAAAAAAACTCAATTTTTTGTAATTTCAAAATTTAAATTTTATATTTGATCCCTACTTTTGTTTTACAAAAAAAATCAATTTTTCATAATTTGGAAATTTGTATTTTATTTTCGATCCGTACTTTTGTTTTACAAGAAAAACTCAGTTTTTGATAATTTGGAATTTATATTTTATTCTCGATCCGTACTTTGTTTTACACAAGAAACTCAATTTTTCTTAATTTCGAAAGTTATATATTATTTTTCATCCCTACGTTTGTTTTACAAAAAAAACTCAATTTTTCATAATTTGAAATCTATATTTTATTCTCGATCCCTACGTTTGTTTGACAAAAAAAACTCAATTTTTTATAATTTGGATATTTATATTTTATTCTTGATAGGAACTTTTGTTTCCCACACAAAAGCTCAAATTTTCTTAATTTGGAAATTCAAATTTTATTTTCGATCCGTACTTTTGTTTTACATAAAAAAAACTCTATTTTTCATAATTTGGACATTTAAATTTTATTTGCGATCCGTACTTTTGTTTTACAAAAAAAACTCATTTTTTTGTAACTTCAAAATTTAAATTTTATATTTGATCCCTACTTTTGGTTTACAAAAAAAAATCAATTTTTCATAATTTGGAAATTTATATTTTATTTTCGATCTCTACTTTTGTTTTACAAAAAAAACTCAGTTTTTGATAATTTGAAATTTATATTTTATTCTCGATCCCTACTTTTGTTTTACACAAAATACTCAAATTTTCTTAATTTCAAAATTTGTATTTTATTTTCCATGCCTACGTTTGTTTTACAAAAAGAACTCAATTTTTCATAATTTGAAATTTATATTTTATTTTCCATCCCTACGTTTGTTTTACCAAAAAAACTCAATTTTTCATAATTTGAAATTTATATTTTATTTTCCATCCCTGCGTTTGTTTTACAGAAAAACTCCATTTTTCATAATTTGAAATTTGTTAAATAAAGACGGCAGTGTAAAAACCAAGAGGGGGGGTGAATTGGGTTTTTAAAGAAATTTTCTCTTTCAAATAAATTTTCAGGTTTTGAAAAACTTTCAAAAACTTGGATGTGAATTTTTTTCAATCCTTTGATTAACGCTTTTGGGATTAGCAATTGTAATAATGATCCACAAATAAAAGATAAAGAGAAAGAACACATAGATTTATACTGGTTCGGATTAAGCCAATCCTACATCCAGTTCCCAACCACCACAAATCCGTGATGATTTTCCCCACTATCTTTAAATGAAATTACAAACACCAATTCATGCAATAACAAATAAAGATAAACGGAAACACCTCCTCAGACACACTAAGGATGAAACACCTCCCCAGACACACTGAGGATGAAACCCACCTCTCTTGACACACAAGAGATGAAACACCTCCCTTAGAACAGATCCAAGGGATGAATTTTCCCTTTACGTAAAACAAGTAAAAGAATACACCTGAAATGTGCTGGATAGAAAGCTTAAGCACAATGATCACCACTTCCAAAGACTTGATCAAACTGAAGAGAGCAGGAAAGCGGCTTTGAAAAAGCTAAGGCGCAGAAACACTTTGAATATTTTGTGTTTGTTCAGATGTGTTAAACCTAAGACATTCTCTTTCATTTTATAATTCGAAAATGCTCCAAAGTTTCCATTCTTAGGTTGATTTAGAATTAATTTCACAAAAACGACTCATTTAATCGATTATATTAAAAGCTTAATCGATTATATCATGTTTAAAAACTGGAAAACTGAAAATGTCTGATTTAATCGATTAGATTAAGGCCATAATCGATTATATTAACCCAGAATCAATATAATCGATTATCAAAGACACTTAATCGATTATTTTGCTCGTTAAACATTTTTAATTCAAATTTTAAGTTAAATAATCGATTATCTACGTATGGTAATCGATTAAAAGCGTAGAAAAACGTTTTTGCGAGAAAACACTTTGCTCTCTTGTTTGGGAAGGTCTTGAATGGGATTTATGACTTACTCTTTTTATCCAACACCCAAAACAGAACCTTCTACCTTTGATCCTTCAGCTCTTGAGAAAATCTTCATCAATCTTCTCTCTTGAAAGCTTTGAATGCTCTTTATGCCTTTCCTTTCTTATCAAGCAACCTTCCTTTGTGAGATGGCACAAGTCTTTAATGTTGATTGAAACTTCCTAAAAACTTCATCATCAAAACTGTAGGTCTCCATAAAACTCTGGACATGAAATATGCCAACAAAATTTATATTTTATTCTCGATCCCTACGTTTGTTTGCAAAAAAAAACTCAATTTTTTATAATTTGGATATTTATATTTTATTCTCGATACGAACTTTTGTTTCCCACAAAAAAACTCAATTTTTCACAATTTGGAAATTCAAATTTTATTTTCGATCCGTACTTTTGTTTTACAAAAAAAACTCAATTTTTTGTAATTTCAAAATTTAAATTTTATATTTGATCCCTACTTTTGTTTTACAAAAAAAATCAATTTTTCATAATTTGGAAATTTGTATTTTATTTTCGATCCGTACTTTTGTTTTACAAGAAAAACTCAGTTTTTGATAATTTGAAATTTATATTTTATTCTCGATCCGTACTTTTGTTTTACACAAGAAACTCAATTTTTTTAATTTCGATAGTTATATTTCATTTTCCATCCCTACGTTTGTTTTAAAAAAAGAACTCAATTTTTCATAATTTGAAATTTATATTTTATTTTCCATCCCTACGTTTGTTTTACAAAAAAAAAAGTCAATTTTTCATAATTTGAAATCTATATTTTATTCTTGATCCCTACGTTTGTTTGACAAAAGAAAACTCAATTTTTTATAATTTGGATATTTATATTTTATTCTCGATACGAACATTTGTTTCCTACAAAAAAAGTCAATTTTTCATAATTTGGAAATTCAAATTTTATTTTCGATCCGTACTTTTGTTTTACATAAAAAAATCTCAGTTTTTCGTAATTTCGACATTTAGGATTTATTTTCGATCCGTACTTTTGTTTTACAAAAAAAAACTCAATTTTTGTAATTTCAAAATTTAAATTTTATATTTGATCCCTACTTTTGGTTTACAAAAAAAAAATCAATTTTTCATGATTTGGAAATTTATATTTTATTTTCGATCTCTACTTTTGTTTTAAAAAAAAACTCAGTTTTTGATAATTTGAAATTTATGTTTTATTCTCGATCCCTACTATTGTTTTACACAAAATACTCAAATTTTCTTAATTTCGAAATTTATATTTTATTTTCCATCCCTACGTTTGTTTTACAAAAAAAACTCAATTTTTCATAATTTGAAATTTATATTTTATTTTCCATCCCTACGTTTGTTTTAACAAAAAAACTCAATTTTTCATAATTTGAAATTTATATTTTATTTTCCATCCCTACGTTTGTTTTACAAAAAAAAACTCAATTTTTCATAATTTGAAAATTATATTTTATTCTCGATCCCTACGTTTGTTTGACAAAAAAAAACTCAATTTTTTATAATTTGGATATTTATATTTTATTCTCGATACGAACTTTTGTTTCCCACAAAAAAACTCAATTTTTCATAATTTGGAAATTCAAATTTTATTTTCGATCCGTACTTTTGTTTTACATAAAAAACTCTATTTTTGGTAATTTCGACATTTAAATTTATTTTCGATCCGTACTTTTGTTTTCCAAAAAAAACTCATTTTTTTGTAATTTCTAAATTTAAATTTTATATTTGATCCCTACTTTTGTTTTACAAAAAAAATCAATTTTCATAATTTTTGAAATTTATATTTTATTTTCGATACCTACTTTTGTTTTACAAAAAAAAACTCTGTTTTTGATAATGGGAGATTTATATTTTATTCACAATCCGTACTTTTGTTTTACACAAGAAACTCAATTTTTCTTAATTTCGAAAGTTATATTTTATTTTCCATCCCTACGTTTGTTTTACAAAAAAAACTCAATTTTTCATAATTTGAAATCTATATTTTATTCTCGATCCGTACGTTTGTTTGACAAAAAAAACTCAATTTTTTATAATTTGGATATCTATATATTATTCTCGATACGAACTTTTGTTTCCCAAAAAAAAAACTCAATTTTTCATATTTTGGAAACTCAAATTTTATTTTCGATCCGTACTTTTTTTTACATAAAAAAAACTCAATTTTTCGTAATTTCGACATTTAAATTTTATTTTCGATCCGTACTTTTGTTTTATAAAAAAAAACTCAATTTTTGTAATTCAAAATTTAAATTTTATATTTGATCCCTAGTTTTGTTTTACAAAAAAAATCAATTTTTCATAATTTGGAAATTTATATTTTATTTTCGGTCCATACTATTGTTTTACAAAAAAAAACTCAGTTTTTGATAATTTGAAATTTATATTTTATTCTCGATCCGTACTTTTATTTTACACAAGAAACTCAATTTTTCTTAATTTCGAAAGTTATATTTTATTTTCCATCCCTACGTTTGTTTTATAAAAAGAACTCAATTTTTCATAATTTGAAATCTATATTTTATTCTCGATCCCTACATTTGTTTGACAAAAAAAAACTCAATTTTTTATTATTTGGATATTTATATTTTATTCTCGATACGAACTTTTGTTTCTCATAAAAAAACTCAATTTTTCATAATTTGGAAATTCAAATTTTATTTTCGATCCGTACTTTTGTTTTACATAAAAAAACTCTATTTTTCGTAATTTTGACATTTAAATTTTATTTTTGATCCGTACTTTTGTTTTCCAAAAAAAAGTCAATTTTTTTAATTTCAATATTTAAATTTTATATTTGATCCCTACTTTTGTTTTACAAAGAAATCAATTTTTCATAATTTGGAAATATATATTTTATTTTCGGTCCGTACTATTGTTTTACGAAAAAAAACCCAGTTTTTGATAATTTGAAATTTATATTTTATTCTCGATCCGTACTTTTGTTTTACACAAGAAACTTAATTTTTCTTAATTTCGAAAGTTGTATTGTATTTCCCGTCCCTACGTTTGTTTTACAAAAAAAATTCAATTTTTCATAATTTGAAATTTATATTTTATTTTCCATCCCTACGTTTGTTTTACAAAAAAAAGTCAATTTTTCATAATGTGAAATTTATATTTTATTCTCGATCCCTACGTTTGTTTGACAAAAAAAACTCAATTTTTTATAATTTGGATATTTATATTTTATTCTCGATACGAACTTTTGTTTCCCACAAAAAAACTCAATTTTTCATAATTTGGAAATTCAAATTTTATTTTCGATCCGTACTTTTGTTTTACATAAAAAAAAACTCTATTTTTCGTAATTTCGACATTTAAATTTTATTTTCGATCCGTAAACTTGTTTTACAAAAAAAACCTCAATTTTTTGTAATTTCAAAATTTAAATTTTATATTTGAACCATACTTTTGTTTTACAAAAAAATCAATTTTTCATAATTTGGAAATTTAAATTTTATTTTCGATCCGTAGTTTTGTTTTACAAAAAAAAACTAAGTTTTTGAGAATTTGAAATTTGTATTTTATTCTCGATCCGTACTATTGTTTTGCACAAAAAAGTCAATTTTTCTTAATTTTGAAATTTATATTTTATTTTCCATCCCTACTTTGTTTTACCAAAAAAACTCAATTTTTCATAATTTGAAATTTATATTTTATTTTCCATCCCTATGTTTGTTTTACAAATAAAACTCAATTTTTCATAATTTGAAATTTATATTTTATTCTCGATCCCTACGTTTGTTTGACAAAAAAAAACTCAATTTTTTATAATTTGGATATTTATATTTTATTCTCAAAACGAACTTTTGTTTCCCACAAAAAAACTCAATTTTTCATAATTTGGAAATTCAAATTTTATTTTCGATCCGTACTTTTGTTTTACATAAAAAACACTATTTTTCGTAATTTGGACATTTAAATTTTATTTTCGATCCGTACTTTTGTTTTACAAAAAACACTCAATTTTTTTAATTTCAAAATTTAAATTTTATATTTGATCCCTACTTTTGTTTTACAAAAAAAAAATCAATTTTAATAATTTTGGAAATTTATAGTTTATTTTCGATCCATACTTTATTTTTACAAAAAAAAACTCTATTTTTGATGATTTGAAATTTATATTTTATTCTCAATCCGTAGTTTTGTTTTACACAAAAAACTCAATTTATCATAATTTGAAATTTATATTTTATTTTCCATCCCTACGTTTGTTTTACCAAAAAAACTCAATTTTTCATAATTTGATATTTATATTTTATTTTCCATCCCTACGTTTGTTTACAAAAAAAACTCAATTTTTCATAATTTTAAATTTATATTTTATTCTCGATCCCTATGTTTGTTTGACAAAAAAAAACTCAATTTTTTATAATTTGGATATTTATATTTTATTCTCGATACAAACTTTGGTTTCCCACATAAAAACTCAATTTTTCATAATTTGGAAATTCAAATTTTATTTCAATCCGTACTTTTGTTTTACATAAAAAAACTCTATTTTTCGTAATTTCGACATTTAAATTTTATTTTCGATTCGTACTTTTGTTTTTACAAAAAGAACTCACTTTTTTGTAATTTCAAAATTTAAATTTTATATTTGTGTTGGCATTTTTCAAGACCAGGTTTTATGAAGACCTAAAGTTTTAATGATGAAGTTTTAGAAAGTTTTAATCAACATTAAAGACTTGTGCCATCTCACAAAGGAAGGCTGCTTGGTAGAAAAGGAAAGGCATAAAGAGCATTCAAAGCTTTCAAGAGAGTAGATTGATGAAGTTTTTTTCAAGAGATGAAGGAGCTAGAGTAGAAGGTTCTGTTTTGGGTGTTGGATAAAAAGAGTAAGTCATAAATCCCATTCAAGACCTTCCCAAACAAGAGAGCAAGGTGTTTTCTTGCAAAAACGTTTTTCTACGCTTTTAATTGATTACCATACGTAGATAATCAATTATTTAACTTAAAATTTGAATTAAAAATGTTTAACGAACTAAATAATCGATTAAGTGTTTTTGATAATCGATTATATTGATTTCTGGGTTAATATAATCGATTATGGCCTTAATCTAATCGATTATATCAGACGATATTTGTTTTCCAGTTTTAAAACATGATATAATCGATTAAGCTTTTAATATAATCGATTAAATGAGTCGTTTTTGCGAAATCAATTCTAAATCAACCTAAGAATGGAAACTTTGGAGCATTTTCGAATTATAAAATGAAAGAGAATGTCTTAGGTTAAACACATCTGATTAAACACATAATATTCAAAGTGTTTCTACGCCTTAGCTTTTTCAAAGCCGCTTTCCTGCTCTCTTCAGTTTGATCAAGTCTTTGGAAGTGGTGATCATTGTGCTTAAGCTTTCTATTCAGCACTTATCAGGTGTATTCTTTCACTGTTTTCTTTAAACGGGAAAATTCATCTCTTGGATTGGTTCTAAGGGAGGTGTTTCATCCTTAGTGTGTCTAAGGAGGTGTTCCGTTTATCATTATTTGTTATTGCATGAATTGGTGTTTGTAATTTCAATTAAAGATAGTGGGGTTAATCATCACGGATTTGTGGTGGTTGAGAACTGGACGTAGGATTGGCTTAATCCGAACCAGTATAAATCTCTGTGTTCTTTCTCTTTCTCTATATCTTTTAATTGTGGATCATTATAAAAATTGCTAATTCAATCCGCTTTAATCGAAGGATAAAAAAAATTCACATCCGAGTTTTTGAAAGAATTTAAAAATCTGAAAATTTATTTGAAAGAGAAAATTTTATTAAAAATCCAATTCACCACCCCCCCCTCTTGGTTTTGACACTGCCATCTTTATTTAACAATTTGATCCCCACTTTTGTTTTACAAAAAAAATCAATTTTTCATAATTTGGAAATTGATATTTTATTTTCGATCCGTACTTTTGTTTTACATAAAAAACACTATTTTTCGTAATTTTGACATTTAAATTTTATTTTCGATCCGTACTTTTGTTTTACAAAAAACACTCAATTTTTTTAATTTCAAAATTTAAATTTAATATTTGATCCCTACTTTTGTTTTACAAAAAAAAATCAATTTTTAATAATTTTGGAAATTTATAGTTTATTTTCGATCCATACTTTATTTTTACAAAAAAAAAACTCTACTTTCGATGATTTGAAATTTATATTTTATTCTCAATCCGTACTTTTGTTTTACACAAAAAACTCAATTTTTCTTAATTTTGAAATTTATATTTTATTTTCCATCCCTATGTTTGTTTTACCAAAAAAACTCATTTTTTCATAATTTGAAATTTATATTTTATTTTCCATCCCTACGTTTGTTTTACCAAAAAAACTCAATTTTTCATAATTTGATATTTATATTTTATTTTCCATCCCTATGTTTGTTTTACCAAAAAAACTCAATTTTTCATAATTTGAAATTTATATTTTATTTTCCATCCCTACGTTTGTTTTACCAAAAAAACTCAATTTTTCATAATTTGATATTTATATTTTATTTTCCATCCCTATGTTTGTTTTACAAATAAAACTCAATTTTTCATAATTTGAAATTTATATTTTATTCTCGATCCCTACGTTTATTTTTCGTAATTTTGACATTTAAATTTTATTTTCGATCCGTAATTTTGTTTTACAAAAAACACTCAATTTTTTTAATTTCAAAATTTAAATTTTATATTTGATCCCTACTTTTGTTTTACAAAAAAAAAATCAATTTTAATAATTTTGGAAATTTATAGTTTATTTTCGATCCATACTTTATTTTTACAAAAAAAACTCTATTTTTGATGATTTGAAATTTATATTTTATTCTCAATCCGTACTTTTGTTTTACACAAAAAACTCAATTTTTCTTAATTTTGAAATTTATATTTTATTTTCCATCCCTATGTTTGTTTTACCAAAAAAACTCAATTTTTCATAATTTGAAATTTATATTTTATTTTCCATCCCTACGTTTGTTTTACCAAAAAAATCAATTTTTCATAATTTGATATTTATATTTTATTTTCCATCCCTACGTTTGTTTACAAAAAAAACTCAATTTTTCATAATTTTAAATTTATATTTTATTCTCGATCCCTACGTTTGTTTGACAAAAAAAAACTCAATTTTTTATAATTTGGATATTTATATTTTATTCTCAATACAAACTTTGGTTTCCCACATAAAAACTCAATTTTTCATAATTTGGAAATTCAAATTTTATTTCCAATCCGTACTTTTGTTTTACATAAAAAAACTCTATTTTTCGTAATTTCGACATTTAAATTTTATTTTCGGTCCGTACTTTTGTTTTACAAAAAAAAACCCAATTTTTTGTAATTTCAAAATTTAAATTTTATATTTGATCCCTACTTTTGTTGTACCAAAAAAATCAATATTTCATAATTTTGAAAATTTATATTTTATTTTTGATACATACTTTTGTTTTACAAAAAAAACTCTGTTATTCATAATTTGAAATTTATATTTTATTCTCGATCTGTACTTTTGTTTTACACAAAACACTCAATTTTTCATAATTTGAAATTTATATTTTATTTTCCATCCCTACGTTTGTTTTACAAAAAAAACTCAATTTTTCATGGTTTGAAATTTATATTTTATTTTTGATCCCTACATTTGTTTGACAAAAAAAAACTCAATTTTTTATAATTTGGATATTTATATTTTATTCTCGATACGAACTTTTGTTTCCCACATAAGAACTCAATTTTTCGTAATTTCGACATTTAAATTTTATTTTCGATTCGTACTTTTGATTTACAAAAAACACTCAATTATTTGTAATTACAAAATTTAAATTTTATATTTGATCCCAACTTTTGTTTTACAAAAAAAATCAATTTTTCATAATTTGGAAAATTGTATTTTATTTTCGATCCGCACTTTTGTTTTACAAAAAGAAACTCAGTTTTGGATAATTTGGAATTTATATTTTATTCTCGATCCGTACTTTTGTTTTACACAAAAAAATCAATTTTTCTTAATTTTGGAATTTATATTTTATTTTCCATCCCTACGTTTGTTTTAAAAAAACCCAAATTTTAAATAATTTCAAATTTATATTTTATTCTCGATCCCTACGTTTGTTTGACAACAAAAAAGCTCAATTTTTTATAATTTAGATATTTATATTTTATTCTCAATACGAACTTTTGTTTCCCACAAAAAACTCAATTTTTCATAATTTGGAAATTCAAATTTTATTTTCGATCCGTACTTTCGTTTTACATAAAACAACTCTATTTTTCATAATTTCGACATTTAAATTTTGTTTTCAATCCGTACTTTTGTTTTACAAAAAAAACTCAATTTTTTGTAATTTCAAAATTTAAATTTTGTATTTGATCCCTACTTTTGTTGTACAAAAAAAAATCAATTTTTCATAATTTTGGAAATTTATATTTTATTTTCGATCCATACTTTTGTTTTACAAAAAAAAAACTCTGTTTTTGATAGTTTGAAATTTATATTTTATTCTCGATCCGTACTTTTGTTTTACACAAAAAATTCAATTTTTCTTAATTTTGAAATTTATATTTTATTTTCCATCCCTACGTTTGTTTTACCAAAAAAACTCAATTTTTCATAATTTGAAATTTATATTTTATTTTCCATCCCACGTTTCTTTTACAAAAAAAACTCAATTTTTCATAATTTGAAATTTATATTTTATTCTTGATCCCTACGTTTGTTTGACAAAAAAAAACTCAATTTTTTATAATTTGGATATTTATATTTTTTTCTCGATACGAACTTTTGTTTCCCACATAAAAACTCAATTTTTCATAATTTGGAAATTCAAATTTTATTTCCGATCCGTACTTTTGTTTTACATAATAAAACTCTATTTTTCGTAATTTCGACATTTAAATTTTATTTTCGATTCGTACTTTTGTTTTACAAAAAAAACCCAATTTTTGTAATTTCAAAATTTAAATTTTATATTTGACACCTACTTTTGTTTTACAAAAAAAAAATCAATTTTCATAATTTGAATATTTATATTTTATTTTCGATCCATACTTTTGTTTTACAAAAAGAAACTCAGTTTTGGATAATTTGAAATTTATATTTTATTCTCGATTCGTACTTTTGTTTTACACAAAAAAATCAATATTTCTTAATTTTGAAATTTATATTTTATTTTCCATCCCTACGTTTGTTTTAAAAAAACCCAAATTTTAAATAATTTGAAATTTATATTTTATTCTCGATCCCTACGTTTGTGTGACAACAAAAAAGCTCAATTTTTTATAATTTAGATATTTATATTTTATTCTCGATACGAACTTTTGTTTCCCACAAAAAACTCAATTTTTCATAATTTGGAAATTCAAATTTTATTTTCAATCCGTACTTTTGTTTTACATAAAACAACTCTATTTTTCATATTTTCGACATTTAAATTTTTTTTTCGATTTTGTTTTACAAAAAAAACTCAAGTGATCCTCGATACTTTCGTCTTGAGGTTGATCTTTCTTGATAACTCCTTGTTATTCTTCGATATCTATTAATTTCTTTCTCGACTCAAGAGGGTTTTCCTCAAGGTCCAAAAATTCATCAAACGTTACATGCACAGATTCTTCTACATGTAATGTTCTCCTATTAAATACTCTATATGCTTTACTGGTTAAAGAGTATCCTAAAAATATTGCTTCATCTGCTTTTGAATCGAATTTGCCAAGATTACTCTTTCCATTATTTAAAACAAAACATTTGCACCCAAAAACTTTAAGATGAGAAATGTTTGGTTTTCTGCCTTTAAAAAGCTCATATGGAGTTTGTTTCAAAACGGGTCTTATTAAAGTTCTGTTCAAAACATAACATGCAGTAGACACTGCATCTGCCCAAAAATATTTTGGAAGATTGTTTTCATTTAACATGGTTCTGGCTAATTCTTCCAAAGATCTATTCTTTCTTTCTACAACTCCATTTTGTTGAGGGGTTCTTGGACAAGAGAAATTATGAGAAATTCCCAGATCTTCACAAAAGGTTTCAAATAAATCATTTTGAAATTCCTCACCATGATCACTTCGAATAAACTTGATTTTTAAATCTTTTTCATTTTGAATAGCCTTGACAAATTTCTTAAAAGAGTTGAAAGCATTATTTTTAGTTACTAAAAAGAACGTCCAGGTAAATCTAGAATAATCATCTACTATAACTAATGCATAGAAATTACCACCTAGGCTTCTTGTTCTAGAGGGACCAAATAAATCCATATGCAAAAGCTCTAAAGGTTTTGATGTAGAAACGATTCTTACTTTTAAAAGATGTTTTTGTTTGCTTTCCTTTTTGACATGCAGCACAAATTCTACTTTTTCAAAACTTAATTTTGGAAGACCAATTACCAAATCTTTTGAAATTAAACGACTTAGATGATGCATGTGAATGTGTGTAGCTCTCCTATGCCATAACCAAGGATCCTCTTCCTTAGTTACAAGACAAGAGATGGTCCTAGATGAACTGCTAAGATCAGTAACATAAATATTGTTTAGTCTCGTACCTGTTAAAATAGTTTCATTTGATTCTTCCTTGATAATTTTGCAAGTCTTTGACTCAAAGATAATCTTAAGTCCTTTGTCACATAATTGACTTATGCTTAAAAGATTATGCTTTAATCCTTCTACCAAAAACACTCCTTGAATCATAAAGTCATCATTGATCTTGATTGTTCCTGGGCCAAGAATTTTTCCTTTGTTATTGTCACCATATGTAACATAACCTTGGCTTTTCTTTGTGAGACTTTGAAACTTTTCTTTGTCACCGGTCATGTGTCTTGAACATCCACTGTCAAGAAACCAAACCGATTTTTTATGTTTGTAGATTTCCTGCAACACAAATATAATTATTTAGGTACCCTTTTTAGTCTTAGGTCCTTAGTAGTTAGTATAAATAACTTTCTCAACCCTAAAAAAAATTAATGCGAGCAATTTTTATATCTTTGATTTTTAGGAATCCATTTAAATATGCCATTAGGTATGCCAACATGTTTTACAAAACATTTATTTGATGAATGACCAATTTTCATGCAATAAAAACAACTTAACCTTTGTGGAGGAGTTTTAAAAGAATTTATGTGAAAATGTTGTTTTTCTCGAAAACTTGTTTTCTTCGATTCTTTTACAAAGATAGTTTTATGGGGTCCTAGACTTTTCTTGGGAATATAACCAAGTCCAGCTTTACTACAGCTCCCCCTATGTAAACTTAACATATTATCGAGATTTTGTCTTGAATCTAAAAAATTATTTAAAGTCTTCTCGAGTTTCAAAATTTTATTTTCGAGTTGAATACAATTTTCACAAGGTTTGATTACTTCTTTATTTTTCGATATAGATTTAAATTTTTCGAATTCATTTTTCACACTTTCATTTTCCTTCTCCACAAGACTTAGTTTATTTTCTAAAGCATGAAAATTTTGTTTCAAAACTGAATGCTTCTGAATCAATTTATTAAAATTCATATAAAGATTTTCATACTCTGCATGTAATTCATCATATTCATTTTCAGAGTTAGTAGAGCTTACCTTTGACGTGGCTTCATCTTCACTGTTTGCCATTAACCACAGATTTGCTTCTTCCTCTCTATCACTGTCATCTATCGAACTTTCAGATGTTGTCGATGCATTATCCTCCCATGCAACGTATGCCTTCTTTTTGTATGATTTGAAGGGCTTCTTTGATTTCTTCTTTTCCTTTTCCTTGTCTTCCTTTTTGGTATAGGGACAGTCCGATTTTATATGACCAATTCGATTGCATCCGTAGCATTTGTAGTTTGTTGCTTGGTCATTTTCCTTCTTTGTAGATCGACCCTTTTTCCTGTTCTTCATGAACCTGGAAAATCGTTTTACCATTAAAGAAATATCACTATCGGAAAACTCACCTTTGATGTCATCTTTCGATTTCTCGGCTTTGAATGCAATGTTTTTTATTTTAACATTGTCTTCTCCATCTTTTAACCTCTGAAGCTCCATCTCATGTTCTCTCAACTTTCCAAACAAAGTTGCTACGTTCATCTTCGTCAAGTCTTTAGACTCTGATATGGCAGTGACTTTCGGTTGCCAATTTCTATCAAGAGACTTTAGAATCTTGGTGTTCAACTCCTCATTTGAAAAGCTTTTTCCCAGAGCTTCTAGATGATTTACTATATGGGTGAACCGCGTTTGGAAATCACTAATACTTTCGTTTTGTCCGATTGACAGCAACTCGTATTCTTGGACAAGCGTGTTCGTCCTTGCACGTTTTACTTCATCCGTTCCTTCATGAGTCACTTCCAGAGTATCCCACATCTCTTTGGCAGTTTTGCATCTCGATATCCTGTAAAACTCATCACGGGTTACACCTGAAACAATAGCATTACGAGCTCTTACATCATATTGTGCTCGTTTGTTTTCGTCTGAAGTCCACTGATGAAATGCCTTTGGTGTTTCTCCTTCAGCACCTGTCACCATTGGTACGTAGGGACCACTTAGGACAACATCCCAAACTCCATAATCGAGAGTTTGTAGGAATATCTCCATTCTTGACTTCCAAAAGGGGTAATTGTCACCTTCAAAGAGTGGTGGCCTGTTGATGGATGCACATTCCCTGTAAACCTGATTCTGCATAGACATCTTAAGGATCTTTTAGAAATAACTTATCCAAACAAGCTCTGATACCACTTGTTAGACAAATAGCATCAAGAAGGGGGTGAATTGATGTATTTATGAAGATTACCTTTTTCGATTTATCCTGAAAAACGTTAAGCTGAGCGGAAGAAGTAAACAAAATAAAAAAATAAGGGAAGAGAAGAACACAAGGATTTATACTGGTTCGGGTATAGCCAACCCTACGTCCAATGCCCAGTCACCTCAATTCGAGAATGACTTCCCAAACACTATCTTTAGAAAATTTGTTACAATCAATATTACAATTGAACTTGTAAAAGAAAATCTAAAGACTGAACACCTCTCTTGAAACCCACAAGAGATGAAAACACCTCCCTTGAAAACTCACAAGGGATGAACCACTACACCAACAATGGTGTTGACAGATATATATAAACAAATACTGAAACAGTATCACCTGGAAAGAGAGAATCCAAAACAACGTTAATGATTGTTAGCTCCTTTCACAAGTGATAAAGAATGTTGTAGACCAGAGAGTGTAAACAAATGATTTTAGTGCTCAAGTTTGCTCTGTGTCTATCAGCGTGTATTTTTTCCTCTTTATATAGGAAATAAAATCTGAGAAAACCTTTCACAGTATTAAAAACAATTTATGAAATCGTTTATGCATTTGAAATCTGTTTATGATGTTTGACAACGTAAGATCTGTATAATAATTGAAAACGTTCATGATTTTAAATGCCAATTTGAAATTCAAAATACTTTTTGAAAAACTGTTGATTATTAAGTATAAAATCGATGATGTGAAAAGATTGTTTGAAAACAACATAATCGATTGTGTTAAAACCATCGAAAATGTTATATCGATCGATTTGTTAAAAACAGTTTTACTCTTTAAAAACTATCACGAGTGAAAGAGTGCTGGATCAGTTTGTTGGTTTTGATTTCTCTTATTCCAGATGATTCGACACAAACAACACCAACTTCGATCTGAGCTTCACCGATTCTTCAACTCTTCAACTCTTCGATCTGCTTTACATTGAGAACTCATCAAAACTCGATACAACTTCAAAGAGACTTGACTTGATCCTCTTTGGTAACAATTTATAATTTATTCTCGATACGAACTTTTGTTTCCCCCAAAAAAACTAAATTTTTCATAATTTGGAAATTTAAATTTTATTTTCGATCCGTACTTTTGTTTTACATAAAACAACTCTATTTTTCGTAATTTCAACATTTAAATTTTATTTTCGATCCGTACTTTGTTTTACAAAAAAAACTCAATTTTTTGTAATTTCAAAATTTAAATTTTATATTCGATCTCCACTTTTGTTGTACAAAAAAAAATCAATTTTTCATAATTTTGGAAATTTATGTTTTCTTTTCGATCCATACTTTTGTTTTACAAAAAAAAAACTCTGTTTTTGTTAATTTGAAATTTATATTTTATTCTCGATCCGTACTTTTGTTTTACACAAAAAACTCAATCTTTCATAATTTGGAATTTATATTTTATTTTCCATCCCTACGTTTGTTTTACAAAAAAAAACTCTGTTTTTGATAATTTGAAATTTATATTTTATTCTCGATCCGTACTTTTGTTTTACACAAAAAACTCAATCTTTCATAATTTGGAATTTATATTTTATTTTCCATCCCTACGTTTGTTTTACAAAAAAAAACTCAATTTTTCATAATTTGAAATTTATATTTTATTTTCCATCCCTACGTTTGTTTTACAAAAAAAACTCAAATTTTCTTAATTTGAAAGTTATATTTTATTCTCGATCCCTACGTCTTTTTGACAAAAAAAACTCAATTTTTTATAATTTGGATATTTATATTTTATTCTTCATACGAACTTTTGTTTCCCCCAAAAAAACTCAATTTTTCATAATTTGGAAATTCAAATTTTATTTTCGATCCGTACTTTTACTTTACATAAAAAACTCTATTTTTCGTAATTTCAACATTTAAATTTTATTTTCGATCTGTACTTTTGTTTTACAAAAAAAACGCAATTTTTTGTAATTTCAAAATTTAAATTTTATATTTGATCCCTACTTTTGTTGTACAAAAGAAATCAATTTTTCGTAATTTGAAAATTTATATTTTATTCTAGATCCGTACTTTTGTTTTACAAAAAAAAAGTTAGTTTTTGATAATTTGAAATTTATATTTTATTCTCGATCCCTACGTTTGTTTGACAAAAAAAACTCAATTTTTTATAATTTGGATATTTATAATTTATTCTCGATACGAACTTTTGTTTCCCCCAAAAAAACTCAATTTTTCTTAATTTGGAAATTCAAATTTTATTTTCGATCCGTACTTTTGTTTTACATAAAAAACTCTATTTTTCGTAATTTCGACATTTAAATTTTATTTTCGATCCGTACTTTTGTTTTACAAAAAAAACTCAATTTTTTGTAATTTCAAATTTAAATTTTATATTTTATCTCTACTTTTGTTGTACAAAAAAAAACAAATTTTTCGTAATTTGAAAATTTATATTTTATTCTCGATCCGTACTTTTGTTTTACAAAAAAAAAAGTCAGTTTTTGATAATTTGAAATTTATATTTTATTCTCGATCCGTACATTTGTTTTACACAAAAAACACAATTTTTTTTAATTTCGAAATTTATATTTTATTTTCCATCCCTACGTTTGTTTTACCAAAAAAACTCAATTTTTCATAATTTGAAATTTATATTTTATTTTCCATCTCTACTTTTGTTTTACAAAAAAAACTCAAATTTTCGTAATTTGAAATTTATATTTTATTCTCGATCCCTAAGTTTGTTTTGACAAAAAAAATTCAATTTTTTATAATTTGGATATTTATATTTTATTCTCGATACGAACTTTTGTTTCCCACAAAAAAACTCAATTTTTAATAATTTGGAAATTCAAATTTTATTTTTTATCCATACTTTTGTTTTACATAAAAGAACTCTATTTTTTGTAATTTCGACATTTAAATTTTATTTTCGATCCGTACTTTTGTTTTACATGAAAAAAACTCTATTTTTCATAATTTCGACATTTAAATTTTATTTTCAATCCGTACTTTTGTTGTAGAAAACAAACTCAATTTTTAATAATTTCAAAATTTAAATTTTATATTTGATCCCTACTTTTGTTTTACAAAAAAAATCAATCTTTTATAATTTGGAAATTTATATTTTATTTTCGATCCGTACTTTTGTTTTACAAAAAAAAACTCAGTTTTTGATAATTTGAAATTTATATTTTATTCTCGATCCGTACTATTGTTTTGCACAAAATACTCAATTTTTCTTAATTTCGAAATTTATATTTTATTTTCCATCCCTACTTTTGTTTTACAAAAAACACTCAATTTTTTATAATTCGAAGTTTACATTTTATTTTTCATCCCTACTTTTGGTTTACAAAAAAAAATCAATTTTTCATAATTTGGAAATTCATATTTTATTTTCGATCTCTACTTTTGTTTTAAAAAAAAACTCAGTTTTTGATAATTTGAAATTTATGTTTTATTCTCGATCCCTACTATTGTTTTACACAAAATACTCAAATTTTCTTAATTTCGAAATTTATATTTTATTTTCCATCCCTACGTTTGTTTTACAAAAAAAACTCAATTTTTCATAATTTGAAATTTATATTTTATTTTCCATCCCTACGTTTGTTTTAACAAAAAAACTCAATTTTTCATAATTTGAAATTTATATTTTATTTTCCATCCCTACGTTTGTTTTACAAAAAAAAACTCAATTTTTCATAATTTGAAAATTATATTTTATTCTCGATCCCTACGTTTGTTTGACAAAAAAAACTCAATTTTTTATAATTTGGATATTTATATTTTATTCTCGATACGAACTTTTGTTTCCCACAAAAAAACTCAATTTTTCATAATTTGGAAATTCAAATTTTATTTTCGATCCGTACTTTTGTTTTACATAAAAAAAACTCCATTTTTTGTAGTTTCGACATTTAAATTTTCTTTTCGATCCATACTTTTGTTTTACAAAAAAAACTCAATTTTTTGTAATTTTAGAATTTAAATTTTATATTTGATCCCTACTTTTGTTGTACAAAAAAATCAATTTTTCGTAAGTTGAAAATTTATATTTTATTCTCGATCCGTACTTTTGTTTTACAACAAAAAAAGTCAGTTTTTGATAATTTGACATTTATATTTTATTCTCGATCCCTACGTTTGTTTGACAAAAGAAAACTCAATTTTTTTATAATTTGGATATTTATAATTTATTCTCGATACGAAGTTTTGTTTTACCCAAAAAAACTCAATTTTTCATAATTTGGAAATTCAAATTTTATTTTCGATCCGTACTTTTGTTTTACATAAAAAAACTCTATTTTTTGTAATTTCGACATTTAAAATTTATTTTCGATCCATACTTTTGTTTTACAAAAAAAACTCAATTTTTTGTAATTTCAAAATTTAAATTTTATATTTGATCCCTACTTTTGTTGTACAAAAAAAATCAATTTTTTGTAATTTGAAAATTTATATTTTATTCTCGATCCGTACTTTTGTTTTACAAAAAAATAGTCAGTTTTTGATAATTTGAAATTTATATTTTATTCTCGATCCGTACTTTTGTTTTAAACAAAAAACTCAATTTTTTTTAATTTCGAAATTTATATTTTATTTTCCATCCCTACTTTTGTTTTACCAAAAAAACTCAATTTTTCATAATTTGAAATTTATATTTTATTCTCGATCCCTAAGTTTGTTTGACAAAAAAAACTCAATTTTTTATAATTTGGATATTTATATTTTACTCTCGATATGAACTTTTGTTTCCTAAAAAAAACTCAATTTTTCATAATTTGGAAATTCAAAATTTTATTTTTTATCCGTACTTTTGTTTTACATAAAAAAAACTCTATCTTTTGTAATTTCGACAATTAAATTTTATTTTCGATCCGTACATTTGTTTTACATAAAAAAACTCTATTTTTCGTAATTTCGACATTTAAATTTTGTTTTCGATCCGTACTTTTGTTGTACAAAAAAAATCAATTTTTCATAATTTGGAAATTTATATTTTATTTTCGATCCGTACTTTATTTTTGCAAAAAAAAGTCAGTTTTTGATAATTTGACATTTATATTTTATTCTCGATCCCTATGTTTGACAAAAAAAACTCAATTTTTTATAATTTGGATATTTATATTTTATTCTCGATACGAACTTTTGTTTCCCACAAAAAAACTTGATTTTTCATAATTTGGAAATTCAAATTTTATTTTCGATCTGTACTTTTGTTTTACATAAAAAAACTCTATTTTTCGTAATTTCGACATTTAAATTTTATTTTCGATCTGTACTTTTGTTATACAAAAAAATACTCACTTTTTTGTATTTTCAAAATTTAAATTTTATATTTGATCCGTGTAACACCCCAATATTTTAAATTATAAAGATATGAGAATATAAACATATTATAAAGATATTTTTTTATAAGGATATTAGATTGATAAAAATATTCTGTTATAAAGATATTCAGTTATAAAAATATTATATTATAAAAATATTATATTATAAAGATGTTCAGTTATAAAAATATTAGATTATAAAGATAATACAATATATAAAAACAAAAGACTGGTTGGGTAGTTTGTTTTCACATACCTCCATTCTCTCCATTGTCTCCACATTTTCTCTAAGGTTGAAATACTGAAAACCCTAACGGTTTCTAGATCCACAATAAGCAATAGAAGGCTAACAGTATAAGGAGGAGTTCTACCCGATCAGTTTTGAGAACGGGTAAGTCTAGGTCCGTTTATTTTTAAGAATTTTCTTTTGGAAAGTTTATGGTCTTTGAAGATTTTTCTCAATAAATTCTCTTTGTGGGGAGATGCTATCCAGAATTTTGAGATAAAACAGAAGCTAAGGTTTGGGATTTGCAGTTTGTTTTCATTTGATCGAGGAACAAAGAAAATCCAGGTTAGGGAAGTTAATGTTCAAAAATATATAAATTGATATTAAGAAAATTAATGTTATAAATAAAATTAGTATGTTTTGTATATTATTGTTGTATTGAGTGTAATGTGTGAAAAACCTTGTTTTTGTATTGTTTATGATGTTTAAATTGATATTTGGATGTTTGTTGACAATCAGTGGAATGGAAAATTTGTTTGAGGGGTAGAAAACGAAAGTTTCTTTCCTTGGAAGGTTTTGGTCTCGATCCTATTCTTGTTTATAAATTTAGATTATTATCTCTAAATAAAATTGAGAAAAATTGATTGGTTATGTATGACCTATGATGTTTTTGTGTGTGGGGCCGAGTAGAGCCTGGGGTTGGTGCCCATAATCTACCGATATGTTTGTGTGTGGGGCCGAGTAGAGCCTGGGGTTGGTGCCCATAATCTACCGATATGTTTGTGTGTGGGGCCGAGTAGAGCCTGGGGTTGGTGCCCATAATCTACCGATATGTTTGTGTGTGGGGCTGAGTAGAGCCTGGGGTTGGTGCCCATAATCTACCGATATGTTTGTGTGTGGGGCCGAGTAGAGCCTGGGGTTGGTGCCCATAATCTACCGATATGTTTGTGTTAGGCCGAGTAGAGCCTGAGGTTGGTGCCCATAATCTACCGATATGTTTGTGTGTGGGGCCGAGTAGAGCCTGGGGTTGGTGCCCATAATCTACTTATATGTGTTAATGAGAATGTTGTGAGTATGTGTATTACATGATAATATGATTTGTGTTGTTACTTTTCAATTATTAAAGATGCATTAAATTTCAAAGCATTTAAGTATGTTCTATGATGAATGTGCATGAGAATGATATGATGATGAATACTACATGATGTTATTATTTTTGAATAATTACCTTACCCTACAATTGCCGATTGTTTGGCCTGCGATGATCGTGTTTTGCTACACGGGAGCAGATATCTTAATAGGTGAGTGAGATGCTTCAGAGTCCCAGGATTATAGTGAAAGATGAAGTAGTAGTTATACACATATATTTATATATGTTTTTATTTCTTATAATAAAATTTTGTACTAGTAGAGATTCCCTTTTGTATTGAATACAAATACAAATTTCAAATATAATGTGTTTTATTATCAGTTCATACAAGTTACATTTGCATACTAAGTATGATAAAAGTAGCGATTTCTTGGGTCGTTACAATCCGTACTTTTGTTTTACAAAAAAAATCAATTTTTCATACTTTTGGAAATTTAGATTTTATTTTCGATCCATACTTTTGTTTTACAAAAAAAAACTCTTTTTTGATAATTTGAAATTTATATTTTATTCTCGATTCGTATTTTTGTTTTACACAAAAAACTCAATTTTTCTTAATTTGGAAATTTATATTTTATATTCCATCCCTACATTTGTTTTTCAAAAAAAAACTCAATTTTTCATAATTTGAAATTTATATTTTACTCTCGATCCTTACGTTTGTTTTACAAAAAAAAACTCAATTTTTCATAGTTTGAAATTTATATTTTATTCTCGATCCATACGTTTGTTTGACAAAAAAAAACTCTATTTTTTATAATTTGGATATTTATATTTTATTCTCGATACGAACTTTTGTTTCCCACCAAAAAACTCAATTTTTCATAATTTGGAAATTCAAATTTTATTTTCGATCCGTACTTCTGTTTTACATAAAAAAACTCTATTTTTCGTAATTTCGACATTTAAATTTATTTTCGATCCGTACTTTTTGTTGGCATATTTTAGGACCAAGAGTTTATGAAGTTCTCCAGAATTTTTTTATGAAGACTTAAAGTTTTGATGATGAAGTTTTAGAGTGATTCAATCAACATTAAAGCCTTGTGCCATCTCACAAAGGAAGGTTGCTTGGTAGAAAAGGAAAGGCATAGAGAGCATTCGAAGCTTTCAAGAGAGAAGATTGATGAAGATTTTCGGAAGAGCTGAAGGATCAAGAGTAGAAGGTTCTGTTTTGGGTGTTGGATAAAAAGAGTAAGTCATAAATCCCATTCAAGACCTTCCCAAACAAGAGAGCAAGGTGTTTTTATCACAAAAACGTTTTTCTACGCTTTTAATCGATTATGATACGTAGATAATCGATTATTTAACTTAAAATTTGAATTAAAAATGTTTAACGAACTAAATAATCGATTAAGTGTTTTTGATAATCGATTATATTGATTCTGGGTTAATATAATCGATTATGGCCTTAATCTAATCGATTATATCAGATGAAATTTGTTTTCCAGTTTTTAAATATGATATAATCAATTAAGCTTTTAATATAATCGATTAAATGAGTCGTTTTTACGAAATCAATACCAAATCAACCTAAGAATGGAAACTTTGGAGCATTTTCAAATTATAAAATGAAAGAGAATGTCTTAGGTTTAACACATATGATTAAACACAAAATATTCAAAGTGTTTCTGTGCCTTAGCTTTTCAAAACCGCTTTCCTGCTCTCTTTAGTTTGATCAACTCTTTGGAAGTGGTGATCATTGTGCTTAAGCTTTCTATCCAGCACTATTATCAGGTGTTTTCTTTTACTGTTTTTATAAATGGGAAAATTCATCCCTCGGATAGATTCTAAGGGAGGTGTTTCATCTCTTGTGTGTCAAGAGAGGTGGGTTTCATCCTCAGTGTGTCTGGGGAGGTGTTTCATCCTTAGTGTGTCTAAGGAGGTGTTCCTTTATCTTTATTTCTTATTGCATGAATTGGTGTTTGTAATTTCATTTAAAGATAGTGGGGTGATCATCACGCATTTGTGGTGGTTGGGAACTGGACGTAGGATTGGCTTAATCCGAACCAGTATAAATCTCTCTGTGTTCTTTCTCTTGTTAGCATTTTTCAAGACCAGAGTTTTATGAAGACCTAAAGTTTTGATGATGAAGTTTTAGAATGTTTCAATCAACATTAAAGACTTGTGTCATCTCACAAAGGAAGGATGCTTGATAGAAAAGGAAAGACATAAAAGAGCATTCAAAGCTTTCCAGAGAGAAGATTGATGAAGATTTTCTCAAGAGCTGAAGGTCCAAGAGTAGAAGGTTCTGTTTTGGGTGTTGGATAAAAAGAGTAAGTCATAAATCCTATTCAAGACCTTCCCAAACAAGAGAGCAAGGTGTTTTCTTGCAAAAACGTTTTTCTACGCTTTTAATCGATTACCATACGTAGATAATCGATTATTTAATTTAAAATTTGAATAAAAAATGTTTAACGAACTAAATAATCGATTAAGTGTTTTTGATAATCGATTATATTGATTTCTGGGTTAATATAATCGATTATGGCCTTAATCTAATCGATTATATAAGACGATACTTGTTTTCCAGTTTTTAAACATGATATAATCGATTAAGCTTTTAATATAATCGATTAAACGAGTTGTTTTTGCTAAATTAATTCTAAATCAACCTAAAGTGACAGCCATCACGGAATCAAAGAACCTTGCAAACATGAATATGACAACTCTCTTCGGGAACCTGAGAGAACATGAAATGGAGCTTGGATGTTTCAAAGGAGAAGAAGAAGACGTCAAAAGAAAAGGTGTTGCTCTTAAAGCGGAATCCCACAAAGATGAGAGTAGTGACATAGATGATGATGATCTTGAATGCAGTGACATCAGCTTGTTTGTCAAAAAGTACAAAAAGTTTATCAAGAACAAGAACAAAGGAAATTTCAAGAAAGGTAAGAAAACTGAAAACCTAAATTCTCTTGATAACTTTAAATGCTATGGTTGTGGAAAAAGGGGACACTTGAAGTCGGATTGCCCCAACATCAAGAAGGATGAGGAAAAGGCAAAGAAATACAAGAAGCCTTTTGATAAGAAGAAAAAGAAGGCATACATCACTTGGGAAGATAATGACGTGAGTTCTTCTAGTGCAAGTGAGTCAGAAGAAGAAGCCAATATCTGTCTTATGGCGGATGATGATGATGATGATGCCAAATCCACATGTAGCAAGGTAAGTGATTCTGGCCTTCCTGATAATTATGATGAGTTGCTTGAAGAGTTTTTGGATTTATGTGAAAAATCGGAAAAACTAACCGTCTTTCATAATAAATTAAAAAATGACTACAAAAGTCTTGAAAAGAAAATTTCTGATTTGGAAGAAGAGAAAATCGTTTTAAAAGAGGATTTGGAAAAAGTGAAAATTCCTTGCAAATGCAAAACCAAAATTCCTATTTGCGAAAATTGTAGTGTTCTTGCTAACAAGGTTTCTTGTCTTGAAACATCTCTTTCAAACATTACAATGGGCAATAATAATTTAAACAATGTTTTGAAAGACAACAAAGGTTTATACGGAAAAGCAGGACTTGGTTACAATTTCAAGAATAATAATAAATCAAACAAAATCGTTTTTGTTCAAGGAGAATCATCAAATACGAAAAATATTTTCGAAGTTCCCCATTTCAAAAATAAAACAAATGAGCCTAAAAAGAAGTTTTATAAAAATGCATATATACCAAGAAAAACAAATGTTCCTACATGTTTTTATTGTATGCATAAAGGTCATTCTGTTAATAGATGCAATATTAAACGTTTTAGTGTTCCTAATGGGAAATATAAATGGGTTCCCAAAGGAAAATCTGTTTCTAACCCATAAGGACCCTAATAAGTGACTTTAGGGGACCTAAATATTTTGTTTATGATGCATGTTGGTCCCAAGTCCAAAAAGTCACTATGGTATCTTGATAGTGGTTGTTCAAGACACATGACGGGTGATAAAAGCAAATTCAAAAGCTTCAAAAAGAAAGAACAAGGTTTTGTAACCTATGGTGACAACAATAAAGGAAAAATCATGGGTAGTGGAATGATTGGAGACTCCCTAAAGATTCATGATGTTCTTCTTGTTGATGGGTTGAAGCACAATTTGCTAAGCATTAGTCAACTTTGTGATAAAGGCTTAAAAGTAACGTTTGATAGTGATCTTTGCAAAATTCATCACAAGGACTCAAATGAAATCGCCCTCATTGGTAAGAGACACAATAACATTTATTTGATTGACATTGATTGTGCATTTACATCTAATAATTTGTCTTGTTTAGTTGCGAAAGAAGAGGATCCATGGTTATGGCATAGAAGAGCTGCTCACATTCATATGCCTCATCTAAGTAAACTCATATCTAAAGAGTTGGTAATTGGTTTGCCAAAACTAGTTTTTGAAAAGAACAAACTATGTACACCTTGTCAAAAAGGGAAGCAAACGAAAAATTCTTTTAAATCTAAAAATGTTGTTTCCACTTCAAAACCTTTAGAATTACTACACATGGATTTATTTGGCCTCAGAGCTGGTTTTTTGAAAGTTATTCAAAAACAAGATCCTTATGGCAGACAAAAATCAAACTTTTGCTGAAGGTGCATCTATTCATAGACCACCACTTTTTACAGGTGAAAATTATCCTTTTTGGAAAAAGAGGATGGAAATTTTTCTAAGGTCTAATGATCAAGGCGTTTGGGATGCAATTGTAAATGGTCCATTTATTCCTATGGTTGTTGTTGAAGAAGCGCAGGTACCCAAAAAGAGAGCAAATTGGAGGTAAAGATGAATATAACCAAAATCAATGCGACATAAGGGCATGTAACATGATAGCATCTGCTTTAACCATTGATGAGTTTTACAGGTTGTCGGATTGCACTACAGCAAAGGAGATGTGGGACACTTTAGAAGTCACACATGAAGGAACGGAAGACGTGAAACGATCAAGGAAAAATACCTTGATTCAGGAGTACGAAAAGTTCCGGATGAGCAAAGGGGAAACCATATATGACGTCCAAAAAAGATTTACTCACATTGTAAATCACCTCAAGGCGTTAGGTAAGAAATTTGAATATGAAAAGTTTTTTAAAAGAGAAAAGATTATTAAAAATCCAATTCACCCCCCCTCTTGGTTTTTACACCGCCGTCTTTATTTAACATCTCTTTCTCTATCTCTTTTAATTGTGGATCATATTAACAATTGCAAACTCAAACCGCTTTAATCAAAGGTTAAGAAAAATCCACATCCGAGTTTTTGAAAGAATTTCAAAATCTGGAAATTTATTTAAAAGGGAAAATTTTATTAAAAATCCAATTCACCCCCCTCTTGGTTTTTACACTGCCATCTTTTATTTAACACTTTTGTTTTACAAAAAAAACTCAATTTTTTATAATTTCAAAATTTAAATTTTATATTTGATCCCTACTTTTGTTTTACAAAAAATATCAATTTTTCATAATTTGGAAATTTATATTTTATTTTCGATCCCTACTTTTGTTTTACAAAAAATACTCAGTTTTTGATAATTAGAAATTTATATTTTATTCTCGATCCGTACTTTTGTTTTACACAAAAAACTCAATTTTTCTTAATTTCGAAATTTATATTTTATTTTCCATCGCTACGTTTGTTTTACAAAAAAACTCAATTTTTCATAATTTGAAATTTATATTTTATTTTCCAACCCTACGTTTGTTTTAAAAAAAACTCAATTTTTCATAATTTGAAATTTATATTTTATTCTCGATCCCTACGTTTGTTTGACAAAAGAAAAACCTCAATTTTTTATAATTTGGATATTTATATTTTATTCTCGATACGAACTTTTGTTTCCCACAAAAAAACTCAATTTTTCATAATTTAGAAATTCAAATTTTATTTTCGATCCGTACTTTTGTTTTACAAAAATACTCAATTTTTTGTAATTTCAAAATTTAAATTTTATATTTGATCCCTACTTTTATTTTAGAAAAAAACATTAATTTTTCATAATTTGGAAATTTATATTTTATTTTCAATCCGTACTTTTGTTTTACAAAAAAAAAACTCAGTTTTTCATAATTTGAAATTTATATTTTACTCTCGATCCGTAATTTTATTTTACACAACATACTCAAATTTTCTTAATTTCGAAATTTATATTTTATTTTCCATCCCTACGTTTGTTTTACAAAAAGAACTCTATTTTTCATATTTTGAAATTTATATTTTATTCTGATTCCTACGTTTGTTTGACAAAAAAAAACTCAATTTTTTATAATTTGGATATTTATATTTTATTCTCGATATGAACTTTTCTTTCCCACAAAAAAACTCAATTTTTCATAATTTGGAAATTCAAATTTTATTTTCGATCCGTACTTTTGTTTTACATAAAAAAACTCTATTTTTTGTAATTTCAACACTTAAATTTTATTTTCGATCCGTACTTTTGTTTCACAAAAAAAACTCATCTTTTTGTAATTTCAAAATTTAAATTTTATATGTGCTCCCTACTTTTGTTTTACAAAAAATATCAATTTTTCATAATTTGAAAATTTATATTTTATTTTCGATCCGTACTTTTGTTTTACAAAAAAAACTCAGTTTTTTATAATTACAAATTTATATTTTATTCTCGATCCGTACTTTTGTTTTACACAAAAAACTCAATTTTTCTTAATTTCGAAATTTATATTTTATTTTCTATCCCTACGTTTGTTTTACAAAAAACACTCAATTTTTCATAATTTGAAATTTATATTGTATTCTGCATCCCTACGTTTGTTTTACAAAAAAAACTCAATTTTTCATAATTTAAAATTTATATTTTATTCTCGATCCCTACGTTTGTTACACAAAAAAAACTCAATTTTTCATAATTTGGACATTTATATTTTATTTTTGATCCGTACTTTTGTTTTACAAAAAAAACTCAGTTTTTGATAATTAAAAATTTATATTTTATTCTCGATCCGTACTTTTGTTTTAGACAACAAACTCAATTTTTCTTAATTTCGAAATTTATATTTCATTTTCTATCGCTACGTTTGTTTTACAAAAAAACTCAATTTTTCATAATTTGAAATTTATATTTTATTTTCCATCCCTAGGTTTGTTTTACAAAAAAAAACTCAATTTTTCATAATTTGAAATTTATATTTTATTCTCGATCCCTACGTTTGTTTGACAAAAAAAAAACTCATTTTTTTATAATTTGGATATTTATATTTTATTCTCGATACGAACTTTTGTTTCCCACAAAAAAACTCAATTTTTCATAATTTGGAAATTCAAATTTTATTTTCGATCGGTACTTTTGTTTTACATAAAAAAACTCTATTTTTTGTAATTTCGACATTTAAATTTTATTTTCGATCCGTACTTTTGTTTTACGAAAAAAACTCAATTTTTTGTAATTTCAAAATTTAAATTTTATATTTGATCCCTGCTTTTGTTTTATAAAAAATATCAATTTTTCATAATTTGGACATTTATATTTTATTTTTTATCCGTACTTTTGTTTTACAAAAAAAACTCAGTTTTTGATAATTTGAAATTTATATTTTATTCTCGATCCGTACTTTTGTTTTACACAAAAAGCTCAATTTTTCTTAATTTCGAAATTTATATTTTATTTTCCATCCCTACGTTTGTTCTACAAAAAAACTCAATTTTGCATAATTTGAAAATTATATTTTATTTTCCAACCCTACGTTTGTTTTACAAAAAAAACTCAATTTTTCATAATTTGAAATTTATATTTTATTCTCGATCCCTACGTTTCATTGACAAAAAAAAACTCATTTTTTTATAATTTGGATATTTATATTTTATTCTCGATATGAACTTTTGTTTCCCACAAAAAACTCAATTTTTCTTAATTTGGAAATTCAGATTTTATTTTCGATCCGTACTTTTGTTTTACATAAAAAAAACTCTATTTTTCGTAATTTCGACATTTAAATTTTATTTTCATTCCGTACTTTTGTTTTACAAAAAAAACTCAATTTTTTGTAATTTCAAAATTTAAATTTTATATTTGATATGTAGTTTTGTTTTACAAAACATATAAATTTTTCATAATTTGGAAATTTATATTTTATTTTCGATCCATACTTTTGTTTTACAAAAAAAACTCAGTTTTTGATAATTAGAAATTTATATTCTATTCTCGATCCGTACTTTTGTTTTACACAAAAAACTCAATTTTTCTTAATTTCGAAATTTATATTTTATTTTTCATCGCTACGTTTGTTTTACAAAAAAAAATCATATTTTCATAATTTGAAATTTATATTTTATTTTCCATCCCTAGGTTTGTTTTAAAAAAAAACTCAATTTTTCATAATTTGAAATTTATATTTTATTCTCGATCCCTACGTTTGTTTGACAAAAAAAAGTCATTTTTTTATAATTTGGATATTTATATTTTATTCTCGATACGAACTTTTGTTTCCCACAAAAAAACTCAGTTTTTCATAATGTAGAAATTCAAATTTTATTTTCGATACGTTCTGTTGTTTTACATAAAAAAAACTCTATTTTTTGTAATTTCGACATTTAAATTTTATTTTCGATCCGTACTTTTGTTTTACGAAAAAAACTCAATTTTTTGTAATTTCAAAATTTAAATTTTATATTTGATCCCTGCTTTTGTTTTATAAAAAATATCAATTTTTCATAATTTGGACATTTATATTTTATTTTTGATCCGTACTTTTGTTTTACAAAAAAACTCAGTTTTTGATAATTTGAAATTTATATTTTATTCTCGATCCGTACTTTTGTTTTACACAAAAAGCTCAATTTTTCTTAATTTCGAAATTTATATTTTATTTTCCATCCCTACGTTTGTTCTACAAAAAAACTCAATTTTTCATAATTTGAAAATTATATTTTATTTTCCAACCCTACGTTTGTTTTACAAAAAAAACTCAATTTTTCATAATTTGAAATTTATATTTTATTCTCGATCCCTACATTTGATTGACAAAAAAAATCATTTTTTTATAATTTGGATATTTATATTTTATTCTCGATACGAACTTTTGTTTCCCACAAAAAAACTCAATTTTTCATAATTTGGAAATTCAGATTTTATTTTCGATCCGTACTTTTGTTTTACATAAAAAAAACTCTATTTTTCGTAATTTCGACATTTAAATTTTATTTTCGATTCCAGTACTTTTGTTTTACAAAAAAACTCAATTTTTGTAATTTCAAAATTTAAATTTTATATTTGATATGTAGTTTTGTTTTACAAAACATATAAATTTTTCATAATTTGGAAATTTATATTTTATTTTCGATCCATACTTTTGTTTTACAAAAAAAACTCAGTTTTTGATAATTAGAAATTTATATTCTATTCTCGATCCGTACTTTTGTTTTACACAAAAAACTCAATTTTTCTTAATTTCGAAATTTATATTTTATTTTCCATCGCTACGTTTGTTTTACAAAAAAAAATCATATTTTCATAATTTGAAATTTATATTTTATTTTCCATCCCTAGGTTTGTTTTAAAAAAAAACTCAATTTTTCATAATTTGAAATTTATATTTTATTCTCGATCCCTACGTTTGTTTGACAAAAAAAAGTCATTTTTTTATAATTTGGATATTTATATTTTATTCTCGATACGAACTTTTGTTTCCCACAAAAAAACTCAGTTTTTCATAATGTAGAAATTCAAATTTTATTTTCGATCCGTTCTTTTGTTTTACATAAAAAAACTCTATTTTTCGTAATTTCGACATTTAAATTTTATTTTCGATCCGTACTTTTGTTTTACAAAAAAACTCAATTTTTGTAATTTCGAAATTTAAATTTTATATTTGATCCCTACTTTTGTTTTATAAAAATATCAATTTTTCATAATTTGGACATTTATATTTTATTTTTGATCCGTACTTTTGTTTTACAAAAAAAACTCAGTTTTTGATTATTTGAAATTTATATTTTATTCTCGATCCGTACTTTTGTTTTACACAAAAAGCTTAATTTTTCTTAATTTCGAAATTTATATTTTATTTTTCATCCCTACGTTTGTTTTACAAAAAAACTCAATTTTTCATAATTTGAAAATTATATTTTATTTTCCATCCCTACGTTTGTTTTACAAAAAAAACTCAATTTTTCATAATTTGAAATTTATATTTTATTCTCGATCCCTACGTTTGATTGACAAAAAAAATCATTTTTTTATAATTTGGATATTTATATTTTATTCTCGATACGAACTTTTGTTTCCCACAAAAAAACTCAATTTTTCATAATTTGGAAATTCAAATTTTATTTTCGATCCGTACTAAACCCTAAACCATAAACCCTAAACTCTATTTTTCGTAATTTCGACATTTAAATTTTATTTTTCGATCCGTACTTTTGTTTTACAAAAAAAACTCAATCTTTTGTAATTTCAAAATTTAAATTTTATATTTGATCCCTACTTTTGTTTTACAAAAAATATCAATTTTTCATAATTTAGAAATTTATATTTTATTTTCGATCCATACTTTTGTTTTACGAAAAAAACTCAGTTTTTGATAATTGAAATTTATATTTTATTCTCGATTCGTACTTTTGTTTTACACAAAAAACCCAATTTTTTTAATTTCGAAATTTATATTTTATTTTCCATCCCTACGTTTGTTTTACAAAAAAAACTCAATTTTTCATAATTTGAAATTTATATTTTATTTTCCATCCCTACGTTTGTTTTACAAAAAAAGCTCAATTTTTCATGATTTGAAATTTATATTTTATTCTCGATCCCTACGTTTGTTTGACAAAAAAAAACTCAATTTTTTATAATTTGGATATTTATATTTTATTCTCGATACGAACTTTTGTTTCCCACAAAAAAACTCAATTTTTCATAATTTGGAAATTCAAATTTTATTTTCGATCCGTACTTTTGTTTTACATAAAAAAACTCTATTTTTCGTAATTTCGACATTTAAATTTTATTTTCGATCCAGTACTTTTGTTTTACAAAAAAAACTCAATTTTTTGTAATTTCAAAATTTAAATTTTATATTTGATCCCTACTTTTGTTTTACGAAAAAGATCAATTTTTCGTAATTTGGAAATTTATATTTTATTTTCGATCTGTACTTTTGTTTTACAAAAAATATCAGTTTTTGATAATTTGAAATTTATATTTTATTCTCGATCCGTACTTTTGTTTTACACAAAAAACTCAATTTTTCTTAATTTCGAAATTTATATTTTATTTTCCATCCCTACATTTGTTGTACAAAAAAACTCAATTTTTCATAATTTTAAATTTATATTTTATTTTCCATCCCTACGTTTGTTTTACAAAAAAAGCTCAATTTTTCATGATTTGAAATTTATATTTTATTCTCGATCCCTACGTTTGTTTGACAAAAAAAAAGTCATTTTTTTATAATTTGGATATTTATATTTTGTTCTCGATACGAACTTTTGTTTCCCACAAAAAAACTCAATTTTTCATAATTTGGAAATTCAAATTTTATTTTCGATCCGTACTTTTGTTTTACATAAAAAAACTCTATTTTTCGTAATATCGACATTTAAATTTTATTTTTGATCCGTACATTTGTTTTAGAAAAAAAACTCAATTTTTTATAATTTCAAAATTTAAATTTTATATTTGATCCCTACTTTTGTTTTATAAAAAATATCAATTTTTCATAATTTGGAAATTTATATTTTATTTTCGATCCATACTTTTGTTTTACAAAAAAAAAAACTCAGTTTTTGATAATTAGAAATTTATATTTTATTCTCGATCCGTACTTTTGTTTTACACAAAAAACTCAATTTTTCTTAATTTCGAAATTTATATTTTATTTTCCATCGGTATGTTTGTTTTACAAAAAAAACTCAATTTTTCATAATTTGAAATTTATATTTTATTCTCGATCCCTACGTTTGTTTGACAAAAAAGTGTTAAATAAAGACGGCAGTGTAAAAACAAAGAGGGGGGTGAATTGGATTTTTAATAAAATTTTCTCTTTTAAATCATTTTTCAGATTTTGAAATTCTTTCAAAAACTACGATGTGGATTTTTCTTATCCTTTGATTAACGCGGTTTGAGTTTGCAATTGTTAATATGATCCACAATAAAAAGAGATAGGGAAAGAGAAAGAATGTTGGCATATTTCAAGTCCAGAGTTTTATGGAGACCTACAGTTTTGATGATGAAGTTTTTAGGAAGTTTCAATCAACATTAAAGACTTGTGCCATCTCACAAAGGAAGGTTGCTTGATAAGAAAGGAAAGGCATAAAGAGCATTCAAAGCTTTCAAGAGAGAAGATTGATGAAGATTTTCTCAAGAGCTGAAGGATCAAAGGTAGAAGGTTCTGTTTTGGGTGTTGGATAAAAAGAGTAAGTCATAAATCCCATTCAAGACCTTCCCAAACAAGAGAGCAAGGTGTTTTCTCGCAAAAACGTTTTTCTACGCTTTTAATCGATTACCATACGTAGATAATTGATTATTTAACTTAAAATTTGAATTAAAAATGTTTAACGAGCAAAATAATCGATTAAGTGTCTTTGATAATCGATTATATTGATTCTGGGTTAATATAATCGATTATGGCCTTAATCTAATCGATTAAATCGAGACGATATTTGTTTTCCAGTTTTTAAACATGATATAATCGATTAAGCTTTTAATATAATCGATTAAATGAGTCGCTTTTGCAAAATTAATTTTAAATCAACCTAAGAATGGAAACTTTGGAGCATTTTCAAATTATAAAATGAAAGAGAATGTCTTAGGTTTAACACATCCGAACAAACACAAAATATTCAAAGTGTTTCTGTGTCTTAGCTTTTTCAAAGACGCTTTCCTGCTCTCTTCAGTTTGATCAAGTCTTTCGAAGTGGTGATCAGTGTGCTTAAGCTTTCTATCCAGCACATTTCAGGTGTATTCTTTTACTATTTTCTCGTAAAGGGAAAATTCATCCCTTGGATCCGTTCTAAGGGAGGTGTTTCATCTCTTGTGTGTCAAGAGAGGTGGGTTTCATCCTCGAGTGTCCTTAGTGTGTCTGAGGAGGTGTTTCCGTTTATCTTTATTTGTTATTGCATGAATTGGTGTTTGTAATTTCAATTAAAGATAGTGGGGAAAATCATCACGGATTTGTGGTGGTTGGGAACTGGATGTAGGATTGGCTTAATCTGAACCAGTATAAATCTTTGTGTTCTTTCTCTTTCTCTTTATCTTTTATTTGTGGATCATTATTATAATTGCTAATCCCAAAAGAGTTAATCAAAGGATTAAAAAAAAAATTCACATCCAAGTTTTTGAAAGTTTTTCAAAACTTGAAAATTTATTTGAAAGAGAAAATTTCTTTAAAAACCCAATTCACCCCCCCTCTTGGTTTTTACACTGCCGTCCTTATTTAACAATTGGCCTCAGAGCTGGTTTTTTGAAAGTTATTCAAAAACAAGATCCTTATGGCAGACAAAAATCAAACTTTTGCTGAAGGTGCATCTATTCATAGACCACCACTGTTTACAGGTGAAAACTATCCTTTTTGGAAAAAGAGGATGGAAATTTTTCTAAGGTCTAATGATCAAGGCGTTTGGGATGCTGTTGTAAATGGTCCTTTTATTCCTATGGTTGTTGTTGAAGAAGCGCAGGTACCTAAGAGGAAAGCAAATTGGAGCAAGGACGAATACAACCAGAATCAATGCGACATAAGAGCGTGTAACATGATAGCATCTGCCTTAACCATTGATGAGTTTTACAGGTTATCGGATTGCTTAACTGCAAAGGAGATGTGGGACACTCTAGAAGTCACACATGAAGGAACGGAAGAAGTGAAACGATCAAGGAAGAACACCTTGATTCAGGAATATGAAATGTTCCGTATGAGCAAAGGAGAAACCATATGCGACGTACAAAAGAGATTTACTCACATCGTAAATCATCTCAAGGCATTAGGTAAGAAATTCAATACTGAAGAATTAAATGTCAAAATTTTGAAATCTTTGGACAGGACTTGGCAACCTAAAGTGACGGCCATCACGGAATCAAAGAACCTGTCAAACATGAACATGACAACTCTCTTCGGGAAACTCAGAGAACATGAAATGGAACTTGGACGCTTCAAAGGAGAAGAAGAAGAAGTCAAAAGAAAAGGTGTTGCTCTTAAAGCGGAATCCCACAAAGATGAGAGTAGTGACACGGATGATGATCTTGAATGCAGTGACATAAGCTTATTTGTCAAAAAGTACAAAAAGTTCATCAAGAACAAGAACACAAGAAAGGTAAGAAAACTGAAAACCTAAATTCTCTTGATAATTTTAAATGCTATGGTTGTGGAAAAAGGGGACACTTGAAGTCGGATTGCCCCAACATCAAGAAGGATGAGGAAAAGGCAAAGAAATACAAGAAGCCTTTTGACAAAAAGAAAAAGAAGGCATACATCGCGTGGGAAGATAATGACGTGAGCTCTTCTAGTGCAAGTGAATCAGAAGAAGAAGCCAATATCTGTCTTATGGCGGATGATGATGATGATGCCGAATCCACATGTAGCAAGGTAAGTGATTCTGGCCTTCCAAATAATTATGATGATTTGCTTGAAGAGTTTTTGGAATTATGTGAAAAATCTGAAAAATTAACTTTCTTTCACAATAAATTAAAAAATGACTACAAGAGTCTTGAAAAGAAAATTTCAGATTTGGAACAAGAGAAAATTGTTTTAAAGGATGATTTGAAAACAGCGCTTATCCCTTGCAAATGCAAAACAAAAATTCCTATTTGTGAAAATTGTAGCGTTCTTGCAAACAAAGTTTCTTATCTTGAAAAGTCTCTTTCAAAAATTACAATGGGTAATAATAATTTAAATAATGTTTTGAAAGACAACAAAGGTTTATACGGAAAAGCAGGACTTGGTTACAATTTCAAGAATAAAAATAATTCAAACAAAATTGTTTTTGTTCAAGGAGAATCATCAAATACGAAAAAGGTTTTTGAAGTTCCTTATTTCAAAAATAAAACAAATGAACCTAAAAAGAAGTCTTATAAAAATGTGTACATACCAAGAAAAACAAATGTTCCTACATGTTTTTATTGTATGCATAAAGGTCATTCGGTAAATAGATGCAATATTAAACGTTTTAGTGTTCCTAATGGGAAATATAAATGGGTTCCCAAAGGAAAAATTGTTTCTAACCCATGAGGACCCTAATAAGTGACTTTAGGGGACCTAAATTTTTTTCTTATGATGCAGGTTGGTCCCAAGTCCAAAATGTCACTATGGTATCTTGATAGTGGTTGTTCAAGGCACATGACGGGTGATAAAAGCAAATTCAAAAGCTTCAAGAAGAAAGAACAAGGTTTTGTAACCTATGGTGACAACAATAAGGGAAAAATCATTGGTAGCGGAATGGTTGGAGATTCCCTAAAGATTCATGATGTTCTTCTTGTTGATGGATTGAAGCACAATTTGCTAAGCATTAGTCAACTTTGTGATAAAGGTTTAAAGGTAACGTTTGATAGTGATCTTTGCAAAATTCATCACAAGAACTCAAATGAAATCGCCCTCATTGGTAAGAGACATAATAACATTTATTTGATTGATATTGATTGTGCATCTACATCTTATAATCTGCCTTGTTTAGTTGCGAAAGAAGAGGATCCATGGTTATGGCATAGAAGAGCTGCTCACATTCATATGCCTCATCTAAGTAAACTCATATCTAAAGAGTTAGTGATTGGTTTACCAAAACTGGTTTTTGAAAAGAACAAACTATGTGCAGCTTGTCAAAAAGGGAAGCAAACGAAAAGTTCTTTTAAATCTAAAAATGTTGTTTCCACTTCAAAACCTTTAGAATTACTGCACATGGATTTATTTGGCCCTTCTAGAACAAAAAGTTTTGGTGGCAATTATTATGCTCTTGTGATTGTTGATGATTACTCTAGATTCACTTGGACTCTTTTTCTTTCATCTAAAAGTGATGCTTTTAAAGAATTTAGAAAATTTGCCAAGGTTATTCAAAATGAAAAAGATTTAAAAATCAAGTTTTTACGAAGTGATCATGGCGGTGAATTTCAAAATATCTCTTTTGAAAATTTTTGTGAAGAAAATGGAATTTCTCATAATTTTTCAGCACCCAGAACACCTCAACAAAATGGTGTGGTTGAAAGGAAAAATAGATCTTTGGAAGAACTTGCGAGAACTATGTTGAGCGAAAATAATTTACCTAAATATTTTTGGGTCGATGTCGTAAGTACCGCATGTCACGTTTTAAACAGAGTTTTAATAAGACCTATTTTAAAATTAACTCCTTATGAGCTTTTCAAAGGAAGAAAACCAAATATTTCTTATTTCAAAATTTTTGGATGTAAATGTTTTGTTTTGAATAACGGAAAAGATAGCCTTGGGAAATTTGATGCTAAATCTGATGAAGCTACATTTTTAGGTTATTCTTTGCATAGTAAAGCATATAGAGTTTTTAATAAGAGGACTTTAACTGTTGAAGAATCTATACATGTTGTCTTTGATGAATATCTAGACCTTGAGGAAACCCCTCTTGAGTCAAAAAGATTCTTTGCAGATGAAGAAGGAGTACATCAAGAAGAAACTTCTCTTGAAGAAGCCGTTAAAGAAATCAGTTTGGATGAGAATCCTCCTCATGATGAGAGTCTACCAAAAGAATGGAGACCACCTAGAAACGTTTCCTTGGAAAATGTCATTGGAGACATATCAACGGTGTAAGAACAAGGAGGAATATGAATAATTTCTGCATGAATGTTGCTTTTGTTTCACAGAGTTGAACCGAAAAATGTAGAAGAAGCATTGACGGATGAACATTGGTGTATTGCAATGCAAGAAGAGCTAAACCAGTTTGAAAGAAATCGGGTATGGGATTTAATTCCTAAGACTAATAATATGCAGGTCATAGGTACAAGATGGGTCTTTAGAAATAAGCTTGATGAAGATGGAAACATCACAAAGAACAAAGCAAGGTTGGTTGCAAAAGGTTATAGACAAGAAGAAGGCATAGATTATGATGAAACCTATGCTCCAGTAGCAAGACTTGAAGCTATCCGCTTGTTGTTAGCATATGCCTCCATTATGGGATTCAAGTTATTTCAAATGGATGTAAAAAGCGCTTTTCTAAACGGATATATCAAGGAAGAAGTCTATGTAGAACAGCCTCCAGGCTTTGAAGATTTCAAAAATCCTAATCATATCTACAAGTTAAAGAAAGCTTTATATGGACTTAAACAAGCCCCAAGATCTTGGTATGAAAGGTTAAGTAATTTCTTACTTGAAAATAATTTTAGAAGAGGTAAAGTTGATTCTACTCTTTTTATTAAGAAATCAAAGAAACATATTCTCATTGTTCAAGTTTATGTTGATGATATTATTTTTGGATCAACTAACGATGATCTTTGCCAAGAGTTTGCTAAGAATATGCAGGGAGAGTTTGAAATGTCCATGATGGGAGAACTAAATTTTCTTTCTTGGCTTGCAAATCAAACAATTGAAGAAAGGTATTTTTATATGTCAAACAAAGTATTGCAAGGAACTCTTAAAGAAATTTGAGATGGAAAGCTCGAAAGAAGCCTCAACCCCATGGCTACATCTTGCTATCTAGATCAAGATTTAAACGGTAAGGCGGTAGATCAAACACGGTATCGAGGTATGATCGGATCTTTACTTTATCTTACTGCTAGTAGACCTGATATAATGCAAAGTGTGTGTGTTTGTGCTAGGTTTCAAGCCAACCCTAGAGAGTCTCACCTAAAAGCCGTTAAGAGAATCCTTAAGTACCTTAGAGGAACAACATCCTTTGGTTTATGGTACCCTTCAGGAGCCTCACCTAGTATCATAGGTTTTTCAGACTCAGATTATGGTGGTTGTAGAATAGATAGGAAAAGTACTAGTGGTACATGTCATCTTTTAGGATGTTCCTTAGTTTCATGGCATTCTAAGAAACAGGCTAGTGTTGCTCTTTCAACCACGGAGGCTGAGTATATAGCAGCAGGGAGTTGTTGTGCTCAAATACTGTGGATGAAGCAGCAATTAGAAGACTTTGATATCTTTCTAGATCATATCCCTCTTAAGTGTGATAATACTAGTGCCATTAACCTGACTAGGAACCCTATCATGCATTCTAAGACCAAGCATATAGAAATTAGACACCATTTCATTAGAGATCATATAGCTAAAGGAGATTGCATTATAGAATATATAGATACCAAACATCAACTAGCTGATATCTTCACCAAACCTTTGCCTAGAGATAGATTTTATGAGCATAGAAGAGATCTAGGAATTGTTTGTGATAAATCTGTTGCTTAATTGATGTTTGTTGTTGTTTTTTATGTTATTTCAGCGTTTTACGAAAATTTACGTATTTAATCGATTAAGTTTCGTGTGTTAATCGATTAAACGCGGTGTTTGTGAAAATGTTTTAAAATATAATCGATTACGTTTATGACATAATCGATTAAATCGCTGAGGAGCAATTTAATCGATTAAGGAATGCACATAATCGATTAAATTTCTGGGTTTTCGTTTTCTGGAAAATTTTTGAAGGCAAATAATCGATTAAATGAGAATATAATCGATTAAATGCACCGTTCTGTGTTTTTCTGCAAATCTGATTTTCGAACGTTGGCCATGTTTTCACGTGTTTTGTCTTTTTTAAACGGCTATATTCGTTCCCAACGGATATATTTTCATTAAATCAACGTTTTATGACCCGGATTTCATTCTATAAATAGCTGGTTTGAGAATCAAAGTGACTCACTCACTCTCTTTCTCACTCTTGTCATGTTTCTGCTGTTATTTGTCTGTCTTGTGCGAATTTTAATTCTCGTCATGCTGTCTCTGTTATTCCATTATCTTGTTGTGCAATTTCTCTTGTCTTTTATATCACCGAAATGGCTTATCAAAGAAGAAGGAAGATGCCATCAAGGAGAAAGGGCAAGGAGCCAATGACTTCTCAAGAAAGGAGACCTCCAACTCTAGCTGGTTGGATTTCAGATGAAGATCTGCAAATTGCCTTTGTTAACAAGTGGAAGGATAGAAAAATTCTTACCCCTAAATTCTTGTCTTGTGAATTTTTAGATCTCATGGTTTTCAATTTCAGGAATTTTTAGTAGGAAGTGGACTACAAAAATTTGTGGAGATGGAAGGGGAATTCTACCCAGATTTGGTTAGAGTGTTCTACATGAACTTGACATCAAGAACTGCAAGTCCAAGCACCAAAGTGAAAGGTGTAAGGATCTTCTTTGATGAAGATTTGTGGAACAATGTAGCTGGTCTCTCAACTCGAGGCATAAACATCACATATGGCTTTGAGGACTTCAACAAGTTGGTAGAATTCAGAAAATTCTGCAAGGATCCTAACCTACAAGTTGAGAACTTGTATAAAGTTGGTAATGTAAAGTTAAATGAAAGAATGTTGCATTATGTTATTGTTTGGATTTTAGTTGCAAGAGGCACTAATCATGCCCAACTTACTAAGGAAGACATTCTTCTAATGTATGGATTCCTTAATAATGTGAGCATAGATTGGCCCTCAATTATCCTTGATAATATGTTTAAAGCCATTAGGCTTTCCTCTTTGCATTACCCTATGCTGTGTTTGTTTCTAAGATTCTAGAATACAAAGGTGTTGATCTTGAAGGGGAGAATAAACAGATTTTGCTAAGCAATAGCAAGATTGGTAAAAATGTTCTAAGGCATATGGGCCTCATAGAACAAGGCAACGAGGTTTACCCAAAGAGAAGAAGGAGCTGCTTGCCATGGAAGAAGATGATGAAGACCAACCTCAACCTCCACCTCATTTTCAACCTCAACCAGGATCAGTGGAGGAGCTTCTCATATCAAGAATGGATTCTATGATGAACCTTCACTCCAAGGAATTTCAAGGCCTTTCTCATCAACTCTCAAGGCTTAATAGAAGAATGTATAGAGTTGAAAGAAAGATGAACATTGAAGAATTATCTCCTGAAGAAGATAATACAACATCCTCAAGAGGCAAACAGCCAGCCAATGATGAGGAAGATGAAGAAGATAGTGAAGAAACTGAATAAGCTACAAGTTCACTTTTCCTTAGCTTGTTCTTCATTATTTTCCAGCTGCTGTATTTTTTCTCTCTATTATTTTCTGTGTATTAATTTGTTTCTGCTGTAATTATCTCTGAAAATGTAATCTTTCTGAAAAATGATAAAAATAAAGGGGGAGAAAATATTTGTCTTGATTGAAAATCTGTCTAGTTAATATAGCTTTTAAGAAAATTAATTTCAAGGGAACTTTAGGAAATAATTCAAATAAGTGCCTTATATAGCTTAAATAATTAAGAGCATAGTTTAAGGGGGAGCTTTTAGAAATAATTTCCACTCATTAATTCCTTGAAATCTTTTTTTTTCAAAATTCAAATTGAAACTTAAATGCTATATGACTGCCTATTTTATTTCCTTTGTGGACTAATATTTATGATGGAGATATCCATACATTATTTTCAAGATTTTCAGGATATTATCACAAGTCTCTAGGTTTCTTTTATCATCATCAAAAGGGGAGATTGTTGGCATATTTCAAGTCCAGAGTTTTATGGAGACCTACAGTTTTGATGATGAAGTTTTTAGGAAGTTTCAATCAACATTAAAGACTTGTGCCATCTCACAAAGGAAGGTTGCTTGATAAGAAAGGAAAGGCATAAAGAGCATTCAAAGCTTTCAAGAGAGAAGATTGATGAAGATTTTCTCAAGAGCTGAAGGATCAAAGGTAGAAGGTTACTGTTTTGGGTGTTGGATAAAAGAGTAAGTCATAAATCCCATTCAAGACCTTCCCAAACAAGAGAGCAAGGTGTTTTCTTGCAAAAGCGTTTTTCTACGCTTTTAATCGATTACCATACGTAGAATAATCGATTATTTAACTTAAAATTTGAATTAAAAATGTTTAACGAGCAAAATAATCGATTAAGTGTCTTTGATAATCGATTATATTGATTCTGAGTTAATATAATCGATTATGGCCTTAATCTAATCGATTAAATCAGAGCGATATTTGTTTTCCAGTTTTTAAACATGATATAATCGATTAAGCTTTTAATATAATCGATTAAATGAGTCGTTTTGCAAAATTAATTTTAAATCAACCTAAGAATGGAAACTTTGGAGCATTTTCAAATTATAAAATGAAAGAGAATGTCTTAGGTTTAACACATCACGAACAAACACAAAATATTCAAAGTGTTTACGTGCCTTAGCTTTTTCAAAGCCGCTTTCACTGCTCTCTTCGGTTTGATCAAGTCTTTGGAAGTGGTGATCATTGTGCTTAAGCTTTCTATCCAGCACATTTCGGTGTATTCTTTTCTTGTTTTTACGTAAAGGGAAAATTCATCACTTGGATTCGTTCTAAGGGAGGTGTTTCATCTCTTGTGTGTCAAGAGAGGTGGGTTTCATCCTCGAGTGTTATGCAGGAGGTGTTTCATCCTTAGTGTGTACGAGGAGGTGTTTCCATTTATCTTTATTTGTTATTGCATGAATTGGTGTTTGTAATTTCAATTAAAGATAGTGGGGAAAATCATCACGCATTTGTGGTGGTTGGGAGGCTGGATGTAGGATTGGCTTAATCAGAACCAGTATAAATCTCTGTGTTCTTTCTCTTTCTCTTTATCTTTTATTTGTGGATCATTATTACAATTGCTAATCCCAAAAGCGTTAATCAAAGGATTAAAAAAATCACATCCAAGTTTTTGAAAGTTTTTCAAAACCTGAAAATTTATTTGAAAGAGAAAATTTCTTTAAAAACCCAATTCACCCCCCCCTCTTGGTTTTTACACTGCCGTCCTTATTTAACAAAGAACACAGTGTTAAATAAAGACGGCAGTGTAAAAACCTAGAGGGGGGGTGAATTGGATTTTTAATAAACTTTTCTCTTTTAAAAAACTTTTCAGATTTTGAAATTCTTTCAAAAACTCGGATGTGGATTTTTTTTATATTTTGATTAAAGCGGATTGAATTAGCAATTGTTATAATGATCCACAATTAAAGATATAGAGAAGAGAAAGAACACAAAGATTATACTTGGTTCGGATTAAGCCAATCCTACGCAGTTCCCAACCACCACAAATGCGTGATGATTAACCCACTATCTTTAAATGAAATTACAAACACCAATTCATCGTAACAAATAAAGATAAAGGAACACCTCCTCGGATGACACTGCTCAGAATGACTCACCTCTTGACACACGAGATGAAACCACTCTCGACCTGAAGATACTCAATCCAAGAGATGAATTATCCGTTTAGAAAAGCGGTAAAGAATACGATACGTGTTTGGATAGAAAGCTTAGGCACAAAGATCACCACTTCCAAAGACTTGATCAAATTGAAGAGAGCAGAAACGGCTTTGAAAAAGCTAAGGTGCAGAAACACTTTGAATATTTCGTGTTTAATCAGATGTGTTAAACCTAAGACATTCTCTTTCATTTTATAATTCGAAAATGCTCCAAAGTTTCCATTCTTAGGCTGATTTAGAATTAATTTTGCCAAAACGACTCATTTAATCGATTATATTAAAAGCTTAATCGATTATATCATGTTTAAAATCTGGAAAACAAATATCGTCTAATATAATCGATTAGATTAAGGCCATAATCGATTATATTAACCCAGAAATCAATATAATCGATTATCAAAAACACTTAATCGATTATTTAGTTCATTAACCATTTTTTATTCAAATTTTAAGTTAAATAATCAATTATCTACGTATGGTAATCGATTAAAAACGTAGAAAAATGTTTTTGCGAGAAAACACCTTGCTCTCTTGTTTGGGAAGGTCTTGAATGGGATTTATGACTTACTCTTTTTATCCAACACCCAAAACAGAACCTTCTACTCTTGGACCTTCAGCTCTTTGAGAAAATCTTCATCAATCTTCTCTCTTGAAAGCTTTGAATGCTCTTTATGCCTTTCTTTTTCTATCAAGCATCCTTTCTTTGTGAGATGGCACAAGTCTTTAATGTTGATTAAAACTTTCTAAAACTTCATCATCAAAACTTTAGGTCTTCATAAAACTCTGGTCTTGCAAAATGCCAACACACAGAGATTTATACTGGTTCGGATTAAGCCAATCCTACGTCCAGTTCCCAACCACCACAAATGCGTGATGATTAACCCCACTATCTTTAAATGAAATTACAAACACCAATTCATGCAATAACAAATAAAGATAAAGGAACACCTCCTCAGACACACTAAGGATGAAACACCTCCCCAGACACACTGAGGATGAAACCCACCTCTCTTGACACATAAGAGATGAACACACCTCCCTTAGAACCGATCCAAGGGATGAATTTTCCCGTTTAAAGAAAACAAGTAAAGAATACACCTGATACGTGCTGGATAGAAAGCTTAAGCACAATGATCACCACTTCCAAAGACTTGATCAAACTGAAGAGAGCAGGAAAACGGCTTTGAAAAAGCTAAGGCGCAGAAACACTTTGAATATTTCTTGTTTAATCAGATGTGTTTAACCTAAGACATTCTCTTTCATTTTATAATTCGAAAATGCTCCAAAGTTTCCATTCTTAGGTTGATTTAGAATTGATTTCGCAAAAACGACTCTTTTAATTGATTATATTAAAAGCTTAATCGATTATATCATGTTTAAAAACTGGAAAACAAATATCGACTGATATAATCGATTAGATTAAGGCCATAATCGATTATATTAACCCAGAAATCAATATAATCGATTATCAAAAACACTTAATCGATTATTTAGTTCGTTAAACATTTTTTATTCAAATTTTAAGTTAAATAATCGATTATCTACGTATGGTAATCGATTAAAAGCGTAGAAAAATGTTTTTGCGAGAAAACACCTTGCTCTCTTGTTTGGGAAGGTCTTGAATGGGATTTATGACTTACTCTTTTTATCCAACACCCAAAACAGAACCTTCTACTCTAGCTCCTTTAGCTCTTGAGAAAATCTTCATCAATCTTCTCTCTTGAAAGCTTTGAATGCTCTTTATGCCTTTCCTTTTCTACCAAGCAACCTTCCTTTGTGAGATGGCACAAGTCTTTAATGTTGATTGAAACTTTCTAAAACTTCATCATCAAAACTGTAGGTCTTCATAAAAACTCTGGTCTTGAAATATGCCAACAATCTCCCCCTTTTTGATGATGATAAAAAGAAACAAAGAGACTTGTGATTGATATCCTGAAAATCTTGAAAATAATGTATGGATATCTCCATCATAAAAATTAGTCCACAAAGGAAATAAAATAGGCAGTCACATAGCATTTAAGTTTCAATTTGAATTTTGAAAAAGAGATTTTAAGGAAAATAATGCATGGAAATTATTTCTAAAAGCTCCCCCTTAAACTTTGCTCTTTAAAGTTTAAGCTATATTAGGCACTTATTTGAAATGTTTCCTAAAGCTCCCCCTGAAATTAATTTTCTTAAAAGCTATAATAACTAGACAGATTTTCAATCAAAACAAATATTTTTCTCCCCCTTTATTTTTATCATTTTCAAAAAGATTACATTTTGTTAGACAAATAGCATCAAGAGGGGGGTGAACTGATGTATTTAAGATGTTTACCTCTTTTTCGATTAACCTGAAAAACGTTAAGCTGAGCGGAAGCAATAAACAATATAAGAGGATAAGGGAAGAGAAGAACACAAGGATTTATACTGGTTCGGGTATAGCCAACCCTACGTCCAGTGCCCAGTCACCTCAATTCGAGAATGACTTCCCAAACACTATCTTTAGAAAAGCTGTTACAGTCAATATTACAATTGAACTTGTAAAAGAAAATCTAAAGACTGAACACCTCTCTTGAAACCCACAAGAGATGAAAACACCTCCCTTGAAAACTCACAAGGGATGAACCACTACACCAACAATGGTGTTGACAGATATATATAAACAAATACTGAAACAATATCACCTGGAAAGAGAGAATCCAAAACAACGTTAATGATCGTTAGCTCCTTTCACAAGTGATAAAGAATGTTGTAGACCAGAGAGTGTAAACAAATGATTTTTGTGCTCAAGTTAGCTCTGTGTCTATCAACGTGTATTTTTCCTCTTTATATAGGAAATAAAATTTGAGAAAACCTTTCACAGTATTAAAAACAATTTATGAAATCGTTTATGCATTTAAAATATGTTTATGATGTTTGACAACGTAAGATCTGTATAATAATTGAAAACGTTCATAATTTTAAATGCCAATTTGAAATTCAAAATACTTTTCGAAAAACTGTTGATTTCGTTAAGTATATAATCGATTCTGTGAAAGTTTTAGAAACACTTTAAAACAACACATAATCGAATCGATTACATTATATACATAATCGAATTGACTACGCTGTATCAAAAGATATAATCGAATCGATGTAAAAAGATTTGTTTGAAAACACATAATCGATTGTGTTAAAAACCATCGAATATGTTATATCGATCGATTTGTAAAAACAGTTTTACTTTTTAAAACCTATCACGAGTGAAAGAGTGCTGGATCAGTTTGTTGGTTTCGATTTCTCTTATTCTAGAAAGATTCGACACAAACAGCACCAACTTCAATCTGAGCTTCACTGATTCTTCAACTCTTCAACTCTTCGATCTTTCCAACCTTCGATCTGGTTTGCTTCGAGAACTCATCAAAACTCGATACATCTTCAAAGAGACTTGACTTGATCCTCTTTGGTAACATTCTCCCCCTTTTTGATGATGATCAAGAAAACCTATTTAAGAAGAGTTTGAAGAAAATTGCTTGACTTTGAAGTCAGCTCAAGATTAGTACAGAGTTAGCATAAACCATAATTAAACTGTACTCCCCCTACTTTGGGTATTTCTATACTCCCTTTTCAAAAACATATTATATATTTCTCTTTTCAAAAACATATACATTTCTCCCCCTTTTTATTGATAATATTCGAAAAACAAATTATAGATAAAACAATATCGAATAAAAGCACGTTATCGATGTTCATGAAATATCAAAACGAATTACCATCCAAAATTCCTAATGCGATACGCAAATCATAAAACCTATCTCTAGGCAAAGGTTTGGTAAAGATATCTGCTAACTGATGTTTGGTATCGATATACTCTATTATGTAATCTCTCTTTAAGATATGGTCTCTTATAAAATGATGCCTAATCTCAATGTGTTTAGTTCTAGAATGCATTATAGGATTTCTAGTGAGATTAATTGCACTAGTACTATCAAACTTAAGAGGGATATGATCTAAGAAAATACTATAATCTTCTAACTGGTTTTTCATCCATAAAAACTGTGAGCAACAAAAACCGGCTGCTATATACTCAGCTTCAGTTGTGGATAGAGCAACACAAGCCTGTTTCTTAGAATGCCAAGAAACAAGTGAACGACCAAGTAGGTGACATGTCCCACTTGTACTTTTCTCGTCCAGGTTTACATCCTCCATAATCTGAATCGAATATCCTATAAGGCTAGGTGAACCTCCAGAGGGATACCAAAGACCAAACGATTTAGTTCCTTTTAGATATTTTATTATTCTCTTAACAACAACTAGGTGTGATTCCTTAGGATTAGATTGATATCTAGCACAAACACACACACTATGCATAATATCTGGTCTGCTTGCTGTAAGATAAAGTAAAGAACCAATCATACCTCTGTATTTGGTTTGATCCACCATCTTACCTTTTTCATCTTCATCTAAGTAACAAGATGTTGCCATCGGGGTAGCTGCTTCTTTTGCATTTTCTAAATCGAATTTCTTTAACAGTTCCGAGCAGTACTTCGATTGTGATATAAAAATACCTTTGATGTTTTGCTTAATTTGTAAACCTAGAAAATATGTTAACTCTCCCATCATCGACATTTCGAACTCACCCTGCATTATCTTAGCAAACTCTTGGCAAAGATCATTGTTAGTCTATCCAAATATAATATCATCAACATAAATTTGAACTATAATAATATTGTTCTTCGATTCTTTAATAAATAGAGTTGGATCTACTTTACCTCGTCGATAATCATGGCTTACCAGAAAATTACTTAGCCTTTCATACCATGATCTGGGCGCTTGTTTAAGTCCATATAGTGCTTTCTTTAGCTTGTAGACATGATTCGGATATTTGTAGTCTTCAAATCCAGGGGGTTGACAGACGTAAACTTCTTCTTTAATATATCCATTCAGAAAAGCACTTTTCACATCCATTTGATATAACTTAAATTTCATGATAGCTGCGTAAGCTAGTAGGATTCTTATTGCTTCGATCCTTGCAACTGGGGCATATGTTTCGTCATAGTCAATTCCTTCTTCTTGACTATAACCTTTCGCTACTAGTCTTGCCTTATTTTTGGTTATGTTGCCATTTTCATCAAGCTTGTTCCTGAAAATCCATTTTGCTCCAATTACCTGCATAGAATTGTTTCTCGGAACTAGATTCCACACTTCATTCCTTTTAAACTGATTTAACTCTTCTTGCATCGATTGAATCCAATATTCATCTTGTAAAGCTTCTTCGATGCTTTTGGGTTCTACTTGTGAGACAAAAGCTACATTCATACGAAGTTGTTTATTTGGCTTCTCGTTGTAACTCTTCGATCCATATCTCCTATAACATTATCCAACGATAGTCCTCTTGGTGTTCTCCATTCCTTTGGAAGTTCTTGAACTGTTGTTGGTTCATTGAGATTCAAATTCTCGAGGCTTTTTCTGAGGTTTTCGACACTTTCGTCTTGTGGTTGATCTTTCTCGATAGCTCCCTGTTCTTCTTCTATATCTATTGATTTCTTCCTCGACTCAAGAGGGTTTTCCTCAAGGTCCAAAAATTCATCAAACGTTACATGCACAGATTCTTCTACATGTAATGTTCTCCTATTATATACTCTATATGCTTTACTGGTTAAAGAGTATCCTAAAAATATTGCTTCATCTGCTTTTGAATCGAATTTGCCAAGATTACTCTTTCCATTGTTTAAAACAAAACATTTGCACCCAAAAACTTTAAGATGAGAAATGTTTGGTTTTCTGCCTTTAAAAAGCTCATATGGAGTTTGTTTCAAAACGGGTCTTATTAAAGTTCTGTTCAAAACATAACATGCAGTAGACACTGCATCTGCCCAAAAATATTTTGGAAGATTGTTTTCATTTAACATGGTTCTGGCTAATTCTTCCAAAGATCTATTTTTTCTTTCTACAACTCCATTTTGTTGAGGGGTTCTTGGACAAGAGAAATTATGAGAAATTCCCAGTTCTTCACAAAAGGTTTCAAATAACTCATTTTAAAATTCCCCACCATGATCACTTCGAATAAACTTGATTTTTAAATCTTTTTCATTTTGAATAGCCTTGACAAATTTCTTAAAAGAGCTGAAAACATTATTTTTAGTTACCAAAAAGAACGTCCAGGTAAATCTAGAATAATAATCTACTATAACTAATGCATAGAAATTACCACCTAGGCTTCTTGTTCTAGAGGGACCAAATAAATCCATATGCAAAAGCTCTAAAGGTTTTGATGTAGAAACGATTTTCTTAGTTTTGAAAGATGTTTTTGTTTGCTTTCCTTTTTGACATGCAACACAAATTCTATATTTTTCAAAACTTAATTTTGGAAGACCGATTACCAAATCTTTTGAAATTAAACGACTTAGATGATGCATGTGAATGTGTGCAGCTCTCCTATGCCATAACCAAGGATCCTCTTCCTTAGTTACAAGACAGGAGATGGTCCTAGATGAACTGCTAAGATCAGTAACATAAATATTGTTTAGTCTCATACCTGTTAAAACAGTTTCATTCGATTCTTCCTTGATAATTTTGCATGTCTTTGACTCAAAGATAATCTTATGTCCTTTGTCACATAATTGACTTATGCTTAAAATATTATGCTTTAAACCTTCTACCAGCAAAACTCCTTGAATCATAAAGTCATCATTAATCTTGATTGTTCCTGAGCCAAGAATTTTTCCTTTGTTATTGTCACCAAATGTAATATAACCTTGGCTTTTCTTTGTTAGACTTTGAAACTTTTCTTTGTCACCGGTCATGTGTCTTGAACATCCACTGTCAAGAAACCAAACTGATTTTTTATGCTTGTAGATTGCTTGCAACACAAATATAATTATTTAGGTACCCTCTTTATTCTTGGGTCCTTAGAAGTTAGTAGAAACAACTTTCTCAACCTTTTATTGACAAAATAAAAACTAATGTCATTTAATCAAAAATGTTGTCATAATCGATTAAATGTTATCGAAAAAGATTTTAATGCGAGCAGTTTTTATATCTTTGATTTTTAGGAATCCATTTAAATATGCCATTAGGTATGCCAACATGTTTTACAAAACATTTATTTGATGAATGACCAATTTTCATGCAATAAAAACAACTTAACTTTTGTGGAGGAGTTTTAAAAGAATTTATGTGAAAATGTTGTTTTTCTCGAAAACTTGTTTTCTTCGATTCTTTTACAAAGATAGTTTTATGGGGTCCTAGAATTTTCTTGGGAATATAACCAAGACCAGCTTTACTAGAGCTCCCCCTATATGTACTCAACATATTTTCAAGATTTTGTCTTGAATCTAGAAAATTATTTAAAGTCTTCCCGAGTTTCAAAATTTTATTTTCGAGTTGAATACAATTTTCACAGGGTTTGATCACTTTTTTATTTTTCGATATAGATTTAAATTTTTTGAAATCATTTTTCAAACCTTCATTTCCCTTCTCCACAAGACTTAGTTTATTTTCTAAAGCATGAAAATTTTGTTTCAAAACTGAATGCTTTTTAATCAATTTATTAAAATTCATATAAAGATTTTCATACTCTGCATGTAATTCATCATATTCATTTTCAGAGTTAGTAGAGCTTACCTTTGACGTGGCTTCATCTTCACTGTTTGCCACTAAGCACAGATTTGCTTCTTCCTCTCTATCACTGTCATCTATCGAACTTTCAGAGGTTGTCGATTCATTATCCTCCCATGCAATGTATGCCTTCTTTTTGTATGGTTTGAAGGGCTTCTTCGATTTCTTTTTTTCCTTTTCCTTGTCTTCCTTTTTGGTATAAGGACAATCTGATTTTATATGACCAAATCGATTGCATCCGTAGCATTTGTCGTTCGTTGCTTGGTCATTTTCTTTCTTTGTAGATCGACTCTTTTTCCTGTTCTTCATGAACCTGGAAAATCGTTTTACCATTAAGGAAATATCACTATCAGAAAACTCACCTTCGATGTCATCTTTCGATTTCTCAGCTTTGAATGCAATGTTTTTTATTTTAACATTGTCTTCTCCATCTTTTAACCTTTGAAGCTCCATCTCATGTTCTCTCAACTTTCCAAACAAAGTTGCTACATTCATCTTCGTCAAGTCTTTAGACTCTGATATGGCAGTGACTTTCGGTTGCCAATTTCTATCGAGAGACTTTAGAATCTTGGTGTTCAACTCCTCATTCGAAAAGCTTTTTCCCAGAGCTTCTAGATGATTTACTATATGTGTGAACCGCGTTTGGAAATCACTAATACTTTTGTTTTGTCCGATTGACAGCAACTCGTATTCTTGTACAAGCGTGTTTTCCCTTTCACGTTTTACTTCATCAGTTCCTTCATGAGTCACTTCCAGAGTATCCCACATCTCTTTGGCAGTTTTGCATCTCGATATCCTGTAAAACTCATCACGGGTTACAGCTGAAACAATAGCATTACGAGCTCTTACATCGTATTGTGCACGTTTGTTTTCGCCTGAAGTCCACTGATGAAACGCCTTTGGTGTTTCTCCTTCAGCACCTGTCACCATTGGTACGTAGGGACCACTTAGGACAGCATCCCAAACTCCATAATCGAGAGTTTGTAGGAATATCTCCATTCTTGACTTTCAGAAGGGGTAATTGTCACCTTCAAAGAGTGGTGGTCTGTTGATGGATGCACCTTCCCTGTAAACCTGATTCTGCATAGACATCTTAAGGATCTTTTAGAAATAACTTATCCAAACAAGCTCTGATACCACTTGTTAGACAAATAGCATCAAAAGGGGGGTGAATTGATGTATTTAAGATGTTTACCTCTTTTTCGATTAACCTGAAAAACATTAAGCTGAAGAGAAGCAATAAACAATATAAGAGGATAAGGGAAGAGAAGAACACAAGGATTTATACTGGTTTGGGTATAGCCAACCTGATGGATGCCTAGGAGGCATTATAAGTGTTGTAGGATCTATCAAACATGTGTATAGGCATATAGAATCAAAATAGCATGTATAATTGCAAGGAAGAACATGAAATCAGATTTTTCCCCAAATGTTAGGGTTCAAATTCGGCCCACACTTAAAAATTGCAAAACAATTCAATTCAACCGATTAAATTGAAGATAGTACCCATAGGAAGCCATAGAAGATGAAACCAATGAAATTAATCGATTCAATTTACTTAGAAATGTGAAAAACGCAACCAGCCCCTTTGTTATGGGTTTCAATCGGTAGAATTCAAGGAAAACAAGTTTTGAGATGTTTGAACCGATTAGAATCAAGATACATGTCATAGGAAGCCATAGGAAGTGAAAACAAGCATTTTAATCGGTGGAAAATGGATTAAAATGAAGATATACGGTGCAGCTATGAAGAACAAGTAAGAACAATCAAAGAGAAAACATGGAGAAGACAAGAGAATGAAGAACACGCCACTTTCATAAAGAAAGATAAGTGCAAAGGACAATCACCACTTGAATTATGGAAAACTCAAGATAAGATTCTAGAAATGAGGCTTACCTCTTGAACTTCAAAGAGAATTAGCTCTTGCTCTCAATTAATCTTCAAAGTTATGTTACAAATGAGACTCACACCCTTATATAGAGAGGGGAAAACGAAAATGCATGCACATGGGTGGAATTCTAAAAGGTTAGGCCATGTTTGGAAGATGTTCCAAAGCTTCCCAAATGTTTGTGTGTGGGGCCGAGTAGAGCCTGGGGTTGGTGCCCATAATCTACCGATATGTTTGTGTGTGGGGCCGAGTAGAGCCTGGGGTTGGTGCCCATAATCTACCGATATGTTTGTGTTGGGCCGAGTAGAGCCTGGGGTTGGTGCCCATAATCTACCGATATGTTTGTGTTGGGTCGAGTAGAGCCTGGGGTTGGTGCCCATAATCTACCGATATGTTTGTGTGTGGGGCCGAGTAGAGCCTGGGGTTGGTGCCTATAATCTACCGATATGTTTGTGTGTGGGGCCGAGTAGAGCCTGGGGTTGGTGCCCATAATCTACCGATATGTTTGTGTGTGGGGCCGAGTAGAGCCTGGGGTTGGTGCCCATAATCTACCGATATGTTTGTGTGGGGCCGAGTAGAGCCTGGGGTTGGTGCCCATAATCTACCGATATGTTTGTGTGTGGGGCCGAGTAGAGCCAGGGGTTGGTGCCCATAATCTACTTAGGTGTGTTAATGAGAATGTTGTGAGTATGTGTATTACATGATAATATGATTTGTGTTGTTACTTTTCAATTATTAAAGATGCATTAAATTTTAAAGCATTTAAGTATGTTCTATGATGAATGTGCATGAGAATGATATGATGATGAATACTACATGATGTTATTATTTTGTGTTGTTATATTTTTGAATGATTAGCTTACCCTACAATTGTCGATTGTTTGGCCTGCGATGATCGTGTTTTGCTACACGGGAGCAGATATCTTAATAGGTGAGCGAGATGCTTCAGAGTCCCAGGATTATAGTGAAAGATGAAGTAGTAATTATACACATATATTTATATATGTTTTTATTTCTTATAATAGAATTTTGTACTAGTAGATATTCCCTTTTGTATTGAATACAAATACAAATTTTAAATATAATGTGTTTTATTATCCGTTAATACAAGTTACATTTGCATACTAAGTATGATAAAAGTAGCGATTTCTTGGGTCGTTACAATAATGGTATCAGAGCAGTTCCTTCCTAGGATTGACCTAAGGGGATTGGTTTGCCATGCTAGTTTGTTGTAGATAGAGAAATTGATTGGATGTTTGCCAAATGTCAATTTCATTGGAATGAGATTGTTGTTTTTAATAGATATAAACATATTAAGGAAAGAAGGAATCTGGATTAAGTAATGAGGGTGCACACTCATAATTAAATCAGGATGAAGTATGGTCACTATTAGTATATAGTTATGCCTTGTAGTGTTCATGGAGTACATGAACAAGATTTCTAGGTCATACCTAAATTAGTTTGTAGTGGTGTTTATAGATGAGATTCTGAACTACTTTTGCTCGTGTGAGGAGCATGAGGTATACCTGAGAACAATGTTGGTTATCTTGAGAAATAGAAGGTTGTATGATAAATTGTCAAAGTATAAATTCTGGTTGTTAGAAGTTCATTTCTTGGAACTTGTAAATTTCAAGTTGAGAGAAATTTTGTAGATCCTGCTAAAGTTAAGACAGTGTTGTAGTGGGAACGCCCCGAGATAATGTTACAGATTAGGAACCTTATGCGGTTGGTTGGTTATCACATCATGTTTATAAAAAAAAATTTCTAAGATCATGGCTCTATTAACTCAGTTGACCTGAAAGGATCAACCATTTGTATGGACCAACATAGGTAAGCAGAGTTTCATAGAGCTAAAACAAAGGTTGACCATAACCCTGTGTTAGTAATTCTTAATTTGAGTAAACCCTTTTGAGATTAGAATGATGCTTCCTATCTGGGATTAGGTTGTGTATTGATGCAAGAGAAGAAAATTTTTACTTTTGGATCTTATTAGTTGAAGGTACATGAAAAGAATTACCCTATCCACGATTTAGGACTAGTTGCAATTATCTTTGCCTTGAAGACCTGGAGACATTATTATGAATGGTGTATAGTTTGATGTGTTCAGTGACCACAAGAGCTTGAAGTATTTGTTTGATCAGAAGAAACTAAATATGAGACAGAGAAGATGGATGGAGTTCCTAAAAGATTTTGACTTTTAGCTGAACTACCATGTAGGTAAAGTAAAATGTAGTTGTTGATCCCTTGAGTAGAAGGGTAGTAGAAGTACTGACCATGACGATAAAGGAGCAGAAATTATTAGAGCAACTCAAAATAAAAACTAAAAATCTGAGCCTTGGGTTGGATATGATTCCTGCTCACACTAGTTGCAACATACACATTGTGACGAACAAATTCATGAAATAGATTGGAGAACAACATAGGATAGATCTCGAGTTAAAAAGTTGTTTTGATCACATTGGAATAGATCAGGCGAAGGATTTCAAATTAAGAATGGATGGAGTGTTGAGGTCTCTAGACAAAGTTTGCATTCTAGTTTATCTAACACTAAAGAAAATGGTATTGGATGAAGGGTACAAGAATCATCTCAGTATACATCCTGAGGTGACTAAGATATACTAGGGTCTAAAGAAGTTCTTCTAGAGGTTGGTCATGAAGAATGATGTTGCTCAATATGTTGTTGCTCGTTTAACCGAGCAGAAAGCTAAAGTGGAGCATTAGAAACCGTGTGAGATATTACAACAGATGGAGATTCTCGAGTGAAATTGGGATAACATTGCTATGGGTTTTGTTATCCATCTGTCATGGCAATCATAGGGCATAATTCGATTTGGGTGATTGCAGATAAATTGATGAAGAGTGCTCACTTTTAGCTAGTTAACTTAAGGAATTTCCATGGCTATGTTGGCCTCGTTGTACATTAAAGAGATAGTATGATTGCATGGAGTGTTGTCTAGTATCATTTCGGATAGAGACCCTAGGTTCATCTTTAGATTTTAGTAGACACTACAAGAGGTGCTAAATACCAAGTTAAGATTGAGCTCAACCTACCATCCTTAGATAGACGGACAATTCGAGAGAAAATTATAATCACTAGAAAATTTGTTGAGATTTTGTGAAATGGATCATCTAGGGAGCCGAGATGAAATCCTTCCTTTAGTGGAGTTCACTTATAACAACAACTATCATGCCAACATTGGGATAGAACCATATAAAGCATTATATGGATAGAAATACAAGACACCTCTATCTTGGTACCATAATGGTGAACAAGTGTTAGTAAGACTCGAGTTGTTACAATCGACTACAAAGAAGAATTAAGAGATTCGGGAGAAAATGGTGACTGCTATGAGTAGGAAGAAATCATATAAAAAAAATCGAAGACAAATGCTTTTGGAGTTTAATATGGGAGAATATGTTTTCCTAAGAGTAAAGTTTACTATAAGAGTTGGTCAAACTATAAAATCTAGGAAATTGACTATGAAATTCATTGAGCCATATCAAATTCTCTGGAAGATTGGTGCAGTGGCTTATGAGTTGGCTTTGTCCCCTCATTTGGAAAATCTACATAACATTAAGGAAATAAGTGCATGATCCAGTCCATAGTTTGGAGTAAGACGATGTACAAATTAGAGAAGACCTATCTACAAAAATCAAGCCGTAAAAGTGATTAATTTTCAGATGAAGCAACTCTGAGACAAAATGAATGACATGGGTTAGGTGGTGTAGAATGACCAGATTGGTAAATTACTTAGGAACTAGAGAACCAAATGAGAGAATCATATCCATTTATGTTTGTTGGTAAGTCAATTTTCGAGGACGAAAATTTTTAATGGTGGGAAGATTGTAACACCCCAATATTTTAAATTATAAAGATATCAGAATATAAACATATTATATTATAAAGATATTTTGTTATAAGGATATTAGATTGATAAAAATATTCAGTTATAAAGATATTCAGTTATAAAAATATTATATTATAAAAATATTTTGTTATAAGGATATTAGATTGATAAAAATATTCAGTTATAAAGATATTCAGTTATAAAAATATTAGATTATAAAGATAATACAATATATAAAAACAAAAGACTGGTTGGGTAGTTTGTTTTCACATACCTCCATTCTCTCTATTCTCTCTCCATTCTCTCTACATTTTCTCTAAGGTTTAAATACTGAAAACCCTAACGGTTTCTAGATCCACAATAAGCAATAGAAGGCTAACAGTATAAGGAGGAGTTCTACCCGATCAGTTTTGAGAACGGAATTTTGAGATAAAAGAGAAGCTAAGGTTTGGGATTTACAGTTTGTTTTCATCTGATCGAGGAACAAAGAAAATCCAGGTTAGGGAAGTTAATGTTCAAAAATATATAAATTGATATTAAGAAAATTAATGTTATATATATATATAATTAGTATGCTTTGTATATTATTGTTGTATTGAGTGTAATGTGTGAAAAATCTTGTTTTTATATTGTTTATGATGTTTAAGTTGATGTTTGTTGATAATCAGTGGAATGGAAAATTTGTTTGAGGGGTAGAAAAAGAAAGTTTCTTTTCCTGGAGGGTTTTGGTCTCGATCCTATTCTTGTTTATAAATTTAGATTATTATCTCTAAATAAAATTGAGAAAAATTGATTGGTTATGTATGACCTATGATGTTTTTGTGTGTGGGGCCGAGTAGAGCCTGGGGTTGGTGCCCATAATCTACCGATATGTTTGTGTGTGGGGCCGAGTAGAGCCTGGGGTTGGTGCCCATAATCTACCGATATGTTTGTGTTAGGCCGAGTAGAGCCTGGGGTTGGTGCCCATAATCTACCGATATGTTTGTGTTGGGCCGAGTAGAGCCTGGGGTTGGTGCCCATAATCTACCGATATGTTTGTGTGTGGGCCGAGTAGAGCCTGGGGTTGGTGCCCATAATCTACCGATATGTTTGTGTGTGGGGCCGAGTAGAGCCTGGGGTTGGTGCCCATAATCTACCGATATGTTTGTGTGTGGGGCCGAGTAGAGCCTGGGGTTGGTGCCCATAATCTACCGATATGTTTGTGTGTGGGGTCGAGTAGAGCCTAGGGTTGGTGCCCATAATCTACCGATATGTTTGTGTTGGGCCGAGTAGAGCCTGGGGTTGGTGCCCATAATCTACCGATATGTTTGTGTTAGGTCGAGTAGAGCCTGGGGTTGGTGCCCATAATCTACCGATATGTTTGTGTGTGGGGCCGAGTAGAGCCTGGGGTTGGTGCCCATAATCTACCGATATGTTTGTGTGTGGGGCCGAGTAGAGCCTGGGGTTGGTGCCCATAATCTACCGATATGTTTGTGTGTGGGGCCGAGTAGAGCCTGGGGTTGGTGCCCATAATCTACCGATATGTTTGTGTGGGGCCGAGTAGAGCCTGGGGTTGGTGCCCATAATCTACCGATATGTTTGTGTGGGGCCGAGTAGAGCCTGGGGTTGGTGCCCATAATCTACTTAGGTGTGTTAATGAGAATGTTGTGAGTATGTGTATTACATGATAATATGATTTGTGTTGTTACTTTTCAATTATTAAAGATGCATTAAATTTTAAAGCATTTAAGTATGTTCTATGATGAATGTGCATGAGAATGATATGATGATGAATACTACATGATGTTATTATTTTGTGTTGTTATATTTTTGAATGATTAGCTTACCCTACAATTGCCGATTGTTTGGCCTGCGATGATCGTGTTTTGCTACACGGGAACAGATATCTTAATAGGTGAGCGAGATGCTTCAGAGTCCCAGGATTATAGTGAAAGATGAAGTAGTAATTATACACATATATTTATATATGTTTTTATTTCTTATAATAGAATTCTGTACTAGTAGATATTCCCTTTTGTATTGAATACAAATACAAATTTTGAATATAGTGTGTTTTATTATCCGTTAATACAAGTTACATTTGCATACTAAGTATGATAAAAGTAGCGATTTCTTGGGTCGTTACACAAACAACTAGCCTCTTATTTCTATTTCAAAAGAAAGACACTAAACTAACTCTATTTTTATTTTTCTTTCATATTTTCCTTTTCTTATTTTCTTGTGGTGACTCCTCCTTGCATGGGTTGAGGTTTTGCATGAATTGAGATCACATCACAACCCTAGGTCCAGTGCCCAGTCACCTCAATTCGAGAATGACTTCCCAAACACTATCTTTAGAAAAGCTGTTACAATCAATATTACAATTGAACTTGTAAAAGAAAATCTAAAGACTGAACACCTCTCTTGAAACCCACAAGAGATGAAAACACCTCCCTTGAAAACTCACAAGGGATGAACCACTACACCAACAATGGTGTTGACAGATATATATAAACAAATACTGAAACAGTATCACCTGGAAAGAGAGAATCCAAAACAACGTTAATGATCGTTAGCTCCTTTCACAAGTGATAAAGAATGTTGTAGACCAGAGAGTGTAAACAAATGATTTTTGTGCTCAAGTTAGCTCTGTGTCTATCAACGTGTATTTTTCCTCTTTATATAGGAAATAAAATCTGAGAAAACCTTTCACAGTATTAAAAACAATTTATGAAATCGTTTATGCATTTAAAATCTGTTTATGATGTTTGACAACGTAAGATCTGTATAATAATTGAAAATGTTCATAATTTTAAATGCCAATTTGAAATTCAAAATACTTTTCGAAAAACTGTTGATTTCGTTAAGTATAAAATCGATTCTATGAAAGTTTTAGAAACACTTTAAAACAACACATAATCGAATCGATTACATTATATACATAATCAAATTGACTACGCTGTATCAAAAGATATAATCAAATCGATGTAAAAAGATTTGTTTGAAAACACATAATCGATTGTGTTAAAAACCATCGAATATGTTATATCGATCGATTTGTAAAAACATTTTTACTCTTTAAAACCTATCACGAGTGAAAGAGTGCTGGATCAGTTTGTTGGTTTCGATTTCTCTTATTCTAGAAAGATTCGACACAAACAGCACCAACTTCGATCTGAGCTTCACTGATTCTTCAACTCTTCAATTCTTCGATCTTTCCAACCTTCAATCTGGTTTGCTTCGAGAACTCATCAAAACTCGATACATCTTCAAAGAGACTTGACTTGATCCTCTTTGGTAACACATTTTTCAGAGATAATTACAGCAGAAGCAAAATTAATTACACAGAAATTATAGAGAGAAAAAAATACGGCAGCTGAAAATAATGAAGAACAAGCTAAGGAAAAGTGAACTTGTAGCCTATTCTGTTTCTTCACTATCTTCTTCATCTTCCTCATCATTTGCTGGTTGTTTGCCTCTTGAGGATGTTGTATTATCTTCTTCAGGAGATATTTCTTCAATGTCCATCTTCCTTTCAACTCTATACACTCTCCTATTGAGTCTTGAAAGTTTGTGACAAAGATCTTCATATTGAGTTGTGTGAAGATTCATCATTGTATCCATTCTTGAAAGAATATGCTCCTCCATTGACCCTGGTTGAGGTTGAGGTGGTAGTTCTTCATCATCCTCCTCCATTGCAGTAGCTTCATCTTCTCTTTGTCTAAACCTGTTGTCTTGTTCTATGAGGCCCATATGCCTTAGAACATTCTTCCCAATTTTGCTATTGCTTACCAAAATCTGCTTGTTCTCCCCTTCAAGATCTACACCCTTGTATTCTAAAATCTTGGAGATAAACATAGCATAGGGTAATGCAAAAGAGGAAAGTCTAGTGGCTTTAAACATATTATCAAGAATAATTGAGGGCCAATCTATGCTAACATTATTAAGGAATCCATACATTAAGAGAATGTCTTCCTTAGTAAGTTGGGCATGATTAGTGCCTCTAGCAACTAAAACCCAAACAATAACATAGTGCAACATACGCTCATTAAGTTTCACATTACCAACTTTGTACAAGTTCTCAACTTGTAAATTCGGATCTTTGTAGAATTTTCTGAATTCTACCAACTTGTTGAAGTCCTCAAAGCCATAAGTGATGTTTATGCCTTGAGTTGAGAGACCAGCTACATTGTTCCACAATTCTTCATCAAAGTAGATCCTTACACCCTTCACTTTAGTGCTTGGACTAGCTGTCCTTGAGGTTAAATTCATGTAAAACACTCTAACCAAGTCCGGATAGAATGCCCTTCCATCTCCACAAATTGTTGCAGCCCACTTGCTACTAAAAGTTCCTGAAAAGTAAACCCGTGAGATCTGAAAAAATCACAAGATAGATATTTGGGAGTAAGAATTTTTCTGTCCTTCCACTTGTTGACAAACCCAATTTGCATATCTTCATGAAAAATCCAACCAGCAAGAGTTGGAGGTCTCCTTTCTTGATGTTGAGAGGTCATTGGCTCCTTGCCTCTCCTCCTTGATGGCATCTTTCTTCTTCTTTGGTCAGCCATTCTGATGATATAAAAGACAAGGGAAAGTGCACAACAAAATAATATAGTAACAGAGAAAGCACAGAGAATTAATTCGCACAAGAACAGAAAGATATATCAGCAGAAAACAGCAAGAGTGAGAGAGAGTGAGTGAGGCACTTTGAATTCTCAATCCAGCTATTTATAGGAAGGAAACCCGGTCATAAAACTTTGATTTAATGAAAATATATCCGTTGGGAACGAATATAGCCGTTGGAATAAAACAAAACTCGTGAAATTAGGGCCAACGTTCGAAAAGCAGAGTTGCAGAAAAACACAGAACGGTGCATTTAATCGATTATGTTCTTCATTTAATCGATTATTTGCCTTCGAAATTTTCCAGAAAACAAAAACCCAGAAATTTAATCGATTATGTGCATTCCTTAATCGATTAAATTGCTCCCCAGCGATTTAATCGATTATGTCATGAACCTAATCGATTATGTTATAAAACATTTTCAAAAACAGCGCGTTTAATCGATTAACACACGAAACCTAATCGATTAAATACGTAAATTTTCGTAAAAAGATGAATTAACATCAAAATCAACAACAACACTTACCTGGAACCTTTCTAAGCTCATAAAATCTTACTTGAGATAAGAGATTTGTAAATATGCCAACCTATTGATGTTTTTGCCTCCCTTCATAAACTTGATCACTTGCTATATCAACACCGAAGAGGCTTTTTGAATTTTGGAACCAGCCTGCAATACAAACAAGAAAATCCTGGTTCCCTAAAATCACTTATTAGGGTCCTCATGGGTTAGAAACAATTTTTCCTTTGGGAACCCATTTATATTTCCCATTAGGAACACTAAAACGTTTAATATTGCATCTATTAACAGAATGACCTTTATGCATACAGTAAAAACATGTAGGAACATTTGTTCTTGTTGAGAAATATGCATTTTTATAAAACTTCTTTTTAAGATCATTTGTTTTATTAACGAAATGAGGAACTTCGAAAATCTTTTTTGAATTTGATGATTCTCCTTGAACAAAAACAATTTTGTTTGATTTATTATTATTTTTGAAATTGTAACCAAGTCCTGCTTTTCCGTATAAACCTTTGTTGTCTTTCAAAACATTGTTTAAATTATTATTACCCATCGTAATGTTTGAAAGAGATGTTTCAAGATAAGAAACTTTGTTAGCAAGAACACTACAATTTTCACAAATAGGAATTTTGGTTTTGCATTTGCAAGGAATTTTCGCTTTTTCCAAATCATCTTTCAAAACCTTTTTCTCTTCTTCTAAATCAATAACTTTCTTTTCAAGAACCTTATAATCATTTTTCAATTTATTGTAAACTGAAGAAAGCTTTTCAGATTTTTTACAAAGATTTAGAAATTCTTCAAGCTATTCATCATAATCATTAGGGAGATCAGAATCGCTTACCTCACTGCTTGTGGATTCCGCATCATCATCTGTCATGAGACAAATGTTTGCTTCCTCTTCTGATTCACTTGAGCCTTCAGAAGAACTCACTTCATTATCGTCCCAAGCAATATATGCTTTCTTCTTCTTTTTGAAGAACTTCTTGCTTTTCTTTTCCGTTTCTTCAGGTTTCTTGGAATTTGGACAATCTGCTCTCATGTGCCCCTTTTTGCCACAACCATAACATTTATAATTATCGTTAGAATTTGAATTTTCAGATTTCTTACTTTTCTTATGGTTGCCTTTCTTCTTGATGAACTTTTTATATTTATTTACAAATTCCTTAAGATCATCGTCTTCTGAATCATCAGTGTCACTACTCTCCTCTTTAACGGATTGAGCTTTTAAGGCAATACCTTTCCTTTTAACGTCCTCTTCTTCACCGTTGAAGCGGCCTAGCTCCATTTCATGTTCTCTAAGCTTCCCGAAGAGAGTTGTCATATTCATGTTTGAAAGATTCTTTGATTCCGTGATGGCCGTCACTTTAGGTTGCCAAGTCCTGTCCAAAGATTTCAAAATTTTCACATTTAATTCTTCAGTATCAAATTTCTTACCTAACGCCTTGAGGTGATTTACAATGTGAGTAAATCTCTTTTGGACGTCATATATGGTTTCCCCTTTGCTCATCCGGAACATCTCGTACTCCTGAATCAAGGTATTTTTCCTTGATCTTTTCACGTCTTTCGTTCCTTCATGTGTGACTTCTAAAGTGTCCCACATCTCCTTTGCTGTAGTGCAATCTGAAAACCTGTAAAACTCATCAATGGTTAGAGCAAATTCTATCATGTTACACGCTCTTATGTCGCATTGATTTTGGTTGTATTCATCTTTGCTCCAATTTGCTCTCTTTTTGGGTACCTGCGCATCTTCAACAACAATCATAGGAATATATGGACCATTCACAATTGCATCCCAAACGCCTTGATCATCATTAGACCTTAGAAAAATCTCCATCCTCTTTTTCCAAAAAGGATAGTTTTCACCTGTAAAAAGAGGTGGTCTATGAATAGATGCACCTTCAGCAAAAGTTTGATTTTTATCTGCCATAAGGATCTTGTTTTTGAATAACTTTCAAAAAACCAGCTCTGAGGCCAATTGTTAAATAAAGACGGCAGTGTAAAAACTAAGAGGGGGGGTGAATTGGATTTTTAATAAAATTTTCTCTTTTAAATTAATTTTCAGATTTTGAAATTCTTTCAAAAACTAGGATGTGGATTTTTCTTAACCTTTGATTAACGTGGTTTGAGTTTGCAATTGTTAATATGATCCACAATAAAAAGAGATAGGGAAAGAGAAAGAACACAGAGATTTATACTGGTTCGGATTAAGCCAATCCTACGTCCAGTTCCCAACCACCACAAATGCATGATGATTAACCCCACTATCTTTAAATGAAATTACAAACACCTATTCATGCAATAACAAATAAAGATAAAGGAACACCTCCTCAGACACACTAAGGATGAAACACCTCCCCAGCACACACTGAGGATGAAACCCACCTCTCTTGACACACAAGAGATGAACACACCTCCCTTAGAACCGATCCAAGGGATGAATTTTCCCGTTTAAAGAAAACAAGTAAAAGAATACACCGATACGTCGCTGGATAGAAAGCTTAAGCACAATGATCACCACTTCCAAAGACTTGATCAAACCGAAGAGAGCAGGAAGCGGCTTTGAAAAAGCTAAGGCGTGAAACACTTTGAATATTTCGTGTTTAATCGGATGTGTTTAACCTAAGACATTCTCTTTCATTTTATAATTCGAAAATGCTCCAAAGTTTCCATTCTTAGGTTGATTTAGAATTGATTTCGCAAAAACGACTCTTTTAATCGATTATATTAAAAGCTTAATCGATTATATCATGTTTAAAAACTGGAAAACAAATATCGACTGATATAATCAATTAGATTAAGGCCATAATCGATTATATTAACCCAGAAATCAATATAATCGATTATAAAAAACACTTAATCGATTATTTAGTTCGTTAAACATTTTTTATTCAAATTTTAAGTTAAATAATCAATTATCTACGTATGGTAATCGATTAAAAGTGTAGAAAAACGTTTTTGCGAGAAAACACCTTGCTCTCTTGTTTGGGAAGGTCTTGAATGGGATTTATGACTTACTCTTTTTATCCAACAATCAAAACAGAACCTTCTACTCTAGCTCCTTCAGCTCTTGAGAAAATCTTCATCAATCTTCTCTCTTGAAAGCTTTGAATGCTCTTTATGCCTTTCCTTTTCTACCAACCAACCTTCCTTTGTGAGATGGCACAAGTCTTTAATGTTGATTGAAACTTTCTAAAACTTCATAATCAAAACTGTAGGTCTTCATACAAACTATGCTCTTGAAACATGCCAACAAAAAAAAACTCAATTTTTTATAATTTGGATATTTATATTTTATTCTCGATACGAACATTTGTTTCCCACAAAAAAACTCAATTTTTCATAATTTGGAAATTCAAATTTTATTTTCGATCTGTACTTTTGTTTGACATAAAAAAAAACTACATTTTTCGTAATTTTGACATTTAAATTTTATTTTCAATCCGTACTTTTGTTTTACAAAAGAAACTCAATTTTTTGTAATTTCAAAATTTAACTTTAATATTTGATCCCTACTTTTATTTTAGAAAAAAAATCAATTTTTCATAATTTGGATATTTATATTTTATTTTCGATCCGTACTTTTGTTTTACAAAAAAAAAACCTCAGTTTTTGATAATTTGAAATTTATATTTTATTTTCCATCCTTACATTTGTTTTACAAAAAAAACTCAATTTTTCATAATTTAAAATTTATATTTTATTTTCCATCCCTATGTTTGTTTTACAAAAAAACTCAATTTTTCATGATTTGAAATTTATATTTTATTTTCCATCGCTACGTTTGTTTTACAAGAAAAAACTCAATTTTTCATGATTTGAAATTTATATTTTATTCTCGATCCCTACGTTTGTTTGACAAAAAAAAACTCAATTTTTTATAATTTGGATATTTATATTTTATTCTCGATACGAACTTTTGTTTCCCACAAAAAAACTCAATTTTTCCTAATTTGGAAATTCAAATTTTATTTTCGATCCGTACTTTTGTTTTACATAAAAAAAACTCTATTTTTCGTAATTTCGACAATTAAAATTTAATTTTGATCCGTACTTTTGTTTTACAAAAAAAACTCAACTTTTTTGTAATTTCAAAATTTAATTTTTATATTTGATCCCTAATTTTGTTTTACAAAAAAAATCAATTTTTCATAATTTGGAAATTTATATTTTATTCTCGATCCGTACTTTTGTTCTACAAAAAAAAAACTCAGTTTTTGATAATTTGAAATTTATATTTTAATCTCGATCCGTACTTTTGTTTTACACAAAAAACTCAATTTTTGTTAATTTCGAAATTTATATTTTATTTTCCATCCCTACGTTTGTTTTACAAAACAAACTCAATTTTTCATTATATGAAATTTATATTTTATTCTCGATCACTACGTTTGTTTGATAAAAAAAACTCAATTTTTATAATTTGGATATTCATATTTTATTCTCGATACGAACTTTTGTTTCCCACAAAAAAACTCAATTTTTTGTAATTTCAAAATTTGAATTTTATTTTTGATCCCTAGTTTTGTTATAAAAAAATCAATTTTTCATAATTTGGAAATTTAATTTTTATTTTCGATCCGTACTTTTGTTTGAAAAAAAAACTTAGTTTTTGATAATTTGAAATTTATATTTTATTCTCGATCCGTACTTTTGTTTTACAGAAAAAACTCAATTTTTCTTAATTTTGAAATTTATATTTTATTTTCCATCCGTACGTTTGTCTTACAAAAAAAACTCAATTTTTCATAATTTGAAATTTATATTTTATTTTCCATCCCTACATTTGTTTTACAAAAAAAAACTCAATTTTTCATGATTTGAAATTTATAATTTATTCTCGATCCCTACGTTTGATTGACAAAAAAAATCAATTTTTTATAATTTGGATATTTATATTTTATTGTCGATACGAACTTTTTGTTTCCCACAAAAAAACTCAATTTTTCATGATTTGGAAATTCAAATTTTATTTTTGATTCGTACTTTTGTTTTCCACAAAAAAAACTCTATTTTTCGAATTTCGACATTTAAATTTTATTTTCGATCCGTACTTTTGTTTTACAAAAAAAATTAATTTTTTGTAATTTCAAAATTTAAATTTTATATTTGATCCCTACTTTTGTTTTACAAAAAAAATCAATTTTTTATAATTTGGATATTTATATTTTATTTTCGATCCGTACTTTTGTTTTACAAAAAAAAAACCTCAATTTTTGATAATTTGAAATTTATATTTTATTCTTGATCCGTACTTTAGTTTAACACAAAAAACTCAATTTTTCTTAATTTCGAAATTTATATTTTATTTTCCATCCCTACATTTGTTTTACAAAAAAAATTCAATTTTTCATAATTTAAAATTTATATTTTATTTTCCATCCCTATGTTTGTTTTACAAAAAAAACTCAATTTTTCATGATTTGAAATTTATATTTTATTCTCGATCCCTACGTTTGTTTGACAAAAAAAAACTCAATTTTTTATAATTTGGATATTTATATTTTATTCTCGATAGGAACTTTTGCTTCCCACAAAAAAACTCAATTTTTCCTAATTTGGAAATTCAAATTTTATTTTCGATCCGTACTTTTGTTTTACATAAAAAAACTCTATTTTTTCGTAATTTCGACATTTAAATTTTATTTTCGATCCGTACTTTTGTTTTACAAAAAAAAACTCAATTTTTTGTAATTTCAAAATTTAAATTTTATACTTGATCCCTACTTTTGTTTTAGAAAAAAAAATCAATTATTCATAATTTGGAAATTTATATTTTATTTTCGATCCGTACTTTTGTTTTACAAAAAAAAACTTAGTTTTTGATAATTTGAAATTTATATTTTGTTCTCAATCCGTACTTTTGTTTTACAAAAAAAAAACTCAGTTTTTGGTAATTTGAAATTTATATTTTATTCTCGATCCGTACTTTTGTTTTACACAAAAAACTCAATTTTTCATAATTTCGAAATTTATATTTTATTTTCTATGCCTACGTTTGTTTTACAAAAAAACTCAATTTTTCATAATTTGAAATTTATATTTTATTTTCGATCCCTATGTTTGTTTTACAAAAAAACTACATTTTTCATAATTTGAAATTTATATTTTATTCTCGATACCTACGTTTGTTTGACAAAAAAAACCTCAATTTTTTATAATTTGGATATTTATATTTTATTCTCGATACGAACTTTTGTTTCCCACAAAAAAACTCAATTTTTCATAATTTGGAAATTTAAATTTTATTTTCGATCCGTAGTTTTGTTTTACATAAAAAAAACTCTATTTTTCGTAATTTCGACATTTAAATTTTTTTTTCGATCCGTTGTTTTCTTTTACAAAAAAAAACTGTATTTTTTGTAATTTCAAAATTAATATTTTATTTTTGATCCACACTTTTGTTTTACAAAAAAAACACAATTTTTCAGAATTTGGTATTTTATATTTTATTTTCGATCCGTACTTTTGTTTAAAAAAAACTCAATTTTTCATAATGTGGAAATTCAAATTTTATTTTTGATTCGTACTTTTGCTTAACTAAAAAAAATTCTATTTTTCGTAATTTCGAAATTTAAATTTTCTTTTCGATCCGTACTTTTGTTCTACAAAAAAACTCTATTTTTCGTAATTTTGAAATTTATATTCTATTTTCGATCTGTACTTTTGTTTTAAAAAAAAACTCAATTTTTCAGAATTTAGAAATTTATATTTTATTTTCAATCCGTACTTTTGTTTTACAAAAACAAACTCAATTTTAAATAATTTGAAATTTATATTTTATTCTCGATCCGTACTTTTGTTTTACAGAAAAACTCTCAATTTTTCTTAATTTTGAAATTTATATTTTGTTTTCCATCCCTACGTTTGTTTTACAAAAAAAACTCAATTTTTGAGAATTTGGAATTTTATATTTTATTTTCGATCCGTAACTTTGTTTAAAAAAAAACTCAATTTTTCATAATTTGAAATTTATATTTTATTCTTGATCCGAACTTTTGTTTTCTACAAAAAAACACAATTTTTCATAATGTGGAAATTCAAATTTTATTTTTGAACCGTACTTTTGCTTACCTAAAAAAATTATATTTTTCGTAGTTTCGAAATTTAAATTTTATTTTCAATTCGTACTTTTGTTCTACAAAAAAAAACTCTATTTTTCGAAATTTTGAAATTTATATTCTATTTTCAATCTGTACTTTTGTTGCACAAAAAAAAACTCAATTATTCAGAATTTAGAAATTTATATTTTATTTTCGATCCGTACTTTTGTTTTACAAGAACAAACTCAATTTTAAATAAATTGAAATTTATATTTTATTCTCGATCCGTACTTTTGTTTTACACAAAAAACTCAATTTTTTTTAATTTTGAAATTTATATTTTATTTTCCATCGCTACGTTTCTTTTACAAAAAAAACTCAATTTTTCATAATTTGAAATTTATATTTTATTCTCGATCCGTACTTTGTTTTATACAAAAAAACTCAATTTTTCTTAATTTTGAAATTTATATTTTATTTTCGATCGCTACTTTTGTTTTACAAAAAAAACTCAATTTTTTATAATTTGGATATTTATATTTTATTCTCGATCCGAACTTTTATTTTACGCATAAAAACTTAATTTTCGTAATATCAAAATTTATATTTTATTTAGGATCCGTGGTTTTGTTCTACAAAGAAAAACTCAATTTTTCATAATTTGTAATTTTATATTTTATTGTCGATCTGTACTTTTGTTTTACACAAAAAGGTTCAATTTTTGTTAATTTCGAAATTTATATTTTATTTTCGATCCCTACGTTTGTTTGACAAAAAAAACTCAATTTTTCATAATTTGGATATTTATATTTTATTCTTGATCCGAACTTTTGCTTTACACTAAAAAGCTCAATTTTTCGTAATTTGGAAATTCAAATTTTATTTTCAATCTGTACTTTTGTTTTACATAAAAAACTCAATTTTTTGTAATTTCAAAATTTAAATTTTATATTTGATCCCTACTTTTGTTTTACAAAAAAATCAATTTTTCATAATTAGGAAATTTATATTTTATTTTCGATCTGTACTTTTGTTTTACAAAAAAAAACTCAGTTTTTGATAATTTGAAATTTATATTTTATTCTCGATCCGTACTTTTGTTTTACACAAAAAACTCAATTTTTCTTAATTTCGAAATTTATGTTTTATTTTCCATCCCTACGTTTGTTTTAGAAAAAAAACTCAATTTTTCATAATTTGTATTTTATTCTCGATCCGTACTTGTTTTACACAAAAAAACTCAATTTTTCTTAATTTTGAAATTTATATGTTATTTGCGATCCCTACTTTTGTTTGACAAAAAAAAAACTCAATTTTTTATAATTTGGATATTTATATTTTATTCTCGATACGAACTTTTTTTCCCCACAAAAAACTCTATTTTTTGTAATTTCGACATTTAAATTTTATTTTCGATCACTACTTTTGTTTTACAAAAAAGCTCTATTTTTCGTAATTTCGAAATTTATATTTTATTTTTGATCGGCACTTTTGTTTTACAAAAAAAACTCAATTTTTTATAACTTGGAATTTTATATTTTATTTTCGATCCGATCCGTACTTTTGTTTAAAAAAAAACTCAATTTTTCATAATTCGAAATTTATATTTTATTCTCGATCCGAACTTTTGTTGTCCGCAAAAAATCTCAATATTTCATAATTTGGATATTTATATTTTATTCTTGATCCGAACTTTTGTTTTACACAAAAAAGCTCAAGTTTTCGTAATTTGGAAATTCAAATCTTATTTTCGAATCGTACTTTTGTTTTACATAAATAAACTCAAATTTTCGTAATTTCAAAATATAAAGTTTATATTTGATCCCTACTTTTGTTTTAAAAAAAATCAATTTTTCATAATTTGGAAATTTATATTTTATTTTCGATCCGTACTTTTGTTTTACAAAAAAAACTCAGTTTTTGATAATTTGAAATTTATATTTTATTCTTGATCCGTACTTTTGTTTTACACAAAAAACTCAATTTTTCTTAATTTCAAAATTTATATTTTATTTTCCATCCCTACATTTTTTTTACAAAAAAACTATATTTTTCATAATTTGTACTTTATATTTTATTTTCCATCCCTACATTTGTTTTACGAAAAAAACTCAACTTTTCGTAATTTGAAATTTATATTTATTCTCGATCCCTACGTTCATTTGACAAAAAAAAGTCAATTTTTTATAATTTGGATATTTATATTTTATTCTCGATACGAACTTTTGTGTTGGCATATTTCAAGACCAAGAGTTTATGAAGTTCTCCAGATTTTTATGAAGACTTAAAGTTTTGATGATGAAGTTTTAGAGTGATTCAATCAACATTAAAGACTTGTGCCATCTCACAAAGGAAGGCTGATTGGTAGAAAAGGAAAGGCATAAAGAGCATTCAAATCTTTCAAGAGAGAAGATTGATGAAGATTTTCTCAAGAGCTGAAGGATCAAGAGTAGAAGGTTCTGTTTTGGGTGTTGGATAAAAAGAGTAAGTCATAAATCCCATTCAAGACCTTCCCAAACAAGAGAGCAAGGTGTTTTCTCGCAAAAATGTTTTTCTACACTTTTAATCGATTATGATACGTAGATAATCGATTATTTAACTTAAAATTTGAATTAAAAATGTTTAACAAACTAAATAATCGATTAAGTGTCTTTGATAATCGATTATATTGATTCTGGGTTAATATAATCGATTATGGCCTTAATCTAATTGCTTATATCAGACGAAATTTGTTTTCCAGTTTTTAAACATGATATAATCGATTAAGCTTTTTATATAATCGATTAAATGAGTCGTTTTTGCGAAATCAATACCAAATCAACCTAAGAATGGAAACTTTTGAGTATTTTCGAATTATAAAATGAAAGAGAATGTCTTAGGTTTAACACATCTGATAAAACACAAAATATTCAAAGTGTTTCTGTGCCTTAACTTTTCAAAACCGCTTTCCTGCTCTCTTTAGTTTGATCAAGTCTTTGGAAGTGGTGATCATTGTGCTTAAGCTTTCTATCCAGCACTATTATCAGGTGTATTCTTTTACTGTTTTTATAAACGGGAAAATTCATCCCTTGGATCGGTTCTAAGGGAGGTGTTTCATCTCTTGTGTGTCAAGAGAGGTGGGTTTCATCCTCAGTGTATCTGGGGAGGTGTTTCATCCTTAGTGTGTCTAAGGAGGTGTTCCTTTATCTTTATTTGTTATTGCATGAATTGGTGTTTGTAATTTCATTTAAAGATAGTGGGGTGATCATCACGCATTTGTGGTGGTTGGGAACTGGACGTAGGATTGGCTTAATCCAAACCAGTATAAATCTCTGTGTTCTTTCTCTTTCTCTATCTCTTTTAATTGTGGATCATTTTAACAATTGCAATTTCAAACCGCATTAATCAAAGGATAAGCAAAATCCACATATGAGTTTTTGAAAGAATTTCAAAATCTGGAAATTTATTTGAAAGGGAAAATTTTATTAAAAATCCAATTCACCCCCCCTCTTGGTTTTTACATGCTGTCTTTATTTAACATTTTTTTCCCACAAAAAACTCAATTTTTCATAATTTGGAAATTCAAAATTTGTTTTCGATTCGTACTATTGTTTTACATAAAAAACTCTATTTTTGTAATTTCGAAATTTAAATTTTATTTTCGATCACGTACTTTTTGTTTTACAAAAAACTCTATTTTTGTAATTTCGAAATTTATATTTTATTTTTGATCCGCACTTTTGTTTCACAAAAAAAAACTCAATTTTTCAGAATTTGGAATTTAATATTTTATTTTCGATCCGTACTTTTGTTTAAAAAAAACTCAATTTTTCATAATTTGAAATTTATATTTTATTCTCGATCCGAACTTTTGTTTTCCACAAAAAAACTCTATTTTTCATAATGTGGAAATTCAAATTTTATTTTTGATCCGTACTTTTGCTTACCTAAAAAATTCTATTTTTCGTAATTTTGAAATTTAAATTTTATTTTCGATCCGTACTTTTGTTCTACAAAAAAAAATCTATTTTTCTTAATTTTGAAATTTATATTCTATTTTCGATCTCTACATTTGTTTTTAAAAAAAAAACTCAATTTTTCAGAATTTAGAAATTTATATTTTATTTTCGATCCGTACTTTTGTTTTACAAAAACAAACTCAATTTTAAATAATTTGAAGTTTATATTTCATTCTCAATCCGTACTTTTGGTTAACACAAAAAACTCAATATTTCTTAATTTTGATATTTATATTTTATTTTCCATCCCTATGTTTGTTTTATAAAAAAAAACTCAATTTTTCATAATTTGAAATTTATATTTTATTCTCGATCCGTACTTTTGTTTTACAAAAAGAACTCAATTTTTTATAATTTGGATATTTATATTTTATTCTCGATCCGAACTTTTGTTTTACGCATAAAAACTTAATTTTTCGTAATTTCAAAATTTATATTTTATTTTGGATCCGTACTTTTGTTTTACAAAGAAAAACTCAATTTTTTCATAATTTGGAATTTTATATTTTATTCTCGATCCGTACTTTTGTTTTACACAAAAAGGTTCAATTTTTGTTAATTTGGAAATTTATATTTTATTTTCGATCCCTATGTTTGTTTGAACAAAAAAAAACTCAATTTTTCATAATTTGGATATTTATATTTTATTCTTGATCCGAACTTTTGTTTTACGCAAAAAAGCTCAATTTTTCGTAATTTGGAAATTCAAATTTTATTTTCGATCCGTACTTTTGTTTACATAAAAAAAACTCAATTTTTTATAATTTCAAAATTTAAATTTTATATTTGATCCCTACTTTTGTTTTAAAAAAAAATCAATTTTTCATAATTTGGAAATTTATATTTTATTTTCGATCCGTACTTTTGTTTTAAAAAAAAAACTTAGTTTTTGATAATTTGAAATTTATATATTATTCTCGATCCGTACTTTTGTTTTACACAAAAAACTCAATTTTTCTTAATTTCGAAATTTATATTTTATTTTCCATCCCTACGTTTGTTTTACAAAAAAAGTCAACTTTTCATAATTTGAAATTTATATTTTATTCTCGATCCAGTACGTTTGTTTTACAAAGAAAAACTCAATTTTTCATAAGTTGGAATTTTATATTTTATTCTCGATCCAGTACTTTTTTTACACAAAAAGGTTCAATTTTTGTTAATTTCAAAATTTATATTTTATTTTCGATCCCTATGTTTGTTTGAACAAAAAAACTCAATTTTTCATAATTTAGATATTTATATTTTATTCTTGATCCGAACTTTTGTTTTACGCAAAAAGCTCAATTTTTCGTAATTTGGAAATTCAAATTTTATTTTCGATCCAGTACTTTTGTTTACATAAAAAAACTCAATTTTTATAATTTCAAAATTTAAATTTTATATTTGATCCCTACTTTTGTTTTAAAAAAATCAATTTTTCATAATTTGGAAATTTATATTTTATTTTCGATCCAGTACTTTTGTTTTAAAAAAAACTTAGTTTTTGATAATTTGAAATTTATATATTATTCTCGATCCAGTACTTTTGTTTTACACAAAAACTCAATTTTTCTTAATTTCGAAATTTATATTTTATTTTCCATCCTTACGTTTGTTTTACAAAAAAAGTCAACTTTTCATAATTTGAAATTTATATTTTATTCTCGATCCAGTACGTTTGTTTTACAAAGAAAAACTCAATTTTTCATAATTTGGAATTTTATATTTTATTTTCGATCCAGTACTTTTGTTTTACACAAAAGGTTCAATTTTTGTTAATTTCGAAATTTATATTTTATTTTCGATCCCTATGTTTGTTTGAACAAAAAAAACTCAATTTTTCATAATTTAGATATTTATATTTTATTCTTGATCCGAACTTTTGTTTTACGTAAAAAAGCTCAATTTTTCGTAATTTGGAAATTCAAATTTTATTTTCGATCCAGTACTTTTGTTTACATAAAAAAACTCAATTTTTATAATTTCAAAATTTAAATTTTATATTTGATCCCTACTTTTGTTTTAAAAAAATCAATTTTTCATAATTTGGAAATTTATATTTTATTTTCGATCCAGTACTTTTGTTTTAAAAAAAACTTAGTTTTTGATAATTTGAAATTTATATATTATTCTCGATCCAGTACTTTTGTTTTACACAAAAACTCAATTTTTCTTAATTTCGAAATTTATATTTTATTTTCCATCCCTACGTTTGTTTTACAAAAAAAGTCAACTTTTCATAATTTGAAATTTATATTTTATTCTCGATCCAGTACGTTTGTTTTACAAAGAAAAACTCAATTTTTCATAAGTTGGAATTTTATATTTTATTCTCGATCCAGTACTTTTTTTACACAAAAGGTTCAATTTTTGTTAATTTCAAAATTTATATTTTATTTTCGATCCCTATGTTTGTTTGAACAAAAAAAACTCAATTTTTCATAATTTAGATATTTATATTTTATTCTTGATCCGAACTTTTGTTTTACGCAAAAAGCTCAATTTTTCGTAATTTGGAAATTCAAATTTTATTTTCGATCCAGTACTTTTGTTTACATAAAAAAAACTCAATTTTTTATAATTTCAAAATTTAAATTTTATATTTGATCCCTACTTTTGTTTTAAAAAAAATCAATTTTTCATAATTTGGAAATTTATATTTTATTTTCGATCCGTACTTTTGTTTTAAAAAAAACTTAGTTTTTGATAATTTGAAATTTATATATTATTCTCGATCCAGTACTTTTGTTTTACACAAAAACTCAATTTTTCTTAATTTCGAAATTTATATTTTATTTTCCATCCTTACGTTTGTTTTACAAAAAAAGTCAACTTTTCATAATTTGAAATTTATATTTTATTCTCGATCCAGTACGTTTGTTTTACAAAGAAAAACTCAATTTTTCATAAGTTGGAATTTTATATTTTATTCTCGATCCGTACTTTTTTTTTACACAAAAAGGTTCAATTTTTGTTAATTTCAAAATTTATATTTTATTTTCGATCCCTATGTTTGTTTGAACAAAAAAAACTCAATTTTTCATAATTTAGATATTTATATTTTATTCTTGATCCGAACTTTTGTTTTACGCAAAAAGCTCAATTTTTCGTAATTTGGAAATTCAAATTTTATTTTCGATCCAGTACTTTTGTTTACATAAAAAAACTCAATTTTTTATAATTTCAAAATTTAAATTTTATATTTGATCCCTACTTTTGTTTTAAAAAAAATCAATTTTTCATAATTTGGAAATTTATATTTTATTTTCGATCCGTACTTTTGTTTTAAAAAAAAACTTAGTTTTTGATAATTTGAAATTTATATATTATTCTCGATCCGTACTTTTGTTTTACACAAAAAACTCAATTTTTCTTAATTTCGAAATTTATATTTTATTTTCCATCCCTACGTTTGTTTTACAAAAAAAAGTCAACTCTTCATAATTTGAAATTTATATTTTATTCTCGATCCGTATGTTTGTTTTACAAAGAAAAACTCAATTTTTCATAAGTTGGAATTTTATATTTTATTCTCGATCCGTACTTTTTTTTTACACAAAAAGGTTCAATTTTTGTTAATTTCAAAATTTATATTTTATTTTCGATCCCTATGTTTGTTTGAACAAAAAAAAACTCAATTTTTCATAATTTAGATATTTATATTTTATTCTTGATCCGAACTTTTGTTTTACGCAAAAGCTCAATTTTTCGTAATTTGGAAATTCAAATTTTATTTTCGATCCAGTACTTTTGTTTACATAAAAAAACTCAATTTTTATAATTTCAAAATTTAAATTTTATATTTGATCCCTACTTTTGTTTTAAAAAAATCAATTTTTCATAATTTGGAAATTTATATTTTATTTTCGATCCAGTACTTTTGTTTTAAAAAAACTTAGTTTTTGATAATTTGAAATTTATATATTATTCTCGATCCAGTACTTTTGTTTTACACAAAAACTCAATTTTTCTTAATTTCGAAATTTATATTTTATTTTCCATCCCTACGTTTGTTTTACAAAAAAAGTCAACTCTTCATAATTTGAAATTTATATTTTATTCTCGATCCAGTATGTTTGTTTTACAAAGAAAAACTCAATTTTTCATAAGTTGGAATTTTATATTTTATTCTCGATCCAGTACTTTTTTTTACACAAAAAGGTTCAATTTTTGTTAATTTCAAAATTTATATTTTATTTTCGATCCCTATGTTTGTTTGAACAAAAAAAACTCAATTTTTCATAATTTAGATATTTATATTTTATTCTTGATCCGAACTTTTGTTTTACGCAAAAAGCTCAATTTTTCGTAATTTGGAAATTCAAATTTTATTTTCGATCCAGTACTTTTGTTTACATAAAAAACTCAATTTTTATAATTTCAAAATTTAAATTTTATATTTGATCCCTACTTTTGTTTTAAAAAAATCAATTTTTCATAATTTGGAAATTTATATTTTATTTTCGATCCAGTACTTTTGTTTTAAAAAAAACTTAGTTTTTGATAATTTGAAATTTATATATTATTCTCGATCCAGTACTTTTGTTTTACACAAAAACTCAATTTTTCTTAATTTCGAAATTTATATTTTATTTTCCATCCCTACGTTTGTTTTACAAAAAAAGTCAACTTTTCATAATTTGAAATTTATATTTTATTCTCGATCCAGTACGTTTGTTTTACAAAGAAAAACTCAATTTTTCATAAGTTGGAATTTTATATTTTATTCTCGATCCAGTACTTTTTTTACACAAAAGGTTCAATTTTTGTTAATTTCAAAATTTATATTTTATTTTCGATCCCTATGTTTGTTTGAACAAAAAAAACTCAATTTTTCATAATTTAGATATTTATATTTTATTCTTGATCCGAACTTTTGTTTTACGCAAAAAGCTCAATTTTTCGTAATTTGGAAATTCAAATTTTATTTTCGATCCAGTACTTTTGTTTACATAAAAAAACTCAATTTTTTATAATTTCAAAATTTAAATTTTATATTTGATCCCTACTTTTGTTTTAAAAAAATCAATTTTTCATAATTTGGAAATTTATATTTTATTTTCGATCCAGTACTTTTGTTTTAAAAAAACTTAGTTTTTGATAATTTGAAATTTATATATTATTCTCGATCCAGTACTTTTGTTTTACACAAAAACTCAATTTTTCTTAATTTCGAAATTTATATTTTATTTTCCATCCCTACGTTTGTTTTACAAAAAAAAGTCAACTCTTCATAATTTGAAATTTATATTTTATTCTCGATCCGTATGTTTGTTTTACAAAGAAAAACTCAATTTTTCATAAGTTGGAATTTTATATTTTATTCTCGATCCGTACTTTTTTTTTACACAAAAAGGTTCAATTTTTGTTAATTTCAAAATTTATATTTTATTTTCGATCCCTATGTTTGTTTGAACAAAAAAAACTCAATTTTTCATAATTTAGATATTTATATTTTATTCTTGATCCGAACTTTTGTTTTACGCAAAAAGCTCAATTTTTCGTAATTTGGAAATTCAAATTTTATTTTCGATCCAGTACTTTTGTTTACATAAAAAAACTCAATTTTTATAATTTCAAAATTTAAATTTTATATTTGATCCCTACTTTTGTTTTAAAAAAATCAATTTTTCATAATTTGGAAATTTATATTTTATTTTCGATCCAGTACTTTTGTTTTAAAAAAACTTAGTTTTTGATAATTTGAAATTTATATATTATTCTCGATCCAGTACTTTTGTTTTACACAAAAACTCAATTTTTCTTAATTTCGAAATTTATATTTTATTTTCCATCCCTACGTTTGTTTTACAAAAAAAGTCAACTCTTCATAATTTGAAATTTATATTTTATTCTCGATCCAGTATGTTTGTTTTACAAAGAAAAACTCAATTTTTCATAAGTTGGAATTTTATATTTTATTCTCGATCCAGTACTTTTTTTACACAAAAGGTTCAATTTTTGTTAATTTCAAAATTTATATTTTATTTTCGATCCCTATGTTTGTTTGAACAAAAAAACTCAATTTTTCATAATTTAGATATTTATATTTTATTCTTGATCCGAACTTTTGTTTTACGCAAAAAGCTCAATTTTTCGTAATTTGGAAATTCAAATTTTATTTTCGATCCGTACTTTTGTTTACATAAAAAAACTCAATTTTTATAATTTCAAAATTTAAATTTTATATTTGATCCCTACTTTTGTTTTAAAAAAATCAATTTTTCATAATTTGGAAATTTATATTTTATTTTCGATCCGTACTTTTGTTTTAAAAAAAAAACTTAGTTTTTGATAATTTGAAATTTATATATTATTCTCGATCCGTACTTTTGTTTTACACAAAAAACTCAATTTTTCTTAATTTCGAAATTTATATTTTATTTTCCATCCCTACGTTTGTTTTACAAAAAAAAGTCAACTTTTCATAATTTGAAATTTATATTTTATTCTCGATCCAGTACGTTTGTTTTACAAAGAAAAACTCAATTTTTCATAAGTTGGAATTTTATATTTTATTCTCGATCCAGTACTTTTTTTTACACAAAAAGGTTCAATTTTTGTTAATTTCAAAATTTATATTTTATTTTCGATCCCTATGTTTGTTTGAACAAAAAAAAACTCAATTTTTCATAATTTAGATATTTATATTTTATTCTTGATCCGAACTTTTGTTTTACGCAAAAAAGCTCAATTTTTCGTAATTTGGAAATTCAAATTTTATTTTCGATCCGTACTTTTGTTTACATAAAAAAAACTCAATTTTTTATAATTTCAAAATTTAAATTTTATATTTGATCCCTACTTTTGTTTTAAAAAAAATCAATTTTTCATAATTTGGAAATTTATATTTTATTTTCGATCCGTACTTTTGTTTTAAAAAAACTTAGTTTTTGATAATTTGAAATTTATATATTATTCTCGATCCAGTACTTTTGTTTTACACAAAAACTCAATTTTTCTTAATTTCGAAATTTATATTTTATTTTCCATCCCTACGTTTGTTTTACAAAAAAAGTCAACTCTTCATAATTTGAAATTTATATTTTATTCTCGATCCAGTATGTTTGTTTTACAAAGAAAAACTCAATTTTTCATAAGTTGGAATTTTATATTTTATTCTCGATCCAGTACTTTTTTTTACACAAAAGGTTCAATTTTTGTTAATTTCAAAATTTATATTTTATTTTCGATCCCTATGTTTGTTTGAACAAAAAAACTCAATTTTTCATAATTTAGATATTTATATTTTATTCTTGATCCGAACTTTTGTTTTACGCAAAAGCTCAATTTTTCGTAATTTGGAAATTCAAATTTTATTTTCGATCCAGTACTTTTGTTTACATAAAAAAACTCAATTTTTTATAATTTCAAAATTTAAATTTTATATTTGATCCCTACTTTTGTTTTAAAAAAAAATCAATTTTTCATAATTTGGAAATTTATATTTTATTTTCGATCCGTACTTTTGTTTTAAAAAAAAAACTTAGTTTTTGATAATTTGAAATTTATATATTATTCTCGATCCGTACTTTTGTTTTACACAAAAAACTCAATTTTTCTTAATTTCGAAATTTATATTTTATTTTCCATCCCTACGTTTGTTTTACAAAAAAAAGTCAACTTTTCATAATTTGAAATTTATATTTTATTCTCGATCCAGTACGTTTGTTTTACAAAGAAAAACTCAATTTTTCATAAGTTGGAATTTTATATTTTATTCTCGATCCAGTACTTTTTTTTACACAAAAAGGTTCAATTTTTGTTAATTTCAAAATTTATATTTTATTTTCGATCCCTATGTTTGTTTGAACAAAAAAACTCAATTTTTCATAATTTAGATATTTATATTTTATTCTTGATCCGAACTTTTGTTTTACGTAAAAGCTCAATTTTTCGTAATTTGGAAATTCAAATTTTATTTTCGATCCGTACTTTTGTTTACATAAAAAAAACTCAATTTTTTATAATTTCAAAATTTAAATTTTATATTTGATCCCTACTTTTGTTTTAAAAAAAAATCAATTTTTCATAATTTGGAAATTTATATTTTATTTTCGATCCGTACTTTTGTTTTAAAAAAAAAACTTAGTTTTTGATAATTTGAAATTTATATATTATTCTCGATCCGTACTTTTGTTTTACACAAAAAACTCAATTTTTCTTAATTTCGAAATTTATATTTTATTTTCCATCCTTACGTTTGTTTTACAAAAAAAAGTCAACTTTTCATAATTTGAAATTTATATTTTATTCTCGATCCGTACGTTTGTTTTACAAAGAAAAACTCAATTTTTCATAATTTGGAATTTTATATTTTATTTTCGATCCGTACTTTTGTTTTACACAAAAAGGTTCAATTTTTGTTAATTTCGAAATTTATATTTTATTTTCGATCCCTATGTTTGTTTGAACAAAAAAAAACTCAATTTTTCATAATTTAGATATTTATATTTTATTCTTGATCCGAACTTTTGTTTTACGCAAAAAAGCTCAATTTTTCGTAATTTGGAAATTCAAATTTTATTTTCGATCCGTACTTTTGTTTACATAAAAAAAACTCAATTTTTTATAATTTCAAAATTTAAATTTTATATTTGATCCCTACTTTTGTTTTAAAAAAAATCAATTTTTCATAATTTGGAAATTTATATTTTATTTTCGATCCTTACTTTTGTTTTAAAAAAAAACTTAGTTTTTGATAATTTGAAATTTATATATTATTCTCGATCCGTACTTTTGTTTTACACAAAAAACTCAATTTTTCTTAATTTCGAAATTTATATTTTATTTTCCATCCCTACGTTTGTTTTACAAACAAAAGTCAACTTTTCATAATTTGAAATTTATATTTTATTCTCGATCCGTACGTTTGTTTTACAAAGAAAAACTCAATTTTTCATAATTTGGAATTTTATATTTTATTCTCGATCCGTACTTTTGTTTTACACAAAAAGGTTCAATTTTTGTTAATTTCAAAATTTATATTTTATTTTCGATCCCTATGTTTGTTTGAACAAAAAAAACTCAATTTTTCATAATTTGGATATTTATATTTTATTCTCGATACGAACTTTTGTTTCCCACAAAAAAACTAAATTTTTGACAATTTGGCAATTCAAATTTTATTTTCGATCCGTACTTTTGTTTTACATAAAAAACTCTATTTTTCGTAATTTCGACATTTCAATTTTATTTTCGATTAGTACTTTTGTTTTACAAAAAAAACTCTATTTTTTGTAATTTCGAAATTTATATTTTATTTTCGATCCACACTTTGTTTTACAAAAAAAAATCAATTTTTCAGAATTTGGAATTTTATATTTTATTTTCAATCCGTACTTTTGTTTTAAAAAAACTCAATCTTTCATAATTTGAAATTTATATTTTATTCTCGATTCGAACTTTTGTTTTCTACAAAAAACTCAATTTTTCATAATGTGCAAATTCAAATTTTATTTTTGATCCGTAGTTTTCCTTACCTAAAAAAATTCTATTTTTCATAATTTCGAAATTTAAATTTTATTTTCGATCTGTACTTTTGTTCTACAAAAAAAAACTATATTTTTCATAATTTTGAAATCTATATTCTATTTTCGATCTGTACTTTTGTTTTACAAAAAAACTCAGTTTTTCAGAATTTAGAAATTTATATTTTATTTTCGATCCGTACTTTTGTTTTACAAAAACAAACTCAATTTTAAATAATTTGAAATTTATATTTTATTCTCGATCCGTACTTTTGTTTTAGACAAAAAAACTCAATTTTTCTTAATTTTGAAATTTATATTTTATTTTCCATCCCTACGTTTGTTTTACAAAAAAAAAACTCAATTTTTCATAATTTGAAATTTATATTTTATTCTCGATCCGTACTTTTTGATGTGATCTTAATTCATGAAAAATCTCAACCCATGCAAGGAGGAGTCACCACAAGAAAATAAGTAAAGGAAAATATGAAAGAAAAGCTTACAAAGAAATTTTGAAGAAAAGGAAGCAAGAAAAACAAGGAGAATGTACAAGAAGCTTGAAGAAGAGATTAGAAATATTAATAGCTCTTGTAATTTTCCTTGTATATAAAATAGAGTTTAGTTTAGTGTCTTTCTTTGATATAAATAAGAGGCTAGTTGTTTGGACACATGGATAGTATAAAAAACAAGGGCCTTGTTTGGGAAGCTTTGGAGCATCTTCCAAACATGGCCTAACCTTTTAGAATTCCATCCATGTGCATGTAATTTCGTGCTCCCCTCTCTATATAAGGGTGTAAGTCTCATTTGTAACATAACTTTGAAGATTAATTGAGATCAAGAGCTAATTCTCTTTGAAGTTCAAGAGGTAAGCCTCATTTCTTGAATCTTATCTTGAGTTTTCCATAATTCAAGTGGTGATTGTCCTTTGCACTTATCTTTCTTCATGAAAGTGGTGTGTTCTTCATTCTCTTGTCTTCTCCATGTTTTCTCTTTTCATTTTCTTGAATGTTCTTCATAGCTGCACCTTTATTCTTCATTTTAATCAATTTTCCACCGATTAAAATGTTTGATTTCATCTTCTATGGCTTCCTCTGGGTTATATCTTGAATTTAATCGGTTGAATTGAATTGTTTTTCAATTTCTAAGTGTGGGCCAAATTTGAACCCTAACAATTGGGGAAAAAATCAGATTTCATGTTCTTCCATGCAATTTTATATGTTATTTTGATTCCATATGCTTATACACATGTTTGATAGAAGATGTTTGATCAAACAAACTGAATTATTAATAATTTGGATATTCAAATTTTGTTTTCGATCCGTACTTTTGTTTTGCAGTAAAAAACTCAATTTTTCGTAATTTCAAAATTTATATTTTATTCTGGATTCGTACTTTGGTTTAAAAAAAAAATTCAATTTTTTCTAATTTGGAAATTTATATTTTATCTTCGATCCGTACTGTTGTTCTACAAAAAAAAATCAACTTTTCATAATTTGGAAATTTATATTTTATTTTCGATCCGTACTTTTGTATTACGAAAAAGAAATCAATTTCTCATAATTTGAAAATTTATATTTTATTTTCGATCTGTAGTTTTGTTTTACAAAAAAAACCTCAATTTTTCATAATTTGGAAATTCAATTTTTTTTTCGATCTGTACTTTTGTTTTACAAAAGAAACTCAATTTTTCGTAATTTCAAAATTCATATTTGATTCTCGATCCGTTCTTTTTTTTATGAATAAAAACTTATTTTTTCGTAATTTCAAAATTTATATTTTATTTTGGATCCGTACTTTTGTTTTAGAAAAAAAAAACTCAATTTTTCATAATTTGGAATTTTATATTTTATTCTCGTTCTGTAATTTTGTTTTACACAAATAGAAAACATTTTTTTCATAATTTGGAAATTTGAATTTTATTTTCGATCCGTACTTCTGTTTTACACAAAAAAAACTCAATTTCTCGTAATTTCGAAATTCAAATTTTATTTTCGATCCGTACTTTTGTATTACAAAAAGGAAATCAATTTTTCATAACTTGGAAATTTACATTTTATTTACAATTCAAACTTTTGTTTTACATAAAGAATCAATTTTTCATAATTTAGAAATTTATATTTTATTCTCGATTCGTACTTTTGTTTAAGAAAAAAATCAATTTTTCATAATTTGGAAATTTATATTTTATTTTCGTTCCGTACTTTTGTTTTACAAAAAAACACAATTTTTAATAATTTTGAAATTCAAATTTTGTTTTGGATCCGTACTTTTGTTTGGCAGTAAAAATCTCAATTTTTCGTAATTTCGAAATATATATTTTATTCTGGATTCGTACATTGGTTTTACAAAAAAAATTCAATTTTTTATAATTTGGAAATTTATATTTTATCTTCGATCCGTACTGTTGTTCTACAAAAAAAATCAACTTTTCATAATTTGGAAATTTATATTTTATTTTCGATCCGAACCTTTGTATTACAAAAAAGAAATCAATTTTTCATAATTTGGAAATTTATATTTTATATTCGATACGTACTTTGGTATTAGAAAAAAGAAATGAATTTTTCATAAATTGGAAATTTATATTTTATTCTCGATCCGAACTTTTGTTTTACAAAAAAATATCAAATTTTCATAATTTGGATATTTATATTTTATTTTTGATCCGTACTTTTGTTTTACAAAAAAACTCAAGCTCAATTTTTCATAATTTGGAAATTTAAATTTTTTTTTCGATCAGTACTTTTGTTTTAAACTCAAAACTCAATTTTTCGTAAATTCAAAATTTATATTTTATTCTCGATCCGTACTTTGGTTGTAATAAAAAAATTCAATTTTTTCTAATTTGAAAATTTATATTTTATTTTCGATCCGTACTTTTGTTTTAGAAACAACATCAATTTTTCATAATTTGGAAATTTATATTTTAGTTTCATCCGTACTTTTGTACTACAAAAAAGAAATCAATTTTTCATAATTTGGAAATTTATATTTTATTTTCGATCTGTAGTTTTGTTTTACAAAAAAGACCTCAATTTTTCATAATTTGGAAATTCAATTTTTTTTTTCGATTTGTACTTTCGTTTTACAAAAGAAACTCAATTTTTCTCAATTTCAAAATTGATATTTGATTCTCTATCCGTACTTCTGTTTTACGCATAAAAATTTATTTTTTCGTATTTTCAAAATTTATAGTTTTTTTGGATCCGTACTTTTGTTTTAGAAAAAAAAACTCAATATTTCATAATTTGGAATTTTATATTTTATTATCGTTTGGTAATTTTGTTTTACACAAATAGAAAACATTTTTTCATAATTTGGAAATTCGAATTTTATTTTCGATCTGTACTTCTGTTTTACACAAAAAAACTCAATTTCTCGTAATTTCGAAATTCAAATTTTATTTTCGATCCGTACTTTTGTATTACAAAAAAGAAATCAATATTTCATAACTTCAAAATTTACATTTTATTTACGATTCGTACTTTTGTTTTACATCAAGAATCAGTTTTTCATAATTTAGAATTTTATATTTTCTTCTCAATCCCTACTTTTCTTTTACAAAAAAAAATGAATTTTTCATAATTTGGAAATTTATATTATATTTTCGATCCGTACTTTTGTTTTCCAAAAAAACTCAACTTTTAATAATTTGGAAATTCAAATTTTGTTTTTGATCCGTACTTTTGTTTTGCAGTAAAAAGCTCAATTTTTCGTAATTTTGAAATTTATATTTTATTCTCGATTCGTACTTTGGTTTTACAAAAAAAAATTCAATTTTTTCTAATTTGGAAATTTATATTTTATCTTCGATCCGTACTTTTGTGTTACAAAAAAGAAATCAATTTTTCATAATTTGGAAATTATATTTTATTTTCGATCTGTAGTTTTGTTTTACAAAAAAAACCACAATTTTTGATAATTTGGAAATTCAAATTTTTTTTTCGATCTGTACTTTTGTTTTACAAAAGAAACTCGATTTTTCGTAATTTAAAAATTTTTATTTGATTCGCGATCCATTCTTTTGCTTTACGCATAAAAACTTATTTTTTCGTAATTTCGAAATTTATATTTTATTTTGGATCCGTACTTTTCTTTTAGAAAAAAAAAACTCAATTTTTCCTAATTTGGAATTTTATATTTTATTCTCGTTTTGTAATTTTGTTTTACAAAAAATAGAAAACATTTTTTTCATAATTCTGAAATTCGAATTTTATTTTCGATCCACACTTCTGTTTTACATAAAAAACCTCAATTTCATAATTTTGAAATTTATATTTTATATTCGATCCGTACTTTTGTATTAGAAAAAAGAAATGAATTTTTCATAAATTGGAAATTTATATTTTATTCTCGATCCGTACTTTTTTTTTACAAAAAAATAGCAATTTTTCATAATTTGGATATTTATATTTTATTTTCGATCAGTACTTTTGTTTTACAAAAAAACTCAATTTTTCATAATTTGGAAATTCAAAATTTGTTTCCGATCACTAGTTTTGTTTTACACTCAAAAACTCAATTTTTCGTAATTTCGAAATTTATATTTTATTTTCAATTCGTACTTTTGTTTTACAAAAAAAATTCAATTTTTTGTAATTTGGAAATTTTTTTTGATCCATACTTTTGTTTTACAAAAAAAATCAGTTTTTCATAATTTGGATATTTAGTTTTTATTTTCGGTCCGTACTTTTGTTTTACAAAAAAGCTCAATTTTTCATAATTTGGAAATTTAAAATTTGTTTTCGATCAGTACTTTTGTTTTAAACTCAAAAACTCAATTTTTCGTAAATTCAAAATTTATATTTTATTCTCGATCCGTACTTTGGTTGTACAAAAAAATTCAATTTTTTCTAATTTCGAAATTTATATTTTATTTTCGATCCGTACTTTTGTTTTAGAAACAACATCAATTTTTCATAATTTTGAAATTTATATTTTAGTTTCATCCGTACTTTTGTATTACAAAAAAGAAATCAATTTTTCGTAATTCTGAAATTTATATTGTATTTTCGGTCTGTAGATTTGTTTTACAAAAAAAGCTCAATTTTTCATAATTTGGAAATTCAATTTTTTTTTTCGATCTGTACTTTTGTTTCACAAAAGAAACCCAATTTTACGTAATATCAAAATTGATATTTGATTCTCGATTCGTACTTTTGTTTTATGCATAAAAACTTATTTTGTCGTAATTTCGAAATTTATAATTTATTTTGTATCCGTAGTTTTGTTTTAGAAGAAAAAAACTCAATATTTCATAATTTGGAATTTTATATTTTATTCTCGTTCTGTAGTTTTGTTCTACACAAATAGAAAACATTTTTATCATTATTTAGAAATTCGAATTTTATTTTCGATCCGTACTTCTGTTTTACACAAAAAAATTCAATTTCTCGTAATTTCGAAATTCAAATTTAATTTTCGATCCGTACTTTTGTATTACAAAAAAGAAATCAATTTTTCATAACTTTGAAATATACATTTTCTTTACGATTCGTACTTTTGTTTTACATAAAGAATATTTTTCATAATTTAGAAATTTATATTTTATTCTCGATCCGTACTTTTGTTTTACAAAAAAAAAACAATTTCTCATAATTTGGAAATTTATATTTTATTTTCAATCCGTATTTTTGTTTTACAAAGAAACTCAATTTTTAATAATTTGGAAATTCTAATTTTGTTTTCGATCCGTACTTTTGTTTTGCATTAAAAAACTCAATTTTTCGTAATTTCGAAATTTATATTTTATTTTGGATCCGTACTTTTGTTTTAGAAAAAAAAACTCAATTTTTCGTAATTTGGAACTTTATATTTTATTCTCGTTCTGTAATTTTTTTTTACACAAATAGAAAACATTTGTTTTCATAATTTGGAAATTCGAATTTTATTTTCGATCCGTACTTCTGTTTTACACAAAAAACTCAATTTCTCTTAATTTCGAAATTCAAATTTTATTTTCGATCCGTACTATTGTATTACAAAAAAGAAATCAACTTTTCAAAACTTGGAAATTTACATTTTATTTACGATCCATACTTTATTTTTACATAAAGAATCAATTTTTCATAATTTAGAAATTTATATTTTATTCTCGATCCGTACTTTTGTTTTACAAAAAAAATCAATATTTCATTATTTGGAAATTTATATTTTATTTTCGATCCGTACTTTTGTTTTACAAAAAAACTCAGTTTTTAATAATTTCGAAATTCAAATTTTGTTTTCGATTCGTACTTTTGTTTTGCAGTAAAAAAACTCCATTTTTTGTAATTTCGAAATTTATATTTTATTCTCGATTCGTACTTTGGTTTTACAAAAAAAATTCAATTTTTTATAATTTGGAAATTTATATTTTATCTTCGATCCGTACTGTTGTTCTACAAAAAAAATCAACCTTTCATAATTTGGAAATTTATATTTTATTTTCGATCCGTACCTTTGTATTACAAAAAAGAAATCAATTTTTCATATTTTGGAAATTTATATTTTATATTCGATCCGTACTTTTGTATTAGAAAAAAGAAATGAATTTTTCATAATTTGGAAATTTATATTTTATTCTCGATCCGTACTTTTGTTTTTACAAAAAAATATCAATTTTTCATAATTTGGATATTTATATTTTTTTTTCGATCCGTACTTTTGTTTTACAAAAAAACTTAATTTTTCATAATTTGGAAATTCAAAATTTGTTTTCGATCAATAGTTTTGTTTTACACTCAAAAACTCAATTTTTCATAATTTCGAAATTTATATTTTATTCTCGATCCGTACTTTTGTTTTACAAAAAAATTCAATTTTTTATAATTTGGAAATTTATATTTTATTTTCGATCCGTACTTTTGTTTTACAAAAAAAAAATCAGTTTTTCATAATTTGGATATTTGTGTTTTATTTTCAATCCGTACTTTTGTTGTACAAAAAAGCTTAATTTTTCATAATTCGGAAATTTAAAATTGGTATTCGATCAGTACTTTTGTTTTAAACTCAAAAACTCAATTTTTCGTAAATTTGAAATTTATATTTTATTCTCGATCTCTACTTTGGTTGTACAAAAAAATTTCAATTTTTTCTAATTTGGAAATTTATATTTTATTTTCGATCCGTACTTTTGTTTTAGAAACAACATCAATTTTTAATAATTTGGAACTTTATATTTTAGTTTCGATCCGTACTTTTGTATTACAAAAAAAGAAATCAATTTTGCATAATTTGGAAATTTATATTTTATTTTCGATCTGTAGTTTTGTTTTACAAAAAAACACCTCAATTTATAATAATTTGGAAATTCAAATTTTTTTTATCTGTACTTTTGTTTTACAAAAGAAACTCAATTTTTCGTAATTTCAAATTTGATATTTGATTCTCGATCCGTACTTTTGTTTTACTTATAAAAACTTATTTTTTTTCTAATTTCGAAATTTATATTTTATTTTGGATCTGTACTTATGCTTTAGAAAAAAAAACTCAATTTTTCATAATTTGGATTTTTATATTTTACTCTCATTCTGTAATTTGGAAATTTATATTTTATATTCGATCCGTACTTTTGTATTAGAAAAAAGAAATGAATTTTTCATAATTTGGAAATTTATATTTTATTCTCGATCCGTACTTTTGTTTTATAAAAAAATATCAATTATTCATAATTTTGATATTTATATTTTAATTTCGATCCGTACTTTTGTATTACAGAAAAGACATCAATTCTTAATAACTTGGAAATTTACATTTTATTTACGATCCATACCTTTGTTTTACACAAAGAATCAATTTTTCATAATTTAGAAATTTATATTTTATTCTCGATCCGTACTTTTGTTTTAAAAAAAAATCAATTTTTCATAATTTGGAAATTTATATTTTCTTTTCGATCCGTACTTTTGTTTTACAAAAAAACTCATTTTTTAATAATTTGGAAATTCAAATTTCGTTTTCGATCCGTACTTATGTTTTGCAGTAAAAAACTCAATTTTTCGTAATTACGAAATTTATATTTTACTCTCGATTTGTACTTTGCTTTGACAAAAAAAATTAAATTTTTTATAATTTCAAAATTTATATTTTATCTTCCATCCGTACTATTGTTCTACAAAAAAAAAACACTTTTCATAATTTGGAAATTTATATTTTATTTTCGATCCGTACTTTTGTATTACAAAAAAGAAATCAATTTTTCATAATTTGGAAATTTATATTTTATATTCGATCCGTACTTTTGTATTAGAAAAAAGAAATGAATTTTTCATAATTTGGAAATTTATATTTTATTCTCGATCCGTACTTTTGTTTTATAAAAAAATATCAATTATTCATAATTTGGATATTTATATTTTAATTTCGATCCGTACTTTTGTATTACAGAAAAGACATCAATTCTTAATAACTTGGAAATTTACATTTTATTTACGATCCATACCTTTTTTTTACACAAAGAATCAATTTTTCATAATTTAGAAATTTATATTTTATTCTCGATCCGTACTTTTGTTTTAAAAAAAAATCAATTTTTCATAATTTGGAAATTTATATTTTATTTTCGATCCGTAATTTTGTTTTACAAAAAAACTCATTTTTTAATAATTTGGAAATTCAAATTTCATTTTCGATCCGTACTTATGTTTTGCAGTAAAAAACTCAATTTTTCGTAATTACGAAATTTATATTTTACTCTCGATTTGTACTTTGCTTTGACAAAAAAAATTAAATTTTTTATAATTTCGAAATTTATATTTTATCTTCCATCCGTACTATTGTTCTACGAAAAAAAACATTTTTCATAATTTGGAAATTTATATTTTATTTTCGATCCGTAATTTTATATTACAAAAAAGAAATTAATTTTTCATAATTTGGAAATTTCTATTTTATTCTGGATCCGTACTTTTGTTTTACAAAAAAATATCAATTTTTCATAATTTGGATATTTATATTTTATTTTCGATCCGTACTTTTGTTTTACAAAAAAAACTCAATTTTTATAATTTGGAAATTCAAAATTTGTTTTCGATCAGTAGTTTTGTTTTAGACTCAAAAACTCAATTTTTTGTAATTTCGAAATTTATATTTTACTCTCAATCCGTACTTTTGTTTTACAAAAAAAGAAATCAATTTTTCATAATTTGGAAATTTATATTTTAGTTTCGATCCGTACTTTTGTATTACAAAAAAGAAATCAATTTTCATAAATTGGAAATTTATATTTTATTTTTGATCTGTAGTTCTGTTTTACAAAAAAAAACCCTCAATTTTTCATAATTTCGAAATTGAAATTTTTTTTTCGATCTCTACTTTTCTTTCACAAAAGAAACTCAATTTTTCGTAATTTCAAAACTGATATTTGATTCTCGATCCGTACTTTTTTTTATGCATAAAAACTTATTTTTTCGCAATTTCGAAATCTATATTTTATTTGGGATCCGTACTTTTGTTTTAGAAAAAAAACTCAAATTTTTCATAATTTGGAATTTTATATTTTATTCTCGTTCTGTAATTTTGTTTTACATAAATAGAAAACATTTTTTTCATAATTTGGAAATTCGAATTTTATTTTCGATCCGTACTTCTATTTTACACAAAAAAACTCAATTTATTTTCGATCCGTACTTTTGTATTACAAAAAAGAAATCAATTTTTCATAACTTGGAAATTTACATTTCATTTACGATCCGTACTTTTGTTTTACATAAAGAATCAATTTTTCATAATTTAGAAATTTATATTTTATTCTCGATCCGTACTTTTGTTTTACAAAAAAAATCAATTTTTCATAATTTGGAAATTTATATTTTATTTTCGATCCGTACTTTTGTTTTACAAAAAAACTGAACTTTTAATAATTTGGAAATTCAAATTTTGTTTTCGATACGTAATTTTGTTTTACACTCAAAAACTTAATTTTTTGTAATTTCAAAATTCATATTTTATTCTCGATTAGTACTTTGGTTTTACAAAAAAAATTCATTTTTTTATAATTTGGAAATTTATATTTTATCTTCGATCCGTACTGTTTTTCTTCAAAAAAATCAACTTTTCATAATTTGGAAATTTATATTTTATTTTCGATCCATAGTTTTGTATTACAAAAAAGAAATCAATTTTTCATAATTTGGAAATTTATATTTTATATTCGATCCGTACTTTTGTATTAGAAAAAAGAAATGAATTTTTCATAATTTGGAAATTTATATTTTATTCTCGATCCGTACTTTTGTTTTACAAAAAAATATCAATTTTTCATAATTTGGATATTTATATTTTAATCTCGATCCGTACTTTTGTATTACAAAAAAGAAATCAATTTTTTGTAACTTGGAAATTTACATTTTATTTACGATCGGCACTTTTGTTTTACATAAAGAATCAACATTTCATAATTTAGAAATTTATATTTTATTCTCGATCTGTACTTTTGTTTTGCAAAAAAAAAATCAATTTTTCATAATTTGGAAATTCAAATTTTATTTTCGATACGTACTTTTGTTTTACTCAAAAACTCAATTTTTTGTAATTTCGAAATTTATGTTTTATTCTCGATCCGTACTTTTGTTTTACAAAAAAACTCAATTTTTCATAATTTGGAAATTTAACTTTTATTTTCGATCCATACTTTTGTTTTACAAAAAAACTCAATTTTTGATAATTTGGAAATTCAAATTTTATTTTCGATACGTAATTTTGTTTTACCAAAAAACTCAATTTTTCATAATTTCAAAATTTATATTTTATTCTAGATCCGTACTTTTGTTTTACAAACAAACTAAATTTTTCATAATTTGGAAATTCAAATTTAATTATCGATACGTACTTTTGTTTTACCAAAAAACTCATTTTTCATAATTTGGAAATTCAAAATTTGTTTTCGATCAGTAGTTTTGTTTTACACTCACAAACTCAATTTGTCGTAATTTCGAAATTTATATTTTATTCTCGATCCGTACTTTTGTTTTACAAAAAAACTCAATTTTTCGTAATTTGGAAATTCAAATTTTAATTTCGATACGTACTTTTGTTTTATAAAAAAACTCAATTTTTCATAATTTGGAAATTCAAAATTTGTTTACGATCAGTAGTTTTGTTTTACACTCAAAAAATCAATTTTTCGTAATTTCGAAATTTATATTTTATTCTTGATCCGTACTTTTTTTTACAAAAAAAAATCAATTTTTCATAATTTGGAAATTCAAATTTTATTTTCGATACGTACTTTTGTATTACAAAAAGACTCAATTTTTCATATTTTGGAAATTCAAAATTTGTTTTCGATCAGTAGTTTTGTTTTACACTCAAAAACTCAATTTTTCGTAATTTCGAAATTTATATTTTATTCTTGATCCGTACTTTTGTTTTCCAAAAAAACTCAATTTTTCATAATTTGGAAATTCAAAATTTGTTTTCGATCGGTAGTTTTTTTTACACTCAAAAACTCAATTTTTCGTAATTTCGAAATATATATTTTATTCTCGATCCGTACTTTTGTTTTACAAAAAAACTCAATTTTTCATAATTTGGAAATTCAAAATTTGATTTCGATCAGTCGTTTTATTTTACACTCAAAAACTCAATTTTTCGTAATTTCGAAATTTATATGTTATTCTCGATCCGTACTTTTGTTGTACAAAAAAAATTCAATTTTTTATAATTTGAAAATTTATGTTTTATTTTCAATCCATACTTTTGTTTTACAAAAAAAATCAGTTTTTCATAATTGGGATATTTATATTTTATTCTCGATCCGTACTTTTCTTTTACAAAAAAATATCAATTTTTCATAATTTGTATATCTATATTTTATTTTCGATCCGTACTTTTGTTTTACAAAAAAACTCAATTTTTCATAATTTGGAAATTCAAAATTTGTTTTCGATCAGTAGTTTTATTTTACACTCAAAAACTCAATTTTTCGTAATTTCAAAATTTATATTTTATTCTCGATCCGTACTTTTGTTTTACAAAAAAAATTCAATTTTTTATAATTTGGAAATTTATATTTTATTTTCAATCTGTACTTTTGTTTTAGAAACAACATCAATTTTGCATAATTGGGATATTTATATTTTATTCTCGATCCGTACTTTTCTTTTCAAAACAATATCAATTTTTCATAATTTGGATATTTATATTTTATTTTTTATATGACTTTTGTTTTACAAAAAAAACTCAATTTTTCATAATTTGGAAATTCAAAATTTGTTTTCGATCAGTAGTTTTATTTTACACTCAAAAACTCAATTTTCGTAATTTCAAAATTTATATTTTATTCTCGATCCGTACTTTTGTTTTTCAAAAAAATTCAATTTTTCATAATTTGGAAATTCAAATTTTATTTTCGATAAGTACTTTTGTTTTAAAAAAAAAACTCAATTTTTTATAATTTGGAAATTCAAAATTTGTTTTCGATCAGTAGTTTTTTTTTACACTCAAAAACTCAATTTTTCGTAATTTCGAAATTTATATTTTATTCTTGATCCGTACTTTTGTTTTACAAAAAAAATTCAATTTTTTATAATTTGAAAATTTATATTTTATTTTCAATCCGTACTTTTGTTTTACAAAAAAAATCAGTTTTTCATAATTGGGATATTTATATTTTATTCTTGATCCGTACTTTTCTTTTACAAAAAAATATCAATTTTTCATAATTTGGATATCTATATTTTATTTTCGATCCGTACTTTTGTTTTACAAAAAAACTCAATTTTTCATATTCAAAATTTGTTTTCGATCAGTAGTTTTATTTTACACTCAAACTCAATTTTTCGTAATTTCAAAATTTATATCTTATTCTCGATCCGTACTTTTCCTTTAAAAAAAAAATTCAATTTTTTATAATTTGGAAATTTATATTTTATTTTCGATCCGTACATTTGTTTTACAAAAAAAATCAGTTTTGCATAATTGGGATATTTATATTTTATTCTCGATCCGTACTTTTCTTTTACAAAAAAATATCAATTTATCATAATTTGGAAATTTATATTTTATTTTTGATCCGTACTTTTATTTTACAAAAAAAACTCAATTTTTCATAACATGGAAATTCAAAATTTCTTTTCGATCAGTAGTTTTGTTTTACACTCAAAAACTCAATTTATCGTAATTTCAAAATTTATATTTTATTCTCGATCCGTACTTTTGTTTTACAAAAAAATTCAATTTTTCATAATTTGGAAATTCAAATTTTATTTTCGATAAGTACTTTTCTTTTACAAAAAAACTCAATTTTTCATATTTTGGAAATTCAAAATTTGTTTTCGATCAGTAGTTTTGTTTTACACTTAAAAACTCAATTTTTCATAATTTCGAAATTTATATTTTATTCTTGATCCGTACTTTTGCTTTACAAAAAAACTTAATTTTTCATAATTTGGAAATTCAAATTTTATTTTCGATACGTACTTTTGCTTTACAAAAAGACTCAATTTTTCATAATTTGGAAATTCAAAATTTGTTTTCGATCAGTAGTTTTGTTTTACACTCAAAAACTCAATTTTCCTAATTTCGAAATATATATTTTATTCTCGATCCGTACTTTTGTTTTACAAAAACACTCAATTTTTCATAATTTGGAAATTCAAATTTTATTTTCGATAAGTACTTTTATTTTACAAAAAAACTCAATTTTTCATAGTTTGGAAATTCAAAATTTGATTTCGATCAGTCGTTTTTTTTAACACTCAAAAACTCAATTTTTCGTAATTTCAAAATTTATATGTTATTCTCGATCCGTGCTTTTGTTTTACAAAAAAATTCAATTTTTTATAATTTGGAAATTTATATTTTATTTTCAATCTGTACTTTTGTTTTACAAAAAAAATCAGTTTTTCATAATTGGGATATTTATATTTTATTCTCGATCTGTACTTTTCTTTTACAAAAAAATATCAATTTTTCATAATTTGTATATCTATATTTTATTTTCGATCTTTTGTTTTGTTTTACAAAAAAACTCAATTTTTCATAATTTGGAAATTCAAAATTTTTTTTCGATCAGTAGTTTTGTTTTACACTAAAAAACTCAATTTTTCGTAATTTCAAAATTTATATTTTATTTTCGATCTGTACTTTTTTTTTACAAAAAAATTCAATTTTTCATAATTTGGAAATTCAAATTTTATTTTCGATAAGTACTTTTGTTTTACAAAAAAAATCAATTTTTCATAATTTGGAAATTGAAAATTTGTTTTCGATCAGTAGTTTTTTTTTACACTCAAAAACTCAATATTTCGAAATTTATATTTTATTCTCGATCCGTACTTTTGTTTTACAAAAAAAATTCAATTTTTTATAATTTGGAAATTTATATTTTATTTTCGATCCGTACTTTTGTTTTACAAAAAAAATCAGTTTTTCATAATTGGGATATTTATATTTTATTCTCGATCCGTACTTTTCTTTTACAAAAAAAAATCAATTTTTCATAATTTGAATATTTATATTTTATTTTCGATCCGTACTTTTGTTTTACAAAAAAACTCAATTTTTCATAATTTGGAAATTCAAAATTTGTTTTCGATCAGTAGTTTTGTTTTACACTCAAAAACTCAATTTTTCTTAATTTCAAAATTTATATTTTATTCTCGATACCTTCTTTTGTTTACAAAAAAATTCAATTTTTCATAATTTGGAAATTCAAATTTTATTTTCGATAAGTACTTTTGTTTTACAAAAAAACTCAATTTTTCATAACTTGGAAATTCAAAATTTGTTTTCGATCAGTGGTTTTATTTTACACTCAAAAATCCAATTTTTCGTAATTTCAAAATTTATATTTTATTCTCGATCTGTACTTTTGTTTTACAAAAAAAATTCAATTTTTTATAAGATGGAAATTTATATTTTATTTCCGATCCGTACTTTTGTTTTACAAAAAAAATCAGTTTTTCATAATTGGGATATTAATATTTTATTCTCGATCCGTACTTTTCTTTTACAAAAAAATATCAATTTTTCATAATTTGGATATTTATATTGTATTTTCGATCCGTACTTTTGTTTTACAAAGAAACTCAATTTTTGATAATTTGGAAACTCAAAATTTGTTTTCGATTAGTAGTTTTATTTTACACTCAAAAACTCAATTTTTCGTAATTTCAAAATTTATATTTTATTCTCGATCCATACTTTTGTTTTACAAAAAAATTCAATTTTTCATAATTTGGAAATTCAAATTTTATTTTCGATACGTACTTTTGTTTTACAAAAAAACTCAATTTTTCATAATTTGGAAATTCAAAATTTGTTTTCGATCAGTAGTTTTTTTTTACACTCAAAAACTCAATATTTCGTAATTTCGAAATTTATATTTTATTCTCGATCCGTACTTTTGTTTTACAAAAAAAATTCAATTTTTTATAATTTGGAAATTTATATTTTATTTTCGATCCGTACTTTTGTGTTACAAAAAAATCAGTTTTTCATAAATCCCATTCAAGACCTTCCCAAACAAGAGAGCAAGGTGTTTTCTCGCAAAAACGTTTTTCTACGTTTTTAATCGATTACCATACGTAGATAATCGATTATTTAACTTAAAATTTGAATTAAAAATGTTTAACGAGCAAAATAATCGATTAAGTGTCTTTGATAATCGATTATATTGATTCTGGGTTAATATAATCGATTATGGCCTTAATGTAATCGATTATATGAGACGATATTTGTTTTCCAGTTTTTTTAAACATGATATAATCGATAAGCTTTTAATATAATCGATTAAATGAGTCGTTTTTGCGAAATTAATTCTAAATCAACCTAAGAATGGAAACTTTGGAGCATTTTCGAATTATAAAATGAAAGAGAATGTCTTAGGTTTAACACATCTGAACAAACACAAAATATTCAAAGTGTTTCTGCGCCTTAGGTTTTTCAAAGCCGCTTTCCTGCTCTCTTCAGTTTGATCAAGTCTTTGGAAGTGGTGATCATTGTGCTTAAGCTTTCTATCCAACACATTTCAGGTGTATTCTTTTACTGTTTTTTTTTAAAGGGAAAATTCATCCCTTGGATCTGTTCTAAGGGAGGTGGGTTTCATCCTCAGTGTGTCTGGGGAGGTGTTTCATCCTTAGTGTATCTGAGGAGGTGTTTCCGTTTATCTTTATTTTGTTATTGCATGAATTGGTGTTTGTAATTTCAAATTAAAGATAGTGGGGAAAATCATCACGGATTTGTGGTGGTTGGGAACTGGACGTAGGATTAGCTTAATCCGAACCAGTATAAATCTCTGTGTTATTTCTCTTTCTCTATCTCTTTTAATTGTGGATCATTATAACAATTGCTAATCCCAACAGCGTTAATCAAAGGATTAGAAAAATTCACATCCAAGTTTTTAAAAGTTTTTCAAAACCTGAAAATTTATTTGAAAGAGAAAATTTCTTTAAAAATCCAATTCACCCCCCCTCTTGGTTTTTATACTGCCATCTTTATTTAACAATTGGCCTCAGAGCTGGTTTTTTGAAAGTTATTCAAAAACAAGATCCTTATGGCAGACAAAAATCAAACTTTTATTGAAGGTGCATCTATCCATAGACCACCACTTTTTACAGGTGAAAACTATCCTTTTTGGAAAAGGAGGATGGAAATTTTTCTAAGGTCTAATGATCAAGGCGTTTGGGATGCTGTTGTAAATGGTCCATTTATTCCTATGGTTGTTGTTGAAGAAGCGCAGGTACCTAAGAAGAAAGTAAATTGGAGCAAGGACGAATACAACCAGAATCAATGCGACATAAGGGCGTGTAACATGATAGCATCTGCCTTAACCATTGATGAGTTTTACAGGTTATCGGATTGCACTACTGCAAAGGAGATGTGGGACACTTTACAAGTCACACATGAAGGAACGGAAGAAGTGAAATGGTCAAGGAAAAACACCTTGATTCAAGAATATGAAATGTTCCGTATGACTAAAGGAGAAACCATATGCGACGTACAAAAGAGATTTACTCACATCGTTAATCATCTCAAGGCGTTAGGTAAGAAATTCGATACTGAAGAATTAAATGTCAAAATTTTGAAATCTTTGGACAGGACTTGGCAACCTAAAGTGACGGCCATCACGGAATCAAAGAACCTGTCAAACATGAACATGACAACTCTCTTCGGAAAGCTTAGAGAACACGAAATGGAGCTAGGTCGCTTCCACGATGAAGAAGAGGACGTTAAAAGGAAAGGTATTGCCCTAAAGGCTCAATCCATTAAAGAGGAAAGTAGTGATACTAATGATTCAGAAGATGATGATCTCAAGGAATTTGTAAAGAAATACAAAAAGTTCATCAAAAAGAAAGGCAACCATAAGAAAGGTAAGAAATTTGAAAATTCAAATTCTAACGATAATTATAAATGTTATGGTTGTGGCAAAAAGGGGCACATGAGAGCAGATTGCCCAAATTCCAAGAAATCTAAAGAAAGGGAAAGAAAAGCAAGAAGTTCTTCAAAAAGAAGAAGAAAGCATATATAGCTTGGGACGAAAATGAAGTGAGTTCTTCTGAAGGTTCAAGTGAATCAGAAGAACAAGCAAACATTTGTCTTATGGCAGATGATGATGTGGAATCCACGTGCAGCGAGGTAAGTGATTCTGATCTTCCTAACGATTATGATGAATTGCTTGAAGAATTTCTTAGCCTTTGTAAAAAATCTGAAAAGCTTTCTTTGGTTTATAATAAATTGAAAAATGATTATAAGGTTCTTGAAAAGAAATTTATTGATTTAGAAGAAGAGAAAAAGGTTTTGAAAGATGATTTGGAAAAAGAAAAAATTCCTTGTAAATGCAAAACAAAAATTCTTTCAGATATAACAAACCTACAAAAACAGTTTTTGTAAAAGGGGAATCATCAAATTCAAGCAAGATTTTCGAAATCCCTAATTCGTTTGATAAACAAAATGTTTCTACAAAGAAAGTTTATAAAAATGCATATCTCTCAAGAAGAACAAATGTTCCTACATGTTTTTATTGTATGCATAAAGGTCATTCTGTTAATAGATGCAATATTAAACGTTTTAGTGTTCCTAATGGGAAATACAAATGGGTTCCCAAAGGAAAAATTGTTTCTAACCCATGAGGACCCTAATAAGTGATTGTAGGGAACCAGAATCTTTTTTCTTGTTTGTATTGCAGGCTGGTTCCAAATTCAAAAAGCCTCTTCGGTGATGAAATAACAAGTGATCAAAGCTTATGAAGGGAGGCAAAAACATCAACAAGTTGGCATATTTACCAAACTTTTATCTCAAGTAAGATTTTATGAGCTTAGAAAGGTTCCAGGTAAGTGTTTGTTGTTGATTTTGATGTTATTTCAGCGTTTTACGACAATTTACGTATTTAATCGATTAGGTTTCGTGTATTAATCGATTAAACGCGGTGTTTGTGAAAATGTTTTAAAATATAATCGATTAAGTTTATGACATAATCGATTAAATCGCTGGGGAGCAATTTAATCGATTAAGGAATACACATAATCGATTAAATTTCTGGGTTTTCGTTTTCTGGAAAATTTTTGAAGGCAAATAATCGATTAAATGAGAATATAATCGATTAAATGCACCGTTCTGTGTTTTTCTGCAACTCTGATTTTCGAACGTTGGCCATGTTTTCACGAGTTTTGTCTTTTTTAAACGGCTATATTCGTTCCCAACGGATATATTTTCATTAAATCAACGTTTTATGACCCGGATTTCGTTCTATAAATAGCTGGTTTGAGAATCAAAGTGACTCACTCACTCTCTCTCTCACTCTTGCTGTTTCTGCTGATATTTTCTGTCTTATGCGAATTTAAATTCTCTGTGCTGTCTCTGTTACCATATTATCTTGTTGTGCAATTTCTCTTGTCTATTCTATCTTTGTAATGGCTGATCAAAGAAGAAGGAAGATGACATCAAGGAGAAGAGGCAAGGAGCCAATGACTTCTCAACCTCAAGAAAGGAGACCTCCAAATCTAGCTAGTTGGATTTCTGATGAGGATCTACAAATTGGCTTTGTTAACAAGTGGAAGGATAGGAAAATTCTTACCCCTAAATATCTGTCTTGTGAATTTTTTAGATCTCATGGTTTTCAATTTCAGGAATTTTTAATAGGAAATGGGCTACAAAGATTTGTGGAGATGGAAGGGGCATTCTATCCACATTTGGTTAGAGTGTTCTACATGAACTTGACATCAAGGACAGCAAGCCCAAGCACCAAAGTGAAGGGTGTAAGAATCTTCTTTGATGAAAAATTATGGAACAATGTAGCTGGCCTCTCAACTCAAGGCATAAACATCACATATGGCTTTGAGGACTTCAACAAGCTAGTAGAATTCAAAAAAATTTGCAAGGATCCTAACTTACAAGTTGAGAACTTGTACAAAGTTGGTAATGTAAAATTAAATGAAAGAATGATGCATTATGTTATTGTTTGGATTTTAGTTGCTAGAGGCACTAATCATGCCCAACTTACTAAGGAAGACATCCTCTTAATGTATGGATTCCTTAATAATGTAAGCATAGATTGGCCCTCAATTATTCTTGATAATTTGTTTAAAGCCACAAGGCTTTCCTCTTTTGCATTACCCTATGCTGTGTTTATTTCTAAGATTCTAGAATACAAAGGTGTTGATCTTGAAGGGGAGAATAAACAGATTTTGCTAAGCAATAGCAAAATTGGCAAAAATGTTCTAAGGCATATGGGCCTCATAGAACAAGGCAACAGGTTCAGGCAAAGAGAAGATGAAGTTGCTGAAATGGAAGAGGATAATGAAGACCAACCTCAACCTCCACCTCAATGTCAACCTCAACCAGGATCAGTGGAGGAGCTTCTCATATCAAGAATGGATACAATGATGAATCTTCACACCAAGGAATTTGAAGGCCTTTCTCATCAACTTTCAAGACTCAATAGAAGAATGTATAGAGTTGAAAGAAAGATGAACATTGAAGAAATATCTCCTGAAGAAGATAATACAACATCCTCAAGAGGCAAACAGCCAGCCCATGATGAGGAAGATGAAGAAGATAGTGAAGAAACAGAATAGGCTACAAGTTCACTTTTCCTTAGCTTGTTCTTCATTTTTTTCAATTGCTGTATTTATTTTTCTCTCCATATTTTCTCGTGTATTAATTTGCTTCTGCTGTAATTTTCTCTCGAAAATGTAATCTTTTGAAAAGGATAAAAATAAAGGGGGAGAAAATATTTGTCTTGATTGAAAATCTGTCTAGTTAATATAGCTTTTAAGAAAATTAATTTCAAGGGGAACTTTAGGAAATAATTCAAATAAGTGCCTAATATAGCTTAAACAATTAAGAGCATAGTTTAAGGGGGAGTTTTTAGATTCCTTGAAATCTCTTTTTCAAAATTCAAATTGAAACTTAAATGCTATATGACTGCCTATTTTATTTCCTTTGTGGACTAATATTTATGATGGAGATATCCATACATTATTTTCAAGATTTTCAGGATATTATCACTAGTCTCTAGGTTTCTTTTTATCATCATCAAAAAGGGGAGATTGTTGGCATATTTCAAGTCCGGAGTTTTATGGAGACCTACAGTTTTGATGATGAAGTTTTTAGAAAGTTTCAATCAACATTAAAGACTTGTGTCATCTCACAAAGGAAGGTTGCTTGATAGGAAAGGAAAGGCATAAAGAGCATTCAAAGCTTTCAAGAGAGAAGATTGTTAAAGATTGTCTCAAGAGTCGAAGAATCGAGTAGAAGGTTACTGTTTTGGGTGTTGGATAAAAGAGTAAGTCATAAATCCCATTCAAGACCTTCCCAAACAAGAGAGCAAGGTGTTTTCTCGCAAAAACGTTTTCTACGCTTTTAATCGATTACCATACGTAGATAATCGATTATTTAACTTAAAATTTGAATTAAAAATGTTTAACGAGCAAAATAATCGATTAAGTGTCTTTGATAATCGATTATATTGATTCTGAGTTAATATAATCGATTATGGCCTTAATCTAATCGATTATATCGAGGCGATATTTGTTTTCCAATTTTTTAAACATGATATAATCGATTAAGCTTTTAATATAATCGATTAAATGAGTCGTTTTTGCGAAATTAATTCTAAATCAACCTAAGAATGGAAACTTTGGAGCATTTTCGAATTATAAAATGAAAGAGAATGTCTTAGGTTTAACACATCTGAACAAACACAAAATATTCAAAGTGTTTCTGCGCCTTAGGTTTTTCAAAGCCGCTTTCCTGCTCTCTTCAGTTTGATCAAGTCTTTGGAAGTGGTGATCATTGTGCTTAAGCTTTCTATCCAGCACATTTCAGGTGTATTCTTTTACTATTTTCTGTAAAGGGAAAATTCATCCCTTGGATCTGTTCTAAGGGAGGTGTTTCATCTCTTGTGTGTCAAGAGAGGTGGGTTTCATCCTCAGTGTGTCTGGGGAGGTGTTTCATCCTTAGTGTATCTGAGGAGGTGTTTCCGTTTATCTTTATTTTGTTATTGCATGAATTGGTGTTTGTAATTTCAAATTAAAGATAGTGGGGAAAATCATCACGGATTTGTGGTGGTTGGGAACTGGACGTAGGATTGGCTTAATCCGAACCAGTATAAATCTCTGTGTTATTTCTCTTTCTCTATCTCTTTTAATTGTGGATCATTATAACAATTGCTAATCCCAACAGCGTTAATCAAAGGATTAGAAAAATTCACATCCAAGTTTTTAAAAGTTTTTCAAAACCTGAAAATTTATTTGAAAGAGAAAATTTCTTTAAAAATCCAATTCACCCCCCCCTCTTGGTTTTTATACTGCCATCTTTATTTAACATATTTTATTTTCGATCTGTAGTTTTGTTTTACAAAAAAACTCAATTTTTCATAATTTGGAAATTTAAAATTTGTTTTCGATCACTACTTTTGTTTTAAACTCAAAAACTCAATTTTTCGTAAATTCAAAATTTATATTTTATTCCCGATCCGTACTTTGGTTGTACTAAAAAAATTCAATTTTTTCTAATTTGGAAATTTATATTTTATTTTCGATCCGTACCTTTGTTTTAGAAACAACATCAATTTTTCATAATTTGGAAATTTATATTTGAGTTTCGATTCGTACTTTGGTATTACAAAAAACAAATCAATTTTTCATAATTTGGAAATTTATATTTTATTTTCGATCTGTAGTTTTGTTTAACAAAAAAAAACCTCAATTTCTCATAATTTGGAAATTCAATTTTTTTTTCGATCTGTACTTTTGTTTTACAAAAGAAACTCAATTCTTCGTAATTTCAAAATTGATATTTTATTCTTGATCCGTACTTTTGTTTTACGCATAAAAACTTCTTTTTTTGTAATTTCCAAATTTATATTTTATTTTGGATCCGCACTTTTGTTTTAGAAAAAAAAACTCAATTTTTCATAATTTGGAATTTTATATTTTATTCTCGTTCTGTGATTTTGTTTTACACAAATAGAAAACATTTTTTTCATAATTTGGAAATTTGAATTTTATTTTCGATCCGTACTTTTGTTTTACACAAAAAAACTCAATTTCTCGTAATTTCGAAATTCAAATTTTTTTTCCATCCGTATTTTTGTATTACAAAAATGAAATCAATTTTTCATAACTTGGAAATTTACATGTTATTTACGATCCGTACTTTTGTTTCAAATAAAGAATCAATTTTTCATAATTTAGAAATTTATATTTTATTCTCGATCCGTACTTTTGTTTTACAAAAAAAATCAATTTTTCATAATTTGGAAATTTATATTTTATTTTCGATCCATACTTTTGTTTTACAAAAAAACTCAATTTTTAATAATTTGGAAATTCAAATTTTGTTTTCGATTCGTACTTTTGTTTTGCAGTAATTTCGAAATTTATATTTTATTCTCGATTGGTACTTTGGTTTTAAAAAAAGATTAAATTTTTTATAATTTGGAAATTTATATTCTATCTTCTATCTGTACTGTTGTTCTACAAAAAAATAAACTTTTCATAATTTGGAAATTTAAATTTTATTTTCGATCCGTAGTTTTGTATTACAAAAAAGAAATCAATTTTTCATAATTTGGAAATTTATATTTGATATTCGATCCGTACTTTTGTATTAGAAAAAAGAAATGAATTTTTCATAATTTGGAAATTTATATTACATGCTCGATCCGTACTTTTGTTTTACAAAAAAATATCAATTTTTCATAATTTGGATATTTATATTTTAATTTCGATCCGTACTTTTGTATTACAAAAAAGAAATCAATTTTTCATAATTTGGAAATTCAAAATTTGTTTTCGATCAGTAGTTTTGTTTTACACTCAAAAACTCAATTTTTCGTAATTTGGAAATTTATATTTTATTCTCGATCCGTACTTTTGTTTTACAAAAAAATCAATTTTTGATAATTTGGAAATTCAAATTTTATTTTCGATACGTACTTTTGTTTTACAAAAAAAACTCAATTTTTCATAATTTGGAAATTCAAAATTTGTTTTCGATCAGTAGTTTGATTTTACACTCAAAAACTCAATTTTTCGTAATTTCGAAATTTATATTTTATTCTCGATCCGTACTTTTGTTTTACAAAAAAACTCAATTTTTCATCATTTGGAAATTCAAATTTTATTTTCGATACGTACTTGTGTTTTACAAAAAAACTATATTTTTCATAATTTGGAAATTCAAAATTTGTTTTCGATCAGTAGTTTTTTTTACACTCAAAAACTCAATTTTTCGTAATTTCGAAATTTATATTTTATTCTCGATCCATACTTTTGTTTTACAAAACAAATTCAATTTTTATAATTTGGAAATTTATATTTTATTTTCGATCCGTACTTTTGTTTTACAAAGAAAATCAGTTTTTTATAAAATGGATATTTATATTTTATTCTCGATCCGTACTTTTCTTTCACAAAAAAATATCAATTTTTCATAATTTGGGAATTTATATTTTATTTTCGATCCGTACTTTTGTTTTACAAAAATACTCAATTTTTAATAATTTGGAAATTCAAATTTTGTTTTCGATCCGTACTTTTGTTTTGCAGTAAAAAACTCAATTTTTCGTAATTTCGAAATTTATATTTTATTCTCGATTCGTACTTTGGTTTTACAAAAAAAATTCAATTTTTTATAATTTGTAAATTTATATTTTATCTTCGATCTGTACTGTTGTTCTACAAAAATAAATCAACTTTTCATAATTTGGAAATTTAAATTTTATTTTCGATCCCTAGTTTTGTATTACAAAAAAGAAATCAATTTTTCATAATTTGGAAATTTATATTTTATATTCGATCCGTAATTTTGTTTTATAAAAAAATTATATTTTTTATAATTTTGAAATTTATATTTTATTTTCGATTCGTACTTTTTTTTCCAAAAAAAAATTAATTTTTGATAATTTGGAAATTTATATTTTATTTTCGATCTGTACTTTTGTTTTAAAAAAGAACACAATTTTTAATAATTTTGAAATTCAAATTTTGTTTTCGATCCGTACTTTTGTTTTGCAGTAAAAGAACTCAATTTTTCGTAATTTCGAAATTTATATTTTATTCGCGATTCCTACTTTCGTTTGACAAAAAAAAATTCAATTTTTTATAATTTGGAAATTTATATTTTATCTTCGATCCGTACTGTTGTTCTACAAAAAAAATCAACTTTTCATAATTTGGAAATTTATATTTTATTTTTGATCCGTACTTTTGTATTACATAAAAGAAATCAATTTTTCATAATTTCGAAATTTATATTTTATATTCGATCTGTACTTTTGTATTAGAAAAAAGAAATGATTTTTTCATAATTTGGAAATTTATATTTTATTCTCGATTCGTACTTTTGTTTTACAAAAAAATATCAATTTTTCATAATTTGGATATTTATATTTTAATTTCAATCCGTACTTTTGTATTACAAAAAAGAAATCAATTTTTCATAATTTGGAAATTCAAAATTTGTTTTCGATCAGTAGTTTTGTTTTACACTTAAAAACTCAATTTTTCGTAATTTCAAAATTTATATTTTATTCTCGATCCGTACTTTTGTTTTATAAAAAAAATTATATTTTTTATAATTTTGAAATTTATATTTTATTTTCGATCCGTACTTTTGTTCTACAAAAAAAATCAGTTTTTCATAATTTGGATATTTATATTTTATTTTCGGTCCGTACTTTTGGTTTACAAAAAAGCTCAATTTTTCATAATTTGGAAATTTAAAATTTGTTTTCGATCAGTACTTTTTTATTTAAACTCAAAAACTTAATTTTTCGTAAATTCAAAATTTATATTTTATTCTCGATCCGTACTTTGGTTGTACAAAAAAATTCAATTTTTTCTAATTTGGAAAATTATATTTTATTTTCGATCTGTAGTTTTGTTTAACAAAAAAAAACCTCAATTTTTCGTAATTTGGAAATTCAATTTTTTTTTTCGATCTGTACTTTTGTTTTACAAAAGAAACTCAATTCTTCGTAATTTCAAAATTGATATTTGATTCTCGATCCGTACTTTTGTTTTATGCAGAAAAACTTATATTTTTCGTAATTTCCAAATTTATATTTTATTTCGGATCCGTTACAAAAAAGAAATCAATTTTTCATAATTTGGAACTTTATATTTTATATTCGATCTGTACTTTTGTATTAGAAAAAAGAAATGAATTTTTCATAATTTGGAAATTTATATTTTATTCTAGATCCTTACTTTTGTTTTACAAAAAAATATCAATTTTTTATAATTTGGATATTTATATTTTATATTCTATTTGTCCTTTTGTATTACAAAAAAGAAATCAATTTTTCATAATTTGGAAATTTATATTTTATTTTCGTTTCGTACTTTTGTTTTACAAAAAAAAATCAGTTTTTCATAATTGGGATATGTATATTTTATTCTTGATCCGTACTTTTGTTTTATAAAAAAGCTCAATTTTTCATAATTTGGAAATTTAAAATTTGTTTTCGATGAGTACTTTTGTTTTAAACTCAAAAACTAAACTTTTCGTAAATTCGAAATTTATATCTTATTTTTGATCCGTACTTTCGTTGTACAAAAAAAATTCAATTTTTTCTAATTTGGAAATTTATATTTTATTGTCGATTCGTACTTTTGTTTTAGAAACAACATCAATTTTTCATAATTTAGAAATTTATATTTGAGTTTCGATTCGTACTTTGGTATTACAAAAAACAAATCAATTTTTCATAATTTGGAAATTTATATTTTATTTTCGATCTGTAGTTTTGTATAACAAAAAAAAACCTCAATTTTTCATAATTTGGAAATTCAATTTTTTTTTCGATCTGCACTTTTGTTTTACAAAAGAAACTCAATTCTTCGTAATTTCAAAATTGATATTTGATTCTCGATCCGTACTTTTGTTTTACGCATAAAAACTTATTTTTTTCGTAATTTTAAATTTTGTATTTTATTTCGGATCCGTACTTTTGTTTTTGAAAAAAAAAACTCAATTTTTCATAATTTGGAATTTTATATTTTATTCTCGTTCTGTAATTTTTTTTACACAAATAGAAAACATATTTTTCATAATTTGGAAATTGGAATTTTATTTTCGATCCGTACTTCTGTTTTACACAAAAAAACTCAATTTCTCGTAATTTCGAAATTCAAATTTTATTTTCGATCTGTACTTTTGTATTACAAAAAAGAAATCAATTTTTCATAACTTCGAAATTTACATTTTATTTACGATCTGTACTTTTGTTTTACATAAAGAATCAATTTTTCATAATTTAGAAATTTATATTTTATTCTCGATTCGTACTTTTGTTTTCCAAAAAAAATCAATTTTTCATAGTTTGGAAATTTATATTTTATTTTCGATCCATAGTTTTGTTTTACAAAAGAACACAATTTTTAATAATTTCGAAATTCCAATTTTGTTTTCGATCCGCACTTTTGTTTTGCAGTAAAAAAACTCAATTTTTCGTAATTTCGAAATTTATATTTTATTCGCGATTCGTACTTTCGTTTTACAAAAAAAAATTCAATTTTTTATAATTTGGAAATTTATATTTTATCTTCGATCCGTACTGTTGTTTTACAAAAAAAATCAACTTTTCATAATTTGGAAATTTATATTTTATTTTTGATCCGTACTTTTGTGTTACAAAAAAGAAATCAATTTTTCATAATTTGGAAATTTATATTTTATATTCGATCTGTACTTTTGTATTAGAAAAAAGAAATGACTTTTTCATAATTTGGAAATTTATATTTTATTCTCGATCCGTACTTTTGTTTTACAAAAAAATATCAATTTTTCATAATTTGGATATTTATATTTTATTTTCGATCCGTACTTTTGTATTACAAAAAAGAAATCAATTTTTCATAATTTGGAAATTCAAAATTTGTTTTCGATCGGTAGTTTTGTTTTACACTTAAAAACTCAATTTTTCGTAATTTCAAAATTTATATTTTATTCTCGATCCGTACTTTTGTTTTATAAAAAAAATTATATTTTTTATAATTTTGAAATTTATATTTTATTTTCGATCCGTACTTTTGTTTTACAAAAAAAAATCAGTTTTTCATAATTTGGATATTTATATTTTATTTTCGATCCGTACTTTTGTTTTACAAAAAAGCTCAATTTTTCATAATTTGGAAATTTAAAAGTTGTTTTCGATCGAGTACTTTTTATTTAAACTCAAAACTTAATTTTTCCTAAATTCAAAATTTATATTTTATTCTCGATCCGTACTTTGGTTGTACAAAGAAACTCAATTTTTTCTAATTTAGAAATTTATATTTTATTTTCGATCTGTAGTTTTGTTTAACAAAAAAAAACCTCAATTTTTCATAATTTGGGAATTCAATTTTTTTTTTCGATCTGTACTTTTGTTTTACAAAAGAAACTCAATTCTTCGTAATTTCAAAATTGATATTTGATTCTCGATCCGTACTTTTGTTTTACGTAGAAAAACTTATATTTTTCGTAATTTCCAAATTTATATTTTATTTCGGATCCGTACTTTTGTATTACAAAAAAGAAATCAACTTTTCATAACTTGGAAATTTACATTTTATTTACGATCCGTTTTTTTTTACATAAAGAATCAATTTTTTGTAATTTAGAAATTTATATTTTATTCTCGATCCGTACTTTTGTTTTACAAAAAAAAAAATCAATTTTTCATAATTTGGAAATTTATATTTTATTTTCGATCCGTACTTTTGTGTTACAAAAAAAGTCAATTTTAATAATTTGGAAATTCAAATTTTATTTTCGATTCGTACTTTTGTTTTGCAGTAAAGAACTCAATTTTTCGTAATTTCGAAATTTATATTTTATTCCCAATTCGTACTTTGGTTTTACAAAAAAAAAATTCAATTTTTTATAATTTGGAAATTTATATTTTATCTTCGATCCGTACTGTCGTTCTACGAAAAAAAATCAGCTTTTCATAATTTGGAAATTTATATTTTATTTTCGATCCATACTTTTGTATTACAAAAAAGAAATCAATTTTTCATAATTTGGAAATTTATATTTTATATTCGACCTGTACTTTTGTATTAGAAAAAGAAATGAATTTTTCATAATTTGGAAATTTATATTTTATTCTCGATCCGTACTTTTGTTTTACAAAAAAATATCAATTTTTTATAATTTGGATATTTATATTTTATCTTCTATTTGTACTTTTGTATTAGAAAAAAGAAATCAATTTTTCATAATTTGGAAATTTATATTTTATTTTTGTTTCGTACTTTTGTTTTAAAAAAAAATCAGTTTTTCATAATTGGGATATTTATATTTTATTCTTGATCCGTACTTTTGTTTTATAAAAAAGCTCAATTTTTCATAATTTGGAAATTTAAAATTTGTTTTCGATGAGTACTTTTGTTTTAAACTGAAAAACCAAATTTTTCGTCAATTCGAAATTTATATTTTATTTTTGATCCGTACTTTGGTTTTAGAAACAACATCAATTTTTCATAATTTGGAAATTTATATTTGAGTTTCGATTCGTACTTTGGTATTACAAAAAACAAATCAATTTTTCATAATTTGGAAATTTATATTTTATTTTCGCTCTGTAGTTTTGTTTAACAAAAAAAACCTCAATTTTTCATAATTTGGAAATTCAATTTTTTTTTCGATCTGCACTTTTGTTTTACAAAAGAAACTCAATTCTTCGTAATTTCAAAATTGATATTTGATTCTCGATCCGTACTTTTGTTTTACGCATAAAAACTTATTTTTTTCGTAATTTGAAAATTTATATTTTATTTCGGATCCGTACTTTTGTTTTTGAAAAAAAAAACTCAATTCTTTGACTGTTTTTTATGAACGGGAAAATTCATCCCTTGGATCGGTTCTAAGGGAGGTGTTTCATCTCTTGTGTGTCAAGAGAGGTGGGTTTCATCCTTAGTGTGTCTGGGGAGGTGATTCATCCTTAGTGTGTCTAAGGACGTGTTCCTTTATCTTTATTTGTTATTGCATGAATTGGTGTTTGTAATTTCATTTAAAGATAGTGGGGTGATCATCACGCATTTGTGGTGGTTGGGAACTGGACGTAGGATTGACTTAATCCGAACCAGTATAAATCTCTGTGTTCTTTCTCTTTCCCTATCTCTTTTTATTGTGGATCATATTAACAATTGCAAACTCAAATTGCGTTAATCAAAGGTTAAGAAAAATCCACATATGAGTTTTTGAAAGAATTTCAAAATCTGGAAATTTATTTAAAACGGAAAATTTTATTAAAAATCCAATTCACCCCCCCTCTTGGTTTTTACCCTGCCGTCTTTATTTAACAGTTTTCGATCCGTACTTTTGTTTTGCAATAAAAAACTAAATCTTTCGTAATTTCGAAATTTATATTTTATTCTCGATTCGTACTTTGCTTTTACAAAAAAAAATTCAATTTTTTATAATTTGAAAATTTATATTTTACCTTCGATCCGTACTGTTGTTCTACAACAAAAATCAACTTTTCATAATTTGGAAATTTATATTTTATTTTCGATCCGTACTTTTGTTTTACAAAAAAGAAATCAATTTTTCATAATTAGGAAATTTATATTTATATTCGATCCGTACTTTTGTATTAGAAAAAAGAAATGATTTTTCATAATTTGGAAATTTATATTTTATTCTCGATCCGTACTTTTGTTTTACAAAAAAAAATTCAATTTTCTATAATTTCGAAATTTATATTTTATTCTCAATTCGTATATTTGTTTTACAAAAAAAATCAGTTTTTCATAATTTGGATATTTATATTTTATTTTCGATCCGTACTTTTGTTTTACAAAAAAACTCAATTTTTCATAATTTGGAAATTCAAATTTGTTTTCGATCAATAGTTTTATTTTACACTCAAAAACTCACTTTTTTGTAATTTTGAAATTTATATTTTATTCTCGATCCGTACTTTTGTTTTACAAAAAAGCTCAATTTTTCATAATTTGGAAATTTAAAATTTGTTTTCGATCAGTACTTTTGTTTAAACTCAAAAACTAAATTTTTCGTAAATTCAAAATTTATATTTTATTTTTGATCCGTACTTTGGTTGTACAAAAAAATTCAATTTTTTCTAATTTGGAAATTTATATTTTATTTTCGATCCGTACTTTTGTTTTAGAAACAACATCAAGTTTTCATTATTTGGAAATTTATATTTTATTTTTGATCTGTAGTTTTTTTTTTTACAAAAAAAACCTCAATTTTTCATAATTTGGAAATTCAATTTTTTTTTCGATATGCACTTTTGTTTTACAAAAGAAACTCAATTTTTCGTAATTTCAAAATTGATATTTGATTCTTGATCCGTACTTTTGTTTTACGCATAAAAACTTATTCTTTCGTAAATTCGAAATTTATATTTTATTTTGGATCCGTACTTTTGTTTTAGAAAAAAAAACTCATATTTTCATAATTTGGAATTTTATATTTTTATTCTCGTTCTGTAATTTTGTTTTACACAAATAGAAAACTATTTTTTCATAATTTGGAAATTCGAATTTTATTTTCGATCCGTACTTCTGCTTTACACAAAAAAAACTCAATTTCTCGTAATTTCGAAATTCAAATTTTATTTTCGATCTGTACTTTTGTATTACAAAAAGGAAATCAATTTTTCATAACTTCGAAATTTACGTTTTATTTACGATCCGTACTTTTGTTTTACATAAAGAATCAATTCTTCATAATTTAGAAATTTATATTTTATTCTCGATCCGTACTTTTGTTTTACAAAAAAATCAATTTTTCATAATTTGGAAATTTATATTTTATTTTCGATCCGTACTTTTGTTTTACAAAAAACTCAATTTTTAATAATTTGGAAATTCAAATTTTGTTTTCGATCCGTACTTTTGTTTTGCAATAAAAAACTCAATTTTTCGTAATTTCGATATTTATATTTTATTCTTGATTCCTACTTTGGTTTTAAAAAGAAAATTCAATTTTCTATAATTTGGAAATTTATATTTTATCTTCGGTCCGTACTGTTGTTCTAGAAAAAAGATCAACTTTTCATAATTTGGAAATTTATATTTTATTCTCGATCCGTACATTTGTTTTACAAAAAAGAAATCAAATTTTCATAATTTGGAAATTTATATTTTATATTCGATCCGTACTTTTGTATTAGAAAAAAGAAATCAATTTTTCATAATTTGGAAATTTATATTTTATTTTTGATATGTAGTTTTTTTTTTACAAAAAAAACCTCAATTTTTCATAATTTGGAAATTCAATTTTTATTTTCGATCCGTACTTTTTGTTTTACAAAAAAAATCAGTTTTTGATGATTTGGACATATATATTTTACTTTCGATCCGAACTTCTGTTTTACAAAAAAGTTCAATTTTTCATAACTTGGAAATTTAAAATTTGTTTTCAATCAGTACTTTTATTTTAAACTCAAAAACTTAATTTTTCGTAAATTCAAAATTTATATTTTATTTTTGATCCGTACTTTGGTTGTACAAAAAAATTCAATTTTTTCTAATTTGGAAATTTATATTTTATTTTCGATCCGTACTTTTGTTTTAGAAACAACATTAAGTTTTCATAATTTGGAAATTTATATTTTAGTTTAGATCCGTACTTTTGTATTACAAAAAAGAAATCAATTTTTCATGATTTGGAAATTTATATTTTATTTTTGATATGTAGTTTTTTTTTACAAAAAAAACCTCAATTTTTCATAATTTGGAAATTCAATTTTTATTTTCGATCTGTACTTTTTGTTTTACAAAAAAAATCAGTTTTTCATGATTTGGATATATATATTTTACTTTCGATCCGAACTTCTGTTTTACCAAAAAGTTCAATTTTTCATAATTTGGAAATTTAAAATTTGTTTTCAATCAGTACTTTTGTTTTAAACTCAAAAACTTAATTTTTCGTAAATTCGAAATTTATATTTTATTCTTGATCCTTACTTTTGTTTTAGAAACAACATCAATTTTGTATAATTTGGAAATTTATATTTTAGTTTCGATTCGTACTTTTGTATTACAAAAATGAAATCAATTTTTCATAATTTGGAAATTTATATTTATTTTTGGTCTGTAGTTTCGTTTTAGAAAAAAAACCTCAATTTTTCATAATTTGGAAATTTATATTTTATTTTCGATCCGTACTTTTGTTTTAAAAAAAAACTCGCATTTTAATAATTTGGAAATTCAAATTTTGTTTTCTATCCGTACTTTTGTTTTGCAGCAAAAAACTATATTTTTCGTAATTTCAAAATTTATATTTTATTCTCGATTCGTACTTTGCTTTTACAAAAAAAAATTCAAGTTTTTATAATTTGGAAATTTATATTTTATCTTCGATCCGTACTGTTGTTCTACAAAAAAAAATCAACTTTTCATAATTTGGAAATTTATATTTTATTTTCGATCCGTACTTTTGTATTACAAAAGAGAAATCAATTTTTCATAATTTGGAAATTTATATTTTATTCTCGATCCGTATTTTTGTTTTACAAAAAAAAAATCAATTTTTCGTAATTTGGATATTTATATTTTATTTTCCATCCGTACTTTTGTTTTACAAAAAAGCTCAATTTTTCATAATTTGGAGATTCAAAATTTGTTTTCAATCAGTAGTTTTGTTTTACATTCAAAATCTCAATTTTGCGTAATTTCGAAATTTATATATTATTCTCGATCCGTACTTAATTTTGCAAAAAAAATTCAATTTTTTATAATTTGAAAATTTATATTTTATTTTCAATCCGTACTTTTGTTTTACAAAAAAAATCAGTTTTTCATAATTTGGATATTTATATCTTATTTTTGATCCGTACTTTTGTTTTAAAAAAAAGCTCAATTTTTCATATTTTGGAAATTTAAAATTTGTTTTCGATCAATACTTTTGTTTTAAACTCAAAAACTCATTTTTTCGTAAATTTGAAATATATATTTTATTCTCGTTCCATACTTTGGTTGTACAATAAAAATTCAATTTTTTTTAATTTGGAAATTTATATTTTATTTCCGATCCGTACTTTTGTTTTAGAAACAACATCAATTTTTCATAATTTGGAAATTTATATTTTATTTTCGATCCGTACTTTTGTTTGACAAAAAATACCTCAATTTTTCATAATTTGGGAATTCAATTTTTTTTTCGATCTTTACTTTTGTGTTACAAACGAAACTTAATTTTTCGTAATTTCAAAATTGATATTTGATTCTCGATCCGTACTTTTTGTTTTACGCATAAAAACTTATTTTTTCGTAATTTCGAAATTTATATTTTATTTTGGATTCGTACTTTTGTTTTAGAAAAAAAAACTCAATTTTTCATAATTTGGAATTTTATATTTTATTCTCGTTCTGTAATTTCATTTTACATTAATAGAAACATTTTTTTCATAATTTGGAAATTCAAATTTTATTTTCGTAATTTCGAAATTGAAATTATATTTTCGATCCGTACTTTTGTATTACAAAAAAGAAATCAATTTTTCATAACATGGAAATTTACATTTTATTTACTATCCGTACTTTTGTTTTTATAAAGAATCAATTTTTCATAATTTAGAAATTTATATTTTATTCTCGATCCGTACTTTTGTTTTGCAAAAAAAAATCAATTTTTCATAATTTGGAAATTCAAATTTTATTTTCGATACGTACTTTTGTTTTACTAAAAAACTCAATTTTTCATAATTTGGAAATTTAAAATTTGTTTTCGATCAGTACTTTTGTTTTAAACTCAAAAACTAAATTTTTCGTAAATTCAAAATTTATATTTTATTGTCGATTCGTACTTTGGTTGGACAAACTAAATTCAATTTTTTCTAATTTGGAAATTTATATTTTATTATCGATCCGTACTTTTGGTTTAGAAACAACATCAAACTTGCATAATTTGGAAATTTATATTTTAGTTTCGATCCGTACTTTTGTATTACAAAAAAGAAATCAATTTTTCATAATTTGGAAATTTATATTTTATATTCGATCCGTACTTTTGTATTAGAAAAAAGAAATGAATTTTTCATAATTTGAAATTTATATTTTATTCTCGATCCGTACTTTTGTTTTACAAAAAAATATCAATTTTTCATAATTTGGAAATTTATATTTTATTTTTGATCCATATTTTTGTTTTACAAAAAAAATCAGTTTTTCATAATTTGGATATATATATTTCATTCCCGATCTGAACTTTTGTTTTACAAAAAAGCTCAATTTTTAATAATTTGGAAATTTAAAATTTTTTTTCGATCAGTAGTTTTGTTTTAAACTTAAAAACTTAATTTTTTGTAAATTCGAAATTTATATTTTATTCTCGATCCGTAATTTGGTTCTACAAAAAAAATTCAATTTTTTCTAATTTGGAAATTTATATTTTATTATCGATCTTTACTTTTGTTTTAGAAACAATATCAATTTTCCATAATTTGGAAATTTATATTTTAGTTTCGATCCGTACTTTTGTATTACAAAAAGAAATCAATTTTTCATAATTTGGAAATTTATATTTTATTTTCGATTCGTACTTTTGTCTTACAAAAAAGCTCAATTTTTAATAATTTGGTAATTCAAATTTTGTTTTTGATCCATACTTTTGTTTTGTAGTAAAAAAACTATATTTTTCGTAATTTCAAAATTTATATTTTATTCTCGATTTGTACTTTGGTTTTACAAAAAAAATTCAATTTTTTATAATTTGGAAATTTATATTTTATCTTCGATCCGTACTGTTGTTCTACAAAAAAAATCAACTTTTCATAATTTGGAAATTTATATTTTATTTTCGATCCGTACTTTTGTATTACAAAAGAGAAATCAATTTTTCATAATTTGGAAATTTATATTTTATATTCGATCCATAATTTTGTATTAGAAAAAAGAAATGAATTTTTCATAATTTGGAAATTTATATTTTATTCTCGATCCATACTTTTGTTTTAGAAAAAAATATCAGTTTTTCGTAATTTGGATATTTATATTTTATTTTCGATCTGTACTTTTTTTTTACAACAAAGCTCAATTTTTCATAATTTGGAGATTCAAAATTTGTTTTCGATCAGTAGTTTTGTTTTACATTCAAAATCTCATTTTTGCGTAATTTCGAAATTTATATATTATTCTCGATCCGTACTTTTGTTTTGCAAAAAAAATTCAATTTTTTATAATTTGGAAATTTATATTTTATTTTCAATCCGTACTTTTGTTTAACAAAAAATATCAGTTTTTCATAATTTGGATATTTATATCTTATTTTCGATCCGTACTTTTGTTTTACAAAAAAGCTCAATTTTTCATAATTTCGAAATTTATATTTTATTCTCCATCCGTACTTTGGTTGTACAAAAAAAATTCCATTTTTTCTAATTTGGAAATTTATATTTTATTTCCGATCCGTACTTTTGTTTTAGAAACAACATCAATTTTTCATAATTTGGAAATTTATATTTTAGTTTCGATCCGTACTTTTGTATTACAAAAAAGAAATCAATTTTTCATAATTTGGAAATTTATATTTTATTTTCGATCTGTACTTTTGTTTAACAAAAATAACCTCAATTTTTCACAATTTGGGATTTCAAATTTTTTTTCGATCTGTACTTTTGTTTTACACAAAAAAACTCAATTTCTCGTATTTTCGAAATTCAAATTTTATTTTCGATCCGTACTTTTGTATTACAAAAAAGAAATCAATTTTTCATAACTTGGAAATTTACATTTTATCTACGATCCGTACTTTTGTTTTACATAAAGAATCAATTTTTCATAATTTAGAAATTTATAATTTATTCTCGATCCGTACTTTTGTTTTACAAAAAAGAATCAATTTTTCATAATTTGGAAATTTATATTTTATTTTCGATCCGTTCTTTTGTTTTACAAAAAAACTCAATTTTTAATAATTTGGAAATTGAAATTTTGTTTTCGATCTGTACTTTTGTTTTGCTGTAAAAAATTCAATTTTTCGTAATTTCAAAATTTATTTTTTACTCTTGATTCGTACTTTGGTTTTACAAAAAAAAAATTCAATTTTTTATATTTTGGAAATTTATATTTCATCTTCGATCCGTACTATTGTTCGACAAAAAAAATCAACTTTTCATAATTTGGAAATTTATATTTTATTTTCGATCCGTACTTTTGTATTACAAAAAAGAAATCAATTTTTCATAATTTGGAAATTTATATTTTATATTCGATCCGTACTTTTGTATTAGAAAAAAGAAATGAATTTTTCATCATTTGGAAATTTATAGTTTATTCTCGATCAGTACTTTGTTTTACAAAAAAACTCAATTTTTCATAATTTGGAAATTCAAAATTTATTTTTGATCAGTAGTTTTGTTTTACACTGAAAAACTCAATTTTTTGTAATTTCGAAATTTATATTTTATTCTCGATCCGTACTTTAGTTTTACAAAACAAATTCAATTTTTTATAATTTGGAAATTTATGTTTTATTTTCGATCCGTACTTTTGTTTTACAAAAGAAATAAGTTTTTCATAATTTGGATATTTATATTTTATTCTCGATCCGTACTTTTGTTTTACAAAAAATATCAATTTTTCATAATTTGGAAATTTAAAATTTGTTTTTGATCAGTAGTTTTGTTTTAAACTCAAAAACTCAATTTTTCATAAATTCGAAATTTCTATTTTATTCTCGATCCGTACTTTGGTAGTACAAAAAAAATTCAAATTTTTCTAATTTAGAAATTTATATTTTATTTTCGATCCGTACTTTTGTTTTAGAAACAACATCAATTTTTCATAATTTGGAAATTTATATTTTAGTTTCGATCCGTACTTTTGTTTTATAGAAAAGAAATCAATTTTTCATAATTTGGAAATTCAAATTTTTTTTTCGATCTGTACTTTTGTTTTACAAAAGAAACTCAATTTTTCGTAATTTCAAAATTGATATTTGATTCTCGATGCGTACTTTTGTTTTACGCATAAAAACTTATTTTTTCGTAATTTCGAAATTTATATTTTATTTTGGATCCGTACTTTTTGTTTTAGGAAAAAAAACTCAATTTTTCATAATTTGGAATTTTATAGTTTATTCTTGTTCTGTAATTTTGTTTTACACAAATAGAAAACATTTTTTTTTCATAATTTGGAAATTCGAATTTTATTTTCGATCCGTACTTCTGTTTTATTAAAAAAAAACTCAATTTCTCGTAATGTCGAAATTCAAATTTTATTTTCGATCCATACTTTTTTATTACAAAAAAAGAAATCAATTTTTCATAACTAGGAAATTTACATTTTATTTACGATCTGTACTTTTGTTTTACGTAAAGAATCAATTTTTCATAATTATGAAGTTTATATTTTATTCTCGATCCGTACTTTTGTTTTACAAAAAAAAAAAAAAATTTCATAATTTGGAAATTTATATTTTATTTTCGATCCGTACTTTTGATTTACAAAAAAACTCAATTTTTAATAATTTAGAATTTCAAATTTTGTTTTCGATCCGTACTTTTGTATTGCAATAAAAAACTCAATTTTTCGTAATTTCGAAATTTATATTTTATTCTCAATTCGTACTTTGGTTTTACAAAAAAAAAATTCAATTTTTTATAATTTGGAAATTTATATTTTATCTTCGATCTGTACTGTTGTTCTACAAAAAAAATCAACTTTTCATAATTTGGAGGTTTATATTTTATTTTCGATCCGTACTTTTGTATTACAAAAAAGAAATCAATTTTTCATAATTTGGAAATTTATATTTTATATTCGATCCGTAGTTTTGTATTAGAAAAAAGAAATGAATTTTTCATAATTTGGAAATTTATATTTTATTCTCGATCCGTACTTGTTTTACAAAAAAATATCAGTTTTTCATAATTTGGATATTTATATTTTATTTTCGATCCGTACTTTTGTTTAACAAAAAAACTCAGTTTTTCATAATTTGGAAATTCAAAATTTGTTTTCGATTAGTAGTTTTGTTTTACACTCAAAAACTCAATTTCTCGTAATTTCAAAATTTATATTTTATTCTCGAACCGTACTTTTGTTTTACAAAAAAAATTGAATTTTTTATAATTTGGAAATTTATATTTTATTTTCGATCCGTACTTTTGTTTTACAAAAAAAAATCAGTTTTTCATAATTTGGATATTTATATTTCATTTTCGATCCTTACTTTTGTTTTACAAAAAAACTCAATTTTTCATAATTTGGAAATTTAAAATTTGTTTTCGATCAGTACTTTTGTTTTAAACTCAAAAACTCAATTTTTCGTAAATTCAAAATTTATATTTTATTCTCGATCCGTACTTTTGTTTTACAAAAAAAATCAATTTTTCAAAATTTCGAAATTTATATTTTATTTTCGATTCGTACTTTTGTTTTACAAAAAAACTTAATTTTTAATAATTTGGAAATTCAAATTTTGTTTTCTGTAACGACCCAAAAATCGCTACTTTTATCATACTTAGTATGCAAATGTAACTTGTATTAACTGATAATAAAACACATTATATTTAAAATTTGTATTTGTATTCAATACCAAAGGGAATCTCTACTAGTACCAAATTCTATTATAAGAAATAAAAACATATATAAATATATGCATATAACTACTACTTCATCTTTCACTATAATCCTAGGACTCTGAAGCATCTCGCTTACCTATTAAGATATCTACTCCCGTGTAGCAAAACACGATCATCGCAAGCCAAACAATCGACAATTGTAGGGTAAGCTAATCATTAAAAAATATAACAACACAAAATAATAACATCATGTAGTATTCATCATCATATCATTCTCATGCACATTCATCATAGAACATACTTAAATGCTTTGAAATTTAATGCATCTTTAATAATTGAAAAGTAACAACACAAATCATAGTATCATGTAATACACATACTCACAACATTCTCATTAACACACATAAGTATATTATGGGCACCAACCCCAGGCTCTACTCGGTCCCACACAAACATATCGGTAGATTATGGGCACCAACCCTAGGCTCTACTCGGCCCCACACACAAACATATCGGTAGATTATGGGCACCAACCCCAGTCCCTACTCGGCCCCACTGATGAGTCATTATTTTCCCTTATTTTCTTAGCTTTCTGTACTTGTTTTCATCTCTAATTTGTTCTTAATTGTTTATATTTTGTACTAATTTCTATTAGGGCTATATTTGGACCAGAAATTCATATTTTAATTAATTTGAATTTTCTAAGTTTAATTATTCCAATTTTTATTTTCAGGGCAGTTTAAAATTATTTTGGGCTTGGAATTAATTCATGGACTTCAAGAGGAGCTGCCACGTCACAACTTGGACCAGATTTGTTTCTTTGGATTTTGGGCCCAATGGATCTAGGGTTTCGTGCCTATGCAATGCAGCTACAAGTAGGGTAGCCGAGGGAGAGCTGAACAGCATGCACACAGCACGTGAGAAGACTAGCAGCGAGTAGTAGGAATTAGGGTTTCTTTTACGCTTTTGCTTTCAGCTAGAGAGACAAGTTTACGTTTTGGTTTTTACTTCAGAATTCGTCCACTGTTCTTCAATTCCAGTTTTGTTCTTCAATTCATTTGCATTTCTTTTCTGTCAATTTCGTTTTCTGTCAATTTCGTTTTCTGTCAATTTCGTTTTCGTTTTCAATTTTGTTTTCGCTTTCAATTTCAATTTGAATTTCCGTTTACGTTTTCTATTTTCTGAATTAATGGAAGGCTAAAATCCCGTGGTGGGGTCATTGGGCATACTGCACTCACCGATGGAGGTTTCGTGCGTTTTATGGTTTCGCACGCTTGATTCTCCTCTCGTGAAGCCTCGCTTCGGAGGATGCTTAATCCCTTGGAAGGAGACCTTACAAGGTTCACGTTTGCTTAATTTGTGTAGGGAAGTCTTAGGTTAACTTTCGCTTAGTTGGTTAATCTAGACCGAACAAGGATTAAAAGGACTGATAATCTGTTGTAAGCCAAGGATGTCAGAGATGCATTGTGTTCAACAGTCTTGCCTATTTTAATTACCGCAATTAATTTGTTGTTTGTATGCTATATTTTAATTAACCGTTATCTGTCCAAAACCCCCCATTGCATGATTCAATCTTTTGACAGTGAAAATTGATCCTTGAGAGACGACCTAGGAGTCACTTCTTCTAGTACTACATTTAATTGTTTTTTTATTTGACCGAGTACGACATCGACCAAATTCACAAACATATCGGTAGATTATGCGCACCAACACCGGGCTCTACTCGGCCCCACACACAAACATATCGGTAGATTATGGGCACCAACCCCAGGCTCTACTCGGCCCCACACAAACATATCGGTAGATTATGGGCACCAAACCCAGGCTCTACTCGGCCCCACACACAAACATATCGGTAGTTTATGGGCACCAACCCCAGGCTCTACTCGGCCCCACACAAACATATCGGTAGATTATGGGCACCAATCTAAGGCTCTACTCGGCCCCACACACAAACATATCGGTAGATTATGGGCACCAACCCCAGGCTCTACTCGGCCTTAAATAAACATATCGGTAGATTATGGGCACCAACCCCAGGCTCTACTCGGCCCCACACACAAACATATCGGTAGATTATGGGCACCAACCCCAGGCTCTACTCGGCCCCACACAAACATATGTGTAGATTATGGGTACCAACCCCAGGCTCTACTCGGCCCCACACAAACATATGGGTAGATTATGGGCACCAACCCCAGGCTCTACTCGGCCCTACACAAACATATCGGTAGATTATAGGCACCAACCCCAGGCTCTATTCGGCCCCACACAAACATATCGGTAGATTATGGGATCCAACCCCAGGCTCTACTCGGCCCCACACAAACATATCGGTAGATTATGGGCACCAACCCTAGGCTCTACTCGGCCCCACACACAAACATATCAGTAGATTATGGGCACCAACCCCAGGCTCTACTTGGCCCCACACAAACATATCGGTAGATTATGGGCACCAACCCCAGGCTCTACTCGGCCCCACACACAAACATATCGGTAGTTTATGGGCACCAAGCCCAAGCTCTACTCGGCCCCACAAAAACATATCGGTAGATTATGGGCACCAATCTAAGGCTCTACTTGGCCCCACACACAAACATATCGGTAGATTATGGGCACCAAACCCAGGCTCTACTCGGCCCCACACAAACATATCGGTAGATTATGGGCACCAACCCCAGGCTCTACTCGGCCCCACACACAAACATATCGGTATATTATGGGCACCAACCCCAGGCTCTACTCGGCCCCACACAAACATATGGGTAGATTATGGGTACCAACCCCAGGCTCTACTCGGCCCCACACAAACATATCGGTAGATTATGGGCACCAACCCCAGGCTCTACTCGGCTCTACTCGGCCCCACACACAAACATATCGGTAGATTATGGGCACCAACCCCAGGCTCTACTCGGCCCCACACACAAACATATCGGTAGATTATGGGCACCAACCCTAGGCTCTACTCGGCCCCACACACAAACATATCGGTAGATTATGGGCACCAACCCCAGGCTCTACTCGGCCCCACACAAACATATGGGTAGATTATGGGTACCAACCTACTCGGCCCCACACAAACATATCGGTAGATTATGGGCACCAACCCCAGGCTCTACTCGGCCCCACACACAAACATATCGGTAGATTATAGGCACCAACCCCAGGCTCTACTCGGCCGCACACAAACATATCGGTAGATTATGGGCACCAACCCCAGGCTCTACTCGGCCCCACACAAACATATTGGTAGATTATGGGCACCAACCCCAGGCTCTACTCGGCCCCACACACAAACATATCAGTAGATTATGGGCACCAACCCTAGGCTCTACTCGGCCCCACACAAACATATCGGTAGATTATGGGCACCAACCCCAGGCTCTACTCAGCCCCACACACAAACATATCGATAGTTTATGGGCACCAACCCCAAGCTCTACTCGGCCCCACACAAACATATCGGTAGATTATGGGCACCAACCCCAGGCTCTACTCGGCCCCACACACAAACATATCAGTAGATTATGGGCACCAACCCCAGGCTCTTCTCGGCCCCACACAAACATATCGGTAGATTATGGGCACCAACCCCAGGCTCTACTCGGCCCCACACATACATATCAGTAGATTATGGGCACCAACCCCAGGCTCTACTCGGCCCCACACAAACATATCGGTAGATTATGGGCACCAACCCCAGGCTCTACTCGGCCCCACACACAAACGTATCGGTAGTTTATGGGCACCAACCCCAAGCTCTACTCGGCCCCACACAAACATATCGTTAGATTATGGGCACCAACCCCAGGCTCTACTCGGCCCCACACACAAACATATCAGTAGATTATGGGCACCAACCCCAGGCTCTACTCGGCCCCACACAAACATATCGGTAGATCATGGGCACCAACACCAGGGTCTACTCAGCCTCACACAAACATATCAGTAGATTATGGGGACCAACTCAGGCTCTACTCGGCCCCACACAGAAACATATCGGTAGATTATGGGTGATGAGTCATTATCTTCCCTTATTTTCTTACCTTTATGTACTTGTTTTCATATCTGATTTGTGCTTAATTGTTTATATTTTGTACTAATTTCTATTAGGGCTATAATTGGACCAGAAATTCATATTTTAATTAATTTGAATTTTCTAAGTTTAATTATTCCAATTTTTATTTTGAGGGCAGTTTAAAATTATTTTGGGCTTGGAATTAATTCATGGACTTCAAGAGGAGCTGCCATGTCACCACTGCCACATCACCACTTCCACATCACCAGTACCACATCACCACTGCCACTTCACCACTGCCATGTCAGCTGCCACGTCACAACTTGGACCAGATTTGTTTTTTTAGTTTTTGGGCCCAATGGGTCTAGGTTTTCGTGCCCATGCAGACGTGAGAGGGCAGCTAGAAGGAGGGCAGCTGAGGGGGGAGCGAAGGTTGGATTATTTTAGGGACCTTTTACGTTTTCTTTTCAGCTAGAGAGACCAATGGGGTTTTGTTTTTGGTTTTTAGTTCACAATTTGTTTTACTGTTCCACAATTCCAGTTTCTTCTTCATTCCAATTTACGTTTCTGCATTTTTCTGTTCTGTTCGTTTTCCGTTCTCCACTGCATTTTCGTTTTCGTTTTTGTTTTGCGTTTTGTATTGCGTTTTCATTTTCTATCGCGTTTTCATTTTCTGTTGCATTTTTTGTTTTGCAATTTTGTTTTCGTTTTCTGTTTTCTTTGCAATGCGTTTTCTGTTTTCTGAGTTAATGGAAGGCTAAAACCCTAGGGTGGGGCTCTTGGGCATGCTGCACTCACTGATGGAGGTTCTGTGCATTTTATGGCTTCGTACGTTTGATTCTCCTCTGTGAAGTCTCTGTTCTGGAGGATGCTTAATCCTGCGGAAGGAGACCTTACAAGGTTCACGTTTGCTTAATTCGTGTAGGGAAGTCTCGGGTTAACTTTCGCTTAGTTGGTTAATCTAGACCGAACAAGGATTAAAACGGACTGATAATCTGTTGTGAACCAAGGATGTCAGAGATGCATTATGTTCAAGAGTCTTGCCTATATTAATTACTGCAACTAATTTGTTGTTTGTCTGCTGTATTCTAATTAACCCCTATTATCTGTTCAAAAAAAAACCCCCATTGCATGTTCAATCCTTTGACAGTGAGAATTGGTCCTTGGGAGACGACCTAGGAGTCATGTCTATTACTGCATTTAATTGTTTTTATTTGACCGAGTACGGCATCGATCAAATTTGGCGCCGTTGCCGGGGACCAACGTCTCTGTCCAAAGGTTGTGTTTTGTGTTTTGTGTTGCTGCATGTTTCAGTGTTGTGTTTTAGTCATTTTGCAGCAACGTGTTTGGTTGTCTAAGTGTGTGGTAGTGTTGTTTTTGTGGTGTTGTTAAGCGTTGCATTGCAGGTGTAGCAAAAGAAACAAGGGAATTTCGAATTGAGGAGCTGCAGCTGCAGAATTGAAGCCCAAACCAATGGAACAGTAACTTATATCAGTTTTTGCTTTTACTGTTATATGCTATGTTCTGCATTTTGCTGCATTAAATCATACTTGCATCAAGTCCATTTGGTGTGCATTATCTTGATTTTGATTTGTTGAGTTTCATTCGTGCCAAGAATCACACACACAAAGCCTCTGAATTAAACGTGCATATGATTTGCTGCATTAAACCAGATGAATAGTGCATGAATAGTAACCAGATTTTCCCAATTTTTGTTTTAATAGCTAGACTTGTTATTTTTGCTTGAATTTTTGTGTGCACACTTCTTTTGACCCATTTTTCGTGTGAAAAATCCCAGATGCACTTATAGTGGTCCAGATTCTGATAACCGAAAATTGGTTTTGAGAAAACTTCAAACTGCCATAACTTTTGCCTCGGTTATCAGAATTGGACGTATTTTATATGCATTTGGGGTAGAAAAATGAGATCTACGCATGCCCAATCGGCTCTAATTGGGGCAAGTAAATCTCCAAAAAAAGGCCGTTTTCTATTTTATTTTTATTTTTGAAGCTTTATTGCTCTTATTTTTCATACTTTCTGGTAGTGGTTCATATAGCTATCCTTTGAATTTTGCTCTGAAATTTGGTGTACTGTCTTTTCATGATTTTAGGGTGTTACTCACATTTGGACTTCGTTTGAGTATAGTTCCAGTTTTACCTCTATGTATGCTTATGTGTGAAATGCATGGTTGTTGCAGATAGTGCATGACTAGAGGCAATCTAGGACAGTTACAATCCTTTGATCCTGAAATAGATAGGACCTTTCATAGATTAGTTAGGCACTCTAGGAATTTGTATTTAGATTCTATATCATTAGATACCATTAGTTTAAGTAGTTCTGAGCATTCTCCCTCTGTGTCTGCAAACTTTAATTCTGTGCTTGTTGTTGCTGGTTCTAATTCTGCTGACTTTCACACTGAGAACAATATGGCTCGACCTCCACCTCGTGAGAGGACTCTTGGGAGCCGGCGGCACCTGATTTCACTTATGAAAGCCTCGTGCATTCAGTATCCTGATGAGGATGTTCCATATGTTCTAAAGACTGGATTAATACATCTGCTACCCAAGTTCCACGGTCTTGCAGGGGAATGTCCACACAAACATATGAAGGAGTTCCATATAGTCTACTCCTCCATGAAGCCACCAGATGTTTTAGAAGATCACATCTTTTTGAAGGCATTTCCACACTCTTTGGAAGGTGTTGCTAACGACTGGTTGTACTACCTTGCGCCCAGATCCATCACTGGTTGGGATGACCTTAAGAGAGTGTTCCTGAATAAATTCTTCCCTGCTTCCAGAACAACAGCAATCAGAAAAGATATTTCAGGAATCCGACAGATGAGTGGAGAGACCTTGTACGAGTACTGGGAGAGATTTAAAAATTATGTGCAAGTTGTCCCCACCATCGATTTCGAACAGCTCTTATTGCGAGATTTTTATGAAGGCCTCAATAGTATGGAGAGGAGTATGATTGACACTCGCCAGTGGAGGAGCTCTTGGTGACATGACCCCGCAGAGGCTAGGAACTTAATTGAAAAAATGGCCTCCAATTCTCAGCAATTCAGCGCCAGAAACGATGCTATTGTACTCAAGGGAATTCATGATGTGCCTCGTCGCCGATTCTTCTTCATCTCGCAGATAGGAAGCTTGAGGGAAAGCTTGATGCCTTGGTCAATTTGGTCACTCGACTTTCCATGAACCGTAAATCTTCACCTACATCTATGGCAAGGGTTTGCGGCATTTGCACATCAATTGACCATTATACAGATTAGTGTCCATCAGTGCAGCAGCCTTCTGATGTTCATGCTCCTCAAGCCTATGCTGCAAACATCTACAATAATAGACAACAGTAGCAACATCAACAAAATTATGATTTTTCCAGCAATAGATATAATCCAGGATGGAGGAATCATCCTAATCTTAGATGGTCTCCATAGCAGCAACAACATCCTGCACCACCATTTCAGAGTTCTGCTGGTCCCGGTCCAAGCAGACCTTATGTGCCTCCACCATTACAATAGCAATATCACAGGCAGCAGAATGAATCTCCTGCACCACTAGCTCATCAATCTTCTACTTCTGAACCTTCATTGGAGGAGTTAGTGAGGCAAATGACTTTCCAAAATATGCAATTCCAGCAAGAGACCAGAGCTTGCATCCAGAGCTTGACCAATCAGATGGGGCAGATGGCTACTCAACTCAATCAGGCACAGTCACAAAATTCAGATAGATTGCCTTCTCAAACTGTGCAGAATCCAAAAAATGTTATTGCCATCACATTGAGGTCGGGCAAACAGATTGACATACCCACTGCAGTACCTTTATCTGTTTCTGCACCTGAGCAAAGTGATGAGCAACCAGTTGGTGCCCGAAATTTTCATGCAGGTGGACCTTCTTCCAGCACCAGTTTTGATTTGCAGCAGCCACCTCCTATCCCCCTTCCATTCCCTCCCAGATTGATTCCAAGCAAAAAGATGGAAGAATTGGATAAGGAGATATTGGAGACCTTCAGGAAAGTAGAGGTGAACATACCTCTGCTTGATGCCATCAAGCAAATCCCGAGATATGCAAAATTCCTGAAGGAGCTGTGCACTCATAAGAGGAAAATGAAGGGCAATGAGAGAATCAGCATGGGCAGAAATGTATCTGTTGGCATATTTCAAGTCCAGAGTTTTATGGACACCTACAGTTTTGATGATGAAGTTTTTAGGAAGTTTCAATCAACATTAAAGACTTGTGCCATCTCACAAAGGAAGGTTGCTTGATAAGAAAGGAAAGGCATAAAGAGCATTCAAAGCTTTCAAGAGAGAAGATTGATGAAGATTTTCTTAAGAGCTGAAGGATCAAAGGTAGAAGGTTCTGTTTTGGGTGTTGGATAAAAAGAGTAAGTCATAAATCCCATTCAAGACCTTCCCAAACAAGAAAGCAAGGTGTTTTCTCGCAAAAACGTTTTTCTACGCTTTTAATCGATTACCATACGTAGATAATCGATTATTTAACTTTATATTTGAATCAAAAATGTTTAACGAGCAAAATAATCGATTAAGTGTCTTTGATAATCGATTATATTGATTCTGGGTTAATATAATCGATTATGGCCTTAATCTAATCGATTAAATCGGACAATATTTGTTTTCCAGCTTTTAAACATGATATAATCGATTAAGCTTTTAATATAATCGATTAAATGAGTCGCTTTTGCGAAATCAATTCCAAATCAACCTAAGAATGGAAACTTTGGAGCATTTTCGAATTATAAAATGAAAGAGAATGTCTTAGGTTTAACACATCCGAAAAAACACAAAATATTCAAAGTGTTTCGCGCCTTAGCTTTTTCAAAGCCGCTTCCTGCTTCTCTTCGGCTTGATCAAGTCTTTGGAAGTGGTGATCATTGTGCTTAAGCTTTCTATCCAAGCACATTTCGGTGTATTCTTTTACTATTTTCTGTAAAGGGAAAATTCATCCCTTGGATTGGTTCTAAGGGAGGTGTTTCATCTCTTGTGTGTCAAGAGAGGTGGGTTTCATCCTTAGTGTGTCTAAGGAGGTGTTTCATCCTCAGTGTGTCTGGGGAGGTGTTTCATCCTCAGTGTGTCTGGGGAGGTGTTTCATCCTTAGTGTGTCTAAGGAGGTGTTTCCATTTATCTTTATTTGTTATTGCATGAATTGGTGTTTGTAATTTCATTTAAAGATAGTGGGGAAAATCATCACGGATTTGTGGTGATTGGGAACTGGATGTAGGATTGGCTTAATCCGAACCAGTATAAATCTCTGTGTTCTTTCTCTTTCTCTTTATCTCTTAATTGTGGATCATTATTACAATTGCTAATCCCAACAGCGTTAATCAAAGGATTGGAAAAATTCACATCCAAGTTTTTGAAAGTTTTTCAAAACCTGAAAATTTATTTAAAAGAGAAAATTTCTTTAAAAACCCAATTCACCCCCCCCTCTTGGTTTTTACACTGCCGTCTTTATTTAACAATTGGTATCAGAGCTGGTTTTTTGAAAGTTATTCAAAAACAAGATCCTTATGGCGCACAAAAATCAAACTTTTGCTCGAAGGTGCATCTATTCATAGACCACCACTTTTTACAGTGAAAACTATCCTTTTGGAAAAAGAGGATGGAAATTTTTCTAAGGTCTAATGATCAAGGCGTTTGGGATGCTGTTGTAAATGGTCCATTTATTCCTATGGTTGTTGTTGAAGAAGCGCAGGTACCTAAGAAGAAAGCAAATTGGAGCAAGGATGAATACAACCAAAATCAATGCGACATAAGAGCATGTAACATGATAGCATCCGCCTTAACCATTGATGAGTTTTACAGGTTATCGGATTGCACAATCGCAAAGGAGATGTGGGACACTCTAGAAGTCACACATGAAGGAACGGAAGAAGTGAAACGATCAAGGAAGAACACCTTGATTCAGGAATATGAAATGTTCCAGTATGAGCAAAGGAGAAACCATATGCGACGTACAAAAGAGATTTACTCACATCGTAAATCATCTCAAGGCATTAGGTAAGAAATTCGATCATCGAAGAATTAAATGTCAAAATTTTGAAATCTTTGGACGAGACTTGGCAACCTAAAGTGACGGCCATCACTGAATCAAAGAATCATCAAACATAAACATGACAACTCTCTTCGGAAAGCTTAGAGAACATGAAATGGAGCTTGGACGTTTTAAAGGAGAAGAAGAAGACGTCAAGAGAAAAGGCATTGCTCTTAAAGCTGAATCCGACAAAGAGGAGAGTAGTGATACTAATGATTCGGAAGACGATGATCTTGATAAATTTGTAAAGAAATACAAAAAGTTCATCAAGAAGAAAGGCAACCATAAGAAAGGTAAGAAATTTGAAAATTCAAATCCTAACGATAATTATAAATGTTATGGTTGTGGCAAAAAGGGGCACATGAGAGCAGATTGTCCGAATTCCAAGAAACCTGAAGAAAGGGAAAAGAAAAGTAAGAAGTTCTTCAAAAAGAAGAAGAGAGCATATATTGCTTGGGACGACAATGAAGTGAGTTCTTCTGAAGGTTCAAGTGAATCAGAAGAGGAAGCAAACATTTGTCTTATGGCAGATGATGATGTGGAATCCACGTGCAGCGAGGCAAGTGATTCTGATCTCCCAAATGATTATGATGAATTGCTTGAAGAATTTCTTAGCCTGTGTAAAAAATCTGAAAAGCTTTCTTCGATCCATAGTAAATTGAAAAATGATTATAAAGTTCTTGAAAAGAAAATTTCAGATTTGGAACAAGAGAAAATCGTTTTAAAAGATGATTTGAAAACAGTAGCTTATCCCTTGCAAATGCAAAACGAAAATTCCTATTTGTGAAAATTGTAGTGTTCTTGCAAACAAGGTTTCTTATCTTGAAACGTCTCTTTCAAACATTACAACGGGTAATAAAAATTTAAATAATGTTTTGAAAGTGCAAAAGGTTTATATGAAAAGCGAGTCTTGGTTATAATTTCGGTATAATCATAAACCTACTAAAACTGTTTTTGTGAAAGGAGAATCGTCTAATTCAAATAAGGTTTATGAAAATTCTAATTCCTTTAAACAAAACGTTTCTACAAAAAAGTTTTATAAAAATGCGTACATACCAAGAAGAACAAATGTTCCTACATGTTTTTATTGTATGCATAAAGGTCATTCGGTTAATAGATGCAATATTAAACATTTTAGTGTTCCTAATGGGAGATACAAATGGGTTCCCAAAGGAAAAATTGTTTCTAACCCATGAGGACCCTGATAAGTGATTTTAGGGAACCAGAATTTTTCTTGTTTATATTGCAGGCTGGTTCCATATCCAAAAGGCCTCTTTGGTGATAAGTTAGCAAGTGATCAAGATTTTGAAGGAAGGCACAAAAACATCAACAAGTTGGCATATTTACCAATCTTTTATCTCAAGTAAGATTTTATGAGCTTAGAAAGGATCCAGGTAAGTATTGTTGTTGATTTTGATGTTATTTCAGCTGTTTACTTAAAATTTACGTATTTAATCGATTAAGTTTCGTGTGTTAATCGATTAAACGCGGTGTTTATGAAAATGTTTTACAATATAATCGATTACGTTTATGACATAATCGATTAAATCGCTGAGGAGCAATTTAATCGATTAAGGAATGCACATAATCGATTAAATTTCTGGGTTTTCGCTTTCTAAAAAATTTTGAAGGAAAATAATCGATTAAATGAGAATATAATCGATTAAATGCACCGCTCGTGTTTTTCTGCAAATCTGATTTTCGAACGCTGGCCATGTTTTCACGTGTTTTGTCTTTTCTAAACGGCTATATTCGTTCCCAACGGATATATTTTCGTTAAATCAACGTTTTATGACCCGGATTTCATTCTATAAATAGCTGGTTTGAGAATCAAAGTGACTCACTCACTCTCTCTCTCACTCTTGTCAGCTTTCACTGTTATTTGTCTGTCTTGTGCGAATTTTAATTCTCTCGTGCTGTCTCGTTATTCCATTATCTTGTTGTGCAATTTCTCTTGTCTTTTATATCACCGAAATGGCTGATCAAAGAAGAAGGAAGATGCCATCAAGGAGAAAGGGCAAGGAGCCAATGACTTCTCAAGAAAGGAGACCTCCAACTCTAGCCGGTTGGATTTCGGATGAAGATCCGCAAATTGCCTTTGTTAACAAGTGGAAGGATAGAAAAATTCTTACCCCTAAATTCTTGTCTTGTGAATTTTTAGATCTCATGGTTTTCAATTTCAGGAATTTTTAGTAGGAAGTGGACTACAAAAATTTGTAGAGATGGAAGGGGCATTCTACCCAGATTTGGTTAGAGTGTTCTACATGAACTTGACATCAAGAACTGCAAGTCCAAGCACCAAAGTGAAAGGTGTAAGGATCTTCCTTGATGAATATTTGTGGAACAATGTAGCTGGTCTCTCAACTCAAGGCATAAACATCACATATGGCTTTGAGGACTTCAACAAGTTGGTAGAATTCAGAAAATTCTGCAAGGATCCTAACCTACAAGTTGAGAACTTGTATAAAGTTGGTAATGTAAAGTTAAATGAAAGAATGTTGCATTATGTTATTGTTTGGATTTTAGTTGCAAGAGGCACTAATCATGCCCAACTTACTAAGGAAGACATTCTTCTAATGTATGGATTCCTTAATAATGTGAGCATAGATTGGCCCTCAATTATCCTTGATAATATGTTTAAAGCCATTAGGCTTTCCTCTTTGCATTACCCTATGTCTGTGTTTGTTTCTAAGATTCTAGAATACAAAGGTGTTGATCTTGAAGGGGAGAATAAACAGATTTTGCTAAGCAATAGCAAAATTGGTAAAAATGTTCTAAGGCATATGGGCCTCATAGAACAAGGCAACAGGTTTACCCAAAGAGAAGAAGGAGCTGCTGCCATGGAAGAAGATGATGAAGATCAATCTCATCCTCCACCTCAATTTCAACCTCAACCAGGATCAGTAGAGGAGCTTCTCATATCAAGAATGGATTCTATGATGAATCTTCACTCCAAGGAATTTCAAGGCCTTTCTCATCAACTCTCAAGGCTTAATAGAAGGATGTATAGAGTTGAAAGAAAGATGAACATTGAAGAAATATCTCCTGAAGAAGATAATACAACATCCTCAAGAGGCAAACAGCCAGCAAATGTTGAGGAAGATGAAGAAGATAGTGAAGAAACTGGATAGGCTACAAGTTCACTTTTCCTTAGCTTGTTCTTCATTATTTTCCAAATGCTGTATTTTTTTTTCTCTCTATTATTTTGTGTATTAATTTGCTTCTGCTGTAATTATCTCTGAAAATGTAATCTTTTTGAAAATGATAAAAATAAAGGGGGAGAAAATATTTGTCTTGATTGAAAATCTGTCTAGTTAATATAGCTTTTAAGAAAATTAATTTCAAGGGAACTTTAGGAAACAATTCAAATAAGTGCCTTATATAGCTTAAACAATTAAGAGCATAGTTTAAGGGGGAGCTTTTAGAAATAATTTCCACTCATTAATTCCTTGAAATCTCTTTTTCAAAATTCAAATTGAAACTTAAATGATATATGACTGCCTATTTTATTTCCTTTGTGGACTAATATTTATGATGCAGATATCCATACATTATTTTCAAGATTTTCAGGATATTATCACAAGTCTCTAGGTTTCTTTTTATCATCATCAAAAAGGGGGAGATTGTTGGCATATTTCAAGTCCAGAGTTTTATGGACACCTACAGTTTTGATGATGAAGTTTTTAGGAAGTTTCAATCAACATTAAAGACTTGTGCCATCTCACAAAGGAAGGTTGCTTGATAAGAAAGGAAAGGCATAAAGAGCATTCAAAGCTTTCAAGAGAGAAGATTGATGAAGATTTTCTCAAGAGTCGAAGGATCAAAGGTAGAAGGTTCTGCTTTGGGTGTTGGATAAAAAGAGTAAGTCATAAATCCCATTCAAGACCTTCCCAAACAAGAGAGCAAGGTGTTTTCTCGCAAAAACATTTTTCTACGCTTTTAATCGATTACCATACGTAGATAATCGATTATTTAACTTTATATTTGAATCAAAAATGTTTAACGAGCAAAATAATCGATTAAGTGTCTTTGATAATCGATTATATTGATTCTGGGTTAATATAATCGATCATGGCCTTAATCTAATCGATTAAATCGACAATATTTGTTTTCCAGCTTTTAAACATGATATAATCGATTAAGCTTTTAATATAATCGATTAAATGAGTCGCTTTTATGAAATCAATTCCAAATCAACCTAAGAATGGAAACTTTGGAGCATTTTCGAATTATAAAATGAAAGAGAATGTCTTAGGTTTAACACATCTGAAAAAAACACAAAATATTCAAAGTGTTTCTGCGCCTTAGCTTTTTCAAAGCCGCTTTCCTCGCTCTCTTCGCTTTGATCAAGTCTTTGGAAGTGGTGATCATTGTGCTTAAGCTTTCTATCCAGCACATTTCAGTGTATTCTTTTACTGTTTTCTCAGAAGGGAAAATTCATCCCTTGGATTGGTTCTAAGGAAGGTGTTTCATCTCTTGTGTGTCAAGAGAGGTGGGTTTCATCCTTAGTGTGTCTAAGGAGGTGTTTCATCCTCAGTGTGTCTGGGGAGGTGTTTCATCCTCAGTGTGTCTGGGGAGGTGTTTCATCCTCAGTGTGTCTGGGGAGGTGTTTCATCCTTAGTGTGTCTAAGGAGGTGTTTCCATTTATCTTTATTTGTTATTGTATGAATTGGTGTTTGTAATTTCATTTAAAGATAGTGGGGAAAATCATCACGGATTTGTGGTGGTTGGGAACTGGATGTAGGATTGGCTTAATCCGAACCAGTATAAATCTCTGTGTTCTTTCTCTTTCTCTTTATCTCTTAATTGTGGATCATTATTACAATTGCTAATCCCAACAGCGTTAATCAAAGGATTGGAAAAATTCACATCCAAGTTTTTGAAAGTTTTTCAAAACCTGAAAATTTATTTAAAAGAGAAAATTTCTTTAAAAACCCAATTCACCCCCCCCTCTTGGTTTTTACACTGCCGTCTTTATTTAACAGTATCTGCTTTGATAGGCAAATTTGTTCCGCACATTCCTGAAAAATGTAAGGACCCAGGTACTTTCTGCATACCTTGTGTTATAGGGAATAACAAATTTGAAAATGCCATGCTTGATTTGGGTGCTTCTATAAATGTCATGCCTCTATCTATATTTAAATCTCTGTCTCTTGGACCTCTGCAACCTACGGGTGTGGTGATACAGTTGGCAAATAGAAGTGTTGCCCACCCTACAGGTTTCATTGAGGATGTGTTAGTTCGGGTTGGTGAACTGATTTTTCCTGCTGATTTCTATGTGCTTGACATGGAGGACGGATGCCAATCATTTTTGGCAGACCATTTTTGAAAATAGCCCGAACTAAGATTGATGTGTATGCTGGTACATTGTCCATGGAATTTGGTGATAGTATTGTCCATTTTAATATTCTTGATGCCATGAGACATCCATCTGAAGATCATTCTGTTTTTTGTGCTGAGATACTTGATGTTGTTGTTGATGAGTATGTTTCTTATTTTCATTCTTTGCATGATAAGAAACATTATTTTCTATCTGATCTGTATACTTCTCTCGACAGAACTGAATCTGAATATGTTTCTGAATCGGTTTCTTAGTTTGAGCTCTGTTTTGATGTGTTGGGTGTTGTACCTGCACCTCTTGGCCTTAATTCTTTAGAGTCAGAATGCGCTAACCATGTTGCAGGAAGTACACATGAATCTAACTTGCAGGTTGAGGTACATGCTGTGGAACCCTTAGTTCCTTCTACTGCTCAGCCATCTCCCATTCTAGACTTAAAACCTTTACCAGAAAACCTCAAGTATGCCTACTTGGAGGATGATCAAAAGCTGCCAGTGATCATTTCCACCTCCCTTGATGCTGTTCAAGAGGGGAGGTTGTTGCATGTTCTTAAAAAGTATAAGAAAGCCATCGGTTGGACCCTGGCGGACATTCCTGGTATCAGCCCATCCACATGTATGCACAGGATACTCTTAGAGGACGGAGCTAAGCCAGTGAGGCAGCCGCAGAGGTGACTCAACCCTGTCATTTTGGACGTAGTAAAGAAGGAGGTGACCAAGCTTCTTCAGGCTCGGATCATTTATCCTATATCAGATAGTCAGTGGGTGAGTCCGGTCCAGGTGGTACCCAAGAAGACAGGCCTCACTGTTGTGAAAAATGAGAAGAATGAGCTCATTCCCACTAGAGTGCAAAACAGTTGGAGAGTCTGCATTGACTACCGAAGGCTGAATCAAGCAACACGGAAAGATCATTTTCTGCTGCCCTTCATTGATCAGATGCTTAAGCGTCTGGAAGGTAAATCTCACTACTGCTTTCTTGATGGTTTTTCTGGTTATTTTCAAATCCATATTGCTCCTGAGGATCAAGAGAAAACCACATTCACCTGCCCCTTTGGCAGTGTTGCCTATAGGAGGATGCCCTTTGGCTTATGCAATGCCCCTGGCACATTCCAGCGATGCATGCTTAGTATCTTTTCTGATTTTCTTGAAAATTGCATAGAGGTGTTTATGGATGATTTCACTGTTTACGGATCCTCTTTTGATGCATGCTTAGATAATTTGGATAGAGTGCTTAATAGATGCATTGAAACTGATCTTGTTCTGAATTTTGAAAAATGTCACTTCGTGGTAGAACAGGGTATAGTTTTAGGGCATATTATTTCTAGTAAGGGCATAGAAGTAGATCCTGCAAAAGTCTCTGTTATTTCACAATTGCCTTACCCCTCTTACGTGTGAGAGGTGCGATCTTTTCTTGGCCATGCAGGTTTCTGCAGACGCTTCATCAAAGATTTCAGTAAGAAGGCCCTTCCACTGTCCAATATGCTCCAGAAGGATGTTGACTTTGTTTTTTATGACAGGTGTAAACAGGCTTATGACTGCCTCAAGGAAGCATTAACCACCACTCCAATCATTCAGGCACCGGATTGGACACTCCCATTTGAGTTGATGTGTGATGCATCCAATTATGCATTGGGGGCTGTCCTAGCACAGAGGGTTGACAAGTTGCCTCGGGTGATATATTATGCTTCCAGGACTTTTGGATGCTGCTCAAGCAAACTACACAACAACAGAAAAAGAGTTGCTTGCTATTATTTTCGCTCTTGATAAATTTAGATCATATTTGCTTGGTTCTCGTGTTATTGTTTATACTGACCATGCAGCTCTGAAGTACCTGTTAAAAAAGGCTGAGTCAAAGCCCAAATTGATCAGGTGGATGCTCTGGCTCTAAGAATTTGATCTGGATATCCGTGACAGGAGTGGAGCACAAAATTTGGTAGCAGACCATCTCAGCAGGATTGAAAGAGCTGAGGATAATGCTGACGTCTTGCCCATCCAGGACAATTTTCCTGATGAAAATTTGCTCACTTTCTCTTCCTGTTTCTTCCGTTTCTACCACCCCTTGGTTTGCAAATATTGTTAATTTTTAGTTGCTTCGCTTTTTCCTCCCTTAGCATCACGAGCTCAAATTGATAAAATTAAGAGTGATGCTAAGCATTATATTTGGGATGACCCCTATTTGTGGAAGTTATGCAGTGACCAGGTAATCAGGAGATGTATTCCAAATCATGAGATTGACTCGGTCCTGCAGTTTTGTCACTCTTCTGCACCAGGTGGCCATCTAGGCATTCAGAGGACAACTCGCAAAGTGCTTGATTGTGGTTTATACTGGCCCACCATCTTCAGAGATGCGTGGAAGATTTGTAGCACTTGTGAGCAGTGTCAGCGAGCAGGAGGATCCCTTACATGGAGACAGCATATGCCTTAGTAACCCATGTTGTTCTGTGAGGTGTTTGATGTCTGGGGTATTGATTTCATGGGTCCCTTTCCTGTTTCTTTTGGTTTTTCCTACATTCTTTTAGCTGTTGATTATGTTTCGAAATGGGTGGAAGCCAAAGCCACCAGGACTAATGATGCTCGGGTTGTTGTGGATTTTGTTAGATCTCACCTATTTTGTAGGTTTGGAGTACCCAGAGCTATTGTTAGTGATCAAGGCACCCATTTCTATAACAGATCTATGCAGGCTTTGCTCAAGAAGTATGGGGTGGTGCACAGAATTTCTACACCCTACCACCCCTAAACCAATGGGCAAGCCGAAATTTCAAACAGGGAGATCAAGAGAATCTTAGAGAAGATTGTCCAGCCCAACAGAAAAGACTGGAGTAATAGGTTGGATGATGCTCTTTGGGCACATAGGACTGCCTACAAAGCACCCATAGGGATGTCCCCTTATCGGGTTGTCTTTGGTAAGGCATGTCATTTACCTGTTGAGATTGAGCATCGGGCCTATTGGGCTGTGAAGACTTGCAATTTCTCCATAGATCAGGCTGGTGAGGAAAGGCAGTTGCAACTAAATGAGCTTGATGAGAACCGCTTAGAAGCCTACGAGAATTCAAAATTCTACAAGGAAAAAAATCAAGAAGTTCCATGACAGCTTGATAGCTAGAAAGGATTTCATGGTTGGCCAGAAAGTTCTGTTATACAATTCTCGGCTCAGACTCATGGGTGGTAAGTTACGATCAAAGTGGATTGGACCTTTTGTTGTTACGAATGTTTATCCTTATGGTACAGTTGAGATCAAAAGTGAATCCACATATAAGAGCTTTAAGGTCAACGGGCATCGTCTGAAGCCCTTCCTCAGCAATCCTTCTTTGTTGGATGCTGTTGTGGAGGAGATGTCTCTGCTTGACCTTGCTTCTCTCCCACCATGACTTAGGGAGTTTTCTTTTTCCTTCTCCCTCTTTACTTTTTATTGCACTTGTCCAGATCTTTTGATTGTTCTGATTTCTCTGATCTTCTGTTTGTGCCACATTGGGACAATGTGTAGTTTAAGTGTGGGGGGGAGACTGTTCTTTGTTTAAGTCTTTCTTGTTGTTTTTTTTGTTAGTTTGAGTCTTTGTCGTGTGTACAGTTTCGCATATTTCCTTTTGATTTCTGGGTTTTGTTTAGGTTGTAGGCTCTTACTTCACTCTTGGATACGAGTTGCTTGATACTGTATGGATTGAAATCCTTACTTTTCTCTCTGCTTGGAATGATGATTATGAGGCTTGAGAGGTTGATTTAATTATGACAGAAGTTATACCATGTGTGAGGATTTGAGCCACTCGTCTATTCTTTCTTGTGTATTATGCCTCTTGATTGCTTGCACAGTTGCCTTGTCTTGACTCTGTTTGATACTTCTTGGTTCACATGCATGTTTGGACATGATTAAGGCATTTGTTCTCATAAGCCCCTGGCCAAATAAGCTTACCCTGAATTAATTCCTTTGTTAACCCCTGTTGAGCCTGCATTCCCTTTCTTTGTTTGAAGCTCATTACAAGCCTTAAGTGAAAAACCTATGATTGCCTTAACCTTAGGGAATTTTTGGAGCTTTGGAATCGTTTTGGGAATAAGTTCTTAAATAAGTGTGGGGGTGTCTCATTGGTTATTGTATTTTGGCTAGTTGGTTCTTCCTGCTGTACATATCTCAGCGTTTCATGATGGATTGTTTATTCATTCCAAAAAAAAAAAAAAAAAAGAAGAAAAAGAAAAAAAGTGGTTTTGTTTGAGGCAAAGGAAAAGGAATGGTGTTAGAGGTTTATTAGAGGTTTTTGGGTTTGCTCTTATGCTTATTTCTTACTTATTCCCCATTGCTCCTCTAGTTCCTCTGGTTTGTAGCTGCTTATCCTATATTTTATCCTCTACCCTGTCGTTGACCACATAACAACCCTGGAAAGACCTTATGATCCTTATGTGGATGTTTATTAGGTGTTGATTTTAGAGGCTTGCCAAGTCTATCTGCTGCTTGTTTTTCATGAGTGCTTTGAGAGTATACAGTTACCTAGGCACTTGAGAGATACAGTGATACAGTGCATCTTGTGAGATTCTGTTGCTTTTAATTCACCTCTTGATGCTGACTGATTGTCTTACCATGTTTTGACATGTTTGGATGATTTCCATAAGTATCTAGTTTCTCTGATTCTTTGTGTGTTGGATGTTATCTACTCCCTTTCTGTTCCTGGGATTCATTAAGGAGTGCGTAAATCTGTTTGTTTTCTTATGTGTCTTCTTGTTTCTGTTTCTTCCTGTTGCGTCGCTCTCTTTGATATCTTTGGAGTTTTTCCTTGCTTTGAACTTTGATTTTTCCCAGGAGTGCAAAAGGCTAAGTGTAGGGCTATAATTGGACCAAAAATTCATATTTTAATTAATTTGAATTTTCTAAGTTTAATTATTCCAATTTTTATTTTGAGGGCAGTTTAAAATTATTTTGGGCTTGGAATTAATTCATGGACTTCAAGAGGAGCTGCCACGTCACCACTGCCACATCACCACTGTCATGTCACCACTGCCACATCACCACTGCCATGTCAGCTGCCACGTCACAACTTGGACCAGATTTGGTTTTTTGGTTTTTGGGCCCAATGGGTCTAGGTTTTCGTGCCCATGCAGACGTGAGAGGGCAGCTAGAAGGAGGGCAGCTGAGGGGGGGAGCGGAGGCTGGATTATTTTAGGGACCTTTTACGTTTTCTTTTCAGCTAGAGAGACCAGTGGGGTTTTGTTCTTGGTTTTCAGTTCACAATTTGTTTTACTGTTCCACAATTCCAGTTTGTTCTTCATTCCAATTTGCGTTTCTGCATTTTTCTGTTCTGTTTGTTTTCTGTTCTCCACTGCATTTTCGTTTTGGTTTTTGTTTTCCGTTTTCTATTGCGTTTTCATTTTCTGTTGCGTTTTATGTTTTGAAATTGCGTTTCCATTTTCTGTTTTCTTTGCACTGCGTTTTCTGTTTTCTGAGTTAATGGAAGGCTAAAACCCCAGGGTGGGGCTCTTGGGCATGCTGCACTCACTGATGGAGGTTCTGTGCGTTTTATGGCTTCGTACGTTTGATTCTCCTCTGTGAAATCTCTGTTCTGGAGGATGCTTAATCCTGCGGAAGGAGACCTTACAAGGTTCACATTTGCTTAATTCGTGTAGGGAAGTCTCGGGTTAACTTTCGCTTAGTTGGTTAATCTAGACCAAACAAGGATTAAAACGGACTGATAATCTGTTGTGAACCAAGGATGTCAGAGATGCATTATGTTCAAGAGTCTTGCCTATATTAATTACTGCAACTAATTTGTTGTTTATCTGTTGTATTCTAATTAACCCCTGTTATCTGTTCAAAAAAACCCCCCATTGCATGTTCAATCCTTTGACAGTGAGAATTGGTCCTTGGGAGACGACCTAGGAGTCATTTCTAGTACTGCATTTAATTGTTTTTATTTGACCGAGTACGACATCGATCAATGGGCACCAACCCCAGGCTCTACTCGGCCCCACACACAAACATATCGGTAGATTATGGGCACCAACCCAGGCTCTACTTGGCCCCACACACAAACATATCGGTAGATTATGGGCACCAACCCCAGGCTCTACTCGGCCCCACACACAAACATATCGGTAGATTATGGGCATCAACCCCAGGCTCTACTTGGCCCCACACAAACATATCGATAGATTATGGGCACCAACCCCGTGCTCTACTCGGCCCCACACACAAACATATCGGTAGATTATGGGCACCAACCCTGTGCTCTACTCGACTCCACACAAACATATCGGTAGATTATGGGCACCAACCCCAGGCTCTACTCTACTCTACACAAACATATCGGTAGATTATGGGCACCAACCCAGGCTCTACTCTACTCCACACAAACATATTCGGTAGATTATGGGCACCAACCCTAGGCTCTACTCGGCCCCACATAAACATATCGGTAGATTATGGGCACCAACCCCAGGCTCTACTCGGCTCCACACAAACATATCGGTAGATTATGGGCACCAACCCAGGCTCTACTCGGCCTCACACAAAAACATCATAAACAATACAAAAAAACAAGGTTTTTCACACATTACACTCAATACAACAATAGTATACAAAACATACTGTTAGCAGCGGATTAATATCAAGAAGGGGGGGGTTGAATTGATATGCAGTTATTATAGAAACTTTTACGTAAAAGAAAGGCTATTGGTTCAATTCCCAGAAAATTAGTCGACTGATGAATGCGAAATAGTAGATTAGTTCTTACTGCACAATATATCAGATGATGAGAGAAGAGAGAAAGAGACACCAAAATTTATACTGGTTCGTTCTTTGTAAAAGAACTACGTCCAGTCTATGATCCGCAACCTGCAGATCCTAATCACTATAAAAGATTGTATTCTTTACACACAAACCTTTCTTGAACTCTACAAGAAATCAAAAGAAACTATCCTAAACACTATATGATAAGGGTTCATTTTAATATTTAGCACATAAGGTGTTTGATGGAATGTCAATTAGGAGGAAAGCCTGAAGGAAGATTCCCACTGGACACGAAGATAATCCCGGAGGTTATCTAAGTGTGAAGGTTCACTTCACAAGGAGCTCAAGAGGAGAAGGGAATAACAAAACATAAAATCCAGCCAACACAAATTAAGACAAGGCTTGAATCATAAAGACATAAGAGTAAATGACATGAAAGTAAAGTGCTGGAAATTAAAGAGCATGAAAGTAAAGAACATGAAACAATAATGGAGGAAGAGATTGAGAGAAGGGGAGGGGAATGGAGTGCTACACGCCACTTGGGGGATGGTCCAACCCAAGATGAGTGGTGTTAGCCGCCACTTGAGCCAAGGCTCAAGATAAGACTCCAAGAGGGGGAAGAACACCCAAGAACACAACACAAGCTCTAGGCTATGCAAGAATGCTCTCTATTTCATTAATGTTCAACCCTTTTACAAGAATGAGAGGCCTCCTTATATAGAGTTGGGGTGGGGACTTAGAGGGAATTACATTGGAAAAGATTCCTAAGCATATTCCACTCTTGGTGGCCAAGACTCACACATTCTAGAAGGTAGGGCACAAAAAACGGGTTGCCAATGATTGGGATGATGAGAGGACGTTTTCCAAGGGTTCTAGAAGGTCAAGATTGACTTCTTCACCCCCCCTTGGATGTCCCAAACTTGGGCCTCAAGCCCAAGTGCTCCTTTGCTCCAAACAAGGCTCTACTTGTAGAAAAAGGGGTGTCAAAAGCAATCCTGCAAAACCCAAAAAAAACATGAGTTTAGAAAATATTTAACAACTAATAGAAATGCTAAAAAGGCTAAATAAAAGGGGAGAGGAGGAAGTGTCCCTTCTCATCATGCTTCTAGTAATCCTCCTTGGACACTCCTCTTCTTTATTTGTGATCAGGGGCTCATCACTATAGAATAGACTTTCACCCACAGACTCTACCAGAGTCTCTGTGATCACCCCAATCACAGTCGCAGGGTTCTAAAACCTACTTACAATCTCTAACCTGAGATAAAGAATACAAGATTACAGTGACAGTAGAATGTTCTTGACAGAAACAGTGAAAATGTAAAAACTCTATGCAGATCTTCTTGCACGTAAAGGTTGTAGCTTCTTGGGAGTATTTCTCTTCTATTCTTTCGCTGCTTGGAGCGTCTTCGAAGATTGTATTTATAGGCAAAGCAAAATGTAGTGGGTCTTGGCTTTTTGAAAGAGTCAAAACACGTTTCATACGTAATACTCGCATAAGGAAGGTACGAAGAACGGAATAGTCGATCGAAGACATAGACCGAGTGTGTTATTTTCATTAAACCTCGTATACCTGGTACATTTAATGAAAATAGTCGACTAGAGAAGTAGAATTAGTAGACTAACTGATGAAACACAAAAACACAGTTTATCATTATTCAATTGATTAATCTTCTACAGGTAATCTAACATCTCAAACAATTCTAAATCATTCAACAAACATTAACCACGCATCCAACACAGTATAAAACACAATTAACAAGCTTTAACAAACATCATCAAATCACAAATCATTAACAAACTCCCCCTATTTGATGATGTCAACCTGCAAAACAAAACAAACACAAAGAGAAGAGATGGTAGAAGAGATGGTAGATTATCTCCCCCTTTGACATTAGCAAATAGCAGGTATAGCAGTTATATAGTGTTCAAAAGTGCAGATATATCAGAGAATAGTTATAACAGTTATTACAGACCCTTAAAGATTGTACTTAAAACTGAAATAAAATGCAGAAAGCAAAAAATAACAGCAGATAGGATCATTCTTCATCCTCATTGTCCTCATCCTCTTCTTCTTCTTCCTCTTCTTCATCCACTTCCATAGCTTCCGAAGTGGTTTGCGCATTTGAACCAGCAAAGTTCTCAGCAGTAACTTGCAACTCAGCAAGTTGGAGTTGGATTAATTCGATTTCTTCATCTATATTGGTGAACCTGGCCACCATAGTTTCGTGAGTATTATGCTGCATAGATGTTAGATCATTAAGACGAGACAAAAGCATTCTTTCAAATTCAGACATAGGGACTCCCTGATATGAAGGTGGTGCACAATAGGGAACCATCCGGTATGCGATGTAATCGCCTCGGTGTCGATGAGGTTCCCGCATTAGAAGCCCCTCCATGTCCGGACAAAGTTCCAGACTTCGTGAGTCCAATCTCCATTGATTTTGGACAATCCCATCTTCCGCAGATAATAATTGTCAAACATGTGCTTGTGGTTGACAATGATTGTAGTTTCACCAACAGTTGGAACATCAAAGTAATCAAGAAATCTGGATATCAGTATGGCATAGGGAAGTTTGTGATCATTTAACCTTTTTACTTTAAACATGTGGCCTTTTATCACATAGACCCAGTTCACAATGATCCTATTCTTTAAGCAATGCAACAGGGCTAAGTCCTCCTCCATAAGCTGTGCATGATTGCTCCCCCTGGGAATGAGCTGCCATGCAAGAAAGAAGGCCAGCAATCTTTCATCCCTCTTCATACGACCAACATTGTACTTGATAATCATGGCCTCATCACAATGCCGTAGGCAATCTTTGAAAATAGTTTCTTTGTTGAAATTTGGCAATGAACTTGTGTTGCCTTTACTGATCTTTAAACCATGATTTCTTAATCCAGCAATACCACTCCATAAGGCATTATCAATGCGAATTTCCTGCCTTTCACATTGGACAGAAGAACACCATTCTCTACTTTCAAGTTAGCATAGAAAATCTTAACCAGGTCAACATAAAAGTTACCTTCAAGTTCTACGAACTGTCGAAGATTTTGTGCTTGTAGTGAATTTCGCACAAAGTTCATATTTTCCATCTCCAACCAACTAAACTTCAATATCTTTGGAGTTAAAATCTGCTTGGTCATCATCCTTTGCTCTACTCGAAACAAGCAATTTCAAGTGTTTTCTTCTTCATCAAGCATCATCCGATCTCGGTTTCCTCATTTGCTTCCTCTCGTAGTAGGAGAAGGAGGTGGTGAAGGATTCCTCCTTTGAGGGAGTCTCACCCTTACTTTATACCGTTTGGAAAACCTCCTTTCTGAAGGGTCAGCAGCTTGTTCAGGAATCTCAATAGGATCTGTTTGTGTCCCGGATGTAGATCCTCTGGTTCTTCTACCTGATGAAGCAGCTGTTGTGTGTGAGGATTCTTTGTTCCTCATTGACCTCCTTAATCGTTGGAATAAGTTTCCAATAGGTGCGTCGGAGTCATCACTGTGTGCCATTTTCAATTTGGAGAGAAAGAAGAACGAACAGATAGAAATTATGCAGAAAAATAGGGTATAGAGAATGCAAGTTTAGTCCATTAAAAATATCAACATATATAGACCAAGTATGAGATACGTATGCATGTTCAATCCGTGAATTAATGGTCAAAATATTTTGAGCAGATTTGGACTCAACCACAGATGCTCAGACTTCAGAGAAATGCAGAGAATATATTGAAAAATGGAAAACCATATTTGAAACCCAATAAAGCGAGTGCACATGTAGCTATAACTGTTTATGCTATGAAAAATGCATTGAACCATTCATTTTACAGAAATGACTAAATTGATTTGATTAAACAATGATTTCTTGGAACTGCAATTTGAATTTAAGTTGTGGTTACAGAAATTAATCAGCTAGTCAATGTAATTAATAGGTTTGTTCATATTCAAACAACATCTGCACAAGCAATTAATGAAATACACCTGTTATTTCCAGAAAATAAGTAGATTATTTTCATAACAGTAATGCCTTGCTGTGAGTTTAATGAAATAAATCGACTGTTTCATGAAATTAACACACTGAAATCTGCAACAGTAAGATAACATTGTCAATTTAATGAAATAAGCACACTATTTCATACAATTAACAAACTAATCATCTTAGCAGAAGAAATTTTAAGAGATATGATTGATATTCAGGATACCCAATTCATTTCTAAGTTTGAAAACTCTTTCACGACTCAATGGCTTAGTGAATATATCAGCTAGCTGATCATTTGTAGAGATGAATTCAATCCTACAATCCTTCTTTTCAATATGATCTCTTATAAAATGATGTCTTATTTCAATGTGCTTGGTTCTTGAATGCTGTATAGGATTTTTAGTTAAGTTGATTGCACCTGGTATTATCACACAAGATTGGTATATCGGAAAGATGTAGATTGAAATCACTTAGTCGTTGTTTCAACCATAGAATCTGTGTTGTACAACTACCAGCTGCAATGTACTCGACTTCACTGCTGAGAGTGCAACACATGCCTGCTTCTTGCTTGTCCACGAAATTAAACAATTTCCAAGCAAATGACATGTTCCACTCGGTGCTTTTTTGTCTAATTTGCAACCTCGCAAAATCAGAATCGAGATATCCAACAAGATTTAGCTCATTACCAGTAGAGTACCATAGTCCCACATTCACAGCTTCTTTGAGGTATTTTAAGATACGTTTAGTCGTCGTGAAATGTGACTCCTGGGATTAGCTTGGAATCTTGCACAAAGACAAACAACAAACATGATATCAGGTCTGCTAGCTGTGATATATAGCAAGGATCCAATCAGCCCTCTGTACATAGTTGCATCAACAACCTTCCCAGATTCATCAACATCAAGATAACAATTTGATGACATTGGTGTATTTGATTCTTTACAGCTTTCCATATTGAACTTTTTCAGCAATTCATTGCAGTACTTGGCTTGACTAATGAAGGTTCCATTTTCCATTTGTTTCACCTGCAATCCTAGGAAGAAATTCAATTCTCCCATCATGGACATTTCAAATTCTCCTTGCATGGATTCTGCAAACTCTTGGCACAAAGAGGGATTAGATGAACCAAAAATTATGTCATCAACATAAATTTGTATAATCATAAGATCATTAACAACTTTCTTGGTAAAGAGAGTTTTATCCACAGCTCCTCTTTTAAAACCTTGTGATATGAGAAAGGTTGTAAGTCTTTCATACCACTGTCTTGGTGCCTGCTTAAGACCATACAAAGCCTTTTTGAGTTTGTAGACATGGTTAGGAAGCTTAGAGTCAATAAAACCAGGTGGTTGTTCAACATATACATCCTTATTTATAAAACCATTAAGAAAGGCACTTTTGACATCCATTTGATAGAGTTTAAAGCAATTAAGACATGAAAAAGCAAGCAACAGCCTAATAGCTTCTAATCTAGCAACAGGTGCATAAGTCTCATCATAGTCAATGCCCTCTTCCTGATTATACCCTTTTGCTACAAGTCTAGCTTTGTTTCTAGTAATAATACCATTTTCATCTAGCTTATTTTTAAAAACCCATTTAGTTCCTATCACATTCATTGTATTATTCCTAGGAACTAGTTTCCAAACATCATTCCTAACAAACTGATTCGAGTTCTTCATTCATAGCGCTTATCCAGCTTATGGTCAAGCAATGCATCATTAATATTCTTTGGTTCTATTTGAGAAACAAAGGCCATATGATTGCAGTAATTCATTTAAAGAGTTACGAGTAGTCACTCCCTTCTCAACATTCCCAATAATGTTGTCCGGAGATAGCCCTTTTGTGTTCTCCAGGATTTAGGTAATGTATTATCTCGCTGCGAGGTAGTCGACCGAATCAGGATTATAGTCGACTTGTTCATCCTGTCTCGACAGCTTCAGCAGCTTTTTCTGAAGCATCTTCATTCTTCTTGGATTCCTCAGCGTCTCATCATCGAACACTGCAAGAGAGTTACCTTTTCTCTCTTTTTGGCATAAAATCTCATCAAACACGACATGGATAGACTCTTCTACAGTTAAATTCTTCTTGTTGAAGACACAGTATGCTTTGCTAGTCAATGAATAACCAAGAAAAATGCCATCATCAGCTTTCTCATCAAATTTACCTAATGATGTTTTTCCATTGTTGAGTATAAAGCACCTGCATCCAAAGACTTTAAAATATGCAATACTAGGTATTTTATCATTCAAAAGCTCATATGGTGTTTTATCTAGTATAGGACTAAGTAACACTCTATTGATACAGCATCTGCCCAGAAATACTTTGGTAGCTTTGACTCACTCAACATTGTCCTTGCACATTCCTCGTAGAGTCCTGTTTTCCTTTCAACAACTCCATTTTGTCGTGGAGTTCTAGGTGCAAAAAATTGTGAGAAATGCCATATTTAGAACAAAACTTTTCAAAATGTAAATTTTGAAACTCAGTCCCATGATCACTTCTTAAGGAAACAATTTTCAAATCTTTTTCATTTGAAGTGATCTTAGCAAATCTTTTGAAAGCATGAAAAGTTTCATCTTTTGAGGAAAGGAAAAGTGTCCATGTATACCTGGAGAAATCATCAACTATCACAAGTACATAAGAATTGTTACCTAAACTTACTGTTCTTGAAGGGCCGAACAGATCAAGATGTAGCAGTTCAAGAGGTCTCCTTGTTGATATGAAATTCTTTGATTCAAATGAGCTTTTGGACTGCTTTCCTTTTTGGCAATATTCACAGACTTTGTCCTTCACAAACTTCACATTCGGAAGTCCTCTAACAAGACTCTTGCAACTGATTTTATTCAACAACTGCATGTTGACATGACCACACCTTCTATGTCATAGCCAGCTATCATCTTCTTTAGTTAGCAAACAAATATCTTTGTCACACAACTGACTTATGCTTAGGAGATTGTGTTTTAGTCCTTCAACATAAAGTACATTTTTAATCTGTGAGGAAGTACAGTTTCCAATATCTCCAGATCCCTTAATTTTTCCTTTGTTGTTATCACCGAAAGTCACAGTTCCAGCTTCACATTCTTTGTAATTCATCAATTTTGATTTATCTCTTGTCATGTGTTTGGAGCATCCACTGTCCAGATACCATAAGGTTCTTTTTGCTCCATGACGGACACTGCAAAACAAGGTTTAATTGACAAATTTAGGTCCCCAAAGCCATTTGGGTCCTTTCAAGTTAGGAACAACATGTGTTTTGGGTTTCCAATAAAATTCACCTCTTGAAATCCCAAAATTCTTGACATAGCAAAATTTAGATATATGACCATGTTTCAAACAATAAGAACATGTTTTAAATCTGTTCCTGGGATAAGATTTGTTCTTTGCAAAGATGATAACGTTTTCCATAGCCAAGTCCATTTCCATTTGAAAACCAATTTGAGAATGTAAAAGTTGATTTAAGGTATTATGACCAATTTGAAACTTTGCCAATGTTTTGATCAAATAACCAACTTTATTTTGAAGGTTAACACAATTTTCACAATTCGCAGATTCATTTTTATCGCTACTGGATCTTTCGTAATCTTTTTGTTGCAAGACATTATCTTTTAGTTGATCTGTTTTCATCCTTTAGTCTACTATTTTGATCTTCCAGCTCTCGCACTTTATTTTCTAGCCAGCTATTTAGTCCTTTTAGCTGATTATACTGATATTCCATCTTCTTTGCTTCATCATGAAATTCAATGAAAGCATTAAACAGAGTGTCATAATTCTCACTCATATCAGAATCACAAGAACTTACTTGACTAGCAGTATCTTCATTGGCTACAAGACAAAGATTGGCTTGATTTGCAGATTCATAATCTGAACTTGAAGATCCACTGGAATCACTATCATCCCAGGCCATATAGGCTTTCTTCCCTTTCTTGAAATACTCGATTTCGTTTGTCTTTTCTCTCATTCTTTCTCGGACTTCTCTCTTTCTTTGATTTAAAAGAGGACAATCCGCTTTGAGATGTCCTAGCTGTCCACAATTAAAACATGAAAAGTTAGAGGAATTAAAATCTGGTTTTCTGTTATACCTCCTCTGTTTGTCTTGAAATCTGTCCTTTGAACTGTCTTTCCTTTTAATAAATCTACCAAACTTCTTGACCAGCATTGCAAACTCAGTACTGTCATCATCTTTCTCTCCATCACTCTTAATTGACTCCTTGGCTTTTAGTGCTAAGCTCTTGCTCTGTTTTTCTGTATTTTCGACTTGATCCAGCCTGCTCGGCTCCAATTCATGTTCTCTCGAGTTTCCGAACAAGGTTGCGAGTGCTCATGACTGCCAAATCTTTAGTTTCCGAATAGTCTGTAACCTTTGGTCGCCAACTTCTACTCAAGCATTTTAGCACCTTTATGTTAAGCTCTTCATCATCAAACTTCTTCCCTAATCCAAGAAAATGATTCACTATGTGTGTGAATCGTTTCTGCACATCTTGGATGGTTTCACCAGACTGCATTCGAAACATCTCTACTCTTGTATGAGAGTATGCTTTCTTGCCCTTTTCACTTCAGTTGTGCCTTCGTGTGTTACTTGAAGGATGTCCCACATTTCTTTGGTCGTGGTGCAATCGTGAAACCCCGAAAAATTCATCAAGATTAAGAGCGAAGTTAATATATTCTTAGCCTTACTGTCGAATTGAGCCTTCTTGTTCTCTGTTTCAGACCACTGCTCCCATGGCTTTTCAACCAGCTTTCCATCTTCACCTTTGATGGTAGGGATATATGGACCATTAACCACAGCATCCCACACGCCTCTGTCAACCGATTCGAAAAAGATCTTCATTCTGGCCTTCCAGAACGAATAGTTTGCACCTACAAAAAGAGGGGGTCTGTTGGTAGAGGCACCTTCTGCAAAGGGAAGCTTGTCTCCCATTCTTGATTTGAACTTGAGTACCTTACAAGAACCTGCTCTGATACCAATTGTTAGCAGCGGATTAATATCAAGAAGGGGGGGTTGAATTGATATGCAATTATTATAGAAACTTTTACGTAAAAAAAAGGCTATTGGTTCAATTCCCAGAAAATTAGTCGACTGATGAATGCGAAATAGTAGATTAGTTCTTACTACACAATATATCAGATGATGAGAGAAGAGAGAAAGAGACACCAAAATTTATACTGGTTCGTTCTTTGTAAAAGAACTACGTCCAGTCTATGATCCGCAACCCGCAGATCCTAATCACTATAAAAGATTGTATTCTTTACACACAAACCTTTCTTGAACTCTACAAGAAATCAAAAGAAACTATCCTAAACACTATAGAATAGACTTTCACCCACGGACTCTACCGAGTCTCGTGATCACCCCAATCACGATCGCGAGGTTCTAAAACCCACTTACAATCTCTAACCCGAGATAAAGAATACAAGATTACAGTGACAGTAGAATGTTCTTGACAGAAACAGTGAAAATGTAAAAACTCTATGCAGATCTTCTTGCACGTAAAGGTTGTAGCTTCTTAGGAGTATTTCTCTTCTATTCTTTCGCTGCTTGGAGCGTCTTCGAAGATTGTATTTATAGGCAAAGCGAAATGTAGTGGGTCTTGGCTTTTTGAAAGAGTAAAAACACGTTCTGTACGTAATACTGCATAAGGAAGGTACGAAGAACAGAATAGTCGACTGAAGACATAGACCAGTGTGTTATTTTCATTAAACCTGTATACCTGGTACATTTAATGAAAATAGTCGACTAGAGAAGTAGAATTAGTAGACTAACTGATGAAACACAAAAACACAGTTTATCATTATTCAATTGATTAATCTTCTACAGGTAATCTAACATCTCAAACAATTCTAAATCATTCAACAAACATTAACCACGCATCCAGCACAGTATAAAACACAATTAACAAGCTTTAACAAACATCATCAAATCACAAATCATCAACACATACTAATTATATATATATATATATAACATTAATTTTCTTAATATCCATTTATATATTTTTGAACATTAACTTCCCTAACCTGGATTTTCTTTGTTCCTCGATCAGATGAAAACAAACTGCAAATTCCAAACCTTAGCTTCTCTTTTATCTCAAAATTCTGGATAGAAATTGGAAATTTATATTTTATATTCGATCCGTACTTTTGTATTAGAAAAAAAATGAATTTTTCATAATTTGGAAATTTATATTTTACTCTCGATCCGTACTTTGGTTGTACAAAAAAAATTCAATTTTTTATAATTTGGAAATTTATATTTTAGTTTCGATCCGTACTTTTGTATTACAAAAAAGAAATCAATTTTTCATAATTTGGAAATTTATATTTTATTTTCGATTTGTAGTTTTGTTTTATAAAAAAAAACCTCCATTTTCCATAATTTGGAAATTCAAATTTGTTAGATGCGGAAGTATATCAAGAAGGGGGGGGGTTGAATTGATATATGGGTTTATTGTTGGCATATTTCAAGACCAGAGTTTTTATGAACACCAAAAGTTTTGATGATGAAGATTTAGAATATTTTAATCAACATTAAAGACTTGTGCCATCTCACAAAGGAAGGCTGCTTGGTAGAAAAGGAAAGGCATAAAGAGCATTCAAAGCTTTCAAGAGAGAAGATTGATGAAGATTTTCTCAAGAGCTGAAGGTTCAAGAGTAGAAGGTTATGTTTTGGGTGTTGGATAAAAAGAGTAAGTCATTAATCCCATTCAAGACCTTCCCAAACAAGAGAGCAAGGTGTTTTCTCGCAAAAACGTTTTTCTACGCTTTTAATCGATTAGCATACGTAGATAATCGATTATTTAAATTAAAATTTGAATATAAAATGTTTAACGAACTAAATAATCGATTAAGTGTTTTTGATAATCGATTATATTGATTTCTGGGTTAATATAATCGATTATGGCCTTAATCTAATCGATTATATCAGACGATATTTGTTTTCCAGTTTTTAAACATGATATAATCGATTAAGCTTTTAATATAATCGATTAAATGAGTTGTTTTTGCGAAATCAATTCTAAATCAACCTAAGAATGGAAACTTTGGAGCATTTTTGAATTATAAAATGAAAGAGAATGTCTCAGTTTAAACACATCTGATAAAACACATAATATTCAAAGTGTTTCTACGCCTTAGCTTTTTCAAAGTCGTTTTCCTGCTCTCTTCAGTTTGATCAAGTCTTTGGAAGTGGTGATCATTGTGCTTAAGCTTTCTATTCAGCACTTATCAGGTGTATTCTTTTACTGTTTTTCATAAACGGGAAAATTCATCCCTTGGATCGGTTCTAAGGGAGGTGTTTCATCTCTTGAGTGTCAAGAGAGGTGGGTTTCATCCTCAGTGTGTCTGGGGAGGTGTTTCATCCTTAGTGTGTCTGAGGAGGTGTTCCTTTATTTTTATTTGTTATTGCATGAATTGGTGTTTGTAATTTCATTTAAAGATAGTGGGGTTAATCATCACACATTTGTGGTGGTTGGGAACTGGACGTAGGATTGGCTTAATCCGAACCAGTATAAATCTCTGTGTTCTTTCTCTTTCTCTATCTCTTTTAATTATGGATCATTATGACAATTGCAAATTCAAATCGCGTTAATCAAAGGATAAGAAAAATCCACATCCGAGTTTTTGAAAGAATTTCAAAATCTGAAAATTTATTTAAAAGAGAAAATTTTATTAAAAATCCAATTCACCCCCCCTCTAGGTTTTTACACTGCCGTCTTTATTTAACAATTGGCCTCAGAGCTGGTTTTTTGAAAGTTATTCAAAAACAAGATCCTTATGGCAGAGAAAAATCAAACTTTTGCTAAAGGTGCATCTATTCATAGACCACCACCTTTTACAGGTGAAAACTATCCTTTTTGGAAAAAGAGGATGGAAATTTTTCTAAGGTCTAATGATCAAGGCGTTTGGGATGCAATTGTAAATGGTCCATTTATTCCTATGGTTGTTGTTGAAGAAGTGCAGGTACCCAAAAAGAGAGCAAACTGGACCAAAGATGAATACAACCAGAATCAATACGACATAAGGGCGTGTAACATGATAGCATCTGCTTTAACTGTCGATGAGTTTTACAGGTTGTTGGATTGCACTACAGCAAAGGAGATGTGGGACACTTTAAAAGTCACACATGAAGGAACGGAAGACGTGAAAAGATTAAGGAAAAATACCTTGATTCAGGAGTATGAGATGTTCCGGATGAGCAAAGGGGAAATCATATATGACGTCGAAAAGAGATTTACTCACATTGTAAATCACCTCAAGGCGTTAGGTAAGAAATTTGATACTGAAGAGTTAAATGTGAAAATTTTGAAATCTTTGGACAGGACATGGCAACCCAAAGTGACGGCCATCACGGAATCAAAGAACCTTTCAAATATGAACATGACAACTCTCTTCGGAAAGCTTAGAGAACATGAAATGGAGCTTGGACGTTTTAAAGGAGAAGAAGAAGACGTCAAAAGAAAAGGTGTTGCTCTTAAAGCAGAATCCCACAAAGATGAGAGTAGTGACACAGATGATGATCTTTAATGCAGTGACATCAACTTGTTCGTCAAAAAATACAAAAAGTTCATCAAGAACAAGAACAAAGGGAATTTCAAGAAAGGTAAGAAAACTGAAAATTTAAATTCTCTTGATAACTTTAAATGCTATGGTTGTGGAAAAAGGGGACACTTGAAGTCGGACTGCCCCAACATCAAGAAGGATGAAGAAAAGGCAAAGAAATACAAAAAGCCTTTTGATAAGAAGAAAAAGAAGGCATACATCGCGTGGGAAGATAATGACGTAAGTTCTTCTAGTGCAAGTGAATCCGAAGAAGAAGCCAACATTTGTCTCATGGCAGATGATGATGATGCCGAATCCACATGTAGCAAGGTAAGTGATTCTGGCCTTCCGGATAATTATGATGAGTTGCTTGAAGAGTTTTTGGATTTATGTGAAAAATTGGAAAAACTAACCTTCTTTCATAATAAATTAAAAAATGACTACAAAAGTCTTGAAAAGAAAATTTCTGATTTGGAAGAAGAGAAAATCATTTTAAAAGATGATTTGAAAACAGCGAAAATTCCGTGCAAATGCAAAACAAAAATTCCTATTTGTGAAAATTGTAGTGTTCTTGCAAACAAGGTTTCTTATCTTGAAACATCTCTTTCAAACATTACATTGGGTAATAATAATTTAAACAATGTTTTGAAAGTAAACAAAGGTTTATACGGAAAAGCAGGACTTGGTTACAATTTCAAAAATAATCATAAACCAACCAAAACTGCTTTTGTTCAAGGAGAATCATCAAACTCGAAAAAGATTTTCGAAGTTCCTCATTTCATAAATAAAACAAATGAGCCTAAAAAGAAGTTTTATAAAAATGCATATATTCCAAGAAAAACAAATGTTCCTACATGTTTTTATTGTATGCATAAAGGTCATTCTGTTAATAGATGCAATATTAAACGTTTTAGTGTTCCTAATGGGAAATATAAATGGGTTCCCAAAGGAAAATCTGTTTCTAACCCATGAGGACCCTAATAAGTGACTTTAGGGGACCTAAATATTTTTGTTTGTGATGCAGGTTGGTCCGAAGTCCAGAAAGTCATTATGGTATAGTGGTTGTTCAAGGCACATGACGAGTGATAAAAGCAAATTCAAAAGCTTCATAAAGAAAGAACAAGGTTTTGTAACCTATGGTGACAACAACAAGGGAAAAATCATTGGTAGTGGAATGATTGGAGAATCCCTAAAGGTTCATGATGTTCTTCTTGTTGATGGGTTGAAGCACAATTTGCTAAGCATTAGTCAACTTTGTGATAAAGGTTTAAAGATGATGAAGGAGTACATCAAGAAGAAACTCCTTTAGAAGAAGTTGTTGAAGAAATCAAACTGGATGAGAATCTTCCTCATGATGAAAGTCTACCAAAAGAATGGAGACCACCTAGAAACGTGTCTTTGGACAATGTCATTGGAGACATCTCAACAGGTGTAAGAACGAGGAGAAACATGAATAATTTATGCATGAATGTTGCTTTTGTTTCACAGGTTGAACCAAAGAATGTAGAAGAAGCATTGATGGATGAACATTGGTGTATAGCAATGCAAGAAGAGCTAAATCGGTTTGAAAGAAATCAGGTATGGGATTTAATTCCTAAAACTAACAATATGCAGGTTATAGGAACAAGATGGGTTTTTAGGAATAAGCTTCATGAAGATGGAAATATCACCAAGAACAAAGCAAGGCTGGTTGCAAAAGGATATAAACAAGAAGAAGGCATAGATTATGATGAAACCTATGCTCCAGTAGCAAGACTTGAAGCTATCCGCTTGTTGCTAGCATATGCCTCCATTATGGGATTCAAATTATTTCAAATGGATGTAAAAAGTGCTTTTCTAAACGGATACATCAAGGAAGAAGTCTATGTAGAACAACCTCCAGGCTTTGAAGATTTCAAAAATCCTAATCATGTCTACAAGTTGAAGAAAGCTTTGTATGGACTCAAACAAACCCCAAGATCTTGGTATGAAAGGTTAAGTAATTTCTTGCTTGAAAATAATTTTAGAAGAGTTAAAGTTGATTCTACTCTTTTTATTAAGAAATCAAAGAAACATATTCTTATTGTTCAAGTTTATGTTAATGATATCATATTTGGATCAACTAATGATGATCTTTGCCAAGAGTTTGCTAGAAATATGCAGGGAGAGTTTGAAATGTCCATGATGGGAGAATTAAATTTCTTTCTTGGCTTACAAATCAAACAATTGAAGAAAGGCATATTTATATGTCAAACAAAGTATTGCAACGAAATCTTGAAGAAATTTGAGATGGAAAGTTCCAAGGAAGCCGCAACTCCCATGGCCACATCTTGCTATCTAGACCAAGATTTAAACGATGAGGCGGTAGATCAAACACGGTATCGAGGTATGATCAGATCATTACTTTATCTTACTGCTAGTAGACCTGATATAATGCAAAGTGTGTGTGTTTGTGCTAGGTTTCAATCCAACCCTAGAGAGTCACACCTAAAAGCCGTTAAGAGAATCCTTAAGTACCTTAGAGGAACAAAATCCTTTGGTTTATGGTACCCTTCGTGAGCCTCACCTAGTATTATAGGTTTTTCAGACTCAGATTATGGTGGCTGTAGAATTGATAGGAAGAGTACTAGTGGTACATGTCATCTTTTAGGATGTTCTTTAGTTTCATGGCATTCTAAGAAACAGGCTAGTGTTGCTCTTTCAACCACAAAGGCTGAGTATATAGTAGTAGGGAGTTGTTGTGCTCAAATACTGTGGATGAAGCAGCAATTAGAAGACTTTGATATCTTTTTAGATCATATCCCTCTTAAAGTGTGATAACACTAGCGCCATTAATCTGACTAGGAACCCTATCATGCATTCTAAGACAAAGCATATAGAAATTAGACATCATTTCATTAGAGATCATATAGCTAAAGGTGATTGCATCATAGAATATATAGATACCAAACATCAACTAGCTGATATCTTCACCAAACCTTTGCCTAGAGATAGATTTTATGAGCTTAGAAGAGATCTAGGAATTGTTGATGATAAATTTGTTGATTGATTGATGTTTGTTGTTGATTTTGATGTTAATTCAGCGTTTTACGAAAATTTTACGTATTTAATCGATTAGGTTTCGGATGTTAATCGATTAAACACGTTGTTTGTGAAAATGTTTTAAACATAATCGATTAAGTTTATGTCATAATCGATTAAATCGCTGGGGAGCAATTTAATCGATTAAGGAATGCACATAATCGATTAAATTTTTGGTTTTCGTTTTCTGGAAAATTTTGAAGGCAAATAATCGATTAAATGAAGAACATAATCGATTAAATGCACTGTTCTGTGTTTTTCTGAACTCTGTTTTTCGAACGTTGGCCTTTAATTCTCATGTTTTGTTTTATTCCAACGGCTATATTCGATTCTAACGGATATATTTTCATTAAATCAACGTTTTATGACCGGATTTCCTTCCTATAAATAGCTGGATTGAGAATTACAAGTGCCTCACTCACTCTCTCTCACTCTTGCTGTTTTTTCTGCTGTTACCCTTTTTCTTACGCGAATTAATTCTCTGTGAATTCTCTGTTGTTGTATTATTTCGTTGTGCATTTTCTTTTGTCTATTATACAATTCAAATGGCTAATCAAAGAAGGAGAAAGATGTCATCAAGGAGAAGAGGCAAGGAGCCAATGACCTCTCAACAACAAGAAAGGAGACCTCCAACTCTTGCTGGTTGGATTTCTGATGAAGATATGCAAATTGGGTTTGTCAACAAGTGGAAGGACAGGAAAATTCTTACTCCCAAATATCTATCTTGTGAATTTTTCAGATCTCACGGGTTTACTTTTCAGGAATTTTTAGTAGCAAGTGGACTGCAGCATTTTGTGGAGATGGAAGGGGCATTCTATCCAGACTTGGTTAGAGTGTTTTACATGAACTTAACCTCAAGGACAGCTAGTCCAAGCACTAAAGTGAAGGGTGTAAGAATCCACTTTGATGAAGAATTGTGGAACAATGTAGCTGGACTTTCAACTCAAGGCATCAATATCACCTATGGCTTTGAGGACTTCAACAAATTGGTGGAATTCAGAAAATTCTGCAAAGATCCGAATTTACAAGTGGAGAACTTGTACAAAGTTGGTAATGTTAAACTCAATGAGCGTATGTTGCACTATGTTATTGTTTGGGTTTTAGTTGCTAGAGGCACTAATCATGCCCAACTTACTAAGGAAGACATTCTCTTAATGTATGGATTCCTTAATAATGTTAGCATAGATTGGCCCTCAATTATTCTTGATAATATGTTTAAAGCCACTAGGCTTTCCTCTTTTGCTTTACCTTATGCTGTGTTTATCTCCAAGATTTTAGAATATAAGGGTGTAGACCTTGAAGGGGAGAACAAGCAGACTTTGCTAAGCAATAGCAAAATTGGGAAGAATGCTCTAAGGCATATGGGCCTTATAGAATAAGGTAACAGGTTCAGGCAAAGAGAAGATGAAGTTGCTGCAATGGAGGAGGATGATGAAAAACCACCACCTCAACCTCAACCTCAACCGGGATCAATGGAGGAGCATATCCTTTCAAGAATGGATACAATGATGAATCTTCACTCAACTCAATATGATGATCTTTGTCATAGATTCTCAAGGCTAAATAGGAGAGTTTATAGAGTTGAAAGGAAGCTGGAAATTGAAGAAATATCTCCAGAAGAAGATAATGCAAGATCCTCAAGAGGCAAACAGCCAGCAAATGATGAGGAAGATGAAGAAGATAGTGAAGAAACAGAATAGGCTACAAGTTCACTTTTTCCTTAGCTTGTTCTTAATTATTTTCAGCTGCTGTAATTGTTTTTCTCTCTATAATTTCCGTGTATTAATTTGCTTCTGCTATAATTATCTCTGAAAATGTAATCTTTTTGAAAATGATAAAAATAAAGGGGGAGAAAAATATTTGTTTTGATTGATAACCTGTCAAGTTATTCTAGTATTTAAGAAAATTAATTTCAAGGGGAGCTTTAGGAAATATTTCAAATAAGTGCCTTATATAGCTTAAACAATTAAAGAGCAAAGTTTAAGGGGGAGCTTTTAGAATTAATTTCCAGTCATTAATTTCCTTGAAATCTCTTTTTCAAAATTCAAATTGAAACTTAAATGCTATGTGACTGCCTATTTTATTTCCTTTGTGGACTAATATTTATGATGGAGATATCCATACATTATTTTCAAGATTTTCAGGATATCATCACAAGTCTCAGGTTTCTTTTTATCATCATCAAAAAGGGGGAGATTGTTGGCATATTTCAAGACCAGAGTTTTATGGAGACCTACAGTTTTGATGATGAAGTTTTTAGAAAGTTTCAATCAACATTAAAGACTTGTGTCATCTCACAAAGGAAGGTTGCTTGATAGGAAAGGAAAGGCATAAAGAGCATTCAAAGCTTTCAAGAGAGAAGATTGATGAAGATTTTCTCAAAGAGCTAAAGAAGCTAGAGTAGAAGGTTCTATTTTTGGGTGTTGGATAAAAAGAGTAAGTCATAAATCCCATTCAAGACCTTCCCAAACAAAAGAGCAAGGTGTTTTCTCGCAAAAACGTTTTTCTACGCTTTTAATCGATTACCATACGTAGATAATCGATTATTTAACTTAAAATTTGAATTAAAAATGTTTAACGAGCAAAATAATCGATTAAGTGTCTTTGATAATCGATTATATTGATTCTGGGTTAATATAATCGATTATGGCCTTAATCTAATCGATTAAATCAGATGATATTTGTTTTCCAGTTTTTAAACATGATATAATCGATTAAGCTTTTAATATAATCGATTAAATGAGTCGCTTTTACGAAATTAATTCTAAATCAACCTAAGAATGGAAACTTTGGAGCATTTTCGAATTATAAAATGAAAGAGAATGTCTTAGGTTTAACACATCCGAACAAACACAAAATATTCAAAGTGTTTCGCGCCTTAGCTTTTTCAAAGCCGCTTCCTCGCTTCTCTTCGCTTGATCAAGTCTTTGGAAGTGGTGATCATTGTGCTTAAGCTTTCTATCCAGACACATTTCGGTGTATTCTTTTACTTGTTTTCACGTAAGGGAAAATTCATCCCTTGGATCTGTTCTAAGGGAGGTGTTTCATCTCTTGTGTGTCAAGAGAGGTGGGTTTCATCCTCGATGTGTCCGGGGAGGTGTTTCATCCTTAGTGTGTCTGAGGAGGTGTTTCCGTTTATCTTTATTTGTTATTGAATGAATTGGTGTTTGTAATTTCAATTAAAGATAGTGGGGAAAATCATCACGGATTTGTGGTGGTTGGGAACTGGACGTAGGATTGGCTTAATCCGAACCAGTATAAATCTTTGTGTTCTTTCTCTTTCTCTTTATCTTTTAATTGTGGATCATTATAACAATTGCTAATCCCAATAGCGTTAATCAAAGAATTGGAAAAATTCACATCCAAGTTTTTGAAAGTTTTTCAAAACCTGAAAATTTATTTGAAAGAGAAAATTTCTTTAAAAACCCAATTCACCCCCCCTCTTGGTTTTTACACTGCCGTCTTTATTTAACACTTAATTGATTAAATTGCTCCCCAGCTTTTTAATCGATTATGTTATGAACTTAATCGATTATGTTATAAAACATTTTCACAAACAGCGCGTTTAATCGATTAACACCCGAAACCTAATCGATTAAATATGTAAATTTTCGTAAAACGCTGAATTAACATCAAAATCAACAACAACACTTACCTGGAACCTTCCTAAGCTCATAAAATCTTACTTGAGATAAAAGTTTGGTCAATATGCCAACTCGTTGATATTTTTGCCTCTCTTCATAAGCTTGATCACTTGCTATCTCAACACCGAAGAGGCTTTTTTATAAGAGGAACCAGCCTACAATACAAACAAGAAAAAAAATCCTGGTCCCCTAAAATCACTTATCAGGGTCCTCATGGGTTAGAAACAATTTTTCCTTTGGGAACCCATTTGTATTTCCCATTAGGAACACTAAAACGTTTAATATTACACCTATTAACAGAATGACCTTTATGCATACAATAAAAACATGTAGGAACATTTGTTCTTCTTGGAATATATGCATTTTTATAAAACTTCTTTTTAGAATCATTTTGTTTATCAAACGAATTAGGGATTTCGAAAATCTTGCTTGAATTTGATGATTCTCCTTTTACAAAAACTATTTTTGTAGGTTTATTATATCTGAAATCGAAGCCAAGACCTGCCTTTTCATATAAACCTTTTTTCACTTTCAAAACATTATTTAAATTTTTATTACCCGTTGTAATGTTTGAAAGAGATGTTTCAAGATAAGAAACTTTATTTGCAAGATCATTACAGTTTTCGCAAATAGGAATTTTTGTTTTGCATTTACAAGGAATTTTTGCTTTTTCCAAATCATCTTTTAAAACCTTTTTCTCTTTTTCTAAATCAATAACTTTCTTTTCGAGAACCTTATAATCATTTTTTAATTTATTGTAAACCAAAGAAAGCTTTTTAGATTTTTTACAAAGATTTAGAAATTCTTCAAGCAATTCATCATAATCATTAGGGAGATCAGAATCACTTACCTCACTGCTCATGAATTCGGCATCATCATCTGCCATAAGACAAATGTTTGCTTCTTCTTCTAATTCACTTGAACCTTCAGAAGAACTCACTTCATTGTCGTCCCAAGCGATATATGCTTTCTTCTTTTTGAAGAACTTCTTGCTTTTCTTTTCCCTTTCTTCAGGTTTCTTGGAATTTGGGCAATCTGCTCTCATGTGCCCCTTTTTGCCACAATCATAACATTTATAATTATCGTTAGAATTTGAATTTTCAAATTTCTTACCTTTCTTATGGTTGCCTTTCTTCTTGATGAACTTTTTGTATTTCTTTACAAATTCCTTAAGATCATCGTCTTCTGAATCATCAGTGTCACTACTCTCCTCTTTAATGGAATGAGCCTTTAAGGCAATACCTTTTCTTTTAACATCCTCTTCTTCACCGTTGAAGCGGCCTAGCTCCATTTCATGTTCTCTAAGCTTTCCGAAGAGAGTTGTCATGTTCATATTTGCAAGGTTCTTTGATTCCGTGATGGCCGTCACTTTAGGTTGCCAAGTCTGTCCAAAGATTTCAAAATTTTCACATTTAACTTTTCAGTATCAAATTTCTTACCTAACGCCTTGAGGTGATTTACAATGTGAGTAAATCTCTTTTGGACGTCATATATGGTTTCCCCTTTGCTCATCTGGAACATCTCGTACTCCTGAATCAAGGTATTTTTCCTTGATCTTTTCACGTCCTTCGTTCTTTCATGTGTGACTTCTAAAGTGTCCCAAATCTCCTTTGCTGTAGTGCAATCCGACAACCTATAAAACTCATCAATGGTTAAGGCAGATGCTATCATGTTACACGCCCTTATATCGCATTGATTCTGGTTGTACTCATCTTTACTCCAACTTGCTCTCGCTTTGGGTACCTGCGCATCTTCAACAACAAACATAGGAATATATGGACCATTCACAATTGCATCCCAAACGCCTTGATCATTAGACCTTAGAAAATCTCCATCCTCTTTTTCCAAAAAGGATAGTTTTCACCTGTAAAAAGAGGTGGTCTATGAATAGATGCACCTTCAGCAAAAGTTTGATTTTTGTCTGCCATAAGGATCTTGTTTTTGAATAACGTTCAAAAAACCAGCTCTGAGGCCAATTGTTAAAAAAGACGGCAGTGTAAAAACCAAGAGGGGGGGTGAATTGGATTTTTAATAAAATTTTCTCTTTTAAATAAATTTTCAGATTTTGAAATTCTTTCAAAAACTCGGATGTGGATTTTTCTTATCCTTTGATTAACGCGATTTGAATTTGCAATTGTTATAATGATCCACAATTAAAAGAGATAGAGAAAGAGAAAGAACACAGAGATTTATACTAGTTCGGATTAAGCCAATCCTACGTCCAGTTCCCAACCATCACAAATCCGTGATGATTATCCCCACTATCTTTAAATGAAATTACAAACACCAATTCATGCAAAATCAAATAAAGATAAACGGAACACCTCCTCAGACACACTAAGGATGAAACACCTCCTCAGACACACTAAGGATGAAACACCTCCTCAGACACACTAAGGATGAAACACCTCCCCAAACACACTGAGGATGAAACCCACCTCTCTTGACACACAAGAGATGAAACACCTCCCTTAGAACCAACCCAAGGGATGAATTTTCCCGTTTAAAGAAAACAGTAAAAGAATACACCTGATACGTGTTGGATAGAAAGCTTAAGCACAATGATCACCACTTCCAAAGACTTGATCAAGCGAAGAGAAGCGAGAAGCGGCTTTGAAAAAGCTAAGGCGCATAAACACTTTGAATATTTCGTGTTTTATCATATGTGTTAAACCTAAGACATTCTCTTTCATTTTATAATTCGAAAATGCTCCAAAGTTTCCATTCTTAGGTTGATTTAGAATTAATTTCGCAAAAACGACTCATTTAATCGATTATATTAAAAGCTTAATCGATTATATCATGTTTAAAAACTGGAAAACAAATATCGTCTGATATAATCGATTAGATTAAGGCCATAATCGATTATATTAACCTAGAAATCAATATAATCGATTATCAAAAACACTTAATCGATTATTTAGTTCGTTAAACATTTTTTATTCAAATTTTAAGTTAAATAATCGATTATCTATGTATGGTAATCGATTAAAAGCGTAGAAAAACGTTTTTGCGAGAAAACACCTTGCTCTCTTGTTTGGGAAGGTCTTGAATGGGATTTATGACTTACTCTTTTTATCCAACACCCAAAACAGAACCTTCTACTCTAGCACCTTCAGCTCTTGAGAATATCTTCATCAATCTTCTCTCTTGAAAGCTTTGAATGCTCTTTATGCCTTTCCTTTTCTACCTGTTGGCATATTTCAAGTCCAGAGTTTTATGGAGACCTACAGTTTTGATGATGAAGTTTTTAGGAAGTTTCAATCAACATTAAAGACTTGTGCCATCTCACAAAGGAAGGTTGCTTGATAAGAAAGGAAAGGCATAAAGAGCATTCAAAGCTTTCAAGAGAGAAGATTGATGAAGATTTTCTCAAGAGTCGAAGGATCAAAGGTAGAAGGTTCTGTTTTGGGTGTTGGATAAAAGAGTAAGTCATAAATCCCATTCAAGACCTTCCCAAACAAGAGAGCAAGGTGTTTTCTCGCAAAAACGTTTTTCTACGCTTTTAATCGATTACCATACGTAGATAATCGATTATTTAACTTAAAATTTGAATTAAAAATGTTTAACGAGAAAAATAATCGATTAAGTGTCTTTGATAATCGATTATATTGATTCTGGGTTAATATAATCGATTATGGCCTTAATCTAATCGATTAAATCAGATGATATTTGTTTTCCAGTTTTTAAACATGATATAATCGATTAAGCTTTTAATATAATCGATTAAATGAGTCGTTTTTGCGAAATTAATTTTAAATCAACCTAAGAATGGAAACTTTGGAGCATTTTCGAATTATAAAATGAAAGAGGATGTCTTAGGTTTAACACATCTGAACAAACACAAAATATTCAAAGTGTTTCTGCGCCTTAGCTTTTTCAAAGCCGTTTTCCTGCTCTCTTCAGTTTGATCAAGTCTTTGGAAGTGGTGATCATTGTGCTTAAGCTTTCTATCCAGCACATTTCAGGTGTATTCTTTTATTGTTTTCTGTAAAGGGAAAAATTCATCCCCTGGATCTGTTCTAAGGGAGGTGTTTCATCTCTTGTGTGTCAAGAGAGGTGGGTTTCATCCTCAGTGTGTCTGGGGAGGTGTTTCATCCTCAGTGTGTCTGGGGAGGTGTTTCATCCTTAGTGTGTCTGAGGAGGTGTTTCCGTTTATCTTTATTTGTTATTGCATGAATTGGTGTTTGTAATTTCAATTAAAGATAGTGGGGAAAATCATCACGGATTTGTGGTGGTTGGGAACTGGATGTAGGATTGGCTTAATCCGAACCAGTATAAATCTCTGTGTTCTTTCTCTTTCTCTTTATCTTTTAATTGTGGATCATTATTACAATTGCTAATCCCAACAGCGTTAATCAATGGATTGGAAAAATTCACATCCAAGTTTTTGAAAGTTTTTCAAAACCTGAAAATTTATTTAAAAGAGAAAATTTCTTTAAAAACCCAATTCCCCCCCCCCCCTCTTGGTTTTTACACTGCTGTCTTTATTTAACAATTGGTATCGAGCTGGTTTTTGAAAGTTATTCAAAAACAAGATTCTTATGGCGTAAAAAATCAAACTTTTGTTGAAGGTGCATCTATTCATAGACCACCACTTTTTACAGTGAAAACTATCCTTTTTGGAAAAAGAGGATGGAAATTTTCTAAGGTCTAATGATCAAGGCGTTTGGGATGTCTGTTGTAAATGGTCCATTTATTCCTATGGTTGTTGTTGAAGAAGCGCAGGTACCTAAGAAGAAAGCAAATTGGAGCAAGGACGAATACAACCAAAATCAATGCGATATAAGGGCATGTAAAGTGATAGCATCTGCCTTAACCATTGATGAGTTTTACAGGTTATCGGATTGCACTACTGCAAAGGAGATGTGGGACACTTTAGAAGTCACACATGAAGGAACGGAAGAAGTGAAACGATCAAGGAAGAACACCTTGATTCAGGAATATGAAATGTTCCGTATGAGCAAAGGAGAAACCATATGCGACGTACAAAAGAGATTTACTCACATCGTAAATCATCTCAAGGCATTAGGTAAGAAATTCGATACTGAAGAATTAAATGTCAAAATTTTGAAATCTTTGGACAGGACTTGGCAACCTAAAGTGACGGCCATCACGGAATCAAAGAACCTGTCAAACATGAACATGACAACTCTCTTCGGGAAGCTTAGAGAACATGAAATGGAGCTAGGCCGCTTCAACGGTGAAGAAGAGGACGTTAAAAGGAAAGGTATTGCCTTAAAGGCTCAATCCATTAAAGAGGAGAGCAGTGACACTGATGATTCAGAAGATGATGATCTTAAGGAATTTGTAAAGAAATACAAAAAGTTCATCAAGAAGAAAGGCAACCATAAGAAAGGTAAGAAATTTGAAAATTCAAATTCTAACAATAATTATAAATGTTATAGTTGTGGCAAAAAGGGGCACATGAGAGCAGATTGCCCAAATTCCAAGAAACCTGAAGAAAGGGAAAAGAAAAGCAAGAAGTTCTTCAAAAAGAAGAAGAAAGCATATATCGCTTGGGACGACAATGAAGTGAGTTCTTCTGAAGGTTCAAGTGAATCAGAAGAGGAAGCAAACATTTGTCTCATGGCAGATGATGATGTGGAATCCACGTGCAGTGAGGTAAGCGATTCTGATCTCCCTAATGATTATGATGAATTGCTTGAAGAATTTCTTAGCCTTTGTAAAAAATCTGAAAAGCTTTCTTCGGTTCACAGTAAATTGAAAAATGATTATAAGGTTCTTGAAAAGAAAGTTATTGATTTAGAAGAAGAGAAAAAGGTTTTGAAAGATGATTTGGACAAAGCAAAAATTCCTTGCAAATGCAAAACCAAAATTCCTATTTGCGAAAATTGTAGCGTTCTTGCAAACAAGGTTTCTTATCTTGAAACGTCTCTTTCAAACATTACAACGTGTAATAAAAATTTAAATAATGTTTTGAAAGTGCAAAAAGGTTTATATGAAAAAGCAGGTCTTGGTTACAATTTCAGGTATAATCATAAACCTACCAAAACTGTTTTTGTGAAAGGAGAATCGTCTAATTCAAATAAGGTTTTTGAAAATCCTAATTCCTTTAAACAAAATGTGCCTACAAAGAAGTTTTATAAAAATGCATATGTTTCAAGGAAAACAAATGTTCCTACATGTTTTTACTGTATGCATAAAGGTCATTCTGTTAATAGGTGCAATATTAAACGTTTTAGTGTTCCTAATGGGAAATATAAATGGGTTCCCAAAGGAAAATTTGTTTCTAACCTATAAGGACCCTAATAAGTGATTTTAGGGAACCAGAATTTTTCTTGTTTATATTGCAGGCTGGTTCCAATTTCAAAAAGGCCTCTTCCGTGTTGAAACAACAAGTGATCAAGTTTATGAAAGGAAGCAAAAACATCAACGAGTTGGCATATTTACCAATCTTTTATCTCAAGTAAGATTTTATGAGCTTAGAAAGGTTCCAGGTAAGTGTTGTTGTTGATTTTGATGTTATTTCAGCGTTTTACGAAAATTTACGTATTTAATCGATTAGGTTTCGTGTATTAATCGATTAAACGCGGTGTTTGTGAAAATGTTTTAAAACATAATCGATTAAGTTTATGACATAATCGATTAAATCGCTGGAGAGCAATTTAATCGATTAAGGAATGCACATAATCGATTAAATTCATGGGTTTTCGTTTTCTGGAAATTTTTTGAAGGCAAATAATCGATTAAATGAGAATATAATCGATTAAATGCACCGTTCTGTGTTTTCTGTAAAGGGAAAAATTCATCCCCTGGATCTGTTCTAAGGGAGGTGTTTCATCTCTTGTGTGTCAAGAGAGGTGGGTTTCAAGAGAGGTGGGTTTCATCCTCAGTGTGTCTGAGGAGGTGTTTCCGTTTATCTTTATTTGTTATTGCATGAATTGGTGTTTGTAATTTCAATTAAAGATAGTGGGGAAAATCATCACGGATTTGTGGTGGTTGGGAACTGGATGTAGGATTGGCTTAATCCGAACCAGTATAAATCTCTGTGTTCTTTCTCTTTCTCTTTATCTTTTAATTGTGGATCATTATTACAATTGCTAATCCCAACAGCGTTAATCAAAGGATTGGAAAAATTCACATCCAAGTTTTTGAAAGTTTTTCAAAACCTGAAAATTTATTTAAAAGAGAAAATTTCTTTAAAAACCCAATTCACCTCCCCCCTCTTGGTTTTTACACTGCCGTCTTTATTTAACACTACCAAGCAGCCTGCCTTTGTGAGATGGCACAAGTCTTTAATGTTGATAGAAACTTTCTAAAAACTTCATCATCAAAACTTTAGGTCTTCATAAAACTCTGGTCTTGCAATATGCCAACAGATATTTGATTCTCGATCCGTACTTTTGTATTACAAAAAAGAAATCAATTTTTCATAACTTGGAAATTTATATTTTATTTACGATCCGTACTTTTGTTTTACATAAAGAATCAAATTTTCATAACTTAGAAATTTATATTTTATTCTCGATCCATACTTTTGTTTTACAAAAAAAAAATCAATTTTTCATAATTTGGAAATTTATATTTTATTTTCGATCCGTACTTTTGTTTTACAAAAAAACTCAATTTTTAATAATATCAAAATTCAAATTTTGTTTTCGATCCGTACTTTTGTTTTGCAGTAAAAAACTAAATTTTTCGTGTTAGCGTATTTCAAGACCAAGTGTTAATGAAGTCTTCCAGAGTTTTAATGAAGTCTTAAAGTTTTGATGATGAAGATTTAAAGTGCTTTAATCAACATTAAAGACTTGTGTCATCCTACAAAGGAAGGTTGCATGATGGAAAAGGAAAGGCATAAAGAGTGTTTAAAGCTTTCAAGAGAGAAGATTGATGAAGATTTTCTCAAGAGCTGGAGTTTCAAGTTTAGAAGGTTCTGTTTTGGGTGATGGATGAAAAGAGTAAGTCATAAATCCCATTCAAGACCTTTCCAAACAAGAGAGCAAGTTGTTTTCTTGCAAAAACGTTTTTCTACGCTTTTAATCGATTATGATATGTAGATAATCGATTATTTCACTTAAAATTTGAATCAAAATTGTTTAACGAACTAACTAATCGATTAAGTGTTTTTGATAATCAATTATATTGATTCTGGGTTAATATAATCGATTATGGCCTTAATCTAATCGATTATATCAGGTGCAATAAGTTTTCCAGTTTTTAAATATGATATAATCGATTAAACTTTTTAGATAATCGATTAAATGAGTCGTTTTTGCGAATTCATTGCTAAATCAACCTAAGAATGGAAACTTTGGAGCATTTTCGAATTATAAAATGAAAGAGAATGTCTTAGGTTCAACACATCTGATAAAACAAAAAATATTCAAAGTGTTCTTGCGCCTTAGCTTTTCAAAACCGCTTTCTTGCTCTCTCAAGTTTGATCAAGTCTTTGGAAGTGGTGATCTTTGTGCTTAAGCTTTCTATCTAGCACTATATCAGGTGTATTCTTTTTACTATTTTTATAAATGGGAAAATTCATCCCTTGGATCTGTTCTAAGGGAGGTGTGTTCATCTCTTGTGTGTCAAGAGAGGTGGGAATCATCCTCAGTGTGTCTGGGGAGGTGTTTCATCCTTAGTGTGTCTAAGGAGGTGTTTTCTTTTATCTTTATTTGTTATTGCATGAATTGGTGTTTGTAATTTCAAATAAAGATAGTGGGGTGATCATCACGCATTTGTGGTGATTGGGAACTCGATGTAGGATTGGCTTAATCCGAACCAGTATAAATCTCTGTGTTCTTTCTCTTTCCCTATCTCTTTTTATTGTGGATCATATTAACAATTGCAACTCAAATTGCACTAATCAAAGGTTAAGAAAAATCGGCATCCTAGTTTTTGAAAATAATTTAAAATCTGGAAATTTATTTTAAAAGGAAAAAGTTTATTAAAAATCCACCCTCTTGGTTTTTACACTACCGTCTTTATCTAACATTTCGTAATTTCGAAATTTATATTTTATTCTCGATTCGTACTTTGGTTTTACAAAAAAAAATTCAATTTTTCATAATTTGGATATTTATATTTTATTTTTGATCCGTACTTTTGTTTTACACTCAAAAACTCAATTTTTCGTAATTTCGAAATTTATATTTTATTCTCGATCCGTACTTTTGTTTTACAAAAAAAATTCAATTTTTTATAATTTCGAAATTTATAATTTATTTTCGATCCGTACTTTTGTTTTACAAAAAAAAAATCGGTTTTTCATAATTTGGATCCTTATATTTTATTTTCGATCCGTACTTTTGTTTTACAAAAAAGCTCAATTTTTCATAATTTGGATATTTATATTTTGTTTTCGATCAGTACTTTTGTTTTAAACTCAAAAACTCAATTTTTTGTAAATTCGAAATTTATATTTTATTCTCGATCCGTACTTTGGTTGTCCAAAAAAAATTCAATTTTTTCTAATTTGGAAATTTATATTTTATTTTCGATCCCTACTTTTGTTTTAGAAACAACATCAATTTTTCATAATTTGGAAATTTATATTCTAGTTTCGATCCGTACTTTTGTATTAAAAAAAAGAAATCAATTTTTCATAATTTGGAAATTTATATTTTATTTTCGAACTATAGTTTTGTTTTACAAAAAAAACCTCAATTTTTCATAATTTGAAAATTCAAATTTTTTTTCGATCTGTACTTTTGTTTTACAAAAGAAACTCAATTTTTTGTAATTTCAGAAATGATATTTGACTCTCGATCCGTACTTTTGTTTTACGCATAAAAACTTATTTTTTCGTAATTTCAAAATTTATATTTTATTTTGGATCCGTACTTTTGTTTTAGAAAAAAAAACTCAATTTTTCATCATTTGGAATTGTATATTTTATTCTCGTTCTGTAATTTTCTTTTACACAAATAGAAAACATTTTTTCATTAATTTGGAAATTCGAATTTTATTTTTGATCCGTACTTCTGTTTTACACAAAAAAAAACTCAATTTCTCGTAATTTCGAAATTCAAATTTTATTTTCGATCCGTACTTTTGTATTACCAAAAAGAAATCAATTTTTCATAACTTGAAAATTTACATTTTATTTACGATATGTACTTTTGTTTTACATAAAGAATCAATTTTTCATAATTTAGAAATTTATATTTTATTCTCGATCCGTACTTTTGTTTTAGAAAAAAAAAATCAATTTTTCATAATTTGGAAATTTATATTTTATTTTCGATCCGTACTTTTGTTTTACAAAAAAACTCAATTTTTAATAATTTGGAAATTCAAATTTTGTTTTCGATCCGTAATTTTGTTTTGCAATAAAAAATTCAATTTTTCGTAATTTCAAAATTTATATTTTATTCTCGATTCGTACTTTGGTTTTACAAAAAAAAATTCAATTTTTTATAATTTCGAAATTTATATTTTATCTTCGATCCGTACTGTTGTTCTACAAAAAAAATCAACTTTTCTTAATTTGGAAATTTATATTTTATTTTCGATCCGTACTTTTGTATTACAAAAAAGAAATCAATTTTTCATAATCTGGAAATTTATATTTTATATTCGATTCGTACTTTTGTATTAGAAAAAGGAAATGAATTTTTCATAATTTGGAAATTTAATATTTTTATTCTCGATCCGTACTTTTGTTTTACAAAAAATATCAATTTTTCATAATTTGGATATTTATATTTTATTTTCGATCCGTACTTTTGTTTTACACTCAAAAACTCAATTTTTTGTAATTTCGAAATTTATATTTTATTCTCGATCCGTACTTTTGTTTTACAAAAAAAATTCAATTTTTTATAATTTGGAAATTTATATTTTATTTTCGATCCGTACTTTTGTTTTACAAAAAAAAAATGAGTTTTTCATAATTTGGATATTTATATTTTATTTTCGATCCGTACTTTTGTTTTACAAAAAAGCTTAATTTTTCATAATTTAGATATCTATATGTTGTTTTCGATAAGTACTTTTGTTTTAAACTCAAAAACTTAATTTTTCGTAAATTCGAAATTTATATTTTATTTTCTATCCGTACATTGGTTGTACAAAAAAAAATTCAATTTTTTCTAATTTGGAAATTTATATATTATTTTCGATCCATACTTTTGTTTTAGAAACAACATCAATTTTTCATAATTTGGAAATTTGTATTTTAGTTTTGATCCGTACTTTTTATTACAAAAAAGAAATCAATTTTTCATAATTTCGAAATTTATATTTTATTTTCGATCTGTAGTTTTGTTTTACAACAAAAACCTCAATTTTTCATAATTTGGAAATTCAATTTTTTTTTTCGATCTGTACTTTTGTTTTACAAAAGAAACTCAATTTTTCGTAATTTCAAAATTGATATTTGATTTTGGATCCGTACTTTTGTTTTACGCATAAAAACTTTTTTTTTCGTAATTTCAAAATTTATATTTTATTTTGCATCCGTACTTTTGTTTTAGAAAAAAAAACTCAATTTTTCATAATTTGGATTTTTATATTTTATTCTCATTCTATAATTTTGTTTTACACAAATGAAAAACATTTTTTTCATAATTTGGAAATTCAAATTTTATTTTCGATCCTTAGTTCTGTTTTACACAAAAAAAACTCAATTTCTCGTAATTTCGAAATTCAAATTTTATTTTCAATCCGTACTTTTGTACTACAAAAAAGAATTTATATTTTATTCTCGATCCGTACATTGGTTGTACAAAAAAAAATTCAATTTTTTCTTATTTGGAAATTTATATATTATTTTCGATCCGTACTTTTGTTTTAGAAACAACATCAATTTTTCATAATTTGGAAATTTATATTTTATTTTCGATCCGTACTTTTGTTTTACAAAAAAAATATCAATTTTTTATAACTTGGAAATTTACATTTTATTTACGATCCGTACTTTTGATTTACGTAAAGAATCATTTTTCATAATTTAGAAATTTATATTTTATTCTCGATCCGTACTTTTGTTTTACAAAAAAAAATCAATTTTTCATAATTTGGAAATTTATATTTTATTTTCGATCCGTACTTTTGTTTTACAAAAAAAACTAAATTTTTAATAATTTTGAAATTCAAATTTTGTTTTCGATCCGTACTTTAGTTTTTCAGTAAAAAACTCAATTGTTCGTAATTTCGAAATGTATATTTTATTCTCGATTAGTACTTTGGTTTTACAAGAAAAAATTCAATTTTTTATAATTTGGAAATTTATATTTTATCTTCGATCCGTACTGTTGTTCTACAAAAAAAATTAGCTTTTAATAATTTGGAAATTTATATTTTATATTCGATCCGTACTTTTGTATTAGAAAAAAGAAATGAATTTTTCATAATTTGGAAATTTATATTTTATTCTAGATCCGTACTTTTGTTTTACAAAAAAATATCAATTTTTCATAATTTGGATATTTATATTTTATTTTCCATACGTACTTTTGTATTATAAAAAAGAAATCAATTTTTCATAACTCGAAAATTTACATTTTATTTACTATCCGTACTTTTGTTTTACGTAAAGAATCAATTTTTCATAATTTAGAAATTTATATTTTATTCTCGATTCGTACTTTCGTTTTACAAAAAAAATCAACTTTTCATAATTTGGAAATTTATATTTTATTTTTGATTCCTACTTTTGTATTACAAAATAGAAATCAATTTTTCATAATTGGGAAATTTATATGTTATATTTGATCCGTACTTTAGTATTAGAAAAAAGAAATGAATTTTTCATAATTTGGAAACTTATATTTTATTTTCGATCCGTACTTTTGTTTTACAAAAAAAATATCAATTTTTCATAATTTGGATATTTATATTTTATTTTCGATCCGTACTTTTGTATTACAAAAAAGAATTTTTCATACTTTGGAAATTTATATTTTATTTTCGATCCGTACTTTTGTTTTACAAAAAAATATCAATTTTTCATAATTTGGATATTTATATTTTATTTTCGATCCGTACTTTTGTATTACAAAAAAGAAATCAATTTTTCATAATTTGGAAATTTATATTTTATTCTCGATCTGTACTTTTGTTTTACAAAAAATATCAATTTTTCATAATGTGGATATTTATATTTTATTTTTATTTTCGATACGTACTTTTTTTTAGAAAAAAAAAACACATTTTTTCATAATTTTGAAATTTAAATTTTATTTTCTATCAGTACTTTTGTTTTACAAAAAAAAATCATTTTTTCATAATTTGGAAATTTATATTTTATTTTCGTTCCGTACTTTTGTTTTACAAAAACACTAAATTTTTCATAAGTAGGAAATTAAATTTTATTTTTTATCCGTACATTTGTTTTACAAAAAAAAATCAATTTTTCATAATTTGGAAATTTATATTTTATTTTCGTTCTGTACTTTTGTTTAACAAAAAAAACCTCAATTTTTTGTAATTTGGAAATTCAAATTTTATTGTCGATCCGTACTTTTGTTTTACACAAAAGAAATCAAGTTTTCATAATTTGAAAATTTATATTTTATTCTCGATACGTACTTTTGTTTTACACAAAAAAACTCAATTCTTCTTACCTTCGGAATTCAATTTTTTTTTCTGATCCGTACAATTGTTTTAGACAAAAAAACTCAATTTTTTGGTCCATACTTTTGTCTTACTAAAAATAATTCAATTTTTCATAATTCAGAAATTTAAATTTTATTTTTCATCCGTACTTTTCTTACAATAAAAAAACTCAATTTTTCATAATTTGGAAATTCAAATTTTGTTTTTGATCCGTAGTTTTGTTTTAAACTAAAAAACTCAATTTTTCGTAATTTTGAAATTTATATTTTATTATCGATTCGTACTTTGGTTTTAGAAAAAAAAAATTTCTATAATTTTGAAATTTATATTTTATTTTCGATCCGTACTTTTGCTTTAAGAAATAGAATCAAATTTTCATAATTTGGAAATTTATGTTTTATTCTCGATTCGTACTTTTGTTTTACAAAAAAAACCCTCAATTTTTCGTAATTTGGAAATTCAAATTTTATTGTCGATCCGTAATTTTGTTTTACACAAAAGAAATCAAGTTTTCATAATTTGAAAATTTATATTTTATTTTCGATTCGTACTTTTTATTTACAAAAGAGAATCAATTTTTCATAATTTGGAAATTTATATTTTATTCTCGATACTTACTTTTGTTTTACACATAAAAATTCAATATTTCATAATTTCGAAATTTATAATTTATTTTGGATCCGTACTTTTTTTTTACAAAAAAAAACTCAATTTTTCATAATTTGGAATTTTATATTTTATTCTCGATCCGTACTTTTGTTTTACACGAAAAAAATCAATTTTTCATAATTTGGAAGTTCAAATTTTATTTTCGATCCGTACTTTTGTTTTACAAAAAAAATCTATTTGTTTTCGATCAGTACTTTTGTTTTACACTCAAAAACTTAATTTTTCGTATATTCGAAATTTATATTTTATTTTCGATCCGTACTTTTGTCTTTACAAAAAATAATTCAATTTTTAATAATTTTGAAATTTATATTTTATTTTCGATGCATACTTTTGTTATACAAAAAAAACAATTTTTCATAATTTGGAAATTTATATTTTATTCTCCATCTGTACTTTTGTTTTGCAAAAAAAAAACTCTACTTTTCGTAATTTTGGAAATTCAAATTTTATTTTCGATCCGTACTTTTTTTAGACAAAAAAAATACAATTTTTCATAATTTCGAAATTCAAATTTTATTTTTGATCTGTACTTTTGTTTTACAAAATAAATCAATTTTTTCATAATTTGGAAATTTAAATTTTATTTTCGATCAGTACATATATTTTACATAAAAAAACTCAATTTTTAGTAATTTCGAAATTTAAATTTTATTTTCGATCAGTACTTTTTTTTACAAAAAAAACTACAATTTTTCATAATTTGGAAATACAAATTTTATTGTCGATCCGTACTTTTTGTTTACACAAAAAAATCTCAATTTTTTGTAGTTTTAAAATTTAAATTTTATTTTCGATCAGTAGTTTTTTTTGCAAAAAAAAAGTTAATCTTTCATAATTTGGAAATATATGTTTTATTCTCGATCTCTACTTTTTTTTTACAAGAAAAAACTCAATTTTTCACAATTTGAAATTTTATATTTTATTCTCCATCCGTACTTTTGTTTTACACAAAAAAAACCAATTTTTCGTAATTTAGAAATTCAAATTTTATTTTCGATCTGTACATATATTTTACACAAAAAAACTCAATTTTTAGTAATTTCGAAATTTATATTTTATTCTCGATCCGTACTTTTGTCTTACAAAAAAAATTCAATTTTTTATAATTTTGAAGTTTATATTTTATTTTTTATGCATACTTTTGTTTTACAAAAAAAATCAATTTTTCATTATTCTGAAATTTATATTTTATTTTACATATGTACTTTTGTTTTGCAAAAAAAACTTTATTTTTCGTAATTTTGAAATTCAAATTTTATTTTCGATCCGTACTTTTTTTAAGAAAAAAAAAAAACAATTTTTCATAATTTCGAAATTTAAATTTTATTTTCGATCTGTACTTTTGTTTTACAAAAAAAAATCATTTTTTTCATAATTTGGAAATCTAAATTTTATTTTGGATCAGTACATATATTTTGCATAAAAAAAACTCAATTTTTAGTGATTTCGAAATTTATATTTTATTCTCGATCCGTACTTTTGTCTTACCAAAAAAATTCATTTTTTTATAATTTTGAAATTTATATTTTATTTTCGATGCATACTTTTGTTTTACAAAAAAAATCAATTTTTTATAATTTGGAAATTTATATTTTATTCTACATATGTACTTTTGTTCTGCAAAAAAAACTCTATTTTTCGTAATTTGGAAATTCAAATTTTATTTTCGATCCGTACTTTTTTTTAGACAAAAAAAGCAAATTTTCTTAATTTTGAAATTTAAATTTTATTTCGATCTGTACTTTTGTTTTACAAAAAAAATTATTTTTTTCATAATTTGGAAATCTAAATTTTATTTTCGATTTGTACATATATTTTACATAAAAAAAACTCAAATTTTAGTAATTTCGAAATTTATATTTTATTCTCGATCCGTACTTCTGTCTTACAAAAAAAATTCAATTTTTTATAATTTTGAAATTTATATTTTATTTTCGATGCATACTTTTGTTTTAAAAAAAAAACCAATTTTTTATAATTTGGAAATTTATATTTTATTCTACATATGTACTTTTGTTTTGCAAAAAAAACTCTATTTTTCGTAATTTGGAAATTCAAATTTTATTTTCGATCCGTACTTTTTTTTAGACAAAAAAAAACACAATTTTTCATAATTTCGAAATTTAAATTTTATATTCGATCTGTACTTTTGTTTTACAAAAAAAATCAATTTTTTCATAATTTGGAAATTTAAATTTTATTTTCGATCAGTACTTTTTATTTACAAAAAAATCATTTTTTCACAATTTTTGTAATTTTGAAATTTATTATTTATTTTGGATCCGTACTTTTTTTTTTACAAAAAAAAAACTCAATTTTTCATAATTTGGAATTTTATATTTTATTCTCGATCTGTACTTTTGTTTTACACAAAAAACAAATCAATTTTTCGTAGTTTGGAATTTCAAATTTTACTTTGGATCCGTACGTTTGTTTTACACAAAAAACTCAATTTTTTGTAGTTTTAAAATTTAAATTTTATTTTCGATCAGTACTTTTTTTCTGTAACAAAAAACTCAATTTTGTCATAATTTGGAAATTTATGTTTTATTCTCGATCCGTACTTTTTTTTACAAGAAAAAACTCAATTTTTCACAATATGGGATTTTATATTTTATTCTCTATCCGTACTTTTGTTTTACACAAAAAAAATCAATTTTTCCTAATTTGGAAGTTCAAATTTTATTTTCGATTTGTACATTATTTACACAAAAAAACTCAATTTTTAGCAATTTAGAAATTTATATTTTATTCTCGATCTATACTTTTGTCTTAAAAAAAAATCCAATTTTTTATAATTTCGAAATTTATATTTTATTTTCGATGCATACTTTTGTTTTACAAAAAAGATCAATTTTTCATAATTTTGAAATTTATATTTTATTCTACATATATACTTTTGTTTTGCAAAAAAAAACTCTATTTGTCGTAATTTGCAAATTCAAATTTTATTTTCGATTTGTACTTTTTTTAGACAAACAAAATTTTTTTTTTCATAATTTCGAAATTTAAATTTTATTTTCGATCTGTACTTTTGTTTTACAAAAAAAATCATTTTTTTCATAATTTGGAAATTTAAATTTTATTTTCGATCGGTACATATATTTTACATAAAAAAACTCAATTTTTAGTAATTTCGAATTTTATATTTTTTTCTCGATCCGTACATACAAAAAAAATTCAATTTTTTATAATTTTGAAATTTATATTTTATTTTCGATGCATACTTTTGTTTTACAAAAAAAATCAATTTTTCATAATTTGGAAACTTATATTTTATTCTACATATGTACTTTTGTTTTGCACAAAAAACTCTATTTTTCATAATTTGGAAATTCGAATTTTATTTTCGATCCGTACTCTTTTTTAGACAAAAAAAATACAATTTTTCATAATTTCGAAATTTAAATTTTGTTTTCGATCTGTACTTTAATTTTACAAAAAAAAATCAATTTTTTCATAATTGGGAAATTTAAATTTTATTTTCGATCAGTCCTTTTTTTTACAAAAAAAATATTTTTTCATAATTTGGAAATTTATATTTTATTTTTGTAACACCCTAATATTTTAAATTATAAAGATATCAGAATATAAACATATTATATTATAAAGATATTTTGTTATAAGGATATTAGATTGATAAAAAATATTCAATTATAAAGATATTCAGTTATAAAAATATTATATTATAAAAATATTTAGTTATAAAAATATTATATCATAAAGATATTATATTATAAAGATGTTCAGTTATAAAAATATTAGATTATAAAGATATTATATCATAAGGATATTATATTATAAAGATGTTCAGTTATAAAAATATTAGATTATAAAGATATTTAGTTATAAATATATCATATTATAAAGATAATACAATATAAAATAAAAAGGGGCTAGTTGGATAGTTTGTTTTCACATACCTCTATTCTCTCTGCCTCTATTCTTTCTATTCTCTCTACCACTATTCCTTCTATTCTCTCTATTCCCTCTCTACACTCTCCCTAAGGTTTAGATACTGAAATCCTAATGGTTTCTAGATCCAGAAGAAGCAATAGGAGGCTAACAGTGTAAGAAAGAGTCCTACCCGATTAGTTTTGTGAACGGGTAAGTCTAAGTCTGTTTATTCTTGAGAATTTTCTTTCGGAACGTTTATGGTTTTTGAAGATTTTTGTCAATCAATTCTCTTTATGGGGAGATGTTATCCAGGATTTTGAGATAAAAGATGAGCTAAGGATTAGGATTGCAATTTTTCCATCCGAGCAAGGAATAAACAAAAATCCAGGTTAGGCAAGTTAATATTAAAAAATATATAAATTGATATTAAGAAAATTAATGTTATATATATATATATATAATTAGTATGTTTTGTATATTACTGTTGTATTGAATGTAATGTGTGAAAAACCTTGTTTTTTTGTATTGTTTATGATGTTTTTGTGTGAGGCCAAGTAGAGCCTGGGGTTAGTGCCCATAATCTACCGATATGTTTGTGTGGGGCCGAGTAGAGCCTGGGGTTGGTGCCCATAATCTACCGATATGTTTGTGTGGGGCCGAGTAGAGCCTGGGGTTAGTGTCAATAATCTACCGATATGTTTGTGTGGGGCCGAGTAGAGCCTGGGGTTGGTGCCCATAATCCACCGATATGTTTGTGTGTGGGGCCGAGTAGAGCCTGGGGTTGGTGCCCATAATCTACCGATATGTTTGTGTGGGGCCGAGTAGAGCCTGGGGTTGGTGCCCATAATCTACCGATATGTTTGTGTGGGGCCGAGTAAAGCCTGGGGTTGGTGCCCATAATCTATCGATATGTTTGTGTGTGGTGCCGAGTAGAGCTTGGGGTTGGTGCCCATAATCTACCGATATGTTTGTGTGGGGCCGAGTAGAGCCTGGGGTTGGTGCCCATAATCTACCGATATGTTTGTGTGTGGGGCCGAGTAGAGCCTGGGGTTGATGCCCATAATCTACCGATATGTTTGTGTGGGGCCGAGTAGATTGTGCATAGATTATCGGCAGTTAAACAAGCTCACTATAAAGAATAAGTATCCTCTGCCCAGGATTGATGATTTGATGGATTAGTTGCAAGGAGCTGTCGTTTTCTTCAAGATTGACTTAAGATCCGGGTACCATCAGATTTTGGTAAAGGCTGAAGATGTTCAGAAAACAGCTTTCAGGTCCAGGTATAGCCACTATGAGTATATGGTTATGCCATTTGGGGTGACCAATGCACCTGCCATCTTTATCGACTATATGAACAGGATCTTTCGTCCCTTTTTAGATAAGTTTGTGGTTGTATTCATTGATGACATTCTCGTCTACTCCCATACTTTTGAGGAGCATGAACAACATTTGAGGATAATGTTAGGCATTTTAAGGGAGAAACAACTTTATGCCAAATTATCTAAGTGTGAGTTTTGGATGAAGGAAGTAAGATTTTTGGGACATGTAGTGTCAACTGCAGGAATATCTGTAGACCCCTCCAAAGTTGAAGCTGTATTACAGTGGAAGCATCCTAAGACAGTGTCAGAGGTCAGAAGTTTTGTTGGTTTGGCAGGTTATTATAGAAGGTTCATTGAAGGGTTTTCTAAAATTGTGGCACCTTTAACACAATTAACCCGGAAGAACCAACCCTTTACTTGGACAGACCGATGTGAGCAAAGTTTCTTGGAATTGAAGCAGAGATTGACTAGTTCCACAGTTTTAGTAATTCCTGACACCAAGAAGCCATTTGAAGTTTATTGTGATGCCTCATTACAAGGTCTAGGGTGTGTATTGATGCAAGATAAGAAGGTGGTGGCTTACGCTTCGAGGCAATTAAGGAATCATGAGAAGAATTATCCCACTCATGACTTAGAGCTGGCAGCTGTGGTTTTTGCTCTAAAAATGTGGAGACATTATTTGTATGGGGCCAAATTTGATGTGTTCAGTGATCACAAGAGCTTGAAGTATTTGTTTGATCAGAAGGAGCTGAATATGAGACAGAGAAGATGGATGGAATTCCTTAAAGATTATGATTTTCAACTGATGTACCATCCAGGGAAGGGAAATGTAGTGGTTGATGCCTTGAGTAGGAAGGTTGTCAGTATGTCTGCTCTTATGTTAAAAGAGTTGGAGATGGTAGAAAAATTTAGAGATCTAAACCTCTGTGTGGAGATCTCCTCAGATCATATTAGTTGTGGAAGTCTAGTTATCACTAGTGATTTCTTGAGATTGATTAAAGAGAAACAGAAGTCAGATAATGGTCTGAGAAAGACTATGAGCTTGTTCGGTTCGAATCAGGCTAGATATTTTGCTTTGGGTCCACATGAGATGCTAAGATTCAGAGGAAGAGTTTGTATTCCGGAAGACACCAAACTATAAGGGCAATTTTGGAGGAAGGTCATAAAAGTACACTTAGTCTACACCCTGTCATGACTAAGATGTACCAAGACTTGAAGGAGTCTTTTTGGTGGCCTGGAATGAAGAAAGACATAGCTTTATTCGTGGCTAGTTGCCTAACTTGCCAAAAGGCTAAGGTAGAGCACCAAAGGCCTAGAGGGCCATTGCAATCGTTGGAGATACCCGTTTGGAAGTGGGATAGCATAGCTATGGATTTTGTTACCCACTTGCCTAGGACAGTTAGAGGTCATGACTCGGTGTGGGTGATTGTGGACCGGTTGACTAAGAGTGCCCATTTTCTGCCAGTTAGTTTGAGGATCTTAATGGAGAAGCTAGCCCAGCTTTACATTAAGGAAGTGGTTAGATTGCATGGGGTTCCTTCTAGCATCATCTCTGACAGAGACCCTCGGTTCACCTCACGTTTCTGGCAGACCCTTCAGACTGCTTTAGGTACTCATCTTAGGCTTAGTTCTGCCTACCATCCTCAGATAGATGGGCAGTCTGAACGGACTATTCAGACCTTGGAGGATCTGCTTAGAGCTTGTATATTGGATCATCTAGGTTCCTGGGATGAGATGTTGCCTTTGGTGGAGTTCACCTACAACAATAGTTATCACTCAAGCATAGGGATGGCTACTTATGAAGCATTGTACGGTAGGAAGTGCAGAACCCCCACTTTGTTGGTACCAAGAAGGTGAAAGATTTGTTGTGGGATCGGAGTTGATTCAGCAAACGACTAAGAAGGTAAAGATGATTCAGATGAGGCTGAAGGCTTCTCAGAGTTGCCAGAAATCCTATGCTGATAAGAGGAGGAAGCCCTTTGAATTTGAGGCAGGTGACCATGTCTTTTTGAGAGTCACACCCATGACTGGGGTTGGAAGGGTCATTCGGTCCAAGAAGCTAACTCCTAAGTTTATTGGTCCATTCCAAATTCTCAGAAGGATCGGTCCAGTAGCTTATGAGATAGCTCTGCCACCTCCTCTCTTCAGATTGCACTGTGTTTTTCATGTCTCCCAATTAAAGAAGTATGTCCCTGATCAGAGTCATATTCTGGAAGTGGATGATATTCAAGTCAAGGATGATCTTTCTTCTATTGTTGGTCCAGTAAGAATTGTGGATACTCAGACAAAGTAGCTCAGAGGCAGGACCATTGGGATGGTCAAAGTGTTATGGGACACAAAGACCGGTGATACCACATGGGAATTGGAAGACAGTATGAGAGAGTCATACCCTCGACTTTTCCTGGTAAGTACAATTTTTGAGGACGAAAATTTTTAAATTGTTAGGGAGTATTGTAAAGATAAAAAAAAAAGAGGAAGCACTTTCTCTCTCCTCAGTTTTCTCTTTCGTTTCCTCCATTAGAGCTCTCACTCCCTCTCCCTTCTCTCTAGGATTCCTCCACCTCCGACCACCCTCTCGAAGAACTGAGACCACCATTGCCTTCCCCTTGGCGAGTAGAAGAGTTTGGACCGATTGTAATCTCTGATTAGGTATGTTTTGCGTTTTTAGGGTTTTTGTAGGTCATTTGGGGCTTTTATAGCTAGGGGTAAAATTAGAACCTCTAATTCAACGTTCGTGCTTTCCTCTAGTCTAAGAGTACTTTTCTGGATTTAATTTGCAATTAGGTGCATTGTAAGTGCTAAAAGAGCAACTCAAAGTGTACTCTGTTGCCCGGGTGAGGAAGAGCAACTATTGGTCTTTGGATTAGCTCAATTCCAGGTAAGGGGAACTTCACTTGATCCTGTTTGTATTTTTATAGATTTGATTGAGAGATTATGAGTGGAGAACTTTTTCTGAATTTGAACTGGTTTTGGTTGAACGATGTGTATATGCTGTATGAGAACCAATTGATGAATTATGATGTTGTGTTGTATTGAATGTATTAGTGTATGACATTATGCTGACTTGAATTGTTGTGTGGTATAGATACCATGGTTATATATTGTATTTTTGGATTGTTTGGATGTATTGGAATGATGTTAAGATGATATGAGATTATGTGAATGATGTTGGACAGTAAGGCCTAATGATGAGTGAGTAAAGGCTGTAAGACCCACAAATGGAAAATGGTGAAATATGAGAATATGAGAAATTATTATTTCATACATGTTGTGTGTAGATTAGTGTGTACGAGATTAAGGATAGGCGTAAATGGGGCATCCAAACTTCTAAGATGGTCTGAGTCACAAAGACAAAGCCATTTGTGGTGAGAAGTTAATGGAGGCACTACACAGGGTTGATAGTAGGCTTCGGCCGGAGTGCAATGCCTGTGTATGTTGTCACCCTGATGAGATGTTTATTTCATGAGATCATTCTAGGCCTGGGGCCTTTTTCCCTCATCAGGTGGTAGTCCCACTGGTCTGAATCTCATACTGTCTCCTGGGAGTCGTCTGTCTTATGTGTGATTGTGATTGGGTATGTCCAGCCTAAGGTAGGTTGATGATTATTTATATTGTAATTGATTAAATGTTGAAAATATATCTTCTGTCAAGATGTAGCTCACCCTTGCTTGTATGTGTTGTTTGTTGGATTCTGCTATGATCGTGGGTTATCACGGGAGCATATGACACGTTAGGTGGAGAACCTAAGTGAGCTGCTGCCACGTAGTTAGGGCCACTTTTGTATAGTGTAGGCCTTAATTAATATAATTTTTGGGATCTGTATTTAGATGAACTTAGTTTATATTTTGGTAGATAGTTGGATGATTGTACGCAGATCTTGTTTTTGTACGCAGATTTATATATATATATTTATCTTATCTCTTTTATACTGCTCTATATATATTTTTGTACGCATATATATATATATATATATATATATATATATATATATATATATATATATATGAATGCATGATCCAAAAGTTTAATATTTTGGGACGTTACATTCACAATTTGAAAATTTATATTTTATTTTCGATCCGTACTTTTTCTTTTACAAAAGAGAATCAATTTTTCATAATTTGGAAATTTATATTTTATTCTCGATACTTACTTTTGTTTTACGCATAAAAACTCAATATTTCATAATTTCGAAATTTATAATTTATTTTGGATCCGTACCTTTTTTTTACAAAAAAAAACTCAATTTTTCATAATTTGGAATTTTATATTTTATTCTCGATCCGTACTTTTGTTTTACGCAAAAAAAAAATCGATTTTTCATAATTTGGAAGTTCAAATTTTATTTTCGATCCGTACTTTTGTTATACAATAAAAAGCTCAATTTTTTGTAATTTGGAAATTTATATTTTATTCTACATATGTACTTTTGTTTTGCAAAAAAACTCTATTTTTCGTAATTTGGAAATTCAAATTTTATTTTCGATCCGTACTTTTTGTTTAGACAAAAAAAAACACAATTTTTCATAAATTTGAAATTTAAATTTTATTTTTGATATGTACTTTTGTTTTACAAAAAAAAATCAATTTTTTCATAATTTGGAAATTTAAATTTTATTTTCGATCAGTACTTTTTTTTTACAAAAAAAATCATTTTTTCATAATTTGGAAATGTATATTTTATTTTCGTTCTGTACTTTTGTTTTACAAAAAACAAACTAAATTTTTCATAATTAGGAAATTAAAATTTTATTTTCGATCCATACTTTTGTTTTACAAAAAAAATCAATTTTTCATAATTTGGAAATTTATATTTTATTCTCGATCCGTACTTTTGTTTTACACAAAAAAACTCAGTTCTTCGTAACTTCGGAATTCAATTTTTTTTTCTGATCTGTACTTTTATTTTACACAAAAAAAACTCAATTTTTCGGTCCATAGTTTTGTTTTACTAAAAAAAATTCAATTTTTCATAATTCAGAAATTTATATTTTATTTTCGATCCGTACTTTTTTTACAATAAAAAAACTCAATTTTTCATAATTTGGAAATTCAAATTTTGTTTTTGATCCGTAGTTTTGTTTTACACTAAAAAACTCAATTTTTCGTCATTTCGAAATTTATATTTTATTCTCGATTCGTACTTTGGTTTTAGAAAAAAAAATCAATTTTTTATAATTTTGAAATTTATATTTTATTTTCGAGCCAAACTTTTGTTTTACAAAATAGAATTAAATTTTCATAATTTTGAAATTTATGTTTTATTCTCGATCCGTACTTTTCTTTCACAAAAAAAAACCTCAATTTTTCGTAATTTGGAAATTCAAATTTTATTGTCGACCCGTACTTTTTTGTTTTACACAAAAGAAATCAAGTTTTCATAATTTGAAAATTTATATTTTATTTTGGATCCGTACTTTTTTTTTACAAAAGAGAATTGATTTTTCATAATTTCGAAATTTATATTTTATTCTCGATACTTACTTTTGTTTTACGCATAAAAACTCAATATTTCGTAATTTCAAAATTTATAATTTATTTTGGATCCATACCTTTTTTTTACAAAAAAAACTCAATTTTTCATAATTTGGAATTTTATATTTTATTCTCGATCCGTAGTTTTGTTTAACACAAAAAAAATCAATTTTTCGTAATTTGGAAGTTCAAATTTTATTTTCGATCCGTACTTTTGTTTTACAAAAAAAAATCAATTTTTCATAATTTGAAAATCTAAATTTTTTTTCGATCAATAGTTTTTTTTTTTTGCAAAAAAAAACTCAATTTTCCATAATTTGGCTATTTATGTTTTATTCTCGATCCGTACTTTTTTTTACAAGAAAAAACTCAATTTTTCATAATTTGGAATTTTATATTCTATTCCCTATCCGTACTTTTGTTTTATACAAAAAAATCAATTCTTCGTAATTTGGAAGTTCAAATTTTATTTTCGATCTGTACATATATTTTACACAAAAAAACTCAATTTTTAGTAATTTCGAAATTTATATTTTATTCTCGATCCGTACTCTTCTCCTACAAAAACAAATTCAATTTTTTATAATTTCGAAATTTATATTTTATTTTCGATGCATACTTTTGTTTTACAAAAAAAAATCAATTTTTCATAATTTGGAAATTTATATTTTATTCTACATATGTATTTTTGTTTTGCATAAAAAACTCTTTTTTTCGTAATTTGGAAATTTAAATTTTATTTTCGATCCATACTTTTTTTAGACAAAAAAAACCCAATTTTTCATAATTTCAAAATTTAAATTTTATTTTCGATCTGTACTTTTGTTTTACAAAAAAAAATCATTTTTTCATAATTTGGAAATTTATATTTTATTTTTGTTCTGTACTTTTGTTTTAAAAAAAACAAACTAAATTTTTCATAATTAGGAAATTTAAATTTTATTTCGATCCGTACTTTTGTTTTACAAAAAAAAATCAATTTTTCATAAGAGATCTTGTAATAGGGTTTTACAGGTGTTTAGAAGTCTTGTAGGGTTCAAGACTAGGTGCAGCTTTCTGGTTTCGGTTTTGCATGTAGTGTTCATGTAAAAACTGGTTTTTAGTGAATTGATTGAATTTGTTTGTTTAGGAAACTGGATGTAGCCTTTGTTGAAAGGTGAACCAGTATAAATCTGCTGTGTTGTTCTTCTTCCCTTGAACTTTTTACATTCGGTAATTGAAGTTTGAATTGAAATTGAATTTGGTATATGATCAATTGATTAAGAGCATTTCAAGAACCTATAAAAACTGGTTTAAATCTTCAATTCGAATCTGGTTTTTCATAATTGGGCATTGGGTTTCGAAAATCTTTGAAAGTCTAATTCACCCCCCCTCTTAAACTCAGCCATTTATTCCAACACCATACTTGTGGAAGTTTGGCAGCGACCAAGTTATCAGAAGGTGTATTCCTGACAATGAATTTCAAGACATTCTTCAGCACTGCCATGACACCAGTTTTGGAGGACACACTGGATCTTATCGGACTGCACGGAGAGTCCTCGACTGTGGATTCTACTGGCCTACACTTTTTCGAGATGAAAACAAATTTGTTGTTTCCTGTGAGAAATGCCAGCGAGCCCATGGCAACATAACAGAGAAGGATGAGATGCCTCAGCAACTGATTATCTTTTGTGAAGTCTTCGATGTATGGGGAATCGATTTTATGGAGCCTTTTCCAAACTCTGCTGGTTTCTCCTATATACTGCTTGCTGTCGATTATGTCTCTCGATGGGTGGAAGCCAAGGCCACACGCACCAATGATGCCAAAGTGGTGGTCGATTTTCTCAGGACTCACATTTTCTGCCGATTTGGAGTCCCCAAAGCTATAATCAGTGATCAAGGCACTCATTTCTGCAACAGAATTCTTGCAGCCTTATTCCACAAATATGGAGTCACTCATCGGACTTCCACACCTTATCACCCCAAACTAATGGGCAAGCTGAAGTATTTAACAGGGAGGTGAAGAATCTACTTCAAAAATTGATCCACCCCCACAGAAAAAACTAGAGTCAACTATTGGATGAGGCATTGTGGGCGCAAAGAACATCTTATCGAACACCCTTAGGTATGTCACCTTTCAGGGTAGTTTTTGGTAAGGCTTGCCACCTCCCAGTTGAAATCGAGCACAAAGCTTATTAGGCTGTGAAGCAATGCAATTTGAATTTGAATGAAGCTGGCATAGAGAGAAAACTGCAACTCCAAGAATTGGAGGAAATTAGGCTACAGGCCTATGAAAATTCAAAATTTTACAAAGAAAGGGTGAAGAAATATCATGATATGAACATTTCCAGCAAGGAGTTCTGTGAGGGGCAGAAAGTATTGTTGTTCAATTCTAAACTGAAGTTGATTGCTGGAAAATTAAGATCCAAATGGACTGGCCCCTACATTGTTACCAAAGTTTTTCCCCATGGAGCTGTGGAAATTTCTGATGTGGCTACTGCTCGAACATTCAAAGTCAATGGTCAACAGCTGAAAATATTTCATGAAAGCCATCGACAGCAGGACTCAACAGCTGCAACATCTCTGTGTTTGAAGGAACCACTCACGGCTGAAGAAGAGCCCCCAACAGCAGCTACATAGTTGCACCCACTGTTTGTTTTCTCTTTCTTTTTCCTCTCACTCACATTGGGGACAATGTTTGTTCCAAGTGTGGGGGGGAGTGATTCTCGATTTTATTTTACTTTATTTTGATCTGTTTTGCTTTGTTTCGATTTTATTTTATTTTATTTGATCTATTTTGTTGTTTTGCTAAGTTCCATTTCCTAAAAGTGGTTGTTTTGAAGTTTTGAAGAATAAGTGCTAATCTGTTTGGAATTTTGTCAATAACTCATTTTTGAGCAGTTTCGATTTCCCCTGTCATAGTTAAAAGCCTTCCCTCTAATTAACATAGGCATGTGATGAATTTAGTTCTTTTTCGATTTTGTTTGGATGAGAATCGACTTGACACATAAACCCTGGTGAGATTTGAGCCATATAGTTTTGTTGTGTGATACACCCATGATTGCAAGGCGTTATATGATTTGATCGAACTCTACTGAACAACACTTGATCGATGATACTCTTGAAATGATTTAGGCCATTTTTCTATTGCAGCCACTTAGCCAGACAGCCTACCTTTCATCCAATTTTTCCATTGCACCCAGTTTTGAGCCTTACGACCCTTTTTCCTTGTGGAAAACCCATCACACCTCGTTGTCCTTTAACCAACCATTGAATCTGGAAAAACAAGTGCAAGAACCTGCTGAGAAGTTTTAAATAGTTTGTTTTGCAGCTCACTACAGTAAGAAAATAAAGTACAGCTGAGCAAAATAGGAACTAAAAAAATCCATCAAGCATCAAAATGCATCGAGCATCAATACAAAAAAAAAAAAAATCTCAGCTGTAAACCATATATATCAGTCTTTGAAAATCTGTAGAGCTACTATCTTTGAAATCTCATGCTTGTTCTTAAGCTCGATAGCCAAGATCTTTCCAGCATCGATGGTTTAGCCTAAATTCCTTTTCCACCTTACCCTCACCTTAGCCACATTACAAGCCAATAAAAGTCCTTCTTATCTAGAGTTGAAATCAATTCAGGGAATGGAATGTACAGATCTTTCAAATTCAAGGTAATGCATGCTTCCATGAGGTACTGAGTGAAATTTTGAGCCAACAAACAGGAGAGTGTGTGTAAACAGTGCCTTGAGAGGTTTTTTACTTCGATTCTTATTCTGAACCGGTTGAAATCACTGCTGATTTGTTACATGTCACATGTTATTTTAGGTGCAAGTTCTGATAAACTGTGATGGATGGGAATTTTTCCTTGCTCATCGAGTTGTTCACATATTTTCTTCATAGCATTTTCAGTACTTATGTTTTGCTCAGGAGTGCAAAAGTCTAAGTGTGGGGGTATTTGATAACTCGATTTCTATGCTCACACCTTATGGTTTATTGCACCTCCTTAACATTTTTTATTTCACTTTCTTGGAACTTTAAGCTGAATTTTACAGTTTTCATGAATAGAGGTAAATAAGTAAAATAGGGTGTTATATTTTCATTTTATAGCTGAAAAATAAAATTTAAATGATTTAGCTTTAACTTGTTTTTCCAATTTTGAGCTAACCCCTTTTGTGGTATGATTGGTCCTGGAGCGGGATGGAGAGATGCATAAGCTGTGAATTGAATTGAATTCAGCCCAATTGAAGCATAAGAGGAATTGACAATTCAGCCCAATTGCTGGCCTCATACAGCAGTGGTGAACAGTAAAAAGAGAAGAAAGTTACAGCAGTACAGTAATTCACCCAAGACAGATTCGTACATAAATTTTTCATAATTTGGAAATTTATATTTTAGTTTCGATCTGTACTTTTGTATTACAAAAAAGAAATCAATTTTTCATAATTTGGAAATTTATATTTTATTCTCGATCCGTACTTTTGTTTTACAAAAAAATTCAATTTTTTATAATTTGGAAATTTATATTTTATTTTGATCCGTACTTTTGTTTTACAAAAAAAATCACTTTTTCATAATTTGGATATTTATATTTTATTCTCGACCGTACTTTTGTTTTAAAAAAAGCTCAATTTTTCATAATTTGGAAATTTAAAATTTGTTTTCGATCGGTACATTTGTTTTAAACTCAAAAACTCAATTTTTCATAAATTCGAAATTTATATTTTATTCTCGATCCATACTTTGGTTGTACAAAAAAAATTCAAATTTTTTCTAATTTGGAAATTTATATTTTATTTTTGATACGTACTTTTGTTTTAGAAACAACATCAATTTTTCATAATTTGGAAATTTATATTTTAGTTTCGATCCGTACTTTTGTATTACAAAAAAGAAATCAATTTTTCATAATTTGGAAATTTATATTTTATATTCTCCATACATTTGTATTTGAAAAAAGAAATCAATTTTCCATAATTTGGAAATTTATATTTTATTCTCGATCCGTACTTTTGTTTTACAAAACAATATCAATTTTTCATAATTTGGATATTTATATTTTATTTTCAATCTGTACTTTAGTTTTACAAAAAAACTCAATTTTTCAAAATTTGGAAATTCAAAATTTGTTTTTGATCAGTCTTTTGTATTACAAAAAAGAAATCAATTTTTCATAATTTGGAGATTTATATTTTATTCTCGATCCGTACTTTTGTTTTACAAAAAAATATCAATTTTTCATAATTTGGATATTTATATTTTATTTTTTATCCGTACATTTGTTTTAAAAAAAAACTCAAATTTTCAGAATTTGGAAATTCAAAATTTGTTTTCGATCAGTAGTTTTATTTTATTCTCGGTACTTTTGTTTTACAAAAAAAATCAGTTTTTCATAATTTGGATATTTATATTTTATTCTCGATCTGTCCTTTTGTTTAACAAAAAAGCTCAATTTTTCATAATTTGGAAATTTAAAATTTGTTTTCGATCAGTACTTTTGTTTTAAACCCAAAAACTCAATTTTTCATAAATTCGAAATTTATATTTTATTCTCGATCCGTACTTTGGTTATACAAAAAAAATTCAAATATTTTCTAATTTGGAAATTTATATTTTATTTTTGATACGTAATTTTGTTTTAGAAACAACATCAATTTTTCATAATTTGGAAATTTGTATTCTAGTTTCGATTTGTACTTTTGTATTACAAAAAAGAAATAAATTTTTCATAATTTGGAAATTAATATTTTATTCTCGATCCGTACTTATGTTTTACAAAAAAATATCAATTTTTCATAATTTGGATATTTATATTTTATTTTCGATCCGTAGTTTTGTTTTACAAAAAAACTCAATTTTTCATAATTTGGAAATTCAAAATTTCTTTTTGATCAGTGGTTTTGTTTTACATTCAAAAACTCAATTTTTCGTAATTTCGAAATTGATATTTTATTCTCGATCCGTACTTTTGTTTTACAAAAAAAATTCAATTTTTTATAATTTGAAAATTTATATTTTATTTTCGATCCGTACTTTTGTTTTACAAAAAAAAATCAGTTTTTCATAATTTGGATATTTATATTTTATTCTCGATCTGTCCTTTTATTTAACAAAAAATCTCAATTTTTCATAATTTGGAAATTTAAAATTTGTTTTCGATCAGTACTTTTGTTTTAAACTCAAAACCTCAATTTTTCATAAATTCGAAATTTATATTTTATTCTCGATCTGTACTTTGGTTGTAGAAAAAAATTCAAATTTTTTCTAATTTGGAAATTTATATTTTATTTTTGATACGTACTTTTGTTTTAGAAACAACATCAATTTTTCATAATTTGGAAATTTATATTTTAGCTTCGATTCGTACTTTTGTATTACAAAAAAGAAAACAATTTTTCATAATTTGGAAATTTGTATTTTATATTCGATGCGTACTTTTGTATTAGAAAAAAGAAATCAATTTTTCATAATTTGGAAATTTATATTTTATTCTCGATCCGTACGTTTGTTTTACAAAAAAATTCAATTTTTTATAATTTGGAAATTTCTATTTTATTTTCGATCCGTCCTTTTGTTTTACAAAAAAAATCAGTTTTTCATAATTTGTATATTTATATTTTATTCTCGACCGTACTTTTTTTTTACAAAAAAGCTCAATTTTTCATAATTTGGAAATTTAAAATTTGTTTTCGATCAGTACTTTTGTTTTAAACTCAAAAACTCAATTTTTCATAAATTCGAAATTTATATTTTATTCTCGATCCGTACATTGGCTGTACAAAAAAAATTCAAATTTTTTCTAATTTGGAAATTTATATTTTATTTTCGATACTTACTTTTGTTTTAGAAACAACATCAATTTTTCATAATTTGGAAATTTATATTTTAGTTTCGATCCGTACTTTTTTTTTACAAAAAAAATTCAATTTTTTATAATTTGAAAATTTATATTTTATTTTCGATCCATACTTTTGTTTTACAAAAAAAATCACTTTTTCATAATTTGGATATTTATATTTTATTCTCGATCTGTCCTTTTGTTTAACAAAAAAGCTCAATTTTTCATAATTTGGAAATTTAAAATTTGTTTTCGATCAACACTTTTGTTTTAAACTCAAAAACTCAATTTTTCATAAATTCGAAATTTATATTTTATTCTCAATCCATACTTTGGTTGTACAAAAAAAATTCAAATTTTTTCTAATTTGGAAATTTATATTTTATTTTCGATACGTACTTTTGTTTTAGAAACAACATCAATTTTTCATAATTTGGAAATTTATATTTTAGTTTCGATCCGTACTTTTGTATTAAAAAAAGGAAATCAATTTTTCATAATTTGGAAATTTATATTTTATATTCTCCGTACATTTGTATTTGAAAAAACAAATCAATTTTCCATAATTTGGAAATTTATATTTTATTCTCGATCCGTACTTTTGTTTTACAAAACAATATCAATTTTTCATAATTTGGATATTTATATTTTCTTTTCAATCCGTACTTTTGTTTTAGAAAAAAACTCCATTTTTCAAAATTTGGAAATTCAAAATTTGTTTTTGATTTGTCTTTTGTATTACAAAAAAGAAATCAATTTTTCATAATTTCGAAATTTATATTTTATATTCAATCCGTACTTTTGTATTAGAAAAAAGAAATCAATTTTTCATAATTTGGAGATTTATATTTTATTCTCGATCCAGTACTTTTGTTTTACAAAAAATATCAATTTTTCATAATTTGGATATTAAATTTTATTTTTGATCCGTACATTTGTTTTACAAAAAACTCAAATTTTCATAATTTGGAAATTCAAATTTTATTTTCGATCAGTAGTTTTGTTTCACACTCAAAAACTCAATTTTTCATAAATTCGAAATTTATATTTTATTCTCGATCCAGTACTTTGGTTGTACAAAAAAATTGAAATTTTTTCTAATTTGGAAATTTTTATTTTATTTTTGATACGTACTTTTGTTTTAGAAACAACATCAATTTTTCATAATTTGGAAATTTGTATTTTAGTTTCGATTTGTACTTTTGTATTACAAAAAAGAAATAAATTTTTCATAATTTCGAAATTTTTATTTTATTCTCGATCCGTACTTTTGTTTTACAAAAAATATCAATTTTTCATAAATTGGATATTTATATTTTATTTTCGATTCGTACTTTTGTTTTACAAAAAAACTCAATTTTTCATAATTTGGAAATTCAAAATTTGTTTTTCATCAGTGGTTTTGTTTTACATTCAAAAACTCAATTTTTCGTAATTTCAAAATTTACATTTTATTCTCAATCTGTACTTTTGTTTTACAAAAAAAATTCAATTTTTTATAATTTGGAAATTTATATTTTATTTTCGATCCGTACTTTTGTTTTACAAAAAAAATCAGTTTTTCATAATTTGGATATTTATATTTTATTCTCGATCTATCCCTTTGTTTAACAAAAAAGCTCAATTTTTCATAATTTGGAAATTTAAAATTTGTTTTCGATCAGTACTTTTGTTTTAAACTCAAAAACTCAATTTTTCATAAATTCGAAATTTATATTTTATTCTCGATCCGTACTTTGGTTGCACAAAAAAAATTGAAATTTTTTCTAATTTGGAAATTTCTATTTTATTTTTTATACGTACTTTTGTTTTAGAAACAACATCAATTTTTCATAATTTGGAAATTTGTATTTTAGTTTCGATTTGTACTTTTGTATTACAAAAAAGAAATAAATTTTACATAATTTGGAAATTTATATTTTATTCTCGATCCGTACTTTGGTTGTTCAAAAAAAATTCAAATTTTTTCTAATTTGGAAATTTATATTTTATTTTCGATACGTACTTTTGTTTTAGAAACAACATCAATTTTTCATAATTTGGAAATTTATTTTTTAGTTTCGATTCGTACTTTTGTATTACAAAAAAGAAATCAATTTTTCATAATTTGGAAATTTATATTTTATTCTCGATCCGTACTTTTGTTTTACAAAACAATATCAATTTTTCATAATTTGGATATTTGTATTTTCTTTTCAATCCGTACTTTTGTTTTACAAAAAAACTCAATGTTTCAAAATTTGGAAATTCAAAATTTGTTTTCGATCAGTCTTTTGTATTACAAAAAAGAAATCAATTTTTCATAATTTGGAAATTTATATTTTATATTCAATCCGTACTTTTGTATCAGAAAAAAGAAATCAATTTTTCATAATTTGGAGATTTATATTTTATTCTCGATCCGTACTTTTGTTTTACAAAAAAATATCAATTTTTCATAATTTGGATATTTATATTTTATTTTCGATCCGTACTTTTGTTTTACAAAAAAATATCAATTTTTCATAATTTGGATATTTATATTTTATTTTCGATCCGTTCTTCTTTTTTCCCAAAAAAACTAAATTTTTCATAATTTGGAAATTCAAAATTTGTTTTCGATCAGTAGTTTTGTTTTACACTCAAAAACTCAATTTTTCATAATTTCGAAACCTATATTTTATTCTCGATGCGTACTTTTGTTTTACAAAAAAAATTCAATTTTTTATAATTTGGAAATTTATATTTTATTATCGATCCGTACTTTTGTTTTACAAAAAAATTAGTTTTTCATAATTTGGATATTTATATTTTATTCTCGATCCGTACTTTTGTTTAACGAAAAAGCTCAATTTTTAATAATTTGGAAATTTAAAATTCATTTTCGATCAGTACTTTTGTTTTAAACTCAAAAACTCAATTTTTCATAAATTCGAAATTTATATTTTATTCTCGATCCGTACTTTGGCTGTACAAAAAAAATTCAATTTATTCTAATTTGGAAATTTATATTTTATTTTCGATACGTACTTTTGTTTTAGAAACAACATCAATTTTTCATAATTTGGAAATTTATATTTTAGCTTCGATTCGTACTTTTGTATTACAAAAAAGAAATCAATTTTTCATAATTTGGAAATTTATATTTTAGTTTCGATACATACTTTTGTATTACAAAAAAAAATCAATTTTTCATAATTTGGAAATTTATATTTTATTCTCGATCCGTCCTTTTGTTTTACAAAAAATTATCAATTTTTCATAATTTGGATATTTATATTTTATTTTCGATCCGTACATTTGTTTCACAAAAAAACTCAATTTTTCATAATTTGGAAATTCAAAATTTGTTTTCGATCAGTAGTTTTGTTTTACACTCAAAAACTCAATTTTTCGTAATTTCAAAATTTATATTTTATTCTCGATCCGTACTTTTGTTTTACAAAAAAATTCAACTTTTTATAATTTGGAAATTTATATTTTATTTTCGATCCGTACTTTTGTTTTACAAAAAAAATCAATTTTTGATAATTTGGATATTTATATTTTAGTCTCGATCCGTACTTTTGTTTAACAAAGAAGCTCAATTTTTAATAATTTGGAAATTTAAATTTTTTCTTCGATCAGTACTTTTGTTTTAAACTCAAAAACTCAATTTTTTATAAATTCGAAATTTATATTTTATTCTCGATCCGTACTTTGGTTGTACAAAAAAAGTTCAAGTTTTTTCTAATTTGGAAATTTATATTTTACTTTCGATACGTACTTTTGTTTTAGAAACAACATCAATTTTTCATAATTTGGAAGTTTATATTTTAGCTTCGATTTGTACTTTTGTATTTCAAAAAAGAAATCAATTTTTCATAATTTGGGAATTTATATTTTAGTTTCGATCCGTACTTTTGTATTACAAAAAGAAATCAATTTTTCATAATTTGGAAATTTATATTTTATTCTCGATCCAGTACTTTTGTTTTACAAAAATTATCAATTTTTCATAATTTGGATATTTATATTTTATTTTCGATCCGTACTTTTGTTTCACAAAAAACTCAATTTTTCTTAATTTGGAAATTCAAAATTTGTTTTCGATCGAGTAGTTTTGTTTTACACTAAAAACTCAATTTTTCGTAATTTTGAAATTGATATTTTATTCTCGATCCGGACTTTTGTTTTACAAAAAAAATTCAATTTTTATAATTTGGAAATTTATATTTTATTTTCGATCCGTACTTTTGTTTTACAAAAAAAATCAGTTTTTCATAATTTGGATATTTATATTTTATTCTCGACCGTACTTTTGTTTTACAAAAAAGCTCAATTTTTCATAATTTGGAAATTTAAAATTTCTTTTCGATCAGTACTTTTGTTTTAAACTCAAAAACTCAATTTTTCATAAATTCAAAATTTATATTTTATTCTCGATTCGTACTTTGGCTGTACAAAAAAAATTCTATTTTTTCTAATTTGGAAATTTATATTTTATTTTCGATACGTACTTTTGTTTTAGAAACAACATCAACTTTTCATAATTTGGAAATTTATATTTTAGTTTCGATCCGTACTTTTGTATTACAAAAAATAAATCAATTTTTCATAATTTGGAAATTTATATTTTATTCCCGATCCGTACTTTTGTTTTACAAAAAAATATCAATTTTTCATAATTTGGAAATTTATATTTTAGTTTCGATCCGTACTTTTGTATTAAAAAAAGGAAATCAATTTTTCATAATTTGGAAATTTATATTTTATATTCTCCGTACATTTGTATTTGAAAAAACAAATCAATTTTCCATAATTTGGAAATTTATATTTTATTCTCGATCCGTACTTTTGTTTTACAAAACAATATCAATTTTTCATAATTTGGATATTTATATTTTCTTTTCAATCCGTACTTTTGTTTTAGAAAAAAACTCCATTTTTCAAAATTTGGAAATTCAAAATTTGTTTTTGATTTGTCTTTTGTATTACAAAAAGAAATCAATTTTTCATAATTTCGAAATTTATATTTTATATTCAATCCAGTACTTTTGTATTAGAAAAAGAAATCAATTTTTCATAATTTGGAGATTTATATTTTATTCTCGATCCAGTACTTTTGTTTTACAAAAAATATCAATTTTTCATAATTTGGATATTAAATTTTATTTTTGATCCGTACATTTGTTTTACAAAAAAACTCAAATTTTCATAATTTGGAAATTCAAAATTTGTTTTCGATCAGTAGTTTTGTTTCACACTCAAAAACTCAATTTTTCATAAATTCGAAATTTATATTTTATTCTCGATCTGTACTTTGGTTGTACAAAAAAAATTGAAATTTTTTCTAATTTGGAAATTTTTATTTTATTTTTGATACGTACTTTTGTTTTAGAAACAACATCAATTTTTCATAATTTGGAAATTTGTATTTTAGTTTCGATTTGTACTTTTGTATTACAAAAAAGAAATAAATTTTTCATAATTTCGAAATTTTTATTTTATTCTCGATCCAGTACTTTTGTTTTACAAAAATATCAATTTTTCATAAATTGGATATTTATATTTTATTTTCGATTCAGTACTTTTGTTTTACAAAAAACTCAATTTTTCATAATTTGGAAATTCAAAATTTGTTTTTCATCGGTGGTTTTGTTTTACATTCAAAAACTCAATTTTTCGTAATTTCAAAATTTACATTTTATTCTCAATCTGTACTTTTGTTTTACAAAAAAAATTCAATTTTTTATAATTTGGAAATTTATATTTTATTTTCGATCCGTACTTTTGTTTTACAAAAAAATCAGTTTTTCATAATTTGGATATTTATATTTTATTCTCGATCTATCCCTTTGTTTAACAAAAAAGCTCAATTTTTCATAATTTGGAAATTTAAAATTTGTTTTCGATCAAGTACTTTTGTTTTAAACTCAAAAACTCAATTTTTCATAAATTCGAAATTTATATTTTATTCTCGATCCAGTACTTTGGTTGCACAAAAAAATTGAAATTTTTTCTAATTTGGAAATTTCTATTTTATTTTTTATACGTACTTTTGTTTTAGAAACAACATCAATTTTTCATAATTTGGAAATTTGTATTTTAGTTTCGATTTGTACTTTTGTATTACAAAAAGAAATAAATTTTACATAATTTGGAAATTTATATTTTATTCTCGATCCAGTACTTTGGTTGTTCAAAAAAAATTCAAATTTTTTCTAATTTGGAAATTTATATTTTATTTTCGATACGTACTTTTGTTTTAGAAACAACATCAATTTTTCATAATTTGGAAATTTATTTTTTAGTTTCGATTCGTACTTTTGTATTACAAAAAGAAATCAATTTTTCTTAATTTGGAAATTTATATTTTATTCTCGATCCAGTACTTTTGTTTTACAAAACAATATCAATTTTTCATAATTTGGATATTTGTATTTTCTTTTCAATCCGTACTTTTGTTTTACAAAAAACTCAATGTTTCAAAATTTGGAAATTCAAAATTTGTTTTCGATCAGTCTTTTGTATTACAAAAAAGAAATCAATTTTTCATAATTTGGAAATTTATATTTTATATTCAATCCAGTACTTTTGTATCAGAAAAAGAAATCAATTTTTCATAATTTGGAGATTTATATTTTATTCTCGATCCAGTACTTTTGTTTTACAAAAATATCAATTTTTCATAATTTGGATATTTATATTTTATTCTCGATCCGTACTTTTGTTTTACAAAAAAATATCAATTTTTCATAATTTGGATATTTATATTTTATTTTCGATCCGTTCTTCTTTTTTCCCAAAAAAACTAAATTTTTCATAATTTGGAAATTCAAAATTTGTTTTCGATCAGTAGTTTTGTTTTACACTCAAAAACTCAATTTTTCATAATTTCGAAACCTATATTTTATTCTCGATGCGTACTTTTGTTTTACAAAAAAAATTCAATTTTTTATAATTTGGAAATTTATATTTTATTATCGATCCGTACTTTTGTTTTACAAAAAAAATTAGTTTTTCATAATTTGGATATTTATATTTTATTCTCGATCCGTACTTTTGTTTAACGAAAAAGCTCAATTTTTAATAATTTGGAAATTTAAAATTCATTTTCGATCAAGTACTTTTGTTTTAAACTCAAAACTCAATTTTTCATAAATTCGAAATTTATATTTTATTCTCGATCCAGTACTTTGGCTGTACAAAAAAATTCAATTTATTCTAATTTGGAAATTTATATTTTATTTTCGATACGTACTTTTGTTTTAGAAACAACATCAATTTTTCATAATTTGGAAATTTATATTTTAGCTTCGATTCGTACTTTTGTATTACAAAAAAGAAATCAATTTTTCATAATTTGGAAATTTATATTTTAGTTTCGATACATACTTTTGTATTACAAAAAAATCAATTTTTCATAATTTGGAAATTTATATTTTATTCTCGATCCGTCCTTTTGTTTTACAAAAATTATCAATTTTTCATAATTTGGATATTTATATTTTATTTTCGATCCGTACATTTGTTTCACAAAAAAACTCAATTTTTCATAATTTGGAAATTCAAAATTTGTTTTCGATCAGTAGTTTTGTTTTACACTCAAAAACTCAATTTTTCGTAATTTCAAAATTTATATTTTATTCTCGATCCGTACTTTTGTTTTACAAAAAAATTCAACTTTTTATAATTTGGAAATTTATATTTTATTTTCGATCCGTACTTTTGTTTTACAAAAAAAATCAATTTTTGATAATTTGGATATTTATATTTTAGTCTCGATCCGTACTTTTGTTTAACAAAGAAGCTCAATTTTTAATAATTTGGAAATTTAAATTTTTCTTCGATCAAGTACTTTTGTTTTAAACTCAAAAACTCAATTTTTATAAATTCGAAATTTATATTTTATTCTCGATCCAGTACTTTGGTTGTACAAAAAAGTTCAAGTTTTTTCTAATTTGGAAATTTATATTTTACTTTCGATACGTACTTTTGTTTTAGAAACAACATCAATTTTTCATAATTTGGAAGTTTATATTTTAGCTTCGATTTGTACTTTTGTATTTCAAAAAAGAAATCAATTTTTCATAATTTGGGAATTTATATTTTAGTTTCGATCCGTACTTTTGTATTACAAAAAAGAAATCAATTTTTCATAATTTGGAAATTTATATTTTATTCTCGATCCGTACTTTTGTTTTACAAAAAATTATCAATTTTTCATAATTTGGATATTTATATTTTATTTTCGATCCGTACTTTTGTTTCACAAAAAAACTCAATTTTTCTTAATTTGGAAATTCAAAATTTGTTTTCGATCAGTAGTTTTGTTTTACACTAAAAAACTCAATTTTTCGTAATTTTGAAATTGATATTTTATTCTCGATCCGGACTTTTGTTTTACAAAAAAAATTCAATTTTTTATAATTTGGAAATTTATATTTTATTTTCGATCCGTACTTTTGTTTTACAAAAAAAATCAGTTTTTCATAATTTGGATATTTATATTTTATTCTCGACCGTACTTTTGTTTTACAAAAAAGCTCAATTTTTCATAATTTGGAAATTTAAAATTTCTTTTCGATCAGTACTTTTGTTTTAAACTCAAAAACTCAATTTTTCATAAATTCAAAATTTATATTTTATTCTCGATTCGTACTTTGGCTGTACAAAAAAAATTCTATTTTTTCTAATTTGGAAATTTATATTTTATTTTCGATACGTACTTTTGTTTTAGAAACAACATCAACTTTTCATAATTTGGAAATTTATATTTTAGTTTCGATCCGTACTTTTGTATTACAAAAAATAAATCAATTTTTCATAATTTGGAAATTTATATTTTATTCCCGATCCGTACTTTTGTTTTACAAAAAAATATCAATTTTTCATAATTTGGAAATTTATATTTTATTTTCGATCCGTACTTTTGTTTCATTAAAAAACTCAATTTTTCATAATTTGGAAATTCAAAATTTGTTTTGTATCAGTAGTTTTGTTTTACACTCAAATACTCAATTTTTCGTAATTTCAATATTTATATTTTATTCTCGATCCGTACTTTTGTTTTACAAAAAAATTCAATTTTTTTTAATTTTGAAATTTATATTTTATTTTCGATCCGTACTTTTGTTTTACAAAAAAAATCAGTTTTTCATAATTTGGATATTTATATTTTATTCTCGATCGTACTTTTGTTTTACAAAAAAGCTCAATTTTTCATAATTTGGAAATTTAAAATTTCTTTTCGATCAGTACTTTTGTTTTAAACTCAAAAACTCAATTTTTCATAAATTCAAAATTGATATTTGATGCTCGATCCGTACTTTTGTTTTACGCATAAAAACTTATTTTTTTCGTAATTTCGATATTTATATTTTATTTTGGATCCGTACTTTTGTTTTAGAAAAAAAAACTCAACTTTTCATAATTTGGAATTTTATGTTTTATTCTCGTTCTGTAATTTTGTTTTACACAAATAGAAAACATTTTTTTCGTAATTTGGAAATTCAAATTTTATTTTGGATCCGTACTTCTGTTTTACACAAAAAAACTCAATTTCTCGTAATTTCGAAATTCAAATTTTATTTTCGATCCGTACTTCTGTATTACAAAAAAGAAATCAATTTTTAATAATTTGAAAATTCAAATTTTGTTTTCGATCCGTACTTTTGTTTTTGCAGTAAAAAACTAAATTTTTTGTAATTTCGAAATTTATATTTTATTCTCGATTCGTACTTTGGTTTTACAAAAAAAAATTAATTTTTTTATAATTTCGAAATTTATATTTTATCTTCGATCCGTACTATTGTTCTACAAAAAAAATCAACTTTTCATAATTTGGAAATTTATATTTTATTTTCGATCCGTACTTTTGTATTACAAAAAAAGAAATCAATTTTCATAATTTGGAAATTTATATTTTATATTCAATCCGTACTTTTGTATTAGAAAAAAGAAATGAATTTTTCATAATTTGGAAATTTATATTTTATTCTCGATCTGTACTTTTGTTTTACAAAAAAATATCAATTTTTCATAATTTGGATATTTATATTTTATTTTCGATCCGTAGTTTTAGTGTACAAAAAAGAAATCAATTTTTTGTAATTTCGAAATTTATATTTTATTCTCGATTCGTACTTTGATTTTAGAAAAAAAAATCAATTTTTAATAATTTTGAAATTTATATTTTATTCTACATATGTACTTTTGTTTTGCAAAAAAAAAAACTCTATTTTTCGTAATTTGGAAATTCATATTTTGTTTTTAATCCGTAGTTTTGTTTTACACTAAAAAACTAAATTTTTTGTAATTTCAAAATTTATATTTTATTCTCGATTCGTACTTTGGTTTTAGAAAAAAAAAATTTATAATTTTGAAATTTATATTTTATTTCCGATCCATACTTTTTTTTACAAAATAGAATCAATTTTTCATAATTTGGAAATTTATGTTTTATTCTCGATCCGTACTTTTGTTTTACAAAAGAAAAACCTCAATTTTTCGTAATTTGGAAATTCAAATTTTATTGTCGATCTGTACTTTTTTTTTACACAAAAGAAATCAAGTTTTCATTATTTGAAAATTTATATTTTATTTTTGATGCATACTTTTGTTTTACTAAAAAAATTCAATTTTTCATAATTCAGAAATTTAAATTTTATTTTCGATCCGTACTTTTTATACAATAAAAAACTCAATTTTTCATAATTTGGAAATTCAAATTTTGTTTTTGATCCATAGTTTTGTTTTACACTAAAAAACTCAATTTTTCGTAATTTCTAAATTTATATTTTATTCTCGATTCGTACTTTGGTTTTAGAAAAAAAAAATTTTATAATTTTATAATTTTGAAATTTATATTTTATTTTCGATCCGTACTTTTGTTTTACAAAATATAATCAAATTTTCATAATTTGGAAATTTATGTTTTTATTCTCGATCCGTACTTTTGTTTTACAAAAAAAATTCGAGGACGAATTCTTTTCGAGAGGGGGAGAATGATGTGATCTCATTACATGAAGAACCTCAACCCATGCAAGGAGGAGTCATCACAAGAAAACAAGAAAAGGAAAATAAGAAAAAAAGAGCTTAAAAAGAATTTTGAAGAAAAGAAGGAACAAAAACAAGGAGAATGTACAAGAAGCTTGAAGAAGAGATTAGAAATATTAATAGCTCTTGTAATTTCCTTGTAAATAAAAATAGAGTTTAGTTTAGTGTCTTTCTTTGATATAAAAATAAGAGGCTAGTTGTTTGGACACATGGATAGTATAAAAAACAAGGGCCTTGTTTGGGAAGCTTTGGCGCATCTTCCAAACATGGCCTAACCTTTTAGAATTCCACCCATGTGCATGCAATTTCGTGCTTCCCTCTCTATATAAGGGTGTGAGTCTCATTTGTAACATAACTTTGAAGATTAATTGAGAGCAAGAGCTATTTCTCTTTGAAGTTCAAGAGGCAAGCCTCATTTCTAGAATCTTATCTTGAGTTTTCCATAATTCAAGTGGTGATTGTCCTTTGCACTTATCTTTCTTTATGAAAGTGGCGTGTTCTTCATCTTCTTGTCTTGTTCATCTTTTCCTTTTGTTTGTTCTTGGTTTCTTTCATGGCTGCACCATTCATGGATCATTTCCATCCATTTTCACCGATTAAAATCATTGAAAACAACTTCTAATGTTTCCTATGTCTTATATCTTGAATTTAATCGGTTGAATTGAATTGTTTTGCTATTTCTAAGTGTGGGCCGAATTTGAACCCTAACATTTGGGGTAAAATCTGATTTCATGTTCTCCCATGCAATTTTACATGTTATTTTGATTCCATATGCTTATACACATGTTTGATAGATCCTACGACACTTGTAATGCCTCCTAGGCATTCATCAATAATAAATTAAAAAATGACTACAAGAGTCTTGAAAAGAAAATTTCTGATTTGGAAGAAGAGAAAAAGATTTTAAAAGAGGATTTAGAAAAAGCAAAAATTTCTTGCAAATGCAAAACCGAAATTCCTATTTGTGAAAATTGTAACGTTCTTGCAAACAAAGTATCTTATCTTGAAACATCTATTTCGAAAATTACAATGGGAAATAATAATCTAAATAATGTTTTGAATGTGCAAAAAGGTTTATATCAAAAAGCAGGACTTGGTTATAATTTCAGGTATAATCATAAACCTACCAAAACTGTTTTTGTAAAAGGAGAATCATCTAATTCAAGTAAGATTTTCGAAATTCCTAATTCCTTTAATAAACCAAATGTTCCTATAAAGAAGTTTTATAAAAATGCATATATTCCAAGAAAAACAAATGTTCCTACATGTTTTTATTGTATGCACAAAGGTCATTCTGTTAATAAATGCAATATTAAACGTTTTAGTGTTCCTAATGGGAAATACAATGGGTTCCCAAAGGAAAAATTGTTTCTAACCCATGAGGACCCTGATAAGTGATTTTAGGGGACCAGGATTTTTTTTCTTGTTTGTGTTGTAGGCTGGTTCCTCTTTCAAAAAGCCTTTTTTATTTGGTGTTGAGATAGCAAGTGATCAAGCTTATGAAGGAAGGAAAAACATCAACGAGTTAGCATATTTACCAAACTCTTATCTCAAGTAAGATTTTATGAGCTTAGAAAGGTTCCAGGTAATTGTTGATGATAAATTTGTTGATTGATTAATGTTTATTGCTGTTTTTTATGTTAATTATGTGTTTTACAAAAAACTCCGTATTTGATCGATTAGTCTTCGTGGGTTAATCGATTAAAAGCGGTGTTTTTAAAGATGTTTTACAACATAATCGATTAAGTTCATAACATAATTGATTAAATCGCTGGGGAGCAATTTAATCGATTAAGGAATGCACATAATCGATTAAATTTCTGGGTTTTCGTTTTCTGGAAAATTTTGAAGGCAAATAATCGATTAAGTTCTTCACATAATCGATTAAATGCGACGTTCTGTGTTTTTCTGCACACTGTCTTTTTGAATGTTGGGCTCCAATTCACGTGGTTTTTAATCCTAACGGCTATATTCGTTTTCAAACGGCTCTATTTACATTAATTTAGTGATTTGTGATCATATTCCTTACCTATAAATAGCTATATTGAGAATTAAAAGTGCTACCTTCACTCTCTCTCACTCTTGCTGGTTTTCTGCTATTAATCCCTCTTTTGTGCGAGTTTCTGGTTCTGTGATTACTCTGTTTCTGTGTTATCTCGTTTCTGTGCTCTTTCTTTTGCCCATTCTATATACACATGGCTGATCAAAGGAGGAGAAAGATGCCCTCAAGGAGGAGGAGAAAGATGCCCTCAATGAGGAGAGGCAAAGAGCCCATGACATCCCAACAACAAGAAAGGAGACCACCAACACTTGCTGGATGGATTTCAGATGAGGATATGCAGATTGGTTTTGTGAATAAATGGAAAGACAGGAAGATCCTAACTCCTAAATATTTATCTTGTAATTTTTTCAGAACTCATGGTTTCACTTTTCAGGATTGTTTAGTTGCAAGTGGATTGCAAAATTTTGTAGAGATGGAAGGAGCCTTCTATCCAGACTTAGTCAGAGTCTTCTACATGAATCTGACATCAAGGGCAGCCAGTCCCAGTACAAAGGTGAAGGGAGTTTGAATTCAGCTTGATGAAGAGGTATGGAATAATGTTGCTGGCTTATCTACACAAGGAGGCATCAATATTACTTATGGCTTTGAAGACTTCAACAAGCTAGTGGAGTTTCGAAAATTCTGCAAGGATCCCAATTTACAAGTACAAAACTTGTACAAAGTCGGTAATGTTAAATTGAATGAGCGCATGTTACATTATGTTATTGTGTGGATTCTTGTTGCTAGAGGCACCAATCATGCCCAACTTACTAAGGAGGACATTCTTTTAATGTATGGCTTTCTTAATAATGTTAGTATTGATTGGCCTGCCATTATTTTAGATAATATGTTTAAAGCCACTAGGCTATCATCTTTTGCTTTACCCTATGCTATGTTCATTTCAAAGATATTAGAATATAAAGGTGTAGATCTTGAAGGAGAAAACAAGAAAATTTTGCTTAGCAACAACAAAATAGGGAAGAATGTTCTAAGGCACATGGGCCTTATAGAACAAGGAAACAGGTTCAGGCAAAGAGATGAGGAAGCTGTTGCAATTGATGAAGATGATGAAGAACCACCACCTCAACCTCAACCTCAACCTGGATCAATGGAGGCACATATTCTCTCAAGGATGGACACCATGATGAGTCTCCAAACAACTCATTATGATGACCTATGCTCTAGGCTCTCAAGGCTTAATAGGAGAGTTTATAGAGTGGAAAGGAAGCTGGAGATTGAAGATATCTCTCCAGAAGAAGATAATGCTAGATCTTCAAGAGGCAAACAACCAGCAGTGGATGATGAGGAAGATGAAGAAGATGCAGGGGATAGTGAAGAAACTAAAGATAATGCTAGATCTTCAAGAGGCAAACAACCAGCAGTGGATGATGAGGAAGATGAAGAAGATGCAGGGGATAGTGAAGAAACTGAATAGGCTACAAGTTCACTAATTCCCTTAGCTTAATTTTTATTTTCCAGCTGCTGTATTTTATTTTCCCTCTATATTTTCTATGTATTTAATTGCTTCTGCTGTATTAATCTATGAATATGTAATCTTTTTGAAAATGATAAAAATAAAGGGGGAGAAAAATATTTGTTTTAATTGATAATATGTCCAGATTTCTAGCTTTTAAGAAAATTAATTTCAGGGGGAGCATTAGGAAATATTTCAAATAATTGCCTAATATATCTTAAACATTTAAGAGCAAAGTTTAAGGGGGAATTTTTAGAAATAATTTCCATGCATTAATTTCCTTGAAATCTCTTTTTCAAAATTCAAATTGAAAATTAAATGCTATGTGACTGCCTACTTTATTTCCTTTGTGGACTAATTTTTATGATGGAAATATCCATACATTATTTTCAAGATTTTTAGGATATCAATCACAAGTCTCTATGTTTCTTTTTATCATCATCAAAAAGGGGGAGATTGTTAGCATTTTTCAAGACCAAGTGTTAATGAAGTCTTTCAGAATTTGAATGAAGTCTTAAAGTTTTGACGATGAAGATTTAGAGTGATCCAATCAACATTAAAGACTTGTGCCATCTCACAAAGGAAGGTTGCTTGATAGAAAAGGAAAGGCATAAATGTTGGCATATTTCAAGACCAGAGTTTTTATGAAGACCTAAAGTTTTGATGATGAAGATTTAGAATGTTTCAATCAACATTAAAGACTTGTGCCATCTCACAAAGGAAGGCTGCTTGGTAGAAAAGGAAAGGCATAAAGAGCATTCAAAGCTTTCAAGAGAGAAGATTGATGAAGATTTTCTGAAGAGCTGAAGGATCAAGAGTAGAAGGTTCTGTTTTGGGTGTTGGATAAAAAGAGTAAGTCATTAATCCCATTCAAGACCTTCCCAAACAAGAGAGCAAGGTGTTTTCTCGCAAAAACGTTTTTCTACGCTTTTAATCGATTAGCATACGTAGATAATCGATTATTTAACTTGAAATTTGAATAAAAAATGTTTAACGAACTAAATAATTGATTAAGTGTTTTTGATAATCGATTATATTGATTTCTGGGTTAATATAATCGATTATGGCCTTAATCTAATCGATTATATCAGAGGATATTTGTTTTCCAGTTTTTAAACATGATATAATCGATTAAGCTTTTAATATAATCGATTAAATGAGTCGTTTTTGCGAAATCAATTCTAAATCAACCTAAGAATGGAAACTTTGGAGCATTTTCGAATTATAAAATGAAAGAGAATGTCTTAGGTTAAACACATATGATAAAACACATAATATTCAAAGTGTTTCTGCGCCTTAGCTTTTTCAAAGCCGCTTTCCTGCTCTCTTCAGTTTGATCAAGTCTTTGGAAGTGGTGATCATTGTGCTTAAGCTTTCTATTCAGCACTTATCAGGTGTATTCTTTTACTATTTTTCATAAATGGGAAAATTTATCCCTTGGATCAGTTCTAAGGGAGGTGTTTCATCTCTTGTGTGTCAAGAGAGGTGGGTTTCATCCTCAGTGTGTCTAGGGAGGTGTTTCATCCTTAGTGTGTCTGAGGAGGTGTTCCTTTATCTTTATTTGTTATTGCATGAATTGGTGTTTGTAATTTCATTTAAAGATAGTGGGATTAATCATCACGCATTTGTGGTGGTTGGGAACTGGACGTAGGATTGGCTTAATCCAAACCAGTATAAATCTCTGTGTTCTTTCTCTTTCTCTATCTCTTTTAATTGTGGATCATTATAACAATTGCAAATTCAAATTGCGTTAATCAAAGGATAAGAAAAATCCACATCCGAGTTTTTGAAAGAATTTCAAAATCTGAAAATTTATTTAAAAGAGAAAATTTTATTAAAAATCCAATTCACCCCCCCCCCCTCTTGGTTTTTACACTGCCATCTTTATTTAACAATTGGCCTCAGAGCTAGTTTTTTGAAAGTTATTCAAAAACAAGATCCTTATGGCAGAGAAAAATCAAACTTTTGCTGAAGGTGCATCTATTCATAGACCACCACTTTTTACAGGTGAAAACTATCCTTTTTGGAAAAAGAGGATGGAAATTTTTCTAAGGTCTAATGATCAAGGCGTTTGGGATGCAATTGTAAATGGTCCATTTATTCCTATGGTTGTTGTTGAAGAAGCGCAGGTACCCAAAAAGAGAGCAAACTGGACCAAAGATGAATACAACCAGAATCAATGCGACATAAGGGCGTGTAACATGATAGCATCTGCTTTAACTGTCGATGAGTTTTACAGGTTGTCTGATTGCACTACAGCAAAGGAGATGTGGGACACTTTAGAAGTCACACATGAAGGAACGGAAGACGTGAAAAGATCAAGGAAAAATACCTTGATTCAGGAGTATGAGATGTTCCGGATGAGCAAAGGGGAAACCATATATGACGTCCAAAAGAGATTTACTCACATTGTAAATCACCTCAAGGCGTTAGGTAAGAAATTTGATACTGAAGAGTTAAATGTGAAAATTTTGAAATCTTTGGACAGGACATGGCAACCCAAAGTGACGGTCACCACGGAATCAAAGAACCTTTCAAATATGAACATGACAACTCTTTTCGGGAAGCTTAGAAAACATGAAATGGAGCTTGGACGTTTTAAAGGAGAAGAAGAAGACGTCAAAAGAAAAGGTGTTGCTCTTAAAGCGGAATCCCACAAAGATGAGAGTAGTGACACAGATGATGATCTTGAATGCAGTGACATCAACTTGTTCGTCAAAAAATACAAAAAGTTCATCAAGAACAAGAACAAAGGGAATTTCAAGAAAGGTAAGAAAACTGAAAATTTAAATTCTCTTGATAACTTTAAATGCTATGGTTGTGGAAAAAGGGGACACTTGAAGTCGGACTGCCCCAACATCAAGAAGGATGAAGAAAAGGCAAAGAAATACAAAAAGCCTTTTGATAAGAAGAAAAAGAAGGCATACATCGCGTGGGAAGATAATGACGTAAGTTCTTCTAGTGCAAGTGAATCCGAAGAAGAAGCCAACATTTGTCTCATGGCGGATGATGATGATGTCGAATCCACATGTAGCAAGGTAAGTGATTCTGGCCTTCTGGATAATTATGATGAGTTGCTTGAAGAGTTTTTGGATTTATGTGAAAAATCGAAAAAACTAACCTTCTTTCATAATAAATTAAAAAATGACTACAAAAGTCTTGAAAAGAAAATTTCTGATTTGGAAGAAGAGAAAATCATTTTAAAAGATGATTTGAAAACAGTGAAAATTCCGTGCAAATGCAAAACAAAAATTCCTATTTGTGAAAATTGTAGTGTTCTTGCAAACAAGGTTTCTTATCTTGAAACATCTCTTTCAAACATTACATTGGGTAATAATAATTTAAACAATGTTTTGAAAGTAAACAAAGGTTTATACTGAAAAGGTGACTTGGTTACAATTTCAAAAATAATCATAAACCAACCAAAACTGTTTTTGTTCAAGGAGAATCATCTAACTCGAAAAAGACTTTCGAAGTTCCTTATTTCATAAATAAAACAAATGAGCCTAAAAAGAAGTTTTACAAAAATGCATATATTCCAAGAAAAAAAAATGTTCCTACATGTTTTTATTGTATGCATAAAGGTCATTCTGTTAATAGATGCAATATTAAACGTTTTAGTGTTCCTAATGGGAAATATAAATGGGTTCCCAAAAAAAAAATCTGTTTCTAACCCATGAGGACCCTAATAAGTGACTTTAGGGGACCTAAATATTTTTGTTTGTGATGCAGGTTGGTCCCAAGTCCAAAAAGTCATTATGGTATCTTGATAGTGGTTGTTCAAGGCACATGACGGGTGATAAAAGAAAATTCAAAAGCTTCAAAAAGAAAGAACAAGGTTTTGTAACCTATGATGACAACAACAAGGGAAAAATCATTGGTAGTGGAATGATTGGAGAATCCCTAAAGATTCATGATGTTCTTCTTGTTGATGGGTTGAAGCACAATTTGCTAAGCATTAGTCAACTTTGTGATAAAGGTTTAAAGGTAACGTTTGATAGTGATCTTTGCAAAATTCATCACAAGGACTCAAATGAAATCGCTCTCATTGGTAAGAGACACAATAACATCTATTTGATTGACATTGATTGTGCATCTACATCTAGTAATTTGTCTTGTTTAGTTGCGAAAGAAGAGGATCCATGGTTATGGCATAGAAGAGCTACTCACATTCATATGCCTCATCTAAGTAAACTCATATCTAAAGAGTTAGTGATTGGTTTGCCAAAACTGGTTTTTGAAAAGAACAAACTATGTGCAGCTTGTCAAAAAGGGAAGCAAACTAAAAATTCTTTTAAATCTAAAAATGTTGTTTCCACTTCAAAACCTTTAGAATTATCGCACATGGATTTATTTGGCCCTCTAGAACAAAAAAGTTTTGGTGGCAATTATTATGCTCTTGTGATTGTTGATGATTACTCTAGATTTACTTGGACTCTCTTTCTTTCATCTAAAAGTGATGCTTTCAAAGAATTTAGAAAATTTGCCAAGGTTATTCAAAATGAAAAAGATTTGAAAATCAAGTTTTTACGAAGTGATCATGGCGGTGAATTTCAAAATGTTTCTTTTGAAAATTTTTGTGAAGAAAATGGAATTTCTCATAATTTTTCAAGCACCAAGAACACCTCAACAAAATGGTGTAGTTGAAAGGAAAAATAGATCTTTGGAAGAACTTGCAAGAACTATGTTGAATGAAAATAATTTACCTAAATATTTTTGGGTCGATGCCGTAAGCACCGCTTGTTATGTTTTAAATAGAGTTTTAATAAGACCTATTTTGAAATTAACTCCTTATGAGCTTTTCAAAGGAAGAAAACCAAATATTTCTCATTTCAGAATTTTTGGATGCAAATGTTTTGTTTTGAATAACGGAAAAGATAGCCTTGGGAAATTTGATGCTAAATCCGATGAAGCTACATTTTTAGGTTATTCTTTGCATAGTAAAGCATATAGAGTTTTTAATAAAAGGACTTTAAATGTTGAAGAATCTATACATGTTGTCTTTGATGAATATCTAGACCTTGAGGAAACCCCTCTTGAGTCAAAAAGATTCTTTGTAGATGATGAAGGAGTACATCAAGAAGAAACTCCTTTAGAAGAAGCTGTTGAAGAAATCAAACTGGATGAGAATCTTCCTCATGATGAAAGTCTACCAAAAGAATGGAGACCACCTAGAAACGTGTCTTTGGACAATGTCATTGGAGACATCTCAACAGGTGTAAGAACAAGGAGGAACATGAATAATTTCTGCATGAATGTTGCTTTTGTTTCACAGGTTGAACCAAAGAATGTAGAAGAAGCATTGACGGATGAACATTGGTGTATAGCAATGCAAGAAGAGCTAAATCAGTTTGAAAGAAATCAGTATGGGATTTAATTCCTAAAACTAACAATATGCAGGTTATAGGTACAAGATGGGTTTTTAGGAATAAGCTTGATGAAGATGGAAATATCACCAAGAACAAAGCAAGGCTGGTTGCAAAAGGATATAGACAAGAAGAAGGCATAGATTATGATGAAACCTATGCTCCAAAGAGCAAGACTTGAAGCTATCCGCTTGTTGCTAGCATATGCCTCCATTATGGGATTCAAATTATTTCAAATGGATGTAAAAAGTGCTTTTCTAAACGGATACATCAAGGAAGAAGTCTATGTAGAACAACTTCCCGTGCTTTGAAGTTTTCAAAAATCCTAATCATGTCTACAAGTTGAAGAAAGCTTTGTATGGACTCAAACAAGCCCCAAGATCTTGGTATGAAAGGTTAAGTAATTTCTTACTTGAAAATAATTTTAGAAGAGGTAAAGTTGATTCTACCCTTTTTATTAAGAAATCAAAGAAACATATTCTTATTGTTCAAGTTTATGTTGATGATATCATTTTTGGATCAACTAATGATGATCTTTGCCAAGAGTTTGCTAGAAATATGCAGGGAGAGTTTGAAATGTCCATGATGGGAGAATTAAATTTCTTTCTTGGCTTGAAAATCAAACAATTGAAGAAAGGCATATTTATATGTCAAACAAAGTATTGCAATGAAATCTTGAAGAAATTTGAGATGGAAAGTTCCAAGGAAGCCGCAACTCCCATGGCCACATCTTGCTATCTAGACCAAGATTTAAACGGTAAGGCGGTAGATCAAACACGGTATCGAGGTATGATCGGATCATTACTTTATCTTACTGCTAGTAGACCTGATATAATGCAAAGTGTGTGTGTTTGTGCTAGGTTTCAATCCAACCCTAGAGAGTCACACCTAAAAGCCGTTAAGAGAATCCTTAAGTACCTTAGAGGAACAAAATCCTTTGGTTTATGGTACCCTTCAGGAGCCTCACCTAGTATTATAGGTTTTTCAGACTCAGATTATGGTGGTTGTAGAATTGATAGGAAGAGTACTAGTGGTACATGTCATCTTTTAGGATGTTCTTTAGTTTCATGGCATTCTAAGAAACAGGCTAGTGTTGCTCTTTCAACCACGGAGGCTGTGTATATAGCAGCAGGGAGTTGTTGTGCTCAAATACTATGGATGAAGCAGCAATTAGAAGACTTTGATATCTTTTTAGATCATATCCCTCTTAAGTGTGATAACACTAGTGCCATTAATCTGACTAGGAACCCTATCATGCATTCTTAGACAAAGCATATAGAAATTAGACATCATTTCATTAGAGATCATATAGCTAAAGGTGATTACATCATAGAATATATAGATACCAAACATCAACTGGCTGATATCTTCACCAAACCTTTGCCTAGAGATAGATTTTATGAGTAGGAATTGTTGATGATAAATCTGTTGATTTTGATGTTAATTCAGCATTTTACGAAAATTTTACGTATTTAATCGATTAGGTTTCGGATGTTAATCGATTAAATGTGCTGTTTGTGAAAATGTTTTATAACATAATCGATTAAGTTTATGACATAATCGATTAAATCGCTGGGGAGCAATTTAATCGATTAAGGAATGCACATAATCGATTAAATTTATGGGTTTTCGTTTTCTGGAAAATTTTGAAGGCAAATAATCGATTAAATGAAGAACATAATCGATTAAATGCACCGTTCTGTGTTTTTCTGAACTCTGTTTTTCGAACGTTGGCCTTTAATTCTCGTGTTTTGTTTTATTCCAACGGCTATATTCTATTCTAACGGATATATTTTCATTAAATCAACATTTTATGACCGGATTTCCTTCCTATAAATAGCTGGATTGAGAATTACAAGTGCCTCACTCACTCTCTCTCACTCTTGCTATTTTTTCTGCTGTTACCCTTTTTCTTGCACGAATTAATTCTCTGTGAATTCTCTGTTGTTGTATTATTTCATTGTGCATTTTCTTTTGTCTATTATACAAATCAAATGGCTGATCAAAGAAGGAGAAAGATGCCATCAAGGAGAAGAGGCAATGAGCCAATGACCTCTCAACAACAAGAAAGGAGACCTCCAACTCTTGCTGGTTGGATTTCTGATGAAGATATGCAAATTGGGTTTGTCAACAAGTGGAAGGACAGGAAAATTCTTACTCCCAAATATCTATCTTGTGAATTTTTCAGATCTCACGGGTTTACTTTTCAGGAATTTTTAGTAGCAAGTGGACTGCAGCATTTTGTGGAGATGGAAGGGGCATTCTATCCAGACTTGGTTAGAGTGTTTTACATGAACTTAACCTCAAGGACAGCTAGTCCAAGCACTAAAGTGAAGGGTGTAAGAATCCACTTTGATGAAGAATTGTGGAACAATGTAGCTGGACTTTCAACTCAAGGCATCAATATCACCTATGGCTTTGAGGACTTCAACAAATTGGTGGAATTCAGAAAATTCTGCAAAGATCCGAATTTACAAGTGGAGAACTTGTACAAAGTTGGTAATGTTAAACTCAATGAGCGTATGTTGCACTATGTTATTGTTTGGGTTTTAGTTGCTAGAGGCACTAATCATGCCCAACTTACTAAGGAAGACATTCTCTTAATGTATGGTGTTAAATAAAGACGGCAGTGTAAAAACCAAGAGGGGGGGTGAATTGGATTTTTAATAAAATTTTCTCTTTTAAATAATTTTCAGATTTTGAAATTCTTTCAAAAACTAGGATGTGGATTTTTCTTAACCTTTGATTAACGCGGTTTGAGTTTGCAATTGTTAATATGATCCACAATAAAAAGAGATAGGGAAAGAGAAAGAACACAGAGATTTATACTGGTTCGGATTAAGCCAATCCTACGTCCAGTTCCCAACCACCACAAATGCGTGATGATTAACCCCACTATCTTTAAATGAAATTACAAACACCAATTCATGCAATAACAAATAAAGATAAAGGAACACCTCCTCAGACACACTAAGGATGAAAACACCTCCCCAGACACACTGAGGATGAAACCCACCTCTCTTGACACTACCAATGATTTTTCCCTTGTTGTTGTCGCCATAGGTTACAAAACCTTGTTCTTTCTTTTTGAAGCTTTTGAATTTGCTTTTATCACCCGTCATGTGTCTTGAACAACCACTATCAAGGTACCATAGTGACTTTTTGGACTTGGGACGAACCTGCATCATAAACAAAAATATTTAGGTCCCCTAAAGTCACTTATTAGGGTCCTCATGGGTTAGAAACAGATTTTCCTTTGGGAACCCATTTGTATTTCCCATTAGGAACACTAAAACATTTAATATTGCATCTATTAACATAATGACCTTTATGCATACAATAAAAACATGTAGGAACATTTGTTTTTCTTGGAATATATGCATTTTTGTAAAACTTCTTTTTAAAATCATTTGTTTTATTTTTGAAATGAGGAACTTTGAAAATCTTTTTCGAATTTGATGATTCTCCTTGAACAAAAACAATTTTGTTTGATTTATTATTATTTTTGAAATTGTAACCAAGTCCTGCTTTTCCGTATAAACCTTTGTTGTCTTTCAAAACATTATTTAAATTATTATTACCCATCGTAATGTTTGAAAGAGATGTTTCAAGATAAGAAACCTTGTTTGCAAGAACACTACAATTTTCACAAATAGGAATTTTGGTGTTGCATTTGCAAGGGATTGTCGCTGTTTTCAAATCATCTTTTAAAACGATTTTCTCTTCTTCCAAATCAGAAATTTTCTTTTCAAGACTTTTGTAGTCATTTTTTAATTTATTATGAAAGAAGGTTAGTTTTTCTGATTTTTCGCATAAATCCAAAAACTCTTCAAGCAACTCATCATAATTATCTGGAAGGCCAGAATCACTTACCTAGCTACATGTGGATTCGGCATCATCATCATCATCCGCCATAAGACAAATATTGGCTTCTTCTTCTGACTCGCTTGCACTAGAAGAACTCACATCATTATCTTCCCAAGCGATGTATGCCTTCTTTTTCTTCTTATCAAAAGGCTTCTTGTATTTCTTTGCCTTTTCCTCATCCTTCTTGATGTTGGGGCAATCCGACTTCAAGTGTCCCCTTTTTCCACAACCATAGCATTTAAAGTTATCAAGAGAATTTAGGTTTTCAGTTTTCTTACCTTTCTTGAAATTTCCTTTGTTCTTGTTCTTGATAAACTTTTTGTATTTTTTGACGAACAAGTTGATGTCACTGCATTCAAGATCATCATTTGTGTCACTACTCTCATCTTTGTGGGATTCCGCTTTAAGAGCAACACCTTTTCTTTTGATGTCTTCTTCTTATCCTTTGAAACGTCCAAGCTCCATTTCATGTTCTCTAAGCTTCCCGAAGAGAGTTGTCATATTCATGTTTGAAAGATTCTTTGATTCCGTGATGGCCGTCACTTTAGGTTGCCAAGTCCTGTCCAAAGATTTCAAAATTTTCACATTTAACTCTTCAGTATCAAATTTCTTACCTAACGCCTTGAGGTGATTTACAATGTGAGTAAATCTCTTTTGGACGTCATATATGGTTTCCCCTTTGCTCATCCGGAACATCTCGTACTCCTGAATCAAGGTATTTTTCCTTGATCTTTTCACGTCTTCCGTTCCTTCATGTGTGACTTCTAAAGTGTCCCACATCTCCTTCGCTGTAGTGCAATCTGACAACCTGTAAAACTCATCAATGGTTAAGGCAGATGCTATCATGTTACACGCCCTTATGTCGCATTAACTCTGGTTGTACTCATCTTTACACTAAGTTGCTCTCGCTTTGGGTACCTGCGCATCTTCAACAACAATCATAGGAATATATGGACCAGTCACAATTGCATCCCAAACGCCTTGATCATTAAACCTTAGAAAAATCTCCATCCTCTTTTTCCAAAAAGGATACTTTTCACTCATGAACAAGTGGTGATCTATGAATAGATGCACCTTCAAAGCAAAAGTTTGATTTTTATCTCGCCATAAGGATCTTGTTTTTGAATAACTTTCAAAAAACCAGCTCGAGGCCAATTGTTAAATAAAGACGGCAGTGTAAAAACCAAGAGGGGGGGTGAATTGGATTTTTAATAAAAAAATTTCTTTTAAATAAATTTTCAGATTTTGAAATTCTTTCAAAAACTAGGATGTGGATTTTTCTTAACCTTTGATTAACACGGTTTGAAATTCAAAGCTTTTGTTTTACAAAAAAAGTCATTTTTTTCATAATTTGGAAATTTAAATTTTATTTTCGATCAGCACATATATTTTACATAAAAAAACTCAATTTTTAGTAATTTCGAAATTTACAATTTACTCTCGATCCGTACTTTTGTTCTACAAAAAAATATTCAATTTGTTAAATAAAGACGGCAGTGTAAAAACCAAGAGGGGGGGTGAATTGGGTTTTTAAAGAAATTTTCTCTTTTAAATAAATTTTCAGGTTTTGAAAAACTTTCAAAAACTTGGATGTGAAGTTTTCTTAATCCTTTGATTAACGCTGTTGGGATTAGCAATTGTAATAATGATCCACAATTAAGAGATAAAGGGAAAGAGAAAGAACACAGAGATTTATACTGGTTCGGATTAAGCCAATCCTACATCCAGTCACCACAAATCCGTGATGATTTTCCCCACTATAAACACCAATTCATGCAATAACAAATAAAGATAAACGGAAACACCTCCTCAGACACACTAAGGATGAAACACCTCCCCAGACACACTGAGGATGAAACCCACCTCTCTTGACACACAAGAGATGAAACACCTCCCTTATAACAGATCCAAGGGATGAATTTTCCCTTACGTAAAAACAAGAAAAGAATACACCTGAAATGTGCTGGATAGAAAGCTTAAGCACACTGATCACCACTTCCAAAGACTTGATCAAACCGAAGAGAGCGAGAAAGCGGCTTTGAAAAAGCTAAGGCGCGAAACACTTTGAATATTTTGTGTTTGTTCGGATGTGTTAAACCTAAGACATTCTCTTTCATTTTATAATTCGAAAATGCTCCAAAGTTTCCATTCTTAGGTTGATTTAGAATTAATTTCGCAAAAACGACTCATTTAATCGATTATATTAAAAGCTTAATCGATTATATCATGTTTAAAATCTGGAAAACAAATATCGTCTGATTTAATCGATTAGATTAAGGCCATAATCGATTATATTAACCCAGAATCAATATAATCGATTATCAAAGACACTTAATCGATTATTTTGCTCGTTAAACAATTTTAATTCAAATTTTAAGTTAAATAATCGATTATCTACGTATGGTAATCGATTAAAAGCGTAGAAAAACGTTTTTGCGAGAAAACACCTTGCTCTCTTGTTTGGGAAGGTCTTGAATGGGATTTATGACTTACTCTTTTTATCCAACACCCAAAACAGAACCTTCTACCTTTGATCCTTCAGCTCTTGAGAAAATCTTCATCAATCTTCTCTCTTGAAAGCTTTGAATGCTCTTTATGCCTTTCCTTTCTTATCAAGCAACCTTCCTTTGTGAGATGGCACAAGTCTTTAATGTTGATTGAAACTTCCTAAAAACTTCATCATCAAAACTGTAGGTCTCCATAAAACTCTGGACTTGAAATATGCCAACAATCTCCCCCTTTTTGATGATGATAAAAAGAAACCTAGAGACTTGTGATAATATCCCGAAAATCTTGAAAATAATGTATGGATATCTCCATCATAAATATTAGTCCACAAAGGAAATAAAATAGGCAATCATATAGCATTTAAGTTTCAATTTGAATTTTGAAAAAGAGATTTCAAGGAATTAATGAATGGAAATAATTTCTAAAAAACTCCCCCTTAAACTATGCTCTTAATTGTTTAAGCTATATAAGGCACTTATTTGAATTATTTCCTAAAGTTCCCTTGAAATTAATTTTCTTAAAAGCTATATTAACTAGACAGATTTTCAATCAAAACAATATTTTCTCCCCCTTTATTTTTATCATTTTTCAAAAAGATTACATTTTCAGAGATAATTACAGCAGAAGCAAATTAATACACAGAAAATAATAGAGAAAAAAAATACAGCAGCTGGAAAATAATGAAGAACAAGCTAAGGAAAAAATGAACTTGTAGCTTATTCAGCTTTCTTCACTATCTTCTTCATCTTCCTCATCATTGGTCGGCTGTTTGCCTCTTGAGGATGTTGTATTATCTTCTTCAGGAGATAAATCTTCAATGTTCATCTTTCTTTCAACTCTATACATCCTTCTATTAAGCCTTGAGAGTTGATGAGAAAGGCCTTGAAATTCCTTGGAGTGAAGATTCATCATAGAATCCATTCTTGATATAAGAAGCTCCTCCACTGATCCTGGTTGAGGTTGAAATTGAGGTGGAGGTTGAGGTTGATCTTCATCATCTTCTTCCATGGCAGCAGCTCCTTCTTATCTTCGGGTAAACCTGTTGCCTTGTTCTATGAGGCCCATATGCCTTAGAACATTTTTACCAATCTTGCTATTGCTTAGCAAAATCTATTTATTCTCCCCTTCAAGATCAACACCTTTGTATTCTAGAATCTTAGAAACAAACACAGCATAGGGTAATGCAAAAGAGGAAAGCCTAATGGCTTTAAACATATTATCAAGGATAATTGAGGGCCAATCTATGCTCACATTATTAAGGAATCCATACATTAGAAGGATGTCTTCCTTAGTAAGTTGGGCATGATTAGTGCCTCTAGCAACTAAAATCCAAACAATAACATAATGCAGCATTCTTTCATTTAACTTTACATTACCAACTTTATACAAGTTCTCAACTTGTAGGTTAGGATCCTTGCAGAATTTTCTGAATTCTACCAACTTGTTGAAGTCCTCAAAGCCATATGTGATGTTTATGCCTTGAGTTGAGAGACCAGCTACATTGTTCCACAAATCTTCATCAAAGAAGATCCTTACACCTTTCACTTTGGTGCTTGGGCTTGCAGTTCTTGATGTCAAGTTCATGTAGAACACTCTAACCAAATCTGGGTAGAATGCCCTTCCATCTCCACAAATTTTTGTAGTCCACTTCCTACTAAAAATTCCTGAAATTGAAAACCATGAGATCTAAAAAATTCACAAGACAAGAATTTAGGGGTAAGAATTTTTCTATCCTTCCACTTGTTAACAAAGGCAATTTGCAGATCTTCATCCGAAATCCAACCAGCCTAGAGTTGGAGGTCTCCTTTCTTGAGAAGTCATTGGCTCCTTGCCCTTTCTCCTTGATGGCATCTTCCTTCTTCTTTGATTAGCCATTGTGGTGATATAAAAGACAAGAGAAATTGCACAACAAGATAATGGAATAACAGAGACAGCACAGTAGAATTAAAATTCGCACAAGACAAAGAAATATCGCCAGTAAACAAAGCAAGAGTGAGAGAGAGAGTGAGTGAGTCACTTTGATTCTCAAACCAGCTATTTATCGAATGAAATCCGGTCATAAAACGTTGATTTAATGAAAATATATCCGTTGGGAACGAATATAGCCGCTTAGAAAAGACAAAACACGTGAAAACATGGCCAACGCTCGAAAATCAGATTTGCGTAAAAACACGTAACGGTGCATTTAATCGATTATATTCTCATTTAATCGATTATTTGCCTTCAAAAATTTTCTAGAAAATGAAAACCCAGAAATTTAATCGATTATGTGCATTCCTTAATCGATTAAATTGCTCCTCAGCGATTTAATCGATTATGTCATAAACTTAATCGATTATATTTTAAAACATTTTCACAAACACCGCATTTAATCGATTAACACACGAAACCTAATTGATTAAATACGTAAATTTTCGTAAAACGCTGAAATAACATCAAATTCAACAACAATACTTACCTGGAACCTTTCTAAGCTCATAAAATCTTACTTGAGATAAGGATGTGGTAAATATGCCAACTCGTTGATGTTTTTACAACCCTTCATAAACTTGATCACTTGCTATCTCATCACCAAAGAGGCCTTTTGGATATGGAACCAGCCTGCAATATAAACAAGAAAAATTCTGGTTCCCTAAAATCACTTATTAGGGTCCTCACGGGTTAGAAACGGATTTTCCTTTGGGAACCCATTTATATTTCCCATTAGGAACACTAAAACGTTTAATATTGCATCTATTAACCGAATGACCTTTATGCATACAGTAAAAACATGTAGGAACATTTGTTCTTGTTGAGAAATATGCATTTTTATAAAACTTCTTTGTAGAAACGTTTTGTTTAAAGGAATTAGAATTTTCAAAAATCTTATTTGAATTAGACGATTCTCCTTTCACAAAAACAGTTTTGGTAGGTTTATGATTATACCTGAAATTATAACCAAGACCTGCTTTTTCATATAAACCTTTTTGCACTTTCAAAACATTGTTTAAATTATTATTGCCCATCGTGATTTTTGAAAGAGATGTTTCAAGATAAGAAACCTTGTTAGCAAGTTCATTACAATTTTCGCAAACAGGAATTTTTGTTTTGCATTTGCAAGGGATTTTTGCCTTTTCCAAATCATCTTTCAAAACCTTTTTCTCTTCTTCCAAATTAATAATTTTCTTTTCAAGAACCTTAAAATCATTTTTCAATTTGTTATGAGCCGAAAAAAGCTTTTCAGATTTTTTACAAAGATTGAGAAATTCTTCAAGCAATTCATCATAATTATTAGGGAGATCAGAATCGCTTACCTCACTGCACGTGGATTCCACATCATCATCTGCCATGAGACAAATGTTTGCTTCCTCTTCTGATTCACTTGAACCTTCAGAAGAACTCACTTCATTGTCGTCCCAAGCGATATATGCTTTCTTCTTCTTTTGAAGAACTTCTTGCTTTTCTTTTCCCTTTCTTCGTGTTTCTTGGAATTTGGGCAACTGCTCTCATGTGCCCCTTTTGCCACAACCATAACATTTATAATTATTGTTAGCATTTGAACTTTCAAATTTCTTACCTTTCTTATGGTTGCTTTTCTTCTTGATGAACTTCTTGTATTTCTTTACAAATTTATCAAGATCATCGTCTTCTGAATCATTAGTATCACTACTCTCCTCTTTGTCGGATTCCGCTTTAAGAGCAATGCCTTTTCTCTTGACGTCTTCTTCTTCTCCTTTGAAACGTCCAAGCTCCATTTCATGTTCTCTAAGCTTCCCGAAGAGAGTTGTCATGTTCATGTTTGACAGATTCTTTGATTCCGTGATGGCCGTCACTTTAGGTTGCCAAGTCCTGTCCAAAGATTTCAAAATTTTGACATTTAATTCTTCAGTATCGAATTTCTTACCTAATGCCTTGAGATGATTTACTATGTGAGTAAATCTCTTTTGTACGTCGCATATTGTTTCTCCTTTGCTCATACGGAACATTTCATACTCCTGAATCAAGGTGTTCTTCCTTGATCGTTTCACTTCTTCCATTCCTTCATGTGTGACTTCTAGAGTGTCCCACATCTCCTTTGCAGTTGTGCAATCCGATAACCTTTAAAACTCATCAATGGTTAAGGCAGATGCTATCATGTTACACGCTCTTATGTCGCATTGATTCTGGTTGTATTCGTCCTTGCTCCAATTTGCTTTCTTCTTAGGTACTCGCGCTTCTTCAACAACAACCATAGGAATAAAAGGACCATTTACAACAAAGATCCCAAACGCCTTGATCATTAGACCTTAGAAAAATTTCCATCCTCTTTTTCCAAAAAGGATAGTTTTCACCTGTAAAAAGTGGTGGTCTATGAATAGATGCACCTTCAGCAAAAGTTTGATTTTTGTCTTCCATAAGGATCTTGTTTTTGAATAACTTTCAAAAACCAGCTCGAGGCCAATTGTTAAATAAAGACTAGCAAGTGTAAAAACCAAGAGGGGGCGGTGAATTGGGTTTTTAAAGAAATTTTCTCTTTAAATAAATTTTCAGTGCTTTGAAAAACTTTCAAAACTTGGATGTGAATTTTTCTTAATCCTTTGATTAACGCTGTTGGGATTAGCAATTGTAATAATGATCCACAATTAAGAGATAAAGAGAAAGAGAAAGAACACAGAGATTTATACTCGGTTCGGATTAAGCCAATCCTACATCCAGCTCCCAACCACCACAAATCCGTGATGATTTTCCCCACTATCTTTAATTGAAATTACAAACACCAATTCATGCAATAACAAATAAAGATAAACTGAAACACCTCCTCGTACACACTAAGGATGAAACACCTCCCTGCACACACCGAGGATGAAACCCACCTCTCTTGACACACAAGAGATGAAACACCTCCCCAGACACACTGAGGATGAAACCCACCTCTCTTGACACATAAGAGATGAAACACCTCTCTTATAACAGATCCAAGGGATGAATTTTCCCTTTACGTAAAACAAGAAAAGAATACACCTGAAATGTGCCGGATAGAAAGCTTAAGCACACCGATCACCACTTCCAAAGACTTGATCAAACCGAAGAGAGCAGGAAAGCGGCTTTGAAAAAGCTAAGGCGCGTAAACACTTTGAATATTTTGTGTTTGTTCGGATGTGTTAAACCTAAGACATTCTCTTTCATTTTATAATTCGAAAATGCTCCAAAGTTTCCATTCTTAGGTTGATTTAGAATTAATTTCGCAAAACGACTCATTTAATCGATTATATTAAAAGCTTAATCGATTATATCATGTTTAAAATCTGGAAAACAAATATCGCCTCGATTTAATCGATTAGATTAAGGCCATAATCGATTATATTAACCTCAGAATCAATATAATCGATTATCAAAGACACTTAATCGATTATTTTGCTCGTTAAACAATTTTAATTCAAATTTTAAGTTAAATAATCGATTATCTACGTATGGTAATCGATTAAAAGCGTAGAAAAACTTTTTTGCGAGAAAACACCTTGCTCTCTTGTTTGGGAAGGTCTTGAATGGGATTTATGACTTACTCTTTTTATCCAACACCCAAAACAGAACCTTCTACCTTTGATCCTTCAGCTCTTGAGAAAATCTTCATCAATCTTCTCTCTTGAAAGCTTTGAATGCTCTTTATGCCTTTCCTTTCTTATCAAGCAACCTTCCTTTGTGAGATGGCACAAGTCTTTAATGTTGATTGAAACTTCCTAAAAACTTCATCATCAAAACTGTAGGTCTCCATAAAACTCTGGACTTGAAAAATGCCAACACAATTTTTTATAATTTTGAAATTTATATTTAATTTCGATGCATACTTTTGTTTTACAAAAAAATTCAATTTTTCATAATTTCGAAATTTATATTTTATTCTACATATGTACTTTTGTTTTGCAAAAAAAATTCTATTTTTCGTAATTTAGAAATTCAAATTTTATTTTCGATCTGTACTTTTTTTTTGACAAAAAAAACAATTTTTCATAATTTCGAAATTTAAATTTTATTTTCGATCTGTACTTTTGTTTTACAAAAAAAATCAATTTTTTCATAATTTGGAAATTTAAATTTTATTTTCGATCAGTACTTTTTTTTACAAAAAAAATCATTTTTTCATAATTTGGAAATTTATATTTTACTTTCGTTCCGTACTTTTGTTTTACAAAAAAAAACCTCAATTTTTCGTAATTTGGAAATTCAAATTTTATTTTCGATCCGTACTTTTGTTTTACACAAAAGAAATCAAGTTTTCATAATTTGAAAATTTAAATTTTATTTTCGATCCAGACTTTTTTTTTACAAAAGAAAATCAATTTTTCATAATTTGGAAATTTATATTTTATTCTCGATACTTACTTTTGTTTTATGAATAAAAACTCAATATTTTGTAATTTCAAAATTTATAATTTATTTTGTATCCGTACTTTTTTTTACCAAAAAAACTCAATTTTTCATAATTTGGAATTTTATATTTTATTCTCGATCCGTACTTTTGTTTTACACAAAAAATAATAAATTTTTCGAAATTTGAAAGTTCAAATTTTATTTTCGATCCGTACTTTTATTTTACACAAAAAAACTCAATTTTTTGTAGTTTTAAAATTTAAATTTTATTTTCGATCTGTACTTTTGTTTTACAAAAAAAATCAATTTTTCATAATTTCAAAATTTAAATTTTATTTTCAATCAGTAGTTTTTTTTTTTTGCAAAAAAAACTCAATTTTTCATAACTTGGAAATTTATGTTTTATTCTAGATCCGTACTCTTTTTTACAAGAAAAAACTCAATTTTTCACAATTTGGAATTTTATATTTTATTCTCTATTCGTACTTTTCTTTTACACAAAAAAAATCAATTTTTCGTAATTTGGAAGTTCAAATTTTATTTTCGATATGTACATATATTTTACACAAAAAAACTCAATTTTTAGTAATTTCGAAATTTATATTTTATTCTTGATCTGTACTCTTGTCTTACAAAAAAAAATTCAATTTTTTATACTTTTGAAATTTATATTTTATTTTCGATGCATACTTTTGTTTTACAAAAAAAGATCAATTTTTCATAATTTGGAAGTTTATATTTTATTCTACATATGTACTTTTGTTTTGCAAAAAAACTCTATTTTTCGTAATTTGGAAATTCAAATTTTATTTTTGATCTGTAGTTTTGTTTTACACTAAAAAACTCAATTTTTCGTAATTTCGAAATTTATATTTTATTCTCGATTCGCACTTTGGTTTTAGAAAAAAAAATTTATAATTTTGAAATTTATATTTTATTTTTTATCCGCACTTTTGTTTTACAAAATAGAATCAAATTTTCATAATTTGGAAATTTATGTTTTATTCTCGATCCGTACTTTTGTTTTACAAAAAAAACAACCTCAATTTTTCGTAATTTGGAAATTCAAATTTTATTGTCGACCCGTTCTTTTTTGTTTTACACAAAAGAAATCAAGTTTTCATAATTTGAAAATTTATATTTTATTTTCGATCCGTACTTTTTTTTACAAAAGAGAATCAATTTTTTGTAATTTCAAAATTTATAATTTATTTTGGATCTGTACTTTTTTTTTACAAAAAAAACTCAATTTTTCATAATTTGGAATTTTATATTTTATTCTCAATCCGTACTATTGTTTTACACAAAAAAAATCAATTTTTCGTAATTTTTGGAAGTTCAAATTTTATTTTCGATCCGTACTTTTGTTTTACATAAAAAAACTCAATTTTTTGTAGTTTTAAAATTGAAGTTTTATTTTCGATCCGTACTTTTGTTTTACAAAAAAAAATCAATTTTTCATAATTAGAAAATTTAAATTTTATTTTCGATCAGTAGTTTTTTTTTTTGCAAAAAAACACTCAATTTTTGATAACTTGGAAATTTATGTTTTATTCTCGATCCGTACTTTTTTTTACAAGAAAAAACTCAATTTTTCACAATTTGGAATTTTATATGTTATTCTCTATCCATACTTTTCTTTTACACAAAAAAAATCAATTTTTCGTAATTTGGAAGTTCAAATTTTGTTTTTGATCTATACATATATTTTACACAAAAAAACTCAATTTTTAGTAATTTCGGAATTTATATTTTATTCTCGATCCGTACTCTTGTCTTACAAAAAAAAAATCAATTTTTTATAATTTTGAAATTTATATTTTATTTTTGATGGATACTTTTGTTTTAAAAAAATTCAATTTTTCATAATTTGGAAATTTATATTTTATTCTACATATGTACTTTTGTTTTGCAAAAAACACTGTATTTTTCGTAATTTGGAAATACAAATTTTATTTTCGATCCGTACTTTTTTTTAGACAAAAAAAACAATTTTTCATAATTTTGAAATTTAAATTTTATTTTCGATCTGTACTTTTGTTTTACAAAAAAAATAATTTTTTTCATAATACGAAAATTTAAATTTTATTTTCGATCAGTACATATATTTTACATAAAAAAACTCAATTTTTAGTAATTTCGAAATTTATATTTTATTCTCGATCCGTAATTTTGTCTTACATAAAAAAATTCAATTTTTTATAATTTTGAAATTTATATTTTATTTTCGATGCATACCTTTGTTTACAAAAAAATCAATTTTTCATAATTTTTATATTTTATTCTACATATGTACTTTTGTTTTGCAAAAAACAACTCTACTTTTTGTAATTTGGAAATTCAAATTTTATTTTCGATCCGTACTTTTTTTTAGAAAAAAAAAACACAGTTTTTCATAATTTCGAAATTTAAATTTTATTTTCGATTTGTACTTTTGTTTTACAAAAAAAAATCATTTTTTCATAATTTGGAAATTTATATTTTATTTTCGTTCCGTACTTTTGTTTTACAAAAAAAACAAGCTCAATTTTTCGTAATTTGGAAATCCAAATTTTATTGTCGATCCGTACTTTTGTTTTACCCAAAAGAAATCAAGTTTTCATAATTTGAAAATTTATATTTTACTTTTGATCTGTACTTTTTCTTACAAAAGAGAATCAATTTTTCATAATTTGGAAATTTATATTTTATTCTCGATACTTACTTTTGTTTTACGCATAAAAACTCAATATTTCGTAATTTCGAAATTTATAATTTATTTTGGATTCGTACATTTTTTTTAGAAAAAAAGACTCAATTTTTCATAATTGGGAATTTTATATTTTATTCTCGATCCGTACTTTTGTTTTACACAAAAAAAAATCAATTTTTCGTAATTTGGAAGTTCAAATTTTATTTTCGATCCGTACTTTTGTTTTTCACAAAAAACTCAACTTTTTGTAGTTTTAAAATTTAAATTTTATTTTCGATCTATACTTTTGTTTTACAAAAAAAAATCAATTTTTCATAATTTGAAAATTTAAATTTTATTTTCGATCAGTATTTTTTTTTTTTTGCAAAAAAAGCCCAATTTTTCATAACTTGGAAATTTATGTTTTATTCTCGATCCGTACTTTTTTTTACAAGAAAAACTCAGTTTTTCACAATTTGGAATTTCATATTTTATTCTCGATCCGTACTCTTGTGTTACAAAAAAAAAATTCAATTTTTTATAATTTTGAAATTTATATTTTATTTTCGATGCATACTTTTGTTTTAAAAAAAATTCAATTTTTCATAATTTGGAAATTTATATTTTATTGTACATATGTACTTTTGTTTTGCAAAAAAACACTCTATCTTTTGTAATTTGGAAATTCAAATTTTATTTTCAATCCGTACTTTTTTTTAGACAAAAAAAACAATTTTTCATAATTTTGAATTTAAATTTTATTTTTGATTTGTACTTTTGTTTTACAAAAAAAATCATTTTTTTCATAATTTGGAAATTTAAATTTTATTTTCGATCAGTACATATATTTTACATAAAAAAACTCAATTTTTAGTAATTTCAAAATTTATATTTTATTCTCGATCCGTACTTTTGTCTTACAAAAAAAATTCAATTTTTTATAATTTTAAAATTTATATTTTATTTTCGATACATACCTTTGTTTTACAAAAAAATCAATTTTTCATAATTTGGAAATTTATATTTTATTCTACATATGTACTTTTGTTTTGCGAAAAACAACTCTGTTTTTGGTAATTTGGAAATTCAAATTTTATTTTCGATCCGTACTTTTTTTTAGACAAAAAAAACACAATTTTTCATAATTTTGAAATTTAAATTTTATTTTCGATCTGTACTTTTGTTTTACAAAAACAAAATCTATTTTTTCATAATTTGGAAATTTAAATTTTTTTTTCGATTAGTACTTTTTTTTACAAAAAAATCATTTTTTCATAATTTGGAAATTTATATTTTATTTTCGTTCCGTACTTTTGTTTTACAAAAAAAACAAGCTCAATTTTTCGTAATTTGGAAATTTAAATTTTATTGTCGATCCGTACTTTTTTTTTACACAAAAGAAATTAAGTTTTCATAACTTCAAAATTTATATTTTACTTTCGATCCGTACTTTTTTTTACAAAATAGAATCAATTTGTCATAATTTGGAAATTTATATTTTATTCTCGATACTTATGTTTGTTTTACGCATAAAAACTCCATATTTCAAAATTTCGAAATTTATAATTTATTTTGGATCCGTACATTTTTTTTAGAAAAAAAGACTCAATTTTTCATAATTCAGAATTTTATATTTTATTCTCGATCCGTACTTTTGTTTTACAAAAAAAAATCAATTTTTCGTAATTTGGAAGTTCAAATTTTATTTTCGATCCGTACTTTTGTTTTACACAAAAAACTCAATTTTTTGTAGTTTTAAAATTTAAATTTTATTTTCGATCTGTACTTTTGTTTTACAAAAAAAAAATCAATTTTTCATAATTTGAAAATTTAAATTTTATTTTCGATCAGTAGTTTTTTTTTTTGCAAAAAAAGCCCAATTTTTGATAACTTGGAAATTTATGTTTTATTCTTGATCCGTACTTTTTTTTACAAGAAAAACTCAATTTTTCACAATTTGGAAATTTAAATTTTATTTTCGATCAGTATATTTATTTTACATAAAAAAAACTAAATTTTTAGTAATTTCGAAATTTATATTTTATTCATGATCCGTACTTTTGTCTTAGAAAAAAAATTCCATTTTTATAATTTTTAAATTTATATTTTATTTTCGATTCATACTTCTATTTTACCAAAAACAAATCAATTTTTTATAATTTGGAAATTTATATTTTATTCTACATATGTACTTTTGTTTTGCAAAAAACACTCTATTTTTCGTAATTTGGAAATTCAAATTTTATTTTCGATCCGTACTTTTTTTTAGACAAAAGAAAACAATTTTTCATAATTTTAAAATTTAAATTTTATTTTCGATCTATACTTTTGTTTTACAAAAAAAATCATTTTTTTCATAATTAGGAAATTTAAATTTTATTTTCGATCAGTATATTTATTTTACATAAAAAAAACTAAATTTTTAGTAATTTCGAAATTTATATTTTATTCTTGATCCGTACTTTTGTCTTAGAAAAAAATTTCCATTTTTATAATTTTGAAATTTATATTTTATTTTCGATTCATACTTCTGTTTTACAAAAAAAATCAATTTTTCATAATTTGGAAATTTATATTTTATTCTACATATGTAGTTTTGTTTTGCAAAAAACACTCTATTTTTCATAATTTGGAAATTCAAATTTTATTTTCGAACCATACTTTTTTTCAGACAAAAAAAAAACAATTTTTCATAATTTCGAAATTTAAATTTTATTTTCGATCTGTACTTTTCTTTTACAAAAAAAACCATTTTTTTCATAATTTGGAAATTTAAATTTTATTTTCGATCAGTACATATATTTTACATAAAAAAAACTCAATTTTTAGTAATTTCGAAATTTATATTTTATTCTCGATCCGTACTTTTGTCTTACAAAAAAAAATTCAATTTTTTATAATTTTGAAATTTATATTTATTTTCGATGCATACTTTTGTTTTACAAAAAGAAATCAATTTTTCATAATTTGGAAATTTATATTTTATTCTACATATGTACTTTTATTTTGCAAAAAACATTATATTTTTCGTAATTTGGAAATTCAAATTTTATTTTCAATCCGTACTTTTTTTAGACAAAAAAAACCCAAATTTTCATAATTTCGAAATTTAAATTTTATTTTTGATCTGTACTTTTGTTTTACAAAAAAAAATCATTTTTTTGATAATTTGGAAATTTAAATTTTATTTTCGATCAGTACATATATTTTCATAAAAAAAACTCAATTTTTAGTAATTTCGAAATTTATATTTTATTCTCGATCCGTACTTTTGTCTTATAAAAAAAATTCAATTTTTTATAATTTTGAAATTTATATTTAATTTCGATGCATATTTTTGTTTTACAAAAAAAAAATCAATTTTTCATAATTTGGAAATTTATATTTTATTCTACATATGTACTTTTATTTTGCAAAAAACATTATATTTTTCGTAATTTGGAAATTCAAATTTTATTTTCAATCCGTACTTTTTTTTAGACAAAACAAACCCAAATTTTCATAATTTCAAAATTTAAATTTTATTTTTGATATGTACTTTTGTTTTACAAAAAAAAATCATTTTTTTGATAATTTGGAAATTTAAATTTTATTTTCGATCAGTACATATATTTTCATAAAAAAAACTCAATTTTTAGTAATTTCGAAATTTATATTTTATTCTCGATCCGTACTTTTGTCTTACAAAAAAAAATTCAATTTTTTATAATTTTGAAATTTATATTTATTTTCGATGCATACTTTTGTTTTACAAAAAGAAATCAATTTTTCATAATTTGGAAATTTATATTTTATTCTACATATGTACTTTTATTTTGCAAAAAACATTATATTTTTCGTAATTTGGAAATTCAAATTTTATTTTCAATCCGTACTTTTTTTTAGACAAAAAAAACCCAAATTTTCATAATTTCGAAATTTAAATTTTATTTTTGATCTGTACTTTTGGTTTACAAAAAAAAATCATTTTTTTGATAATTTGGAAATTTAAATTTTATTTTCGATCAGTACATATATTTTCATAAAAAAAACTCAATTTTTAGTAATTTCGAAATTTATATTTTATTCTCGATCCGTACTTTTGTCTTATAAAAAAAATTCAATTTTTTATAATTTTGAAATTTATATTTATTTTCGATGCATATTTTTGTTTTACAAAAAAAAAATCAATTTTTCATAATTTGGAAATTTATATTTTATTCTACATATGTACTTTTATTTTGCAAAAAACATTATATTTTTCGTAATTTGGAAATTCAAATTTTATTTTCAATCCGTACTTTTTTTTAGACAAAACAAACCCAAATTTTCATAATTTCAAAATTTAAATTTTATTTTTGATATGTACTTTTGTTTTACAAAAAAAAATCATTTTTTTGATAATTTGGAAATTTAAATTTTATTTTCGATCAGTACATATATTTTCATAAAAAAAACTCAATTTTTAGTAATTTCGAAATTTATATTTTATTCTCGATCCGTACTTTTGTCTTATAAAAAAAATTCAATTTTTTATAATTTTGAAATTTATATTTATTTTCGATGCATACTTTTGTTTTACAAAAAAAAATCAATTTTTCATAATTTGGAAATTTATATTTTATTCTACATATGTACTTTTATTTTGCAAAAAACATTATATTTTTCGTAATTTGGAAATTCAAATTTTACTTTCAATCCGTACTTTTTTTTAGACAAAACAAACCCAAATTTTCATAATTTTGAAATTTAAATTTTATTTTTGATCTGTACTTTTGTTTTACAAAAAAAAATCATTTTTTTGATAATTTGGAAATTTAAATTTTATTTTCGATCAGTACATATATTTTACATAAAAAAAACTCAATTTTTAGTAATTTCGAAATTTATATTTTATTCTCGATACGTACTTTTGTCCTACAAAAAAATATTCAATTTTTTATAATTTTGAAATTTATATTTATTTTCGATGCATACTTTTGTTTTACAAAAAAAAATCAATATTTCATAATTTGGAAATTTATATTTTATTCTACATATGTACTTTTATTTTGCAAAAAAAAATTCTCTTTTTTGTAATTTGGAAATTCAAATTTTATTTTCAATCCCTACTTTTTTTTAGATAAAAAAAACACAAATTTTCATAATTTCGAAATTTAAATTTTATTTTCGATCTGTACTTTTGTTTTACAAAAAAAAATCATTTTTTTCATAATTTGGAAATTTAAATTTTATTTTCAATCAGTACCTATATTTTACATTAAAAAACTCAATTTTTAGTAATTTCGAAATTTATATTTTATTCTCGATTCGTACTTTTGTCCTACAAAAAAATATTTAATTTTTTATAATTTTGAAATTTATATTTATTTTCGATGCATACTTTTGTTATACAAAAAAAATCAATTTTTCATAATTTGGAAGTTTATATTTTATTCTATATATGTACTTTTGTTTTGCAAAAAAAAAATTCTATTTTTCGTAATTGGGAAATTCAAATTTTATTTTCAATCTTACTTTTTTTTAGACAAAAAAAACACAAATTTTCATAATATCGAAATTTAAATTTTATTTTCGATCTGAACTTTTGTCTTACAAAAAAAATCAATTTTTTCATAATTTGAAAATTTATATTTTATTTTCGATCCGTACCTTTTTTTACAAAAGAGAATCAATTTTTTTTAATTTGGAAATTTATATTTTATTCTCGATACTTACTTTTGTTTTACGCATAAAAACTTAATATTTCGTAATTTCGAAATTTATAATTTATTTTGGATCCGTACTTTTTTTTAACAAAAAAAACTCAATTTTTCATAATTTGGAATTTTATATTTTATTCTCGATTCGTACTTTTGTTTTACATAAAAAAAATCAATTTTTTGTAATTTGGAAGTTCAAATTTTATTTTCGATCCGTACTTTTATTTTACACAAAAAAACTCTATTTTTTGTAGTTTTAAAATTTAAATTTTATTTTCGATCCGTACTTTTGTTTTACAAAAAAAAATCAATTTTTCATAATTTGAATATTTAAATTTTATTTTCAATCAGTAGTTGTTTTTTGCAAAAAAAACTCAATTTTTGATAACTTGGAAATTTATGTTTTATTCTCGATCCGTACTTTTTTTTACAAGAAAAAACTCAATTTTTCACAATTTGGAATTTTATATTTTATTCTCTTTCCGTACTTTTCTTTTACACAAAAAAAAATTAATTTTTTGTAATTTGGAAGTTCAAATTTTATTTTCGATCTGTACATATATTTTACACAAAAAAACTCAATTTTTAGTAATTTTGAAATTTATATTTTATTCTCGATCCGTACTCTTGTCATACAAAAAAAATTCATTTTTTTATAATTTTGAAATTTATATTTTATTTTCGATGAATACTTTTATTTTACAAAAAAAAAATCAATTTTTCATAATTTGGAAATTTATATTTTATTCTACATATGTACTTTTTTTGTGCAAAAAAAATCTCTATTTTTCGTAATTTGGAAATTCAAATTTTATTTTCGATCCGTACTTTTTTTTAGAAAAAAAAACACAATTTTTCATAATTTCGAAATTTAAATTTTATTTTTGATCTGTACTTTTGTTTTACAAAAAAAATCAATTTTTTGATAATATGGAAATTTAAATTTTATTTTCGATCAGTATTTTTTTGTTACAAAAAAAGTTATTTTTTCATAATTTGGAAATTTATATTTTATTTTCATTCTGTACTTTTGTTTTACAAAAAAAAAACCTCAATTTTTCGTAATTTGGAAATTCAAATTTTGTTTTCGATCCGTACTTTTGTTTTACACAAAAGAAATCAACTTTTCATAATTTGAAAATTTATATTTTATTTTCGATCCGTACATTTTTTTGACAAAAGAGAATCAATTTTTCATAATTTGGAAATTTATATTTTATTCTCGATAATTACTTTTGTTTTATGCATTAAAAACATAATATTTTGTAATTTCGAAATTTATAATTTATTTTGGATTCGTAATTTTTTTTTACAAAAAGAACTCAATTTTTCATAATTTGGAATTTTATATTTTATTCTCGATCCGTACTTTTGTTTTACACAAAAAAAATCAATTTTTCGTAATTTGAAAGTTCAAATTTTATTTTCGATTTGTACATATATTTTACATAAAAAAACTCAAATTTTAGTAGTTTCGAAATTTATATTTTATTCTTGATCTGTACTCTTGTCTTACAAAAAAAAATTCAATTTTTTATAATTTTGAAATTTATATTTTATTTTCGATGCATACTTTTGTTTTAAAAGAAATTCAATTTTTCATAATTGGAAAATTTATATTTTATTCCACATATGTACTTTTGTTTTGCAAAAAAAAACTCTATTTTTCGTAATTTGAAAATTCAAATTTTATTTTCGATTCGTACTTATTTTTGAAAAAAAAAAACAATTTTTCATAATGTTGAAATTTAAATTTTGTTTTCGTTCTGTGCTTTTGTTTTACAAAAAAAAATCATTTTTTTCATAATTTGGAAATTTAAATTTTATTTTCGATAAGTACATATATTTTACATAAAAAAACTCAATTTTTAGTAATTTCGAAATTTATATTTTATTCTCGATCCGTACTTTTTTCCTACAAAAAAAGATTCAATTTTTTATAATTTTGAAATTTATATTTATTTTTGATGCATACTTTTGTTTTACAAAAAAAATCAATTTTTCATAATTTGGAAATTTATATTTTATTCTACATATGTACTTTTGTTTTGCAAAAAAAAGTTCTATTTTTCGTAATTTGGAAATTCAAAATTTATTTTCGATCCGTACTTTTTTTTAGACAAAAAAAATCAATTTTTTCATAATTTGGAAATTTAAATTTTATTTTCGATCAGTACTTTTTTTTTACAAAAAAAATCATTTTTTCATAATTTGAAAATTTATATTTTATTTTCGATCCGTACTTTTTTTTTTACAGAAGAGAATCAATTTTTCATAATTTGGAAATTTATATTTTATTCTCGATACTTACTTTTGTTTTATGCATAAAAACTCAATATTTCCTAATTTCGAAATTTATAATTTATTTTGGATTCGTACTTTTTTTTTAAAAAAAAAAACTCAATTTTTCATAATTTGGAATTTTATATTTTATTCTCGATCCGTACTTTTGTTTTACACAAAAAATGATCAATTTTTTGAAATTTGGAAGTTCAAATTTTATTTTCGATCCGTACTTTTGTTTTACAAAAAAAAACTCTATTTTTTGTAGTTTTAAAATTTAAATTTTATTTTCTATCCGTACTTTTGTTTTACAAAAAAAAAATCAATTTTTCATAATTTGAAAATTTAAATTTTATTTTCGATCAGTAGTTTATTTTTTCAAAAAAAAGCTCAATTTTTCATAATATAGAAATTTATGTTTTATTCTCGATCCGTACTTTTGTTTTACAAGAAAAAACTCAATTTTTCACAATTTGGAATTTTATATTTTATTCTCTATCCGTACTTTTGTTTTACACAAAAAAGATCAATTTTTCGTAAATTGGAAGTTCAAATTTTATTTTCGATCTGTACATATATTTTACACAAAAAAACTCAATTTTTAGTAATTTCGAAATTTGTATTTTATTCTCGATATGTACTTTTGTTTAACAAAAAAAAATTCAATTTTTAATAATTTTGAAATTTATATTTTATTTTCGATGCATACTTTTGTTTTACAAAAAAAATCAATTTTTCATAATTTGGAAATTTAAAAGAATTTATGTGAAAATGTTGTTTTTCTCGAAAACTTGTTTTCTTCGATTCTTTTACAAAGATAGTTTTATGGGGTCCTAGACTTTTCTTGGGAATATAACCAAGACCAGCTTTACTAGAGCTCCCCCTATATGTACTCAACATATTTTCAAGATTTTGTCTTGAATCTAGAAAATTATTTAAAGTCTTCCCGAGTTTTAAAATTTTATTTTCGAGTTGAATACAATTTTCACAGGGTTTGATCACTTCTTTATTTTTCGATATAGATTTAAATTTTTCGAAATCATTTTTCAAACCTTCATTTCCCTTCTCCACAAGACTTAGTTTATTTTCTAAAGCATGAAAATTTTGTTTCAAAACTGAATGCTTTTTAATCAATTTATTAAAATTCATATAAAGATTTTCATACTCTGCATGTAATTCATCATATTCATTTTCAGAGTTAGTAGAGCTTACCTTTGACGTGGCTTCATCTTCACTGTTTGCCACTAATCACAAATTTGCTTCTTCCTCTCTATCACTGTCATCTATCGAACTTTCAGAGGTTGTCGATTCATTATCCTCCCATGCAATGTATGCCTTCTTTTTGTATGGTTTGAAGGGCTTCTTCGATTTCTTCTTTTCCTTTTCCTTGTCTTCCTTTTTGGTATAGGGACAGTCTGATTTTATATGACCAAATCGATTGCATCCGTAGCATTTGTAGTTCGTTGCTTGGTCATTTTCTTTCTTTGTAGATCGACTCTTTTTCCTGTTCTTCATGAACCTGGAAAATCGTTTTACCATTAAGGAAATATCACTATCGGAAAACTCACCTTCGATGTCATCTTTCGATTTCTCGGCTTTGAATGCAATGTTTTTTATTTTAACATTGTCTTCTCCATCTTTTAACCTCTGAAGCTCCATCTCATGTTCTCTCAACTTTCCAAACAAAGTTGCTACGTTCATCTTCGTCAAGTCTTTAGACTCTGATATGACAGTGACTTTCGGTTGCGAATTTCTATCGAGAGACTTTAGAATCTTGGTGTTTGTTAAATAAAGACGGCAGTGTAAAAACCAAGAGGGGGGGTGAATTGGGTTTTTAAAGAAATTTTCTCTTTTAAATAAATTTTCAGGTTTTGAAAAACTTTCAAAAACTTGGATGTGAATTTTTCCAATCCTTTGATTAACGCTGTTGGGATTAGCAATTGTAATAATGATCCACAATTAAAAGATAAAGAGAAAAAGAAAGAACACAGAGATTTATACTGGTTCGGATTAAGCCAATCCTACATCCAGTTCCCAACCACCACAAATTCGTGATGATTTTCCCCACTATCTTTAATTGAAATTACAAACACCAATTCATGCAATAACAAGAAAAGATAAACGGAAACACCTCCTCAGACACACTAAGGATGAAACACCTCCCCAGACACACTAAGGATGAAACCCACCTCTCTTGACACACAAGAGATGAAACACCTCCTTAGAACAGATCCAAGGGATGAATTTTCCCTTACTGAAAACGAGTAAAAGAATACACCGAAATGTGCTTGGATAGAAAGCTTAAGCACAATGATCACCACTTCCAAAGACTTGATCAAACTGAAGAGAGTAGGAAAGCGGCTTTGAAAGCTAAGGCGCAGAAACACTTTGAATATTTTGTGTTTGTTCAAATGTGTAAAACCTAAGACATTCTCTTTCATTTTATAATTCGAAAAAGCTCCAAAGTTTCCATTCTTAGGTTGATTTAAAATTAATTTCGCAAAAACGACTCATTTAATCGATTATATTAAAAGCTTAATCGATTATATCATGTTTAAAAACTGGAAAACAAATATCATCTGATTTAATCGATTAGATTAAGGCCATAATCGATTAGATTAAGGCCATAATCGATTATATTAACCCAGAATCAATATAATCGATTATCAAAGACACTTAATCGATTATTTTGCTCGTTAAACAGTTTTAATTCAAATTTTAAGTTAAATAATCGATTATCTACGTATGGTAATCGATTAAAAGCGTAGAAAAACATTTTTGCGAGAAAACACCTTGCTCTCTTGTTTGGGAAGGTCTTGAATGGGATTTATGACTTACTCTTTTTATCCAACACCCAAAGCAGAGACCTTCTACCTTTGATCCTTGACTCTTGAGAAAATCTTCATCAATCTTCTCTCTTGAAAGCTTTGAAAGCTCTTTATGCCTTTCCTTTCTTATCAAGCAACCTTCCTTTGTGAGATGGCACAAGTCTTTAATGTTGATTGAAACTTCCTAAAAACTTCATCATCAAAACTGTAGGTCTCCATAAAGCTACTGGACTTGAAATATGCCAACAATCTCCCCCTTTTTTATGATGATAAAAAGAAACCTAGAGACTTGTGATAATATCCTGAAAATCTTGAAAATAATGTATGGATATCTCCATCATAAATATTAGTCCACAAAGGAAATAAAATAGGCAGTCATATAGCATTTAAGTTTCAATTTGAATTTTGAAAAAGAGATTTCAAGGAATTAATGAGTGGAAATTATTTCTAAAAACTCCCCCTTAAACTATGCTCTTAATTGTTTAAGCTATATAAGGCACTTATTTGAATTATTTCCTAAAGTTCCCTTGAAATTAATTGTCTTAAAAGCTATATTAACTAGACAGATTTTCAATCATGACAAATATTTTCTCCCCCTTTATTTTTATCATTTTTCAAAAAGATTACATTTTCAGAGATAATTACAGCAGAAGCAAATTAATACACAGAAAATAATAGAGAGAAAAAATACAGCAGCTGGAAAATAATGAAGAACAGGCTAAGGAAAAGTGAACTTGTAGCCTATTCAGTTTCTTCACTATTTTCTTCATCTTCCTCAACATTGGCTGGTTGTTTGCCTCTTGAGGATGTTGTATTATCTTCTTCAGGAGATAATTCTTCAATGTTCATCTTTCTTTCAACTCTATACATCCTTCCATTAAGCCTTGAGAGTTGATGAGAAAGGCCTTGAAATTCCTTGGAGTGAAGATTCATCATAGAATCCATTCTTGATATGAGAAGCTCTTCCACTGATCCTGGTTGAGGTTGAAATTGAGGTGGAGGTTGAGGTTGGTCTTCATCATCTTCTTCCATGGCAGCCGCTCCTTCTTCTCTTTGGGTAAACCTGTTGCCTTGTTCTATGAGGCCCATATGCCTTAGAACATTTTTGCCAATTTTGCTATTGCTTAGCAAAATCTGTTTATTCTCCCCTTCAAGATCAACACCTTTGTATTCTAGAATCTTAGAAATGAACACAGCATAGGGTAATGCAAAAGAGGAAAGCCTAATGGCTTTAAACATATTATCAAGGACAATTGAGGGCCAATCTATGCTCACATTATTAAGGAATCCATACATTAGAAGGATGTCTTCCTTAGTAAGTTGGGCATGATTAGTGCCTCTTGCAACTAAAATCCAAACAATAACATAATGCAGCATTCTTTCATTTAACTTTACATTACCAACTTTATACAAGTTCTCAACTTGTAGGTTAGGATCCTTGCGAGAATTTTCACGAATTCTACCAACTTGTTGAAGTCCTCAAAGCCATATGTGATGTTTATGCCTTGAGTTGAGAGACCAGCTACATTGTTCCACAAATCTTCATCAAAGAAGATCCTTACACCTTTCACTTTGGTGCTTGGGCTGGCTGTCCTTGATGTCAAGTTCATGTAGAACACTCTAACCAAATCTGGATAGAATGCCCCTTCCATCTCCACAAATTGTTGTAGTCCACTTCCTACTAAAAATTCCTGAAATTGAAAACCATGAGATCTAAAAAATTCACAAGACAAGAATTTAGGGGTAAGAATTTTTCTATCCTTCCACTTGTTAACAAATCCAATTTGCAGATCCTCATCTGAAATCCAACCAGCTAGAGTTGGAGGTCTCCTTTCTTGAGAAGTCATTGGCTCCTTGCCCTTTCTCCTTGATGGCATCTTCCTTCTTCTTTGATCAGCCATTGTTGTGATATAAAAGACAAGAGAAATTTCACAACAAGATAATAGAATAACAAAGACAGCACAGAGAATTAAAATTCGCACAAGACAGCAAATAACAGCAGAAACAGCAAGAGTGAGAGAGAGAGTGAGTAAGTCACTTTGATTATCAAACCAGCTATTTATAGAATGAAATCCGGGTCATAAAACGTTGATTTAATGAAAATATATCTGTTGGGGACGAATATAGCCGTTTAAAAAAGACAAAACACGTGAAAACATGGCCAACGTTCGAAAATCAGATTTGCAGAAAAACACAGAACGGTGCATTTAATCGATTATATTCTCATTTAATCGATTATTTGCCTTCAAAAATATTCCAGAAAACGAAAACCCAGAAATTTAATCGATTATGTGCATTCCTTAATCGATTAAATTGCTCCCCAGCGATTTAATCGATTATGTCATAAACTTAATCGATTATGTTTGAAAACATTTTCATAAACACCGCGTTTAATCGATTAATACACGAAACCTAATCGATTAAATACGTAAATTTTCGTAAAACGCTGAAATAACATCAAAATTACCAACAATACTTACCTGGATCCTTTCTAAGCTCATAAAATCTTACTTGAGATAAAAGATTGGTAAATATGCCAACTCGTTGATATTTTTGCTTCCTTTCATAAACTTGATCACTTGTTGTTTCAACACAGAAGAGGCCTTTTTGAAATTGGAACCAGCCTGCAATATAAACAAGAAAAATTCTGGTTCCCTAAAATTACTTATTAGGGTCCTTATAGGTTAGAAACAAATTTTCCTTTGGGAACCCATTTGTATTTCCCATTAGGAACACTATAACGTTTAATATTGCACCTATTAACAGAATGACCTTTATGCATACAGTAGAAACATGTAGGAACGTTTGTTCTTCTTGAAACATATGCATTTTTATAAAACTTCTTGTTAGAATCATTTTGTTTAAAGGAATTAGGATTTTCAAAAAACTGATTTGAATTAGACGATTCTCCTTTCACAAAAACAGTTTTTGTAGGTTTATGATTATACCTGAAATTGTAACCAAGACCTGCTTTTTCATATAAACCTTTTTGCACTTTCAAAACATTATTTAAATTTTTATTACCCGTTGTGATGTTTGAAAGAGACGTTTCAAGATAAGAAACCTTGTTTGCAAGAACGCTACAATTTTCGCAAATAGGAATTTTGGTTTTGCATTTGCAAGGAATTTTTGCTGTTTCCAAATCATCTTTCAAAACGATTTTCTCTTGTTCCAAATCTGAAATTTTCTTTTCAAGACTCTTTGATGAGCCCCTGATCACAAATAAAGAAGAGGAGCGTCCAAGGAGGATTACTAGAAGCATGATAAGAAGGGACACTTCCTCCTCTCCCCTTTTATTTAGCCTTTTTAGCATTTCTATTAGTTGTTAAATATTTTCTAAACTCATGTTTTTTTTGGGTTTTGCAGGATTGCTTTTGACACCCTTCTACAAGTAGAGCCTTGTTTGGAGCAAAGGAGCACTTGGGCTTGAGGCCCAAGTTTGGGACATCCAAGGGGTGGTGAAGAAGTCAATCTTGACCTTCTAGAACCCTTGGAAAACGTCCTCTCATCATCCCAATCATTGGCAACCCGTTTTTTGTGCCCTACCTTCTAGAATGTGTGAGTCTTGGCCACCAAGAGTGGAATATGCTTAGGAATCTTTTCCAATGTAATTCCCTCTAAGTCCCCACCCCAACTCTATATAAGGAGGCCTCTCATTCTTGTAAAAGGGTTGAACATTAATGAAATAGAGAGCATTCTTGCATAGCCTAGAGCTTGTGTTGTGTTCTTGGGTGTTCTTCCCCCTCTTGGAGTCTTATCTTGAGCCTTGGCTCAAGTGGCGGCTAACACCACTCATCTTGGGTTGGACCATCCCCCAAGTGGCGTGTAGCACTCCATTCCCCTCCCCTTCTCTCAATCTCTTCCTCCATTATTGTTTCATGTTCTTTACTTTCATGCTCTTTAATTTCCAGCACTTTACTTTCATGTCATTTACTCTTATGTCTTTATGATTCAAGCCTTGTCTTAATTTGTGTTGGCTGGATTTTATGTTTTGTTATTCCCTTCTCCTCTTGAGCTCCTTGTGAAGTGAACCTTCACACTTAGATAACCTCCGGGATTATCTTCGTGTCCAGTGGGAATCTTCCTTGAGGCTTTCCTCCTAATTGACATTCCATCAAACACCTTATGTGCTAAATATTAAAATGAACCCTTATCATTTGGTAATCAGAGCTTTGGTTTAATTTTCATGCTTATAAGGTGTTTGTCTTCTTGTTTCATCCATATATTATTGGTAGCTTGTGCAAATTGTGAATCCATGACAAAATCTATCCAAAACTGGTTCCATAACTAATTTTCGTCAAAAAAATCTGCACCTAATTCTGGAATTGTGGCTTGCTGTTTTTGGTTTTACATGCTTAATTTTCATGCCAAAATGATCCAACATGAAGTATGTTGAGTGTGTGCATGAATACTAGTCATAGAACTCAAGTTTGGACTAGTTTTTGCATGAAAGCTACATGTTTGATCATATGCTTGAGTCAAGTTTAGAGTCTTTTTGTGTTGCTTTCCCTTTGCTTGAGTCACATGTCATATAATTTTCCCCTTTGAGTTTTCTTATCCTTGTTTCCAATACTTGAACATGTTTGATAAAATGTTTAGCTAAAATTGCATGTAACTTGAATTGATTGGTTGAACCTAAACATAGGAACTAAGTGCTTCATAATCATCTACAACCATTGCAAGTGTGTATGTTAAGTCTAGAATCAATTAAAGAACATTGAGAAGAGCTAAAAAAATTACCAAGGTCATGAGCTATATATGCTGTTTTGAAAAGAAAAATTGCAAGAAAAAAGTGACCAAGTGCATGATTCTAGAATTTAACTACATGGTTGTATGCTTAAGGATGAGTATGACAAATTAGTACCATCATTTGTAGGATCCTAATCTTCTTGTTATGTGTGGTTTGCTGGAAAAATTTTCTGCATGTTCTAAGTGTTTCCATTGAGTTTTCTTTCAAGCTTTTCTCTTTTATAATCTCTTGTTAAGTTGATTGTATTTTCCTTAGTGTGCCTCTTTCTTGTTTTGAACTTTTCTTGCTTTATCTTTAGGAAATTCTATAAGTTTTGTCTTTGAAGTTTTCTTTCTTGTTTCTTGAGTGTGGTGGCTGAACATCCTTCATTTGAGTCCACTCAAGATTAAAAGTTCACCATTAAGGGTTGGAACACTCTTGATACACAAGAGAGTTGAGTGAAACATACCATCAATCTTTGGGAAGTTAGCCAAACACTTTGAGAGTTATATTTTTTTTGTTTCCTTTCTAACCATTAAATCTTTTTTTTTTTGGCCTTTGTCTAGTTGTTTTTGGTTATTTTATTTTTGTTTGTAGGAATCATGTCTTCCACATCTTCTCCTATCTCACGCGAGGGAGCCAAAGAGAAGAGCATCACCTTGGAGGCCCAACTCAAGTCCCAAAATGAATTGCCTCTCATGGAGTTGCTAAGGGAGATGGAAATCTCAAGAAAAGAAAGTGAAAGACACTTGAGAGAGACCATTGAAAGACTTGAGCAAGAGAAAGCCGAAAGGGAGAGAAGGCGGGCTCATTCCCCACCTAGCTACAATGGAGAGGAAGAAGAAGATTGGGGCTACTATGGAAGAAGGAGGGCTAGGCGCAACACCCCTCAAAGGAAGCCCAACCACAACATCAAAATTCCCAAATTCTATGGAGACAACAATCCGGATGTCTACTTGGAGTGGGAAGCAAAAGTAGAGCAATTAATGAATGTGAACCCTCTTGAGGGACAAGAACAAGTTGATGTAATAGTGGTAGAATTTGAGGGTTATGCCATGACATGGTGGCATAAAGTTTGTATGGATAATTACCAAGGGCCACCCGCGGCCTCTTGGATGGACATTAAACATTTGATGCGCGCTAGATTTGTTCCTTCCTTCTATAGGAGGGAGCTCCTTTTGAAGCTCCAACGGCTTCAACAAGGAAATTTATGTGTGGATGATTACTTTAAATTGTTGGAGTCTTTATTGCTTAAGGCTGGTTTGCATGATGAAACTAATGAGGCCAAGGTAGCTAGGTTTGTTAGTGGCTTGAGGAGAGACATCCAAGACTTAGTAGAATTGTATGAGTACTCCTCCATTGAAAATGTTTTACACCTTGCACTAAAAATTGAATCTCAACTCAAAAGAAAAGATAGTGCAAGGAGGGGTCACTCAAACAATGACTATTATAGCTCTTCTTGGAAGGATAGGAACAAAGAAAAGCATGATAGTAAGCCTTCCAAGTCTCACCAAGACTCCACTTCTAGGAGCCATCCGGCTAGGGGCACTCCCAACCCCTCCAATTCCCAAAGGTCAAGTTCAATCAAATGTTTTAAATGCTTAGGGTATGGGCACATTGCTTCAAATTGCCCCACTAATAGAACCATGACCTTGAGGGAAAATGGTGAGGTTGAGAGTGAACATTCCTCTCCCCCTTCCCCTTCAAGAGAGAACTCCTCCCATTCTTCCTCTAGTGATGAAGAGGTTAAGCCTTGTGAGGGAGATTTGTTGATAGTGAGGCGCATGTTGGGACAAGTTCAAAAGGAACTTGATAGCTCCCAAAGAGAAAATATTTTCCACACCAGGTGCCTCATTAACAACAACCTTTGCTCACTCATCATTGATGGAGGAAGTTGTGTCAATGTGGCTAGCACAAGGGTGGTAGACAAACTTAGTTTACCTACCATTCCTCATGCCAAGCCCTACAAGCTCTCATGGCTTAGTGAGGATGGTGAGATTGAGGTAAATAAACAAGTCCTTATTAACTTCTCAATAGGGACTTATGAGGATGAGGTACTTTGTGATGTTGTACCTATGGAAGCAACCCACATTCTTTTGGGTAGGCCATGGCAATTTGATAAACAAACCTTCCATGATGGCCTTACCAACAAATTTTCTTTAGCTTCCATGGTAAGAAGATCACATTAGCACCCTCTCCCCTCAAGAAGTTAGTGAGGACCAAAAGAAAATGAAAAAAAAGAGAAAAGAAGAAAAGAAGGAAAAAGAAAAAGCAAGCAAGGAGGCCAAGGAAAAGGGCATCATGATCTCCCACAAGGGAGTTAAGAAGGTGATGCTTACCAATAAACCCATGTATGTAGCTTACCCTACCTTAGGGTCATCTCCATCTTTTTATGAATCCTCAAGTTGTTCTAGGAGATTGGAATTAGTCTTGGATGACTTCAAAGATGTTTTTCAAGAGCCTCCTAAGGGGTTACCATCTCTAAGAGGAATTGAACACCAAATTGATTTCATTCCAGGGTCATCCTTGCCTAATAGGCCAGCCTATAGAACTAACCCTGAGGAATCTAAGGAGATTCAAAAGCAAGTAGAGGAATTAATGGATAAAGGGTGGGTGCAAAATAGCATGAGTCCATGTGCTATGCCAGTGATTCTTGTCCCCAAAAAGGATGGGAGTTGGCGCATGTGCATAGATTGTAGGGCTATAAACAACATAACCATCAAGTATAGGCACCCTATCCCAAGACTTGATGACTTGCTAGATGAGCTACATGGTGCCACCATATTTTCTAAGATTGACTTGAAGAGTGGTTATAATCAAATAAGAATCAAAGAAGGAGATGAATGGAAAACTGCCTTCAAGACAAAGCTTGGATTATATGAGTGGTTGGTCATGCCCTTTGGGCTAACTAATGCACCAAGTACCTTCATGCGGCTAATGCATCATGTGCTTAGGCCCTTTATAGGCAAGTTTGTTGTGGTTTATTTTGATGATATTTTAATATATAGTTTGTCTATAGAAGAGCACATGCATCATGTGAGAAGGGTGCTTGAGACCCTTAGGAAAGAGACTTTGTATGCTAATAGAGAGAAGTGCATTTTTGGCATGGATCATGTAATCTTCCTAGGGTTTGTGGTGAGCTCCAATGGAGTTCAAGTAGATGAAGAAAAAGTGGCAGCTATTAGGGATTGGCCAACTCCTAGGAGTGTGAGTGAGGTGAGAGAGTTTTCATGGGTTGGCTAGTTTCTATAGGAGGTTTGTAAAAGACTTTAGCACCATAGCTGCCCCTTAAGTGAAATAGTGAAGAAGGATGTGGGCTTCAAATGGGGCATTGATCAAGCAAAGGCCTTTGCTAGTTTGAAAGAAAAGTTGATCAATGCACCACTTTTAGCACTACCCAACTTCACCAAGTCATTTGAGGTTGAGTGTGATGCCTCTAATGTAGGTGTTGGGGCTGTCTTACTTCAAGAAGGCCACCCCATAGCCTACTTTAGTGAGAAGCTTAAGGGTAGTCATCTCAACTACTCCACCTATGACAAGGAGTTGTATGCCCTTATGAGAGCTTCGCAAACTTGGCAACATTATCTTCTTCCAAAGGAATTTGTGATCCATAGTGATCATGAGTCCCTTAAATTTTTGAAAGGCCAAAGCAAGCTTAGCAAGAGACATGCTAGGTGGGTAGAATTCATAGAACAATTCCCTTATGTGATCAAACATAAGCAAGGGAAGAGTAACATAGTGGCGGATGCCTTATCTAGGCGCCACACTTTGCTCACTCTTCTTGAAACTAAATTTCTTAGTTTTGATCACATTAAGGAATTGTATCCTCATGATGATGACTTCTCTATAATCTACAGTGAATGCTCCAAAGGGGGTTACAAAGACTTCTACATACACCAAGATTATCTTTTCAAGGGTAGAAGGCTTTGCATACCCAAGGGGTCCTTAAGAGCATCACTAGTGAAAGAGTCTCATGAGGGAGGTTTAATGGGACATTTTGGGGCTTCTAAGACTCTAGACATTTTGAATGAACATTTCTTTTGGCCACACATGAGAAAGCATGTAGAGAAACATTGTGAGAATTGCATCACATGCAAGAAGGCCAAGTCTAGAGCCCAACCCTATGGACTCTATACCCCTTTGCCTATCCCTACTTTGCCTTGGATAGACATATCCATGGATTTTGTGCTTGGGCTTCCAAGGACAAAGAAGGGAAAGGATTCTATCTTTGTGGTAGTGGACCGTTTTTCAAAAATGGCTCATTTTATTCCATGCCACAAAGATGATGATGCATGCTTAGTTGCAAATCTCTTCTTTAAGGAAGTTGTTAGGCTGCATGGGTTGCCTAGGACCATTGTATTTGATAGAGATACAAAGTTCTTAAGCCACTTTTGGAGGACCTTATGGGGGAAAATTGGCACTAAACTCCTCTTTTCTACCACTTGCCACCCTCAAACTGATGGTCAAACTGAGGTGGTCAATAGAACTTTGTCTCAACTCTTGAGATGCATGATCTCCAAGAACCCTAGGGAGTGGGAAGATCTTCTTGTTGGACTTGAAGACTTGGTTTCAAGTGGATTTGATGTCTCCAACCACCTTTAATGATGAAGATGTTGGTGCTTGAAGAATGAAGAATTTGTCTTAGGATTAGAGAGTCTTAGGTTGTGTGGTAAGATGCATTTCAATCTATCTTGGTCTTAGTCTTGGAGTTTAAAATGTTTTGAAATGTTTTAAAAAGGTTTTAAAATGATTTCAAAGGTTTAACTGATTTTTAACTGGTTAAAAATATGATTTCAACTAGTTAATCTGTTCTTCGTTTTTCAAGGCTTTGTATTTGGGAAATTTTAGCTAACTGTTTTCGAAATTTAAACCAGTTAAAATCCTGGTAGCTTTGTTTCAGGAATTCCAGTTTTCTGGAATAGCTAGTTAAAGCGAGATTTCAAGCGGCGATTTCAAGTTCCGAGAAAAAGGTGCTCCTTTGGAAAATTGGTTTTAATGAAAACAACCAGGCTAAAACACGATTTCAACCGACTATTTCTGCGAGAATCGGTTTTAACGAGTTTTCTATATATATCTTGAAACTCAAAGAACTAAGTGACGAAACATTTTCTAAAGAACCCATTGGGCAAGAACGTTCCTATTACACTCTAAAACATTTTGCTAATCACTCCAAGGCGATCAAGATTCAATTGAGTGCGAATCAAATCAAGAAGTGCATGCTCTGTTTTTCGTTCTTGCTTGATGCTCTGTTTTTCGTTTACGCATTGAAGAACTCCGAGGTTTATTCAATCTTTTTGTGTGTGTTGGTTAGGCTGCATGTTCGTATCTTAATCGGGGTGATTAAGAGATCTTGTAATAGGGTTTTACAGGTGTTTAGAAGTCTTGTAGGGTTCAAGACTTGGTGCAGCTTTCGGTTTCGGTTTTGCATGTAGTGTTCATGTAAAAGCTGGTTTTTAGTGAATTGATTGAATTTGTTTGTTTAGGAAGCTGGATGTAGCCTTTGTTGAAAGGTGAACCGAGTATAAATCTGTTGTGTTGTTCTTCTTCCCTTTAACTCTTTCCATTCGGTAGTTGAAGTTTGAATTGAAATTGAATTTGGTATATGATCAATTGATTAAGAGCATTTCAAGAACCTATAAAAGCTGGTTTAAATCTTCAATTCGAATCTGGTTTTTCATAATTGGGCATTGGGTTTCGAAAATCTTTGAAAGTTTAATTCACCCCCCCCTCTTAAACTCAGCCATTTATTCCAACAATTGGTATCAAGAGCTGGTTCTTGAAAAATATTCAAGTTTTACGAAAAATTTCAAACATGGTTGAAGGAAAATTGCCTTTTGCGGAGGGTGCTTCTATAAACAGGCCACCTATGTTTTACGGGGTAAACTATCCATTTTGGAAAGTGAGAATGAAGATTTTCATTGAATCAATTGATATAGGGATTTGGAATGCTATAGTCAATGGACCAGTATATCCCTAAAGAAGAGAAACCATGGGAAAGTTTAAATGCTTGATGAACAAAAGAAAGTGCAATATGATTGTAAAGCAAAGAACATCATTACATCTGCACTTAATCTTGATGAATTCTTTCGTGTTTCACGGTGTTCCAATGCTAAAGAGATGTGGGAAGTGTTGGAGGTTACTCATGAAGGAACAGTGATGTTAAGAGAGCAAGAAAGCATACTTTAATCCAAGAGTATGACATGTTCGAGAATGCTTCCTGGAGAAGCTGTTTCGAGATGTGCAAAAGAGGTTTACACACATTATAAACCATCTGATCGGCCTTGGAAAAGTGTTTGAGAAAGAGGAGCTGAACATCAAAGTGCTTGAAATGTTTGGATCGAAGTTGGCAACCCAAAGTTACTGACAATTTACTGAATCAAGGACTTGTCAACAATGAGTGTTGCTGCACTTTTTGGAAAGCTAAGGGAACATGAGCTTGAGTTGAATAGACTTGCTGAACAAGAAGACAATGACAAGAAAAAGAAAGGGCTTGCCTTGAAGACTTTGGTTCACAAAGAGGAGAATAGTGAGGATGAAGGACATGGAGGAAGTGATGCAGAAAATCTGAACCTCTTAGTTAGAAAGTTCAACAAGTTCTTGAAATACAAGAACAAAGACTACAAGAACAAGAGGTATAATAAAAAATCTGATTTAGCTTCTTCTAACTTTACTTGTTTTGGTTGTGGAAAACGAGGGACATATTAAGGCTGAATGTCCATACTCACAAAACAAAGAGAGAAATGGAGAAAAGAAGCATGAAAGATCATTCAAAACCAAGAAGGCTTACATAGCATGGGATGAGAATGATATCTCCTCTAGTGATTCTTCAAGTGATGATGAAAGAGCCAATCTTTGTCTTATGGCTAATTGTGATACAGCAAGTAGTGTAAGTTCCTCCACTACTCAAAATGGTCTTCCTTATGATCAGTCTGCTGCAAAATTTTCTGGAATTGCATGAAGAGGCTAATAAGGTTGCTTGTTCTAACAATAGGCTTAAAGGTATGAACAATTGGCTAGAGAACAAGGTGAAAGAGCTAGAGAAAGAGCTGGAAAATTCAAAAACTGATTTTGAAAATCTGGAAATGATTTACAAGGTTTCAAGTTGCAATGATGAACATGCTTTGGAAAAATCTGCACAAGCTACGAGAACTTTAGAAAATCAAATTGAGTATTTGAACAAATCTCTAGCTAAATTCACCATGGGAAGAGCCAACTTGGATACACTTTTAGAATTTAAAAATTGTGTAACGAATAAAGCTGGACTTGGATTTAAAAATGGTTTTCAAAAGAAACAAAAGGCTTATAGAAATTTCTTTTCACATAGAAAACCGTCCAGCACTTCATCCATTACTTGCTTCTATTGTATGAACAAGGGACATACTTCAAAATCATGCAAAATCAGAAAATTTGGTGTTCCTAGTGGTCAATTTATTTGGAAGCCAAAATGTGGTAGAAAGGTTATTAACTTTGTTGGACCCAAATTGATGTGGGTACCAAATTCTCTCCATTGATTGTGTTTTGCAGGTGTTCTTGAAGGCCAAGGAATCATTGTGGTATCTAGACAGTGGCTGTTCAAGGCACATGTGTGGTGACAAAAGGAAGTTTGTCAAACTCACCTTGAAAAATGGAGGTTTTGTCACATATGGAGATAATAATAAAGGGAAAATCCTTGGAAGTGGTGATGTTGGTAACATTTCTTCAATCCTCATTGAAAACGTGTTATATGTTGAAGGTTTGAAGCATAATCTTCTTAGTATTAGCCAGCTATGTGATAAAGGTTTTAGAATCACTTTTGAATCAAATCATTGCAAGATCCTTGAGAAAAATTCTGATAAAATCTGCATGTTAGGCAAGAGAATTGAAAACATTTATATGCTTGATCTTGATCATATGTGTGCAACTAATTTTACATGTCTCATGTCTAAGGAAGATAGTTCATGGCTTTGGCATAGGAGAGCTGCACATATTAACATGAACCATTTGGAAAAACTGTTTTCAAAAGAACTTGTTTTAGGGTTACCTAAACTGAAATTTGAGAAAGATAAAATCTGTCATGCATGCCAAAAGGGTAAACAAACCAAAGTTTCTTTTAATCTGAAAAATTATGTGTCAACAACAAAACCTTTGGAGCTGCTGCATTTGGATTTGTTTGGTCCATCTAGAACAATGAGTATTGGTGGAAACTATTATGCTTTGGTTATTGTTGATGACTATTCTAGGTTTACTTGGACTTTGTTTTTGAAAAATAAAAGTGATGCATTTCATGCTTTTAAGAAACTTGCCAAGGTTTTACAAAATGAAAACAGCTGCAGACATAAGTGCTCTTAGAAGTGATCATGGAGGGAATTTGAAAATGAAAAGTTCAATCATTTTTGTGAAAAATATGGGATTAAGCATAACTTTTCAGCACCTAGGACTCCTCAACAAAATGGTGTTGTTGAGAGGAAAAATAGATCACTTGAGGAACTAGCTAGGACAATGCTTAATGAATCAAACATCCCTAAATATTTTTGGGCGGATGCAGTAAATACTGCATGTTACATAATAAATAGGGTTTTGATAAGACCTATTTTGAAGAAAACCCCTTATGAATTGTACAAAGGAGAAAACCCAACATAGCACATCTTAGAGTGTTTGGCTGCAAGTGTTTTGTTTTAAATAATGGCAAAGAAAAACTTGGCAAATTTGATGCTAAAGCTGATGATGCATTGTTTTTAGGCTATTCTTTACATAGCAAAGCATATAGGATCTTCAACAAGAGATTAGCTATCATTGAGGAATCAATACATGTTGTTTTTATGAGACTAATGTGCAAAATGAAGGTGCGAGTGAGTGGTGCAGAGTGCAGGTGAAGAGAACTTAATTGAAGGTGTATCAACTGGACATGTAGAAACTGAAAAAGCTGCTGCGGGTGGTATTTTAGCTGGTGAAAATCAAAAAGAACTGGCGAAATCCTGGCACCGAATTAAATTCTCGAGAAAATGATCTACCTAAAGAATGGAGGGTGCCTCGTAATCTGTCCATTGGAAATGTGATAGGAGATGTTCAAAGAGGTGTTTCTACAAGAAGGTCTATGCATGATACATGTTTAACTGCTGCATTTGTTTCCCAAGTTGAGCCTAAATGTGTTGATGATGCTTTATTGGATGAAAACTGGATTTTGGCAATGCAAGATGAGCTGAACCAATTTAAAAGGAATGAGGTTTGGGAACTAGTCCCTTGCACACCTAACATGAATATAATTGGCACAAAGTGGGTGTTTAAAAATAAAATGAATGATCAAGGAGTAATAACTAGAAACAAGGCTAGGCTTGTAGCTAAAGGGTATAACCAAGAGGAAGGAATAGATTATGAGGAAACATATGCTCCTGTTGCTAGGTTAGAAGGCTGTTAGGTTATTACTTGCTTTCTCATGCATGATTGGATTCAAACTGCATCAAATGGATGTGAAAAGTGCATTTTTGAATGGATATATAAATGAAGAAATCTATGTTTCACAACCATCTGGATTTGTTGATCACAAATTGCCTAACCATGTATATAAGCTCAAAAAGGCTCTTTATGGACTCAAGCAAGCTCCAAGACAATGGTATGAAAGGTTAAGTAACTTTCTTATCTCTCAAAACTATGAAAGGGGCCAAGTTGATAAAACTTTGTTCATTAGAAAGTCTTTGGACAGCATTATACTGGTGCAGGTTTATGTGGATGATATAATCTTTGGATCCACTAATGAGAAGCTTTGTGAAGAATTTGTTGCAGCTATGCAGGGGGAGTTTGAAATGTCAATGATGGGTGATCTAAACTTCTTCTTAGGCTTACAAGTCAAGCAATTAGATCATGGAACATTCCTCAATCAGTCAAAATATTGCAAAGAGCTGTTAAAGAAATATGAGATGGACAGCTGCCAAGAATCAAGCACACCCATGGCTACCAGTAGCTATCTTGATGCGGATGAAAGTGGTAAACCTTTTGATTCCACTAAGTATAGAGGTTTGATAGGTTCACTTTTATATCTAACAACTAGTAGACCTGATATAATGTTTAGTGTATGCATGTGTGCTAGGTTTCAATCTAATCCCAAAGAATCACATTTCGCAATTGCCAAAAGAATTTTGAAATATCTAAAAGGAACTATTAATGTTGGTTTGTGGTATCCTAAAGGTGCTTCTTTTAATCTAGTGGGCTATTCGGATGCGAGACTTTGCTTGGATGTAAACTTGATAGAAAAAGCACTAGTGGAACTTGTCATCTACTAGGAAGTAGTCTAGTATCATGGCATAGCAAAAAGCAAGCTAGTGTGGCTTTGTCTCTTCTTGAAGCTGAGTATGTTGCAGGTTGGGAGCTGTTGTGCTCAAACTCTTTGGTTAAAGCAGCGACTTTTTGATTATGGTTTGAAACTAGATCACATTCCTATTAGGTGTGACAATACAAGTGCTATAAACTTAACAAAAATCCTATTTTGCACTCTAGAACGAAACATATAGAAATAAGGCACCATTTCATTAGGGATCATGTTCAAAAAGGTGATTGCATAATTGAATTTGTTGACTCTAATAACCAACTTGTCGATATATTTACCAAACCACTCCCCAAAGGATAGATTTTTCCAATTAAGAAATGAGTTGGGTGTCCTTGATGTTTCAAATGTGATATAATTCCTGTATATGATTCATTTCTGCTGTAAATCATGCTGTGTTTGTGTATTTGAATGCTTAAATCTGCATAATTCTTGATTGATTACGATTACATTTGCATACTTGTATGTTATAAGTGAAATCTGCAATGTTATTCGAGGATTTTAGTTAGTTGTTTCGGGCTTTTAATCGGTTGTTTTGCATAATTTGGGGCTGCAGTGGATGTGCGATAATATCCGTCTCTGTTTTAGTCGATTAATCTATCGATTCGATCGATTAAAATCATTTATCCGCATTAAATCGATATCGGGATTTCTGTTTTAATCAGCTGTTTTTCATAAATCAACTGACTGAAATTACCTGTCACCATGCAAAGTTTAAAATTTGAGCGAATTTACTGTTAAACTGCATTGATTCACATTTAATTGGTGCATTTAAGTTGATTAATTGAGAATTGTGCATTTAAACATGATAGATAAAAGCGATTCAAAGAATCTTGACTCGCTGTTTTGTCTTGTAGTGCCTTTGCTTTACTTTTTAGCTAGTTTCTCTCTCCAGATACGTGTTGCATTCAACCAACTGAATTCTTTGGTCAATACTGTGCCTGCTGCATATCTCTGTCCCATATATTCCAACTGAATGCAATTGATTCCCTCTTTGACTGAATAAAACATTAATTTGTTAAAAATTTGAAAATTTGAAATGTTAAATACATGTGTTGTGCATTGCTTCATTGTTATTCACCTTGCCCGTGTAAAATCTGCATAATCCATTCTCTATACTCTATTTCTCTGCATTTTATCTTTTCTGAAATGGCATCTTCAAGCAACCCAAGGAAGAGATCAAAAAAGGCTGGGTCATCCAAAAATAAGGAACCAGAAATTCCAGCAACTCATACTTATAGACATGGGTCTATAGAAGCTTGGTTCGAAGGTGATGAAGAGAGGATTGAGAAGTTTCAATCCCATATCGAGTAGGAAGGTCTGTAAACTCACCCAAAGTGCTCGGTTTTCGGTGGTTGGAAGATGAAGGATCGATCGACATTATAGCCATGATTCAACATCAGGATCTGCAGAAATTTCTGGAATTAAATGGGTTCATATACCCAGATTTGGTGAAAGTATTTTACACAAATCTCAAACATGATGGATCTGTTTTAACTTCCAAAGTGAAAGGAACAGAAATGATCATAAACAATTCTGTTTGGAAAAGAGTAGGGGCTTCAAAGCGACGGCATTGCGGTTAGCGAGGGTTTGTGTGGTTCCTTGGAAGACTTTAACAAGGTGCGGACGTACAAAGAGTGTTTGAGGAATCCTCAAGGATCCGTTCGTGGATTTCAGGTTGGTGGACTTACCTTGACAGCAAGGGTGCTTACATTTATCATCACATGGATAATCACTCCAAGGGGAAGCAATCATGCTACATTGAATGAAGGTGATCTTCTTCTAATTTTTTGTTTGATGAAATCTGTGAGAATTAACTGGATTCATATCATCAAAGATCACATGATGAAGTCCAAAAGGTCTGCTTGATTATCGTCTTCCATATCTTTGTGATAATTTCCAAATTCCTTGAGTATTTTGGTGTGGACATTAGAGGTGAACAGAAAATCAGTATAGGGCGAACCCACCAGCTGGACAATGGCTTTCTCTTTAAGTTTGGCTTTACCAAAAGCAATGGAGCTTGGACTGCTGCACAGGAAGCTGTCAATGCAGGGCCAAATGCTGCTGGAACTTCTGCTGGTGCTGGAGCTGCAACTGATGAAGCTGGAAATTCTGAACCTGGTGCAGAAGGCTACTCCATGATGGGAGATATTGTACCTTATGTTCCTCTAGTTGACCGTGGTCCTCCACTTTCATTGTTTGAACAAACAGTTTTACAAAGGTTTGATTCGATCCAATCTCATCAACAATATCATCACAACTACTGCATGAATAGGTTTGGGCGCATTTATCAAAGCATTGAAGATTTACATGCCCAACTTGCACAAATAAATATGGGTTCTTATGCTTCTCCTGGTAATGATAGTGGAGAAGATAATGACTGATCTATGCTGCTGAAGTTTCTGCTGTTGGAGCTCAAGCTGCTGCTGCTTGCCTTTTCTTTTAAATTTTGTTTTGTTCATGTGCTGTTAGTTAGTTGTTGCTGTTGTTTCTAATTGGGTTATAATGCCCATGTATGTTGGACAATCTTATTTTACTGCATATGCTATGTTATTTTTCTGGTGCTATTTGATGATTCCAAAGGGGGAGAAAGAATTGAATTGAATGCATTTGAAGGCACATGAAGAGCAAGTGCATGTGAAAGGGGGAGAATCTGAATCTACTGCTGCGAATCTGAAGAAGAATACTGCTGCTGCTATTTTCTGCTGCACTGTTGTTGTTCTGCTGTATATTGCTGCTGTATTTACTGTATATGTATTTCTGCTGCTGTATTTTTCGAATTTTTGTTTTTTGCAGGACTCCTACATTCTTCAAAGACAATGAATGCATCAAGTGGTTGTCATCATCAAATAGGGAGTTTGTTGGACTTGAAGACTTGGTTTCAAGTGGATTTGATGTCTCCAACCACCTTTAATGATGAAGATGTTGGTGCTTGAAGAATGAAGAATTTGTCTTAGGATTAGAGAGTCTTAGGTTGTGTGGTAAGATGCATTTCAATCTATCTTGGTCTTAGTCTTGGAGTTTAAAATGTTTTGAAATGTTTTAAAAGGTTTTAAAATGATTTCAAAGGTTTAAGCTGATTTTTAAGCGGTTAAAAATCTGATTTCAACTAGTTAATCTGTTCTTCGTTTTTCAAGGCTTTGTATTTGGGAAATTTTAGCTAACTTGTTTTGAAATTTAAACCGGTTAAAATCCTGGTAGCTTTGTTTCGAGAATTCCAGTTTTCGGAATAGCTAGTTAAAGCGAGATTTCAATCGGCGATTTCGAGTTCCGGAAAAAAGGTGCTCACTTGGAAAATTGGTTTTAATGAAAACAACCGGCTAAAACACGATTTCAACCGACTATTTCCTGCAGAATCGGTTTTAACGGTTTTCTATATATATCTTGAAACTCAAAGAACTAAGTGACGAAACATTTTCTAAAGAACCCATTGGGCAAGAACGTTCCTATTACACTCTAAAACATTTTGCTAATCACTCCAAGACGATCAAGATTCAATTGAGTGCGAATCAAATCAAGAAGTGCATGCTCTGTTTTTCGTTCTTGCTGATGCTCTGTTTTTCATTTCTGCATTGAAGAACTCCAGGTTTATTCAATCTTTTTGTGTGTGTTGGTTAGCTGCATGTTCGTATCTTAATCAGGGTGATTAAGAGATCTTGTAATAGGGTTTTACAGGTGTTTAGAAGTCTTGTAGGGTTCAAGACTTGGTGCAGCTTTCTGGTTTCGGTTTTGCATGTAGTGTTCATGTAAAAACTGGTTTTTAGTGAATTGATTGAATTTGTTTGTTTAGGAAACTGGATGTAGCCTTTGTTGAAAGGTGAACCAGTATAAATCTGCTGTGTTGTTCTTCTTCCCTTTAACTCTTTCCATTCGGTAATTGAAGTTTGAATTGAAATTGAATTTGGTATATGATCAATTGATTAAGAGCATTTCAAGAACCTATAAAAACTGGTTTAAATCTTCAATTCGAATCTGGTTTTTCATAATTGGGCATTGGGTTTCGAAAATCTTTGAAAGTTTAATTCACCCCCCCTCTTAAACTCAGCCATTTATTCCAACACTTCTTCCTCATGTAGAGTTTGTATACAATAGGGTGGTTCACTCCACCACTTCTCACTCTCCTTTTGAGGTTGTTTATGGGTTCAACCCCTTAACTCCTCTTGACCTCCTCCCTCTCCCAACTCATGAGGCTTGGACTAGCCAAGATGGGTTGGAAAGGTCAAAAATGATCCAAGACTTGCATTCTCAAGTCAAGGCTAGGATAGAGAGGAAGGTTGGTCAATACCAACAAAGTGCCAACAAGGGAAGGAAGGAAGTCATCTTCCAACCAGGGGATTGGGTATGGCTTCACTTGAGGAAGGAAAGGTTCCCTAATCAAAGGAAGTCCAAACTTAACCCTAGAGGTGATGGACCTTTCCAAGTTGTGCGCAAGATCAACAATAATGCATATGAGTTAGATTTACCTTCAGATTATAATGTTAGTATCACTTTTAATGTTGGTGATCTTACTCCTTTTGATGCAGGTTTTGCAAATTCGTGGTCGAATTCTCTCCAAGAAGGGGAGGATGATGAGCCCCTGATCACAAATAAAGAAGAGGAGTGTCCAAGGAGGATTACTAGAAGCATGATAAGAAGGGACACTTCCTCCTCTCCCCTTTTATTTAGCCTTTTTAGCATTTCTATTAGTTGTTAAATATTTTCTAAACTCATGTTTTTTTGGGTTTTGCGAGATTGCTTTTGACACCCCTTTTCTACAAGTAGAGCCTTGTTTGGAGCAAAGGAGCACTTGGGCTTGAGGCCCAAGTTTGGGACATCCAAGGGGGTGAAGAAGTCAATCTTGACCTTCTAGAACCCTTGGAAAACGTCCTCTCATCATCCCAATCATTGGCAACCCGTTTTTTGTGCCCTACCTTCTAGAATGTGTGAGTCTTGGCCACCAAGAGTGGAATATGCTTAGGAATCTTTTCCAATGTAATTCCTCTAAGTCCCCACCCCAACTCTATATAAGGAGGCCTCTCATTCTTGTAAAAGGGTTGAACATTAATGAAATAGAGAGCATTCTTGCATAGCCTAGAGCTTGTGTTGTGTTCTTGGGTGTTCTTCCCCCTCTTGGAGTCTTATCTTGAGCCTTGGCTCAAGTGGCGGCTAACACCACTCATCTTGGGTTGGACCATCCCCCAAGTGGCGTGTAGCACTCCATTCCCCTCCCCTTCTCTCAATCTCTTCCTCCATTATTGTTTCATGTTCTTTACTTTCATGCTCTTTAATTTCCAGCACTTTACTTTCATGTCATTTACTCTTATGTCTTTATGATTCAAGCCTTGTCTTAATTTATGTTGGCTGGATTTTATGTTTTGTTATTCCCTTCTCCTCTTGAGCTCCTTGTGAAGTGAACCTTCACACTTAGATAACCTCCGGGATTATCTTCGTGTCCAGTGGGAATCTTCCTTGAGGCTTTCCTCCTAATTGACATATTTCAAGACCAAGAGTTTATGAAGTTCTCTAGATTTTTATGAAGACTTAAAGTTTTGATGATGAAGTTTTAGACTGATTCAATCAACATTAAAAGACTTGTGCCATCTCACAAAGGAAGGTTGATTGGTAGAAAAGGAAAGGCATAAAAAGCATTCAAATCTTTCAAGAGAGAAGATTGATGAAGATTTTCTCAAGAGCTGAAGGATCAAGAGTAGAAGGTTCTGTTTTGGGTGTTGGATAAAAAGAGTAAGTCATAAATCCCATTCAAGACCTTCCCAAACAAGAGAGCAAGGTGTTTTCTCGCAAAAATGTTTTTCTACGCTTTTAATCGATTATGATACGTAGATAATTGATTATTTAACTTAAAATTTGAATTAAAAATGTTTAACAAACTAAATAATCGATTAAGTGTCTTTGATAATCGATTATATTGATTCTGGGTTAATATAATCGATTATGGCCTTAATCTAATCGCTTATATCAGACGAAATTTGTTTTCCAGTTTTTAAACATGATATAATCGATTAAGCTTTTTATATAATCGATTAAATGAGTCGTTTTTGCGAAATCAATACCAAATCAACCTAAGAATGGAAACTTTTGAGTATTTTCGAATTATAAAATGAAAGAGAATGTCTTAGGTTTAACACATCTGATAAAACACAAAATATTCAAAGTGTTTCTGCGCCTTAACTTTTCAAAACCGCTTTCCTGCTCTCTTTAGTTTCATCATGTCTTTGGAAGTGGTGATCATTGTGCTTAAGCTTTCTATCCAGCACTATTATCAGGTGTATTCTTTTACTGTTTTTATAAACGGGAAAATTCATCCCTTGGATCGGTTCTAAGGGAGGTGTTTCATCTCTTGTGTGTCAAGAGAGGTGGGTTTCATCCTCAGTGTATCTGGGGAGGTGTTTCATCCTTAGTGTGTCTAAGGAGGTGTTCCTTTATCTTTATTTGTTATTGCATGAATTGGTGTTTGTAATTTCATTTAAAGATAGTGGGGTGATCATCACGCATTTGTGGTGGTTGGGAAATGGACGTAGGATTGGCTTAATCTGAACCAGTATAAATCTCTGTGTTCTTTCTCTTTCTCTATCTCTTTTAATTGTGGATCATTTTAACAATTGCAATTTCAAACCGCATTAATCAAAGGATAAGAAAAATCCACATATGAGTTTTTGAAAGAATTTCAAAATCTGGAAATTTATTTGAAAGGGAAAATGTTATTAAAAATCCAATTCACCCCCCCTCTTGGTTTTTACACTGCCGTCTTTATTTAACATTTTTTTTCCCACAAAAAAACTCAATTTTTCATAATTTGGAAATTCAAAATTTGTTTTCGATTCGTACTATTGTTTTACATAAAAAAACTCTATTTTTCGTAATTTCGAAATTTAAATTTTATTTTCGATACGTACTTTTGTTTTACAAAAAAAACTCTATTTTTTGTAATTTCGAAATTTATATTTTATTTTAGATCCGCACTTTTGTTTCACAAAAAAAAACTCAATTTTTCAGAATTTGGAATTTAATATTTTATTTTCGATCCGTACTTTTGTTTAAAAAAAACTCAATTTTTCATAATTTGAAATTTAGATTTTATTCTCGATCCGAACTTTTGTTTTCCACAAAAAAACTCAATTTTTCATAATGTGGAAATTCAAATTTTATTTTTGATCCGTACTTTTGCTTACCTAAAAAATTCTATTTTTCGTAATTTTGAAATTTAAATTTTATTTTCGATCCGTACTTTTGTTCTACAAAAAAAAATCTATTTTTCTTAATTTTGAAATTTATATTCTATTTTCGATCTCTACATTTGTTTTAAAAAAAAACTCAATTTTTCAGAATTTAGAAATTTATATTTTATTTTCGATCTGTACTTTTGTTTTACAAAAACAAACTCAATTTTAAATAATTTGAAGTTTATATTTCATTCTCAATCCGTACTTTTGGTTAACACAAAAAACTCAATATTTCTTAATTTTGATATTTATATTTTATTTTCCATCCCTACGTTTGTTTTATAAAAAAAACTCAATTTTTCATAATTTGAAATTTATATTTTATTCTCGATCCTTACTTTTGTTTTACAAAAAGAACTCAATTTTTTATAATTTGGATATTTATATTTTATTCTCGATCCGAACTTTTGTTTTACGCATAAAAACTTAATTTTTCGTAATTTCAAAATTTATATTTTATTTTGGATCCGTACTTTTGTGTTTCTCCTTTGGTGTTTCTCCTTCAGCACCTGTCACCATTGGTACGTAGGGACCACTTAGGACAGCATCCCAAACTCCATAATCGAGAGTTTGTAGGAATATCTCCATTCTTGACTTCCGGAAGGGTAATTGTCACCTTCAAAGAGTGGTGGTCCGTTGATGGATGCACCTTCCCGTAAACCTGATTCTGCATAGACATCTTAAGGATCTTTCAGAAATAACTTATCCAAACAAGCTCTGATACCACTTGTTAGACAAATAGCATCAAGAGGGGGGTGAATTGATGTATTTAAGATGTTTACCTCTTTTTCGATTAACCTGAAAAACATTAAGCTGAGGAGAAGCAATAAACAATATAAGAGGATAAGGGAAGAGAAGAACTTAAGGATTTATACTGGTTCGGGTATAGCCAACCCTACGTCCAGTGCCCAGTCACCTCAATTCGAGAATGACTTCCCAAACACTATCTTTAGAGAAGCTGTTACAATCAATATTACAATTGAACTTGTAAAAGAAAATCTAAAGACTGAACACCTCTCTTGAAACCCACAAGAGATGAAAACACCTCCCTTGAAAACTCACAAGGGATGAACCACTACACCAACAATGGTGTTGACGAGATATATATAAACAAATATCGAAACAAGTATCACCTGGAAGAGAGAATCCAAAACAACGTTAATGATCGTTAGCTCCTTTCACAAGTGATAAAGAATGTTGTAGACCAGAGAGTGTAAACAAATGATTTTTGTGCTCAAGTTAGCTCTGTGTCTATCAACGTGTATTTTTCCTCTTTATATAGGAAATAAAATCTGAGAAAACCTTTCACAGTATTAAAAACAATTTATGAAATCGTTTATGCATTTAAAATCTGTTTATGATGTTTGACAACATAAGATCTGTATAATAATTGAAAACGTTCATAATTTTAAATGCCAATTTGAAATTCAAAATACTTTTCGAAGAACTGTTGATTTCGTTAAGTATAAAATCGATTCTGTGAAAGTTTTAGAAACACTTTAAAACAACACATAATCGAATCGATTACATTATATACATAATCAAATTGACTACGCTGTATCAAAAGATATAATCGAATCGATATAAAAAGATTTGTTTGAAAACACATAATCGATTGTGTTAAAAACCATCGAATATGTTATATCGATCGATTTGTAAAAACAGTTTTACTCTTTAAAACCTATCACGAGTGAAAGAGTGCTGGATCAGTTTGTTGGTTTCGATTTCTCTTATTCTAGAAAGATTCGACACAAACAGCACCAACTTTGATCTGAGCTTCACTGATTCTTCAACTCTTCAACTCTTCGATCTTTCCAACCTTCAATCTGGTTTGCTTCGAGAACTCATCAAAACTCGATACATCTTCAAAGAGACTTGACTTGATCCTGTTTGGTAACACATTTTTCAGAGATAATTACAGCAGAAGCAAAATTAATTACACAGAAATTATAGAGAGAAAAAAATACAGCAGCTGAAAATAATGAAGAACAAGCTAAGGAAAAGTGAACTTGTAGCCTATTCTGTTTCTTCACTATCTTCTTCATCTTCCTCATCATTTGCTGGTTGTTTGCCTCTTGAGGATGTTGTATTATCTTCTTCAGGAGATATTTCTTCAATGTCCATCTTCCTTTCAACTCTATACACTCTCCTATTGAGTCTTGAAAGTTTGTGACAAAGATCTTCATATTGAGTTGTGTGAAGATTCATCATTGTATCCATTCTCGAAAGAATATGCTCCTCCATTGACCCTGGTTGAGGTTGAGGTGGTGGTTCTTCATCATCCTCCTCCATTGCAGTAGCTTCATCTTCTCTTTGTCTAAACCTGTTGTCTTGTTCTATGAGGCCCATATGCCTTAGAACATTCTTCCCAATTTTTCTATTGCTACCAAAATCTGCTTGTTCTCCCCTTCAAGATCTACACCCTTGTATTCTAAAATCTTGGAGATAAACACAGCATAGGGTAATGCAAAAGAGGAAAGTCTAGTGGCTTTAAACATATTATCAAGAATAATTGAGGGCCAATCTATGCTAACATTATTAAGGAATCCATACATTAAGAGAATGTCTTCCTTAGTAAGTTGGGCATGATTAGTGCCTCTAGCAACTAAAACCCAAACAATAACATAGTGCAACATACGCTCATTAAGTTTCACATTACCAACTTTGTACAAGTTCTCAACTTGTAAATTCGGATCTTTGTAGAATTTTCTGAATTCTACCAACTTGTTGAAGTCCTCAAAGCCATAAGTGATGTTTATGCCTTGAGTTGAGAGACCAGCTACATTGTTCCACAATTCTTCATCAAAGTAGATCCTTACACCCTTCACTTTAGTGCTTGGACTAGCTGTCCTTGAGGTTAAATTCATGTAAAACACTCTAACCAAGTCTGGATAGAATGCCCCTTCCATCTCCACAAATTGTTGCAGCCCACTTGCTACTAAAAGTTCCTGAAAAGTAAACCCGTGAGATCTGAAAAAATCACAAGATAGATATTTGGGAGTAAGAATTTTTCTGTCCTTCCACTTGTTGACAAACCCAATTTGCATATCTTCATGAAAAATCCAACCAGCAAGAGTTGGAGGTCTCCTTTCTTGATGTTGAGAGGTCATTGGCTCCTTGCCTCTCCTCCTTGATGGCATCTTTCTTCTTCTTTGGTCAGCCATTCTGATGATATAAAAGACAAGGGAAAGTGCACAACAAAATAATATAGTAACAGAGAAAGCACAGAGAATTAATTCGCACAAGAACAGAAAGATATATCAGCAGAAAATAGCAAGAGTGAGAGAGAGTGAGTGAGGCACTTTGAATTCTCAATCCAGCTATTTATAGGAAGGAAACCCGGTCATAAAACTTTGATTTAATGAAAATATATCCGTTGGGAACGAATATAGCCGTTGGAATAAAACAAAACTCGTGAAATTAGGGCCAACGTTCGAAAAGCAGAGTTGCAGAAAAACACAGAACGGTGCATTTAATCGATTATGTTCTTCATTTAATCGATTATTTGCCTTCGAAATTTTCCAGAAAATGAAAACCCAGAAATTTAATCGATTATGTGCATTCCTTAATCGATTAAATTGCTCCCCAGCGATTTAATCGATTATGTCATGAACCTAATCGATTATGTCATGAACCTAATCGATTATGTTATAAAACATTTTCAAAAACAGCGCGTTTAATCGATTAACACACGAAACCTAATCGATTAAATACGTAAATTTTCGTAAAATGCTGAATTAACATCAAAATCAACAACAACACTTACCTGGAACCTTTCTAAGCTCATAAAATCTTACTTGAGATAAGAGATTTGTAAATATGCCAACCTATTGATGTTTTTGCCTCCCTTCATAAACTTGATCACTTGCTATATCAACACCGAAGAGGCTTTTTGAATTTTGGAACCAGCCTGCAATACAAACAAGAAAATCCTGGTTCCCTAAAATCACTTATTAGGGTCCTCCTGGGTTAGAAACAATTTTTCCTTTGGGAACCCATTTATATTTCCCATTAGGAACACTAAAACGTTTAATATTGCATCTATTAACAGAATGACCTTTATGCATACAGTAAAAACATGTAGGAACATTTGTTCTTGTTGAGAAATATGCATTTTTGTAAAACTTCTTTTTAAGATCATTTGTTTTATTAACGAAATGAGGAACTTCGAAAATCTTTTTCGAATTTGATGATTCTCCTTGAACAAAAACAATTTTGTTTGATTTATTATTATTTTTGAAATTGTAACCAAGTCCTGCTTTTCCGTATAAACCTTTGTTGTCTTTCAAAACATTGTTTAAATTATTATTACCCATCGTAATGTTTGAAAGAGATGTTTCAAGATAAGAAACTTTGTTAGCAAGAACACTACAATTTTCACAAATAGGAATTTTGGTTTTGCATTTGCAAGGAATTTTCGCTTTTTCCAAATCATCTTTCAAAACCTTTTTCTCTTCTTCTAAATCAATAACTTTATTTTCAAGAACCTTATAATCATTTTTCAATTTATTGTAAACTGAAGAAAGCTTTTCAGATTTTTTACAAAGATTTAGAAATTCTTCAAGCAATTCATCATAATCATTAGGGAGATCAGAATCACTTACCTCACTGCTTGTGGATTCCGCATCATCATCTGCCATGAGACAAATGTTTGCTTCCTCTTCTGATTCACTTGAGCCTTCAGAAGAACTCACTTCATTATCGTCCCAAGCAATATATGCTTTCTTCTTCTTTTTGAAGAACTTCTTGCTTTTCTTTTCCGTTTCTTCAGGTTTCTTGGAATTTGGACAATCTGCTCTCATGTGCCCCTTTTTGCCACAACCATAACATTTATAATTATCGTTAGAATTTGAATTTTCAGATTTCTTACATTTCTTATGGTTGCCTTTCTTCTTGATGAACTTTTTATATTTCTTTACAAATTCCTTAAGATCATCGTCTTCTGAATCATCAGTGTCACTACTCTCCTCTTTAATGGATTGAGCTTTTAAGGCAATACCTTTCCTTTTAACGTCCTCTTCTTCACCGTTGAAGTGGCCTAGCTCCATTTCATGTTCTCTAAGCTTTCCGAAGAGAGTTGTCATATTCATGTTTGAAAGATTCTTTGATTCCGTGATGGCCGTCACTTTAGGTTGCCAAGTCCTGTCCAAAGATTTCAAAATTTTCACATTTAACTCTTCAGTATCAAATTTCTTACCTAACGCCTTGAGGTGATTTACAATGTGAGTAAATCTCTTTTGGACGTCATATATGGTTTCCCCTTTGCTCATCCAGAACATCTCGTACTCCTGAATCAAGGTATTTTTCCTTGATCTTTTCACGTCTTCCGTTCCTTCATGTGTGACTTCTAAAGTGTCCCACATCTCCTTTGCTGTAGTGCAATCTGACAACCTGTAAAACTCATCAATGGTTAGAGCAGATGCTATCATGTTACACGCTCTTATGTCGCATTGATTTTGGTTGTATTCATCTTTGCTCCAATTTGCTCTCTTTTTGGGTACCTGCGCATCTTCAACAACAATCATAGGAATATATGGACCATTCACAATTGCATCCCAAACGCCTTGATCATCATTACACCTTAGAAAAATCTCCATCCTCTTTTTCCAAAAAGGATAGTTTTCACCTGTAAAAAGAGGTGGTCTATGAATAGATGCACCTTCATCAAAAGTTTGATTTTTATCTGCCATAAGGATCTTGTTTTTGAATAACTTTCAAAAAACCAGCTCTGAGGCCAATTGTTAAATAAAGACGGCAGTGTAAAAACTAAGAGGGGGGGTGAATTGGATTTTTAATAAAATTTTCTCTTTTAAATTAATTTTCAGATTTTGAAATTCTTTCAAAAACTAGGATGTGGATTTTTCTTAACCTTTGATTAACGCGGTTTGAGTTTGCAATTGTTAATATGATCCACAATAAAAAGAGATAGGGAAAGAGAAAGAACACAGAGATTTATACTGGTTCGGATTAAGCCAATCCTACGTCCAGTTCCCAACCACCACAAATGCGTGATGATTAACCCCACTATCTTTAAATGAAATTACAAACACCTATTCATGCAATAACAAATAAAGATAAAGGAACACCTCCTCAGACACACTAAGGATGAAACACCTACGTTTGTTTTACAAAAAAAAAACTCAATTTTTCATGATTTGAAATTTATATTTTATTCTCGATCCCTACGTTTGTTTGACAAAAAAAAACTCAACTTTTTATAATCTGGATATTTATATTTTATTCTCGGTACGAACTTTTATTTCCCACAAAAAAACTCAATTTTTCCTAATTTGGAAATTCAAATTTTATTTTCGTTCTGTACCTTTGTTTTACATAAAAAACCTCTATTTTTCGTAATTTCGACAATTAAAATTTAATTTTGATCCGTACTTTTGTTTTACAAAAAAAACTCAACTTTTTTGTAATTTCAAAAATTTAAATTTTATATTTGATCCCTAATTTTGTTTTACAAAAAAAATCAATTTTTCATAATTTGGAAATTTATATTTTATTCTCGATCCGTACTTTTGTTCTACAAAAAAAAACTCAGTTTTTGATAATTTGAAATTTATATTTTAATCTCGATCCGTACTTTTGTTTTACACAAAAAACTCAATTTTTGTTAATTTCGAAATTTATATTTTATTTTCTATCCCTACGTTTGTTTTACAAAACAAACTCAATTTAATTTATATTTTGTTCTCGATCACTATGTTTGTTTGATAAAAAAAACTCAATTTTTATAATTTGGATATTCATATTTTATTCTCGATACGAACTTTTGTTTCCCACAAAAAAACTCAATTTTTCATAATTTTGAAATTCAAATTTTATTTTCGATTCGTACTTTTGTTTTACATAAAAAAACTCTATTTTTCGTAATTTCGACATTTAAATTTTATTTTCGATCCGTACTTTTGTTTTACAAAAAAACTCAATTTTTTGTAATTTCAAAATTTGAATTTTATATTTGATCCCTAGTTTTGTTATAAAAAAAATCAATTTTTCATAATTTGGAAATTTAATTTTTATTTTCGATCCGTACTTTTGTTTTAAAAAAAACTTAGTTTTTGATAATTTGAAATTTATATTTTATTCTCGATCCGTACTTTTGTTTTACACAAAAAACTCAATTTTTCTTAATTTTGAAATTTATATTTTATTTTCCATCCCTACATTTGTTTTACAAAAAAAACTCAATTTTTCATAATTTAAAATTTATATTTTATTTTCCATCCCTACGTTTGTTTTACAAAAAAAACTCAATTTTTCATAATTTGAAATTTATATTTTATTTTCCATCCCTACATTTGTTTTACAAAAAAAAACTCAATTTTTCATGATTTGAAATTTATATTTTATTCTCGATCCCTACGTTTGATTGACAAAAAAAATCAATTTTTTATAATTTGGATATTTATATTTTGTTCTCGATACGAACTTTTTGTTTCCGACAAAAAAAGTCAATTTTTCATAATTTGCAAATTCAAATTTTAATTTTGATTCGTACTTTTGTTTTCCATAAAAAAACTCTATTTTTCGAATTTCGATATTTAAATTTTATTTTCGATCCGTACTTTTGTTTTACAAAAAAAATTAATTTTTTGTAATTTCAAAATTTAAATTTTATATTTGATCCCTACTTTATTTTTACAAAAAAAAATCAATTTTTCATAATTTGGATATTTATATTTTATTTTCGATCCGTACTTTTGTTTTACAAAAAAAAAAAAAACTCAGTTTTTGATCATTTGAAATTTATATTTTATTCTTGATCCGTACTTTTGTTTTACACAAAAAACTCAATTTTTCTTAATTTTGAAATTTATATTTTATTTTCTATCCCTACATTTGTTTTACAAAAAAAACTCAATTTTTCATAATTTAAAATTTATATTTTATTTTCCATCCCTACGTTTGTTTTACAAAAAATACTCAATTTTTCATAATTTGAAATTTATATTTTATTTTCCATCCCTATGTTTGTTTTACAAAAAAAAAACTCAATTTTTCATGATTTGAAATTTATATTTTATTTTCCATCCCTACGTTTGTTTTACAAAAAAAAACTCCATTTTTCATGATTTGAAATTTATATTTTATTCTCGATCACTACGTTTGTTTGACAAAAAAAAACTCAATTTTTTATAATTTGGATATTTATATTTTATTCTCGGTACGAACTTTTGTTTCCCACAAAAAAACTCAATTTTTCTTAATTTTGAAATTTATATTTTATTTTCCATCCCTACATTTGTTTTACAAAAAAAACTCAATTTTTCATAATTTAAAATTTATATTTTATTTTCCATTCCTACGTTTGTTTTACAAAAAAAAACTCAATTTTTCATAATTTGAAATTTATATTTTATTTTCCATCCCTATGTTTGTTTTACAAAAAAAAAACTCAATTTTTCATGATTTGAAATTTATATTTTATTTTCCATCCCTACGTTTGTTTTACAAAAAAACTCAATTTTTCATGATTTGAAATTTATATTTTATTCTCGATCCCTACGTTTGTTTGACAAAAAAAAACTTTGGATATTTATATTTTATTCTCGGTACGAACTTTTGTTTCCCACAAAAAAACTCAATTTTTCTTAATTTTGAAATTTATATTTTATTTTCCATCCCTACATTTGTTTTACAAAAAAAACTCAATTTTTCATAATTTAAAATTTATATTTTATTTTCCATTCCTACGTTTGTTTTACAAAAAAAAACTCAATTTTTCATAATTTGAAATTTATATTTTATTTTCCATCCCTATGTTTGTTTTACAAAAAAAAAACTCAATTTTTCATGATTTGAAATTTATATTTTATTTTCCATCCCTACATTTGTTTTACAAAAAAAACTCAATTTTTCATAATTTAAAATTTATATTTTATTTTCCATTCCTACGTTTGTTTTACAAAAAAAAACTCAATTTTTCATAATTTGAAATTTATATTTTATTTTCCATCCCTATGTTTGTTTTACAAAAAAAAAACTCAATTTTTCATGATTTGAAATTTATATTTTATTTTCCATCCCTATGTTTGTTTTACAAAAAAAAAACTCAATTTTTCATGATTTGAAATTTATATTTTATTTTCCATCCCTACGTTTGTTTTACAAAAAAAAACTCCATTTTTCATGATTTGAAATTTATATTTTATTCTCGATCACTACGTTTGTTTGACAAAAAAAAACTCAATTTTTTATAATTTGGATATTTATATTTTATTCTCGGTACGAACTTTTGTTTCCCACAAAAAAACTCAATTTTTCTTAATTTTGAAATTTATATTTTATTTTCCATCCCTACATTTGTTTTACAAAAAAAACTCAATTTTTCATAATTTAAAATTTATATTTTATTTTCCATTCCTACGTTTGTTTTACAAAAAAAAACTCAATTTTTCATAATTTGAAATTTATATTTTATTTTCCATCCCTATGTTTGTTTTACAAAAAAAAAACTCAATTTTTCATGATTTGAAATTTATATTTTATTTTCCATCCCTACGTTTGTTTTACAAAAAAAAACTCAATTTTTCATGACTTGAAATTTATATTTTATTCTCCATCCCTACGTTTGTTTTACAAAAAAAAAACTCAATTTTTCATGATTTGAAATTTATATTTTATTCGCGATCCCTACGTTTGTTTGACAAAAAAAAACTCAATTTTTTATAATTTGGATATTTATATTTTATTCTCGATACGAACTTTTGTTTCCCACAAAAAACTCAATTTTTCATAATTTGGAAATTCAAATTTTATTTTTGATCCGTAGTTTTGTTTTACATAAAAAAACTCTATTTTTCGTAATTTCGACATTTAAATTTTATTTTAGATCCGTTGTTTTGTTTTACAAAAAAAAAACTGTATTTTTTGTAATTTCAAAATTAATATTTTATTTTTGATCCACACTTTTGTTTTACAAAAAAAACACAATTTTTCAGAATTTAGTATTTTATATTTTATTTTCGATCTGTACCTTTGTTTAAAAAAAAAAACTCAATTTTTCATATTGTGGAAATTCAAATATTATTTTTGATTCGTACTTTTGCTTAACTAAAAAAAATTCTATTTTTCGTAATTTCGAAATTTAAATTTTCTTTTCGATCCGTACTTTTGTTCTACAAAAAAAACTCTATTTTTCGTAATTTTGAAATTTATATTCTATTTTCGATCTATACTTTTGTTTTAAAAAAAAACTCAATTTTTCAGAATTTAGAAATTTATATTTTATTTTCGATCCGTACTTTTGTTTTACAGAAAAACTCTCAATTTTTCTTAATTTTGAAATTTATATTTTGTTTTCCATCCCTACGTTTGTTTTACAAAAAAAACTCAATTTTTCAGAATTTGGAATTTTATATTTTATTTTCGATCCATAACTTTGTTTAAAAAAAAACTCAATTTTTCATAATTTGAAATTTATATTTTATTCTTGATCCGAACTTTTGTTTTCTACAAAAAAACACAATTTTTCATAATGTGGAAATTCAAATTTTATTTTTGAACCGTACTTTTGCTTACCTAAAAAAATTATATTTTTCGTAGTTTCAAAATTTAAATTTTATTTTCGATTCGTACTTTTGTTCTACAAAAAAAAACTCTATTTTTCGAAATTTTGAAATTTATATTCTATTTTCAATATGTACTTTTGTTGCACAAAAAAAAACTCAATTATTCAGAATTTAGAAATTTATATTTTATTTTCGATCCGTACTTTTGTTTTATAAAAACAAACTCAATTTTAAATAAATTGAAATTTATATTTTATTCTCGATCCGTACTTTTGTTTTACACAAAAAACTCAATTTTTTTTAATTTTGAAATTTATATTTTATTTTCCATCGCTACGTTTGTTTTACAAAAAAAACTCAATTTTTCATAATTTGAAATTTATATTTTATTCTCGATCCGTACTTTGTTTTATACAAAAAAACACAATTTTTCTTAATTTCGAAATTTATATTTTATTTTCGATCGCTACTTTTGTTTTACAAAAAAAACTCAATTTTTTATAATTTGGATATTTATATTTTATTCTCGATCCGAACTTTTGTTTTACGCATAAAAACTTAATTTTCATAATATCAAAATTTATATTTTATTTAGGATCCGTCGTTTTGTTCTACAAAGAAAAACTCAACTTTTCATAATTTGTAATTTTATATTTTATTGTCGATCTGTACTTTTGTTTTACACAAAAAGGTTCAATTTTTGTTAATTTCGAAATTTATATTTTATTTTCGATCCCTACGTTTGTTTGACAAAAAAAACTCAATTTTTCATAATTTGGATATTTATATTTTATTCTTGATCCGAACTTTTGCTTTACACAAAAAAGCCCAATTTTTCGTAATTTGGAAATTCAAATTTTATTTTCGATCCGTACTTTTGTTTTACATAAAAAACTCAATTTTTTGTAATTTCAAAATTTAAATTTTATATTTGATCCCTACTTTTGTTTTACAAAAAAAATCAATTTTTCATAATTAGGAAATTTATATTTTATTTTCGATCCGTACTTTTGTTTTACAAAAAAAAAAACTCAGTTTTTGATAATTTGAAATTTATATTTTATTCTCGATCCGTACTTTTGTTTTACACAAAAAACTCAATTTTTCTTAATTTCGAAATTTATGTTTTATTTTCCATCCCTACGTTTGTTTTAGAAAAAAAACTCAATTTTTCATAATTTGTATTTTATTCTCGATCCGTACTTGTTTTACACAAAAAAACTCAATTTTTCTTAATTTCGAAATTTATATTTTATTCGCGATCCCTACTTTTGTTTGACAAAAAAAAACTCAATTTTTATAATTTGGATATTTATATTTTATTCTCGATACGAACTTTTTTTTCCCACAAAAAACTCTATTTTTTGTAATTTCGACATTTAAATTTTATTTTCGATCACTACTTTTGTTTTACAAAAAAGCTCTATTTTTCGTAATTTCAAAATTTATATTTTATTTTTGATCGGCACTTTTGTTTTACAAAAAAAACTCAATTTTTTATAATTTGGAATTTTATATTTTATTTTCGATCCGATCCGTACTTTTGTTTAAAAAAAACTCAATTTTTCATAATTCAAAATTTATATTTTATTCTCGATCCGAACTTTTGTTTTCCGCAAAAAAACTCAACATTTCATAATTTGGATATTTATATTTTATTCTTGATCCGAACTTTTGTTTCACACAAAAAAGCTCAAGTTTTCGTAATTTGGAAATTCAAATCTTATTTTCGAATCGTACTTTTGTTTTACATAAATAAACTCAAATTTTCGTAATTTCAAAATATAAAGTTTATATTTGATCCCTACTTTTGTTTTAAAAAAAATCAATTTTTCATAATTTGGAAATTTATATTTTATTTTCGATCCGTACTTTTGTTTTACAAAAAAAACTCAGTTTTTGATAATTTGAAATTTATATTTTATTCTTGATCCGTACTTTTGTTTTACACAAAAAACTCAATTTTTCTTAATTTCAAAATTTATATTTTATTTTCCATCCCTACGTTTGTTTTACAAAAAAACTATATTTTTCATAATTTGTATTTTATATTTTATTTTCCATCCCTACATTTGTTTTACGAAAAAAACTCAACTTTTCGTAATTTGAAATTTATATTTATTCTCGATCCCTACGTTCATTTGACAAAAAAAAGTCAATTTTTTATAATTTGGATATTTATATTTTATTCTCAATACGAACTTTTGTGTTGGCATATTTCAAGACCAAGAGTTTATGAAGTTCTCCAGATTTTTATGAAGACTTAAAGTTTTGATGATGAAGTTTTAGATTGATTCAATCAACATTAAAGACTTGTGCCATCTCACAAAGGAAGGTTGATTGGTAGAAAAGGAAAGGCATAAAGAGCATTCAAATCTTTCAAGAGAGAAGATTGATGAAGATTTTCTCAAGAGCTGAAGGATCAAGAGTAGAAGGTTCTGTTTTGGGTGTTGGATAAAAAGAGTAAGTCATAAATCCCATTCAAGACCTTCCCAAACAAGAGAGCAAGGTGTTTTCTCGCAAAAATGTTTTTCTACGCTTTTAATCGATTATGATACGTAGATAATTGATTATTTAACTTAAAATTTGAATTAAAAATGTTTAACAAACTAAATAATCGATTAAGTGTCTTTGATAATCGATTATATTGATTCTCGGGTTAATATAATCGATTATGGCCTTAATCTAATCGACTTATATCGACGTAAATTTGTTTTCCAGCTTTTAAACATGATATAATCGATTAAGCTTTTTATATAATCGATTAAATGAGTCGCTTTTATGAAATCAATACCAAATCAACCTAAGAATGGAAACTTTTGAGTATTTTCGAATTATAAAATGAAAGAGAATGTCTTAGGTTTAACACATCTGATAAAACACAAAATATTCAAAGTGTTTCGCGCCTTAACTTTTCAAAACCGCTTCCTCGCTTCTCTTTAGTTTCATCATGTCTTTGGAAGTGGTGATCATTGTGCTTAAGCTTTCTATCCAAAGACTATTATCAGTGTATTCTTTTACTGTTTTTATAAACGGGAAAATTCATCCCTTGGATCGGTTCTAAGGGAGGTGTTTCATCTCTTGTGTGTCAAGAGAGGTGGGTTTCATCCTCAGTGTATCTGGGGAGGTGTTTCATCCTTAGTGTGTCTAAGGAGGTGTTCCTTTATCTTTATTTGTTATTGCATGAATTGGTATTTGTAATTTCATTTAAAGATAGTGGGGTGATCATCACGCATTTGTGGTGGTTGGGAACTGGACGTAGGATTGGCTTAATCTGAACCAGTATAAATCTCTGTGTTCTTTCTCTTTCTCTATCTCTTTTAATTGTGGATCATTTTAACAATTGCAATTTCAAACCGCATTAATCAAAGGATAAGAAAAATCCACATATGAGTTTTTGAAAGAATTTCAAAATCTGGAAATTTATTTGAAAGGGAAAATTTTATTAAAAATCCTATTCACCCCCCCTCTTGGTTTTTACACTGCCGTCTTTATTTAACATTTTTTTCCCACAAAAAAACTCAATTTTTCATAATTTGGAAATTCAAAATTTGTTTTCGATTCGTACTATTGTTTTACATAAAAAAACTCTATTTTTCGTAATTTCGAAATTTAAATTTTATTTTCGATACGTACTTTTGTTTTAAAAAAAAAACTCTATTTTTTGTAATTTCGAAATTTATATTTTATTTTCGATCCGCACTTTTGTTTCACAAAAAAAAACTCAATTTTTCAGAATTTGGAATTTAATATTTTATTTTCGATCCGTACTTTTGTTTAAAAAAAACTCAATTTTTCATAATTTGAAATTTATATTTTATTCTCGATCCGAACTTTTGTTTTCCACAAAAAAACTCAATTTTTCATAATGTGGAAATTCAAATTTTATTTTTGATCCGTACTTTTGCTTACCTAAAAAATTCTATTTTTCGTAATTTTGAAATTTAAATTTTATTTTCGATCCAGTACTTTTGTTCTACAAAAAAATCTATTTTTCTTAATTTTGAAATTTATATTCTATTTTCGATCTCTACATTTGTTTTAAAAAAACTCAATTTTTCGGAATTTAGAAATTTATATTTTATTTTCGATCCAGTACTTTTGTTTTACAAAAACAAACTCAATTTTAAATAATTTGAAGTTTATATTTCATTCTCAATCCGTACTTTTGGTTAACACAAAAAACTCAATATTTCTTAATTTTGATATTTATATTTTATTTTCCATCCCTACGTTTGTTTTATAAAAAAAACTCAATTTTTCATAATTTGAAATTTATATTTTATTCTCGATCCTTACTTTTGTTTTACAAAAAGAACTCAATTTTTTATAATTTGGATATTTATATTTTATTCTCGATCCGAACTTTTGTTTTACGCATAAAAACTTAATTTTTCGTAATTTCAAAATTTATATTTTATTTTGGATCCGTACTTTTGTTTTACAAAGAAAAACTCAATTTTTCATAATTTAGAATTTTATATTTTATTCTCGATCCGTACTTTTGTTTTACACAAAAAGGTTCAATTTTTGTTAATTTCGAAATTTATATTTTATTTTCGATCCCTATGTTTGTTTGAACAAAAAAAAACTCAATTTTTCATAATTTGGATATTTATATTTTATTCTTGATCCGAACTTTTGTTTTACGCAAAAAAGCTCAATTTTTCGTAATTTGGAAATTCAAATTTTATTTTCGATCCGTACTTTTGTTTACATAAAAAAAACTCAATTTTTTATAATTTCAAAATTTAAATTTTATATTTGATCCCTACTTTTGTTTTAAAAAAAAATCAATTTTTCATAATTTGGAAATTTATATTTTATTTTCGATCCGTACTTTTGTTTTAAAAAAAACTTAGTTTTTGATAATTTGAAATTTATATATTATTCTCGATCCGTACTTTTGTTTTACACAAAAAACTCAATTTTTCTTAATTTCGAAATTTATATTTTATTTTCCATCCCTACATTTGTTTTACAAAAAAAAGTCAAGTTTTCATAATTTGAAATTTATATTTTATTCTCGATCCGTACGTTTGTTTTACAAAGAAAAACTCAATTTTTCATAATTTGGAATTTTATATTTTATTCTCGATCCGTACTTTTGTTTTACACAAAAAGGTTCAATTTTTGTTAATTTCAAAATTTATATTTTATTTTCGATCCCTATGTTTGTTTGAACAAAAAAAACTCAATTTTTCATAATTTGGATATTTTATTTTCGATCTGTAGTTTTGTTTTACAAAAAAAACCTCAATTTTTCATAATTTCGAAATTCAATTTTTTTTCGATCTGTACTTTTGTTTTACAAAAGAAACTCAATTTTTCGTAATTTCAAAATTCATATTTGATTCTCGATCCGTTCTTTTTTTTATGCATAAAAACTTATTTTTTCGTAATTTCGAAATTTATATTTTATTTTGGATCCGTACTTTTGTTTTAGAAAAAAAAACTCAATTTTTCATAATTTGGAATTTTATATTTTATTCTCGTTCTGTAGTTTTGTTTTACACAAATAGAAAACATTTTTATCATTATTTAGAAATTCGAATTTTATTTTCGATCCGTACTTCTGTTTTACACAAAAAAATTCAATTTCTCGTAATTTCGAAATTCAAAATTTGTTTTCGATCAGTAGTTTGATTTTACACTCAAAAACTGAATTTTTCGTAATTTCGAAATTTATATTTTATTCTCGATCCGTACTTTCGTTTTACAAAAAAACTCAATTTTTATCATTTGGAAATTCAAATTTTATTTTCGATACGTACTTGTGTTTTACAAAAAAACTATATTTTTCATAATTTGGAAATTCAAAATTTGTTTTCGATCAGTAGATTTTTTTGCACTCAAAAACACAATTTTTCGTAATTTCGAAATTTATATTTTATTCTCGGTCCATACTTTTGTTTTACAAAAAAAATTCAATTTTTATAATTTGGAAATTTATATTTTATTTTCGATCCGTACTTTTGTTTTACAAAGAAAATCAGTTTTTTATAAAATGGATATTTATATTTTATTCTCGATCCGTACTTTTCTTTTACAAAAAAATATCAATTTTTCATAATTTGGGAATTTATATTTTATTTTCGATCCGTACTTTTGTTTTACAAAAAAACTCAATTTTTAATAATTTGGAAATTCAAATTTTGTTTTCGATCCGTACTTTTGTTTTGCGGTAAAAAACTCAATTTTTCGTAATTTCGAAATTTATATTTTATTCTCGATTCGTACTTTGGTTTTACAAAAAAAATTCAATTTTTTATAATTTGAAATTTTATATTTTATCTTCGATCCGTACTGTTGTTCTAGAAAAAAGATCAACTTTTCATAATTTGGAAATTTAAATTTTATTTTCGATCCCTAGTTTTGTATTACAAAAAGAAATCAATTTTTCATAATTTGGAAATTTATATTTTATATTCGATCCGTACTTTTGTATTAGAAAAGAGCAATGAATTTTTCATAATTTGGAAATTTATATTTTATTCTCGATCCGTACTTTTGTTTTACAAAAAAATATCAATTTTTCATAATTTGGATATTTACATTTTAATTTCGATCCGTACTTTTGTATTACAAAAAAGAAATCAATTTTTCATAATTTGGAAATTCAAAATTTGTTTTCGATCAGTAGTTTTGTTTTACACTCAAAAACTCAATTTTTCGTAATTTCAAAATTTATATTTTATTCTCGATCCAGTACTTTTGTTTTATAAAAAATTATATTTTTTATAATTTTGAAATTTATATTTTATTTTCGATCCAGTACTCTTGTTCTACAAAAAAATCAGTTTTTCATAATTTGGATATTTATATTTTATTTTCGATCCGCACTTTTGTTTTACAAAAAGCTCAATTTTTCATAATTTGGAAATTTAAAATTTGTTTTCGATCAAGTACTTTCTTATTTAAACTCAAAACTTAATTTTTCGTAGAATTCAAAATTTATATTTTATTCTCGATCCGTAGTTTGGTTGTACAAAAAAATTCAATTTTTTCTAATTTAGAAATTTATATTTTATTTTCGATCTGTAGTTTTGTTTAACAAAAAAATTCAATTTTTTATAATTTGGAAATTTATATTTTATCTTCGATCCGTACTGTTGTTTTACAAAAAAAATCAACTTTTCATAATTTGGAAATTTATATTTTATTTTCGATCCGTACTTTTGTGTTACAAAAGAGAAATCAATTTTTCATAATTTGGAAATTTATATTTTATATTCGATCTGTACTTTTGTATTAGAAAAAAGAAATGATTTTTTCATAATTTGGAAATTTATATTTTATTCTCGATCCGTACTTTTGTTTTACAAAAAAATATCAATTTTTCATAATTTGGATATTTATATTTTAATTTCGATTCGTACTTTTGTACTACAAAAAAGAAATCAATTTTTCATAATTTGGAAATTCAAAATTTGTTTTCGATCAGTAGTTTTGTTTTACACTTAAAAACTCAATTTTTCTAATTTCAAAATTTATATTTTATTCTTGATCCGTACTTTTGTTTTATAAAAAAAATTATATTTTTTATAATTTTGAAATTTATATTTTATTTTCGATCCGTACTTTTGTTTTACAAAAAAAAATCAGTTTTTCATAATTTGGATATTTATATTTTATTTTCGATCCATACTTTTGTTTTACAAAAAAGCTCAATTTTTCATAATTTGGAAATTTAAAAGTTGTTTTCGATCAGTACTTTTTTATTTAAACTCAAAAACTTAATTTTTCCTAAATTCAAAATTTATATTTTATTCTCGATCCGTACTTTGGTTGTACAAAGAAATTCAATTTTTTCTAATTTAGAAATTTATATTTTATTTTCGATCCGTACCTTTGTTTTAGAAACAACATCAATTTTTCATAATTTGGAAATTTATATTTGAGTTTCGATTCGTACTTTGGTATTACAAAAAACAAATCAATTTTTCATAATTTGGAAATTTATATTTTATTGTCGATCTGTAGTTTTGTTTAACAAAAAAAAACCTCAATTTCTCATAATTTGGAAATTCAATTTTTTTTTTCGATCTGTACTTTTGTTTTACAAAAGAAACTCAATTCTTCGTAATTTCAAAATTGATATTTTATTCTCGATCCGTACTTTTGTTTTGCGCATAAAAACTTCTTTTTTTGTAATTTCCAAATTTATATTTTATTTTGGATCCGCACTTTTGTTTTAGAAAAAAGAACTCAATTTTTCATAATTTGGAATTTTATATTTTATTCTCGTTCTGTGATTTTTTTTTACACAAATAGAAAACATTTTTTTCATAATTTGGAAATTCGAATTTTATTTTCGATCCGTACTTTTGTTTTACACAAAAAAACTCAATTTCTCGTAATTTCGAAATTCAAATTTTATTTTCCATCCGTATTTTTGTATTACAAAAATGAAATCAATTTTTCATAACTTGGAAATTTACATGTTATTTGCGATCCGTACTTTTGTTTCAAATAAAGAATCAATTTTTCATAATTTAGAAATTTATATTTTATTCTCGATCCGTACTTTTCTTTTACAAAAAAAAATCAATTTTTCATAATTTGGAAATTTATATTTTATTTTCGATCCATACTTTTGTTTTACAAAAAAACTCAATTTTTAATAATTTGGAAATTCAAATTTTGTTTTCGATTCGTACTTTTGTTTTGCAGTAATTTCGAAATTTATATTTTATTCTCGATTGGTACTTTGGTTTTAAAAAAAGATTCAATTTTTTATAATTTGGAAATTATATTTTATCTTCGATCTGTACTGTTGTTCTACAAAAAAAATAAACTTTTCATAATTTGGAAATTTAAATTTTATTTTCGATCCCTAGTTTTGTATTACAAAAAAGAAATCAATTTTTCATAATTTGGAAATTTATATTTTATATTCGATCCGTACTTTTGTATTAGAAAAAAGAAATGAATTTTTCATAATTTGGAAATTTATATTATATGCTCGATCCGTACTTTTGTTTTACAAAAAAATATCAATTTTTCATAATTTGGATATTTATATTTTAATTTCGATCCGTACTTTTGTATTACAAAAAAGAAATCAATTTTTCATAATTTGGAAATTCAAAATTTGTTTTCGATCAGTAGTTTTGTTTTACACTCAAAAACTCAATTTTTCGTAATTTGGAAATTTATATTTTATTCTCCATCCGTACTTTTGTTTTACAAAAAAATCAATTTTTGATAATTTGGAAATTCAAATTTTATTTTCGATACGTACTTTTGTTTTACAAAAAAACTCAATTTTTCATAATTTGGAAATTCAAAATTTGTTTTCGATCAGTAGTTTGATTTTACACTCAAAAACTGAATTTTTCGTAATTTCGAAATTTATATTTTATTCTCGATCCGTACTTTCGTTTTACAAAAAAACTCAATTTTTCATCATTTGGAAATTCAAATTTTATTTTCGATACGTACTTGTGTTTTCCAAAAAAACTATATTTTTCATAATTTGGAAATTCAAAATTTGTTTTCGATCAGTAGATTTTTTTGCACTCAAAAACACAATTTTTCGTAATTTCGAAATTTATATTTTATTCTCGGTCCATACTTTTGTTTTACAAAAAAAATTCAATTTTTATAATTTGGAAATTTATATTTTATTTTCGATCCGTACTTTTGTTTTACAAAGAAAATCAGTTTTTTATAAAATGGATATTTATATTTTATTCTCGATCCGTACTTTTCTTTTACAAAAAAATATCAATTTTTCATAATTTGGGAATTTATATTTTATTTTCGATCCGTACTTTTGTTTTACAAAAAAACTCAATTTTTAATAATTTGGAAATTCAAATTTTGTTTTCGATCCGTACTTTTGTTTTGCGGTAAAAAACTCAATTTTTCGTAATTTCGAAATTTATATTTTATTCTCGATTCGTACTTTGGTTTTACAAAAAAAATTCAATTTTTTATAATTTGTAAATTTATATTTTATCTTCGATCTGTACTGTTGTTCTACAAAAAAAAAATCAACTTTTCATAATTTGGAAATTTAAATTTTATTTTCGATCCCTAGTTTTGTATTACAAAAAAGAAATCAATTTTTCATAATTTGGAAATTTATATTTTATATTCGATCCGTACTTTTGTATTAGAAAAGAGCAATGAATTTTTCATAATTTGGAAATTTATATTTTATTCTCGATCCGTACTTTTGTTTTACAAAAAAATATCAATTTTTCATAATTTGGATATTTACATTTTAATTTCGATCCGTACTTTTGTATTACAAAAAAGAAATCAATTTTTCATAATTTGGAAATTCAAAATTTGTTTTCGATCAGTAGTTTTGTTTTACACTCAAAAACTCAATTTTTCGTAATTTCAAAATTTATATTTTATTCTCGATCCGTACTTTTGTTTTATAAAAAACTTATATTTTTTATAATTTTGAAATTTATATTTTATTTTCGATCCGTACTCTTGTTCTACAAAAAAAATCAGTTTTTCATAATTTGGATATTTATATTTTATTTTCGATCCGCACTTTTGTTTTACAAAAAAGCTCAATTTTTCATAATTTGGAAATTTAAAATTTGTTTTCGATCAGTACTTTCTTATTTAAACTCAAAAACTTAATTTTTCGTAAATTCAAAATTTATATTTTATTCTCGATCCGTAGTTTGGTTGTACAAAAAAATTCAATTTTTTCTAATTTAGAAATTTATATTTTATTTTCGATCTGTAGTTTTGTTTAACAAAAAAATTCAATTTTTTATAATTTGGAAATTTATATTTTATCTTCGATCCGTACTGTTGTTTTACAAAAAAAATCAACTTTTCATAATTTGGAAATTTATATTTTATTTTCGATCCGTACTTTTGTGTTACAAAAGAGAAATCAATTTTTCATAATTTGGAAATTTATATTTTATATTCGATCTGTACTTTTGTATTAGAAAAAAGAAATGATTTTTTCATAATTTGGAAATTTATATTTTATTCTCGATCCGTACTTTTGTTTTACAAAAAAATATCAATTTTTCATAATTTGGATATTTATATTTTAATTTCGATTCGTACTTTTGTACTACAAAAAAGAAATCAATTTTTCATAATTTGGAAATTCAAAATTTGTTTTCGATCAAGTAGTTTTGTTTTACACTTAAAAACTCAATTTTTCTAATTTCAAAATTTATATTTTATTCTTGATCCGTACTTTTGTTTTATAAAAAAAATTATATTTTTTATAATTTTGAAATTTATATTTTATTTTCGATCCGTACTTTTGTTTTACAAAAAAAAATCAGTTTTTCATAATTTGGATATTTATATTTTATTTTCGATCCATACTTTTGTTTTACAAAAAAGCTCAATTTTTCATAATTTGGAAATTTAAAAGTTGTTTTCGATCAAGTACTTTTTTATTTAAACTCAAAACTTAATTTTTCCTAAATTCAAAATTTATATTTTATTCTCGATCCGTACTTTGGTTGTACAAAGAAATTCAATTTTTTCTAATTTAGAAATTTATATTTTATTTTCGATCCGTACCTTTGTTTTAGAAACAACATCAATTTTTCATAATTTGGAAATTTATATTTGAGTTTCGATTCGTACTTTGGTATTACAAAAAACAAATCAATTTTTCATAATTTGGAAATTTATATTTTTTTTTCGATCTGTACTTTTGTTTTACAAAAGAAACTCAATTCTTCGTAATTTCAAAATTGATATTTTATTCTCGATCCGTACTTTTGTTTTACGCATAAAAACATCTTTTTTTGTAATTTCCAAATTTATATTTTATTTTGGATCCGCACTTTTGTTTTAGAAAAAAAAACTCAATTTTTCATAATTTGGAATTTTATATTTTATTCTCGTTCTGTGATTTTGTTTTACGCAAAATAGAAAACATTTTTTTCATAATTTGGAAATTCAAATTTTATTTTCGATCGGTACTTTTGTTTTACACAAAAAAACTCAATTTCTCGTAATTTCGAAATTCTAATTTTATTTTCCATCCGTATTTTTGTATTACAAAAATGAAATCAATTTTTCATAACTTGGAAATTTACATGTTATTTGCGATCCGTACTTTTGTTTCAAATAAAGAATCAATTTTTCATAATTTAGAAATTTATATTTTATTCTGGATCCGTACTTTTGTTTTCCAAAAAAAAATCAATTTTTCATAATTTGGAAATTTATATTTTATTTTCGATCCATACTTTTGTTTTACAAAAAAACTCAATTTTTAATAATTTGGAAATTCAAATTTTGTTTTCGATTCGTACTTTTGTTTTGCAGTAATTTCGAAATTTATATTTTATTCTCGATTGGTACTTTGGTTTTAAAAAAAGATTCAATTTTTTATAATTTGGAAATTATATTTTATCTTCGATCTGTACTGTTGTTCTACAAAAAAATAAACTTTTCATAAGTTGGAAATTTAAATTTTATTTTCGATCCGTACTTTTGTATTACAAAAAAGAAATCAATTTTTCATAATTTGGAAATTCAAAATTTGTTTTCGATCAGTAGTTTTGTTTTACACTTAAAAACTCAATTTTTCGTAATTTCAAAATTTATATTTATTCTCGATCCGTACTTTTGTTTTATAAAAAAATTATATTTTTTATAATTTTGAAATTTATATTTTATTTTCGATCCGTACTTTTGTTCTACAAAAAAAATCAGTTTTTCATAATTTGGATATTTATATTTTATTTTCGATCCGCACTTTTGTTTTACAAAAAAGCTCAATTTTTCATAATTTTGAAATTTAAAATTTGTTTTCGATCAGTACTTTCTTATTTAAACTCAAAAACTTAATTTTTCGTAAATTCAAAATTTATATTTTATTCTCGATCCAGTACTTTGGTTGTACAAAAAATTCAATTTTTTCTAATTTAGAAATTTATATTTTATTTTCGATCCAGTAGTTTTGTTTAACAAAAAAATTCAATTTTTATAATTTGGAAATTTATATTTTATCTTCGATCCGTATTGTTGTTTTACAAAAAAATCAACTTTTCATAATTTGGAAATTTATATTTTATTTTCGATCCGTACTTTTGTGTTACAAAAAAGAAATCAATTTTTCATAATTTGGAAATTTATATTTTATATTCGATCTGTACTTTTGTATTAGAAAAAAGAAATGATTTTTTCATAATTTGGAAATTTATATTTTATTCTCGATCCGTACTTTTGTTTTACAAAAAAATATCAATTTTTCATAATTTGGATATTTATATTTTAATTTCGATCCGTACTTTTGTACTACAAAAAAGAAATCAATTTTTCATAATTTGGAAATTCAAAATTTGTTTTCGATCAGTAGTTTTGTTTTACACTTAAAAACTCAATTTTTCTAATTTCAAAATTTATATTTTATTCTCGATCCGTACTTTTGTTTTATAAAAAAAATTATATTTTTTATAATTTTGAAATTTATATTTTATTTTCGATCCGTACTTTTGTTTTACAAAAAAAATCAGTTTTTCATAATTTGGATATTTATATTTTATTTTCGATCCATACTTTATTTTGACAAAAAAGCTCAATTTTTCATAATTTGGAAATTTAAAAGGTTTTTTCGATCAGTACTTTTTTATTTAAACTCAAAAACTTAATTTTTCCTAAATTCAAAATTTATATTTTATTCTCGATCCGTACTTTGGTTGTACAAAGAAATTCAATTTTTTCTAATTTAGAAATTTATATTTTATTTTCGATCCGTACCTTTGTTTTAGAAACAACATCAATTTTTCATAATTTGGAAATTTATATTTGAGTTTCGATTCGTACTTTGGTATTACAAAAAACAAATCAATTTTTCATAATTTGGAAATTTATATTTTATTTTCGATCTGTAGTTTTGTTTAACAAAAAAAACCTCAATTTCTCATAATTTGGAAATTCAATTTTTTTTTTCGATCTGTACTTTTGTTTTACAAAAGAAACTCAATTCTTCGTAATTTCAAAATTGATATTTTATTCTCGATCCGTACTTTTGTTTATGCATAAAAACTTCTTTTTTTGTAATTTCCAAATTTATATTTTATTTTGGATCCGCACTTTAGTTTCAGAAAAAAAAACTCAATTTTTCATAATTTGGAATTTTATATTTTATTCTCGTTCTGTGATTTTGTTTTACACAAATAGAAAACATTTTTTTCATAATTTGGAAATTCGAATTTTATTTTCGATCCGTACTCTTGTTTTACACAAAAAAACTCAATTTCTCGTAATTTCGAAATTCAAATTTTATTTTCCATCCGTATTTTTGTATTACAAAAATGAAATCAATTTTTCATAACTTGGAAATTTACATGTTATTTACGATCCGTACTTTTGTTTCAAATAAAGAATCAATTTTTCATAATTTAGAAATTTATATTTTATTCTCGATCCGTACTTTTGTTTTACAAAAAAAAATCAATTTTTCATAATTTGGAAATTTATATTTTATTTTCGATCCATACTTTTGTTTTACAAAAAAACTCAATTTTTAATAATTTGGAAATTCAAATTTTGTTTTCGATTCAGTACTTTTGTTTTGCAGTAATTTCAAATTTATATTTTATTCTCGATTGGTACTTTGGTTTTAAAAAAAGATTCAATTTTTTATAATTTGGAAATTATATTTTATCTTCGATCCAGCATCGTTGTTCTACAAAAAATAAACTTTTCATAATTTGGAAATTTAAATTTTATTTTCGATCCCTAGTTTTGTATTACAAAAAGAAATCAATTTTTCATAATTTGGAAATTTATATTTTATATTCGATCCAGTACTTTTGTATTAGAAAAAAGAAATGAATTTTTCATAATTTGGAAATTTATATTATATGCTCGATCCGTACTTTTGTTTTACAAAAAAATATCAATTTTTCATAATTTGGATATTTATATTTTAATTTCGATCCGTACTTTTGTATTACAAAAAAGAAATCAATTTTTCATAATTTGGAAATTCAAAATTTGTTTTCGATCAGTAGTTTTGTTTTACACTCAAAAACTAAATTTTTCGTAATTTGGAAATTTATATTTTATTCTCCATCCGTACTTTTGTTTTACAAAAAAATCAATTTTTGATAATTTGGAAATTCAAATTTTATTTTCGATACGTACTTTTGTTTTACAAAAAAAACTCAATTTTTCATAATTTGGAAATTCAAAATTTGTTTTCGATCAGTAGTTTGATTTTACACTCAAAAACTGAATTTTTCGTAATTTTGAAATTTATATTTTATTCTCGATCCGTACTTTTGTTTTACAAAAAAACTCAATTTTTCATCATCTGGAAATTCAAATTTTATTTTCGATACGTACTTGTGTTTTACAAAAAAACTATATTTTTCATAATTTGGAAATTCAAAATTTGTTTTCGATCAGTAGTTTTTTTTACACTCAAAAACTCAATTTTTCGTAATTTCGAAATTTATATTTTATTCTCGATCCATACTTTTGTTTTACAAAACAAATTCAATTTTTATAATTTGGAAATTTATATTTTATTTTCGATCCGTACTTTTGTTTTACAAAGAAAATCAGTTTTTTATAAAATGGATATTTATATTTTATTCTCGATCCGTACTTTTCTTTTACAAAAAAATATCAATTTTTCATAATTTGGGAATTTATATTTTATTTTCGATCCATACTTTTGTTTTACAAAAAAACTCAGTTTTTAATAATTTGGAAATTCAAATTTTGTTTTCGATCCGTACTTTTGTTTTGCAGTAAAAAACTCAATTTTTCGTAATTTCGAAATTTATATTTTATTCTCGATTCGTACTTTGGTTTTACAAAAAAAATTCAATTTTTTATAATTTGTAAATTTATATTTTATCTTCGATCTGTACTGTTGTTCTACAAAAAAAAATCAACTTTTCATAATTTGGAAATTTAAATTTTATTTTCGATCCCTAGTTTTGTATTACAAAAAAGAAATCAATTTTTCATAATTTGGAAATTTATATTTTATATTCGATCCGTACTTTTGTATTAGAAAAGAGCAATGAATGTTTCATAATTTGGAAATTTATATTTTATTCTCGATCTGTACTTTTGTTTTACAAAAAAATATCAATTTTTCATAATTTGGATATTTACATTTTAATTTCGATTCGTACTTTTGTATTACAAAAAAGAAATCAATTTTTCATAATTTGGAAATTCAAAATTTGTTTTCGATCAGTAGTTTTGTTTTACACTTAAAAAATCAATTTTTCGTAATTTCAAAATTTATATTTTATTCTCGATCCGTACTTTTGTTTTATAAAAAAATTATATTTTTTATAATTTTGAAATTTATATTTTATTTTCGATCCGTACTTTTGTTTTACAAAAAAAAATCAGTTTTTCATAAGTTGGATATTTATATTTTATTTTCGATCCATACTTTTGTTTTACAAAAAAGCTCAATTTTTCATAATTTGGAAATTTAAAATTTGTTTTCGATCAGTACTTTCTTATTTAAACTCAAAAACTTAATTTTTCGTAAATTCAAAATTTATATTTTATTCTCGATCCGTACTTTGGTTGTACAAAAAAATTCAATTTTTTCTAATTTAGAAATTTATATTTTATTTTCGATCTGTAGTTTTGTTTAACAAAAAAAATTCAATTTTTTATAATTTGGAAATTTATATTTTATCTTCGATCCGTACTGTTGTTTTACAAAAAAAATCAACTTTTCATATTTTGGAAATTTATATTTTATTTTCGATCCGTACTTTTGTGTTACAAAAAAGAAATCAATTTTTCATAATTTGGAAATTTATATTTTATATTCGATCCGTACTTTTGTATTAGAAAAAAGAAATGATTTTTTCATAATTTGGAAATTTATATTTTATTCTCGATCCGTACTTTTGTTTTACAAAAAAATATCAATTTTTCATAATTTGGATATTTATATTTTAATTTCGATCCGTACTTTTGTACTACAAAAAAGAAATCAATTTTTCATAATTTGGAAATTCAAAATTTGTTTTCGATCAGTAGTTTTGTTTTACACTTGAAAACTCAATTTTTCTAATTTCAAAATGTATATTTTATTCTCGATCCGTACTTTTGTTTTATAAAAAAAATTATATTTTTTATAATTTTGAAATTTATATTTTATTTTCGATCCGTACTTTTGTTTTACAAAAAAAAAATCAGTTTTTCATAATTTGGATACTTATATTTTATTTTCGATCCATACTTTTGTTTTACAAAAAAGCTCAATTTTTCATAATTTGGAAATTTAAAAGTTGTTTTCGATCAGTACTTTTTTATTTAAACTCAAAAACTTAATTTTTCCTAAATTCAAAATTTATATTTTATTCTCGATCCGTACTTTGGTTGTACAAAGAAATTCAATTTTTTCTAATTTAGAAATTTATATTTTATTTTCGATCTGTAGTTTTGTTTAACAAAAAAAAACCTCAATTTTTCATAATTTGGGAATTCAATTTTTTTTCGATCTGTACTTTTGTTTTACAAAAGAAACTCAATTCTTCGTAATTTCAAAATTGATATTTGATTCTCGATCCGTACTTTTGTTTTACGTAGAAAAACTTATATTTTTCGTAATTTCCAAATTTATATTTTATTTCGGATCCGTACTTTTGTATTACAAAAAAGAAATCAACTTTTCATAACTTGGAAATTTACATTTTATTTACGATCCGTTTTTTTTTACATAAAGAATCAATTTTTTATAATTTAGAAATTTATATTTTATTCTCGATTCGTACTTTTGTTTTACAAAAAAAAAATCAATTTTTCATAATTTGGAAATTTATATTTTATTTTCGATCCGTACTTTTGTGTTACAAAAAAAGTCAATTTTAATAATTTGGAAATTCAAATTTTATTTTCGATTCGTACTTTTGTTTTGCAGTAAAGAACTCAATTTTTCGTAATTTCGAAATTTATATTTTATTCCCGATTCGTACTTTGGTTTTACAAAAAAAAATTCAATTTTTTATAATTTGGAAATTTATATTTTATCTTCGATCCGTACTGTCGTTCTACGAAAAAAAATCAGCTTTTCATAATTTGGAAATTTATATTTTATATTCGATCTGTACTTTTGTATTAGAAAAAAGAAATGAATTTTTCATAATTTGGAAATTTATATTTTATTCTCGATCCGTACTTTTGTTTTACAAAAAAATATCAATTTTTTATAATTTGGATATTTATATTTTATCTTCTATTTGTACTTTTGTATTAGAAAAAAGAAATCAATTTTTCATAATTTGGAAATTTATATTTTATTTTCGTTTCGTACTTTTGTTTTACAAAAAAAAATCAGTTTTTCATAATTGAGATATTTATATTTTATTCTTGATTCGTACTTTTGTTTTATAAAAAAGCTCAATTTTTCATAATTTGGAAATTTAAAATTTGTTTTCGATGAGTACTTTTGTTTTAAACTCAAAAACCAAATTTTTCGTCAATTCAAAATTTATATTTTATTTTTGATCCGTACTTTGGTTGTGCAAAAAAAATTCAATTTTTTCTAATTTGGAAATTTATATTTTATTGTCGATCCGTACTTTTGTTTTAGAAACAACATCAATTTTTCATAATTTGGAAATTTATATTTGAGTTTCGATTCGTACTTTGGTATTACAAAAAACAAATCAATTTTTCATAATTTGGAAATTTATATTTTATTTTCGATCTGTAGTTTTGTTTAACAAAAAAAACCTCAATTTTTCATAATTTGGAAATTCAATTTTTTTTTCGATCTGCACTTTTGTTTTGCAAAAGAAACTCAATTCTTCGTAATTTCAAAATTGATATTTGATTCTCGATCCGTACTTTTGTTTTACGCATAAAAACTTATTTTTTTCGTAATTTCAAAATTTATATTTTATTTCGGATCCGTACTTTTGTTTTTGAAAAAAAAAAACTCAATTCTTTGACTGTTTTTTATGAACGGGAAAATTCATCCCTTGGATCGGTTCTAAGGGAGGTGTTTCATCTCTTGTGTGTCAAGAGAGGTGGGTTTCATCCTTAGTGTGTCTGGGGAAGTGATTCATCCTTAGTGTGTCTAAGGACGTGTTCCTTTATCTTTATTTGTTATTGCATGAATTGGTGTTTGTAATTTCATTTAAAGATAGTGGGGTGATCATCACGCATTTGTGGTGGTTGGGAACTGGACGTAGGATTGACTTAATCCGAACCAGTATAAATCTCTGTGTTCTTTCTCTTTCCCTATCTCTTTTTATTGTGGATCATATTAACAATTGCAAACTCAAATTACATTAATCAAAGGTTAAGAAAAATCCACATCTGAGTTTTTGAAAGAATTTCAAAATCTGGAAATTTATTTAAAACGGAAAATTTTATTAAAAATCCAATTCACCCCCCCTCTTCGTTTTTACCCTGCCGTCTTTATTTAACAGTTTTTGATTCGTACTTTTGTTTTGCAATAAAAAACTAAATCTTTCGTAATTTCGAAATTTATATTTTATTCTCGATTCGTACTTTGCTTTTACAAAAAAAAATTCATTTTTTTATAATTTGGAAATTTATATTTTACCTTCGATCCGTACTGTTGTTCTACAAAAAAAATAAACTTTTCATAATTTGGAAATTTATATTTTATTTTCGATCCGTACTTTTGTTTTACAAAAAAGAAATCAATTTTTCATAATTTGGAAATTTATATTTTATATTCGATCCGTACTTTTGTATTAGAAAAAAGAAATGATTTTTCATAATTGGGAAATTTATATTTTATTCTCGATCCGTACTTTTGTTTTACAAAAACAAATCAACTTTCTATAATTTGGAAATTTATATTTTATTCTCAATTCGTATATTTGTTTTACAAAAAAAATCAGTTTTTCATAATTTGGATATTTATATTTTATTTTCGATCCGTACTTTTGTTTTACAAAAAAACTCAATTTTTCATAATTTGGAAATTCAAATTTTTTTTCGATCAATAGTTTTATTTTACACTCAAAAACTCAATTTTTCGTAATTTCGAAATTTATATTTTATTCTTGATCCGTACTTTTGTTTTACAAAAAAAATTCAAATTTCTATAATTTGGAAATTTATATTTTATTTTCGATTCGTACTTTTGTTTTACAAGAAAGTTTTTCATAATTTGGATATTTATATTTTATTCTCGATCCGTACTTTTGTTTTACAAAAAAGCTCAATTTTTCATAATTTGGAAATTTAAAATTTGTTTTCGATCAGTACTTTTGTTTAAACTCAAAAACTAAATTTTTCGTAAATTCAAAATTTATATTTTATTTTTGATCCGTACTTTGGTTGTACAAAAAAATTCATTTTTTTCTAATTTGGAAATTTATATTTTATTTTCGATCCGTACTTTTGTTTTAGAAACAACATCAAGTTTTCATAATTTGGAAATTTATATTTTAGTTTAGATCCGTACTTTTGTATTACAAAAAAGAAATCAATTTTTCATAATTTGGAAATTTATATTTTATTTTTGATCTGTAGTTTTTTTTTTACAAAAAAAACCTCAATTTTTTATAATTTGGAAATTCAAATTTTTTTTTCGATATGTACTTTTGTTTTACAAAAGAAACTCAATTTTTCGTAATTTCAAAATTGATATTTGATTCTCGATCCGTACTTTTGTTTTACTCATAAAAACTTATTCTTTCGTAAATTCGAAATTTATATTTTATTTTGGATCCGTACTTTTGTTTTAGAAAAAAAAAACTCAATTTTTCATAATTTGGAATTTTACATTTTTATTCTCGTTCTGTAATTTTGTTTTACACAAATAGAAAACTATTTTTTCATAATTTGGAAATTCGAATTTTATTTTCGATCCGTACTTCTGCTTTACACAAAAAAAACTCAATTTCTCGTAATTTCGAAATTCAAATTTTATTTTCGATCCGTACTTTTGTATTACGAAAAGGAAATCAATTTTTCATAACTTCGAAATTTACGTTTTATTTACGATCCATACTTTTGTTTTACATAAAGAATCAATTCTTCATAATTTAGAAATTTATATTTTATTCTCGATCCGTACTTTTGTTTTACAAAAAAAATCAATTTTGCATAATTTGGAAATTTATATTTTATTTTCGATCCGTACTTTTGTTTTACAAAAAAACTCAATTTTTAATAATTTGGAAATTCAAATTTTGTTTTCGATCCGTACTTTTGTTTTGCAATAACAAACTCAATTTTTCGTAATTTCGATATTTATATTTTATTCTCGATTCCTACTTTGGTTTTAAAAAAAAAAATCAATTTTCTATAATTTGGAAATTTATATTTTATCTTCGGTCCGTACTGTTGTTCTACAAAAAAGATCAACTTTTCATAATTTGGAAATTTATTTTTATTCTCGATCCGTACATTTGTTTTACAAAAAAGAAATCAATTTTTCATAATTTGGAAATTTATATTTTATATTCGATCCGTACTTTTGTATTAGAAAAAAGAAATCAATTTTTCATAATTTGGAAATTTATATTTTATTCTCGATCCGTACTTTCGTGTTACAAAAAAATATCAATTTGTCATAATTTTGGAAATTTATATTTTATTTTCGATCCGTACTTTTTGTTTTACAAAAAAAATCAGTTTTTCATGATTTGGATATGTATATTTTACTTTCGATCCAAACTTCTGTTTTACAAAAAAGTTCAATTTTTCATAATTTGGAAATTTAAAATTTGTTTTCAATCAGTACTTTTGTTTTAAACTCAAAAACTTAATTTTTCGTAAATTCGAAATTTATATTTTATTCTCGATCCTTACTTTTGTTTTAGAAACAACATCAATTTTGTATAATTTGGAAATTTATATTTTAGTTTCGATTCGTACTTTTGTATTACAAAAATGAAATCAATTTTTCATAATTTGGAAATTTATATTTATTTTCTGTCTGTAGTTTCGTTTTAGAAAAAAAAACCTCAATTTTTCATAATTTGGAAATTTATATTTTATTTTCGATCCGTACTTTTGTTTTAAAAAAAAATTCACATTTTAATAATTTGGAAATTCAAATTTTGTTTTCTATCCGTACTTTTGTTTTGCAGCAAAAAACTATATTTTTCGTAATTTCAAAATTTATATTTTATTCTCGATTCGTACTTTGCTTTTACAAAAAGAAATTCAAGTTTTTATAATTTGGAAATTTATATTTTATCTTCGATCCGTACTGTTGTTCTACAAAAAAAAATCAACTTTTCATAATTTGGAAATTTATATTTTATTTTCGATCCGTACTTTTGTATTACAAAAGAGAAATCAATTTTTCATAATTTGGAAATTTATATTTTATTCTCGATCCGTATTTTTGTTTTACAAAAAAAATCAATTTTTCGTAATTTGGATATTTATATTTTATTTTCCATCCGTACTTTTGTTTTACAAAAAAGCTCAATTTTTCATAATTTGGAGATTCAAAATTTGTTTTCAATCAGTAGTTTCGTTTTACATTCAAAATCTCAATTTTGCGTAATTTCGAAATTTATATATTATTCTCGATCCGTACTTAATTTTGCAAAAAAAATTCAATTTTTTATAATTTGAAAATTTATATTTTATTTTCAATCCGTACTTTTGTTTTACAAAAAAAATCAGTTTTTCATAATTTGGATATTTATATCTTATTTTCGATCCGTACTTTTGTTTTAAAAAAAAGCTCAATTTTTCATAATTTGGAAATTTAAAATTTGTTTTCGATCAGTACTTTTGTTTTAAACTCAAAAACTCAATTTGTCGTAAATTTGAAATTTATATTTTATTCTCGTTCCGTACTTTGGTTGTACAATAAAAATTCAATTTTTTTTAATTTGGAAATTTATATTTTATTTCCGATCCGTACTTTTGTTTTAGAAACAACATCAATTTTTCATAATTTGGAAATTTATATTTTATTTTCGATCCGTACTTTTGTTTGACAAAAAATACCTCAATTTTTCATAATTTGGGAATTCAATTTTTTTTTCGATCTTTACTTTTGTGTTACAAACGAAACTCAATTTTTCGTAATTTCAAAATTGATATTTGATTCTCGATCCGTACTTTTTGTTTTACGCATAAAAACTTATTTTTTCATAATTTCGAAATTTATATTTTATTTTGGATTCGTACTTTTGTTTTAGAAAAAAAAACTCAATTTTTCATAATTTGGAATTTTATATTTTATTCTCGTTCTGTAATTTCATTTTACATTAATAGAAACATTTTTTTCATAATTTGGAAATTCAAATTTTATTTTCGTAATTTCGAAATTCAAATTATATTTTCGATCCGTACTTTTGTATTACAAAAAAGAAATCAATTTTTCATAACATGGAAATTTACATTTTATTTACGATCCGTACTTTTGTTTTTATAAAGAATCAATTTTTCATAATTTAGAAATTTATATTTTATTCTCGATCCGTACTTTTGTTTTGCAAAAAAAAATCAATTTTTCATAATTTGGAAATTCAAATTTTATTTTCGATACGTACTTTTGTTTTACTAAGAAACTCAATTTTTCATAATTTGGAAATTTAAAATTTGTTTTCGATCAGTACTTTTGTTTTAAACTCAAAAACTCAATTTTTCGTAAATTCAAAATTTATATTTTATTGTCGATTCGTACTTTGGTTGGACAAACTAAATTCAATTTTTTCTAATTTGGAAATTTATATTTTATTATCGATCCGTACTTTTGGTTTAGAAACAACATCAAACTTGCATAATTTGGAAATTTATATTTTAGTTTCGATCCGTACTTTTGTATTACAAAAAAGAAATCAATTTTTCATAACTTGGAAATTTTTATTTTATTTTCGATCTGTAGCTTAGTTTTACAAAAAAAAAACCTCAATTTTTCATAATTTGGAATTTTTTTTTTCAATCCGTGCTTTTGTTTCACAAAAAAACTCTACTTTTAATAATTCCGAAATTCAAATTTTGCTTTCGATCCGAACTTTTGTTTTGCAGTAAAAAGCTCAATTTTTCGTAATTTCAAAATTTATATTTTATTCTCGATTCGTACTTTGGTTTTACAAAAAAAAATCAATTTTTTATAATTTGGAAATTTATATTTTATCTTCGATCCGTACTGTTGTTATACAAAATCAATCAACTTTTCATAATTTGGAAATTTATATTTTATTTTCGATCCTTACTTTTGTATTATAAAAAAGAAATCAATTTTTCATAATTTGGAAATTTATATTTTATATTCGATCCGTACTTTTGTATTAGAAAAAAGAAATGAATTTTTCATAATTTGAAATTTATATTTTATTCTCGATCCGTACTTTTGTTTTACAAAAAAGTATTAATTTTTCATAATTTCGATATTTATATTTTATTTTCGATCCGTACTTTTGTTTTACAAAAAAGCTCAATTTTTAATAATTTGGAAATTTAAAAATTGTTTTCAATCAGTACTTCTGTTTTAAACTAAAAAACTCAATTTTTCGTAAATTCGAAATTTATATTTTATTCTCGATTCGTACTTTGGTTGTACAAAAAAAATTCAATTTTTTCTAATTTGGAAATTTATATTTTATTTCCGATAAGTACTTTTGTTTTAGAAACAACATCATCTTTTCATAATTTGGAAATTTATATTTTAGTTTCGATCCGTACTTTTGTATTAGAAAAAAGAAATCAATTTTTTATAATTTGGAAATTTATATTTTATTTATGATCTGTAGTTTTGTTTGAAAAAAAAACCTCAATTTTTCATAATTTGGGAATTCAATTTTTTTTTCGATCTGTACTTTTGCTTTAAACTCAAAAACTAAATTTTTTGTAAATTCGAAATTTATATTTTATTCTCGATCCGTACTTTGGTTGTACTAAAAAATTTCAATTTTTTCTAATTTGGAAATTTATATTTTATTTTCGATTTGTACTTTGGTATTACAAAAAAGAAATCAATTTTTCATAATTTGAAAATTTATATTTTATTTACGATCTGTAGTTTTGTTTGACAAAAAAACCTCAATTTTTCATAATTTGGGAATTCAATTTTTTTTTCGATCTGTACTTTTGTTTTCCAAACGAAACTCAATTTTTCGTAATTTCAAAATTGATATTTGATTCTCGATCCGTACTTTTGTTTTACGCATAAAAACTTATTTTTTCGTAATTTCGAAATTTATATTTTATTTTGGATCCGTACCTTTGTTTTACAAAAAAGAAATCAATTTTTCATAATTTGGAAATTTATATTTTATTTTCGATCCATACATTTGTTTTACAAAAAAACTCAATTTTTGATAATTTGGAAATTCAAATTTTGTTTTCGATCCGTAGTTTTGTTTTGCAGTAAAAAGCTCAATTTTTCGTAATTTCGAAATTTATATTTTCTTCTCGATTCGTACTTTGGTTTTACAAAAAGAAATTCAATTTTTTATAATTTGGAAATTTATATTTTATCTTGGATCCGTACTATTGTTCTACAAAAAAAAATCAACTTTTCATAATTTGGAAATTTATATTTTATTTTCGATCCGTACTTTTGTATTAGAAAAAAGAAATCAAGTTTTTGATAATTTGGAAATTTATATTTTATATTCGATCCGTACTTTTGTATTAGAAAAAAGAAATGAATTTTTCATAATTTGGAAATTTATATTTTATTCTCGATCCGTACTTTTTGTTTTACAAAAAAATATCAATTTTTCATAATTTGGAAATTTATATTTTACTTTTGATCCGTACTTTTGTTTTACAAAAAAATCAATTTTTCATAATTTGGATATATATATTTTATTCTCAATCTGTACTTTTGTTTTACAAAAAAATATCAATTTTTCATAATTTGGAAACTTATATTTTATTTTTGATCCATATTTTTGTTTTACAAAAAAAACCAGTTTTTCATAATTTGGATATATATATTTCATTCCCGATCCGAACTTTTGTTTTACAAAAAAGCTCAATTTTTAATAATTTGGAAATTTAAAATTTTTTTTCGATCAGTACTTTTGTTTTAAACTCAAAAACTTAATTTTTTGTAAATTCGAAATTTATATTTTATTCTCGATCTGTAATTTGGTTCTACAAAAAAAATTCAATTTTTTCTAATTTGGAAATTTATATTTTATTATCGATCTTTACTTTTGTTTTAGAAACAATATAAATTTTCCATAATTTGGAAATTTATATTTTAGTTTCGATCCGTACTTTTGTATTACAAAAAGAAATCAATTTTTCATAATTTGGAAATTTATATTTTATTTTCGATTCAGTACTTTTGTTTTACAAAAAGCTCAATTTTTAATAATTTGGTAATTCAAATTTTGTTTTTGATCCATACTTTTGTTTTGTAGTAAAAAAACTATATTTTTCGTAATTTCAAAATTTATATTTTATTCTCGATTCGTACTTTGGTTTTACAAAAAAAATTCAATTTTTTATAATTTGGAAATTTATATTTTATCTTCGATCCGTACTGTTGTTCTACAAAAAAAATCAACTTTTCATAATTTGGAAATTTATATTTTATTTTCGATCCGTACTTTTGTATTACAAAAGAGAAATCAATTTTTCATAATTTGGAAATTTATATTTTATATTCGATCCGTACTTTTGTATTAGAAAAAAGAAATGAATTTTTCATAATTTGGAAATTTATATTTTATTCTCGATCTGTACTTTTGTTTTAGAAAAAAATATCAGTTTTTCGTAATTTGGATATTTAGATTTTATTTTCGATCCGTACTTTTGTTTTACAACAAAGCTCAATTTTTCATAATTTGGAGATTCAAAATTTGTTTTCGATCAGTAGTTTTGTTTTACATTCAAAATCTCAATTTTGCGTAATATCGAAATTTATATATTATTCTCGATCCGTACTTTTGTTTTGCAAAAAAAATTCAATTTTTTATAATTTGGAAATTTATATTTTATTTTCAATCCGTACTTTTGTTTCACAAAAAATATGAGTTTTTCATAATTTGGATATTTATATCTTATTTTCGATCCGTACTTTTGTTTTACAGAAAAGCTCAATTTTTCATAATTTCGAAATTTATATTTTATTCTCGATCCGTACTTTGGTTGTACAACAAAAATTCCATTTTTTCTAATTTGGAAATTTATATTTTATTTCCGATCCGTACTTTTGTTTTAGAAACAACATCAATTTTTCATAATTTGGAAATTTATATTTTAGTTTCGATCCGTACTTTTGTATTACAAAAAAGAAATCAATTTTTCATAATTTGGAAATTTATATTTTATTTTCGATCTGTACTTTTGTTTAACAAAAAGAAACTCAATTTTTCACAATTTGGGATTTCAAATTTTTTTTCGATCTGTACTTTTGTTTTACACAAAAAAAACTCAATTTCTCTTATTTTCGAAATTCAAATTTTATTTTCGATCCGTACTTTTGTATTACGAAAAAGAAATCAATTTTTCATAACTTGGAAATTTACATTTTATCTACGATCCGTACTTTTGTTTTACATAAAGAATCAATTTTTCATAATTTAGAAATTTATATTTTATTCTCGATCCGTACTTTTGTTTTTCAAAAAAGAATCAATTTTTCATAATTTGGAAATTTATATTTTATTTTCGATCCGTTCTTTTGGTTTACAAAAAAACTCAATTTTTAATAATTTGGAAATTGAAATTTTGTTTTCGATCTGTACTTTTGTTTTGCAGTAAAAAACTCAATTTTTCGTAATTTCAAAATTTATTTTTTACTCTCGATTCGTACTTTGGTTTTACAGAAAAAAATTCAATTTTTTATATTTTGGAAATTTATATTTCATCTTCGATCCGTACTATTGTTCGACAAAAAAAATCAACTTTTCATAATTTGAAAATTTATATTTTATTTTCGATCCGTACTTTTGTATTACAAAAAAGACATCAATTTTTCATAATTTGGAAATTTATATTTTATATTCGATCCGTACTTTTGTATTAGAAAAAAGAATTGAATTTTTCATCATTTGGAAATTTATAGTTTATTCTCGATCCGTACTTTGTTTTACAAAAAAACTCAATTTTTCATAATTTGGAAATTCAAAATTTATTTTTGATCAGTAGTTTTGTTTTACACTCAAAAACTCAATTTTTCGTAATTTCGAAATTTATATTTTATTCTCGATCCGTACTTTGGTTTTACAAAAAAAATTCAATTTTTTATAATTTGGAAATTTATGTTTTATTTTCGATCCGTACTTTTGTTTTACAAAAGAAATCAATTTTTCATAATTTGGATATTTATATTTTATTCTCGATCCGTACTTTTGTTTTACAAAAAATATCAATTTTTCATAATTTGGAAATTTAAAATTTGTTTTTGATCAGTAGTTTTGTTTTAAACTCAAAAACTCAATTTTTCATAAATTCGAAATTTCTATTTTATTCTCGATCCGTACTTTGGTAGTACAAAAAAAATTCAAATTTTTCTAATTTAGAAATTTATATTTTATTTTCGATCCGTACTTTTGTTTTAGAAACAACATCAATTTTTCATAATTTGGAAACTTATATTTTAGTTTCGATCCGTACTTTTGTTTTATAGAAAAGAAATCAATTTTTCATAATTTGGAAATTCAAATTTTTTTTTCGATCTGTACTTTTGTTTTACAAAAGAAACTCAATTTTTCGTAATTTCAAAATTGATATTTGATTCTCGATGCGTACTTTTGTTTTACGCATAAAAACTTATTTTTTCGTAATTTCGAAATTTATATTTTATTTTGGATCCGTACTTTTTGTTTTAGGAAAAAAAACTCAATTTTTCATAATTTGGAATTTTATAGTTTATTCTCGTTCTGTAATTTTGTTTTACACAAATAGAAAACATTTTTTTTTCATAATTTGGAAATTCGAATTTTATTTTCGATCCGTACTTCTGTTTTATTCAAAAAAACTCAATTTCTCGTAATGTCGAAATTCAAATTTTATTTTCGATCCATACTTTTTTATTACAAAAAAAGAAATCAATTTTTCATAACTAGGAAATTTACATTTTATTTACGATCTGTACTTTTGTTTTACGTAAAGAATCAATTTTTCATAATTATGAAGTTTATATTTTATTCTCGATCCGTACTTTTGTTTTACAAAATTTTTTTTTTTTCATAATTTGGAAATTTATATTTTATTTTTGATCCGTACTTTTGATTTACAAAAAAACTCAATTTTTAATAATTTGGAATTTCAAATTTTGTTTTCGATCCGTACTTTTGTGTTGCAATAAAAAACTCAATTTTTCGTAATTTCGAAATTTATATTTTATTCTCAATTCGTACTTTGGTTTTACAAAAAAAAATTCAATTTTTTATAATTTGGAAATTTATATTTTATCTTCGATCCGTACTGTTGTTCTACAAAAAAAATCAACTTTTCATAATTTGGAGGTTTATATTTTATTTTCGATCCGTACTTTTGTATTACAAAAAAGAAATCAATTTTTCATAATTTGGAAATTTATATTTTATATTCGATCCGTAGTTTTGTATTAGAAAAAAGAAATGAATTTTTCATAATTTGGAAATTTATATTTTATTCTAGATCCGTACTTTTGTTTTACAAAAAAAATATCAGTTTTTCATAATTTGGATATTTATATTTTATTTTCGATCCATACTTTTGTTTAACAAAAAAACTCAGTTTTTCATAATTTGGAAATTCAAAATTTGTTTTCGATTAGTAGTTTTGTTTTACACTCAAAAACTCAATTTTTCGTAAATTCAAAATTTATATTTTATTCTCGATCCGTACTTTTGTTTTACAAAAAAAAAATCAATTTTTCAAAATTTCGAAATTTATATTTTATTTTCGATTCGTACTTTGTTTTACAAAAAAACTTAATTTTTAATAATTTGGAAATTCAAATTTTGTTTTCTGTAACGACCCAAAAATCGCTACTTTTATCATACTTAGTATGCAAATGTAACTTGTATTAACTGATAATAAAACACATTATATTTAAAATTTGTATTTGTATTCAATACCAAAGGGAATCTCTACTAGTACCAAATTCTATTATAAGAAATAAAAACATATATAAATATATGCATATAACTACTACTTCATCTTTCACTATAATCCTAGGACTCTGAAGCATCTCGCTTACCTATTAAGATATCTACTCCCGTGTAGCAAAACACGATCATCGCAAGCCAAACAATCGACAATTGTAGGGTAAGCTAATCATTAAAAAATATAACAACACAAAATAATAACATCATGTAGTATTCATCATCATATCATTCTCATGCACATTCATCATAGAACATACTTAAATGCTTTGAAATTTAATGCATCTTTAATAATTGAAAAGTAACAACACAAATCATATTATCATGTAATACACATACTCACAACATTCTCATTAACACACATAAGTAGATTATGGGCACCAACCCCAGGCTCTACTCGGTCCCACACAAACATATCGGTAGATTATGGGCACCAACACCAGGCTCTACTCGACCCCACACAACCATATCGGTAGATTATGGGCACCAACCCTAGGCTCTACTCGGCCCCACACACAAACATATCGGTAGATTATGGGCACCAACCCCAGTCCCTACTCGGCCCCACTGATGAGTCATTATTTTCCCTTATTTTCTTACCTTTCTGTACTTGTTTTCATCTCTAATTTGTTCTTAATTGTTTATATTTTGTACTAATTTCTATTAGGGCTATATTTGGACCAGAAATTCATATTTTAATTAATTTGAATTTTCTAAGTTTAATTATTCCAATTTTTATTTTCAGGGCAGTTTAAAATTATTTTGGGCTTGGAATTAATTCATGGACTTCAAGAGGAGCTGCCACGTCACAACTTGGACCAGATTTGTTTCTTTGGATTTTGGGCCCAATGGATCTAGGGTTTCGTGCCTATGCAATGCAGCTACAAGTAGGGTAGCTGGGGGAGAGCGGAACAGACAGACACAGCACGGAGAAGACGGCAGCAGTAGTAGGAATTAGGGTTTCTTTTACGTTTTTGCTTTCAGCTAGAGAGACAAGTTTACGTTTTGGTTTTTACTTCAGAATTCGTCCATTGTTCTTCAATTCCAGTTTTGTTCTTCAATTCATTTGCATTTCTTTTCTGTCAATTTCGTTTTCTGTCAATTTCATTTTCTGTCAATTTCGTTTTCTGTCAATTTCGTTTTCTGTCAATTTCCTTTTCGTCAATTTCGTTTTCGTCAATTTCGCTTTCGCTTTCAATTTCGTTTCGCTTTCAAGTTCAATTTGAATTTCCGCTTACGCTTTCTATTTTCTGAATTAATGGAAGGCTAAAATCCCAGGGTGGGGCTCTTGGGCATACTACACTCACTGATGGAGGTTTCTGTGCGTTTTATCGTTTCGTACGTTTGATTCTCCTCTGTGAAGCCTCTGTTCTGGAGGATGCTTAATCCCTTGGAAGGAGACCTTACAAGGTTCACGTTTGCTTAATTTGTGTAGGGAAGTCTTGGGTTAACTTTCGCTTAGTTGGTTAATCTAGACCGAACAAGGATTAAACGGACTGATAATCTGTTGTAAGCCAAGGATGTCAGAGATGCATTGTGTTCAACAGTCTTGCCTATTTTAATTACTGGAATTAATTTGTTGTTTGTCCGCTATATTTTAATTAACTGTTATCTGTCCAAAACCCCCCCCATTGCATGATTCAATATTTTGATAGTGAAAATTAGTCCTTGAGAGACGACCTAGGAGTCACTTCTTCTAGTACTACATTTTGTTGGAATAAATGGCCGAGTTTAAGAGGGGGGGTGAATTAAACTTTCAAAGATTTTCGAAACCCAATGCCCAATTATGAAAAACCAGATTTGAATTGAAGATTTAAACCAGTTTTTATAGGTTCTTGAAATGCTCTTAATCAATTGATCATATACCAAATTCAATTTCAATTCAAACTTCAATTACCGAATGGAAAGAGTTAAAGGGAAGAAGAACAACACAGCAGATTTATACTGGTTCACCTTTCAACAAAGGCTACATCCAGTTTCCTAAACAAACAAATTCAATCAATTCACTAAAAACCAGTTTTTACATGAACACTACATGCAAAACCGAAACCAGAAAGCTGCACCAAGTCTTGAACCCTACAAGACTTCTAAACACCTGTAAAACCCTATTACAAGATCTCTTAATCACCCTGATTAAGATACAAACACGCAGCTAACCAACACACACAAAAGATTGAATAAACACTGGAGTTCTTCAATGCGAAACGAAAAACAGAGCACCGGCAAGAACGAAAAAGCAGAGCATGCACTTCTTGATTTGATTCGCACTCAATTGAATCTTGATCGTCTTGGAGTGATTAGCAAAATGTTTTAGAGTGTAATAGGAACGTTCTTGCCCAATGGGTTCTTTAGAAAATGTTTCGTCACTTAGTTCTTTGAGTTTCAAGATATATATAGAAAGCTGTTAAAGCTGATTCTCGAGGAAATAGTCGGTTGAAATCGCGTTTTAGCCGGTTGTTTTCATTAAAACCAATTTTCCAGTGAGCACCTTTTCTCTGGAACATGAAATCGGTCGGTTGAAATCTCGTTTTAACTAGCTATTTCGAAAACTGGAATTCTGAAACAAACCTACCAGGATTTTAAGCTGGTTTAAATTTCGAACAATCGACTGAAATTTCCCAAATACAAAGCTTTGGAAAACGAAGAACAGATTAACTAGTTGAAATCAGATTTTTAACCAGTTAAAAATTAGTTAAACCTTTGAAATCATTTTAAAACCTTTTTAAAACATTTCAAAACATTTTAAACTCCAAGACTAAGACCAAGATAGATTGAAATGCATCTTACCACACAACCTAAGACTCTCTAATCCTAAGACAAATTCTTCATTCTTCAAGCACCAACATCTTCATCATTAAAGGTGGTTGGAGACATCAAATCCACTTGAAGCCAAGTCTTCAAGTCCAACAAACTCCCCCTATTTGATGATGACAACCACTTGATGCATTCATTGTCTTTGAAGAATGTAAGAGTCTGCACAAAACAAAATACAGCAGCGAGAAATAGCGGAACAATAGGTGGTAAGGAAATATAGCGATAGTTTAGAAAATACTGCAACACAATATCAGATAGCAGAGTGCGCAGAAGTAAAAGTCTCCCCCTTTCACCAGATTCTCCCCCTTTCTCTTGTACTTGCGCTTCATGTGCTTTCAAATGCATTCAACAATTTCTCCCCCTTTGGAATCATCAAATAGCACCAGAAAAATAACATAGCATATGCAGTAAAATAAGATTGTCCAACATACATGGGCATTATAACCCAATTAGAAACAGCAGCAACAACTAACTAACAGCACATGAACAAAACAAAATTTAAAAGAAAAGGCAAGCAGCAGTTGAATTAATGCACCAGCAACAGCAAATGCACCAGCAACAACAACAGCAAAAACCAGCATTACAAAAATAACAGCACTGCAGCAACAGACACTTCGATTCATGGCGGATGCACTAGCGATAATGCAGCAGCGAGCAACGAAATTAATGCACCAGCAGCTGTACTTCAATTATGCAGCAACAGCAAATACATCAATTATGCAGCAACAACAATAGTTTTACTAAAAAAAAAACAGCAAATACAGCTTTTCTTCCAAAACACCAGCAAATACAGCAGCGAGTATTAACAGCATTTTCAATAACAGCAAGTGCACCAGACAACGACAACGACAACAACAGATTCAAAAATCCAGCAAACACAGCAGCAGCTTTACTAAAAAAACAGTAACAGCACCGGTACTCCAAAACCAGTAAACAGACATCGGCAACAAGATTTAACAGCAACAACATCTCTCTATTAGTTGCAGAACCAGTTTAATCATCATCCTCTCCATCATCATCATCAAACCAAGCTTCAATAGAACAATGTCTATAAGAAGGAGGTGCTGGAATTTCAGGTTCTTTGTGTTTAGATGACCTAGCAGTTTTGGATTTCTTCCTTGGATTGCTTGAGGAGGCCATTTCAGAAAAGATAAAGTGCAGAGAAATAGAGTATAGAGAATGGATTATGCAGATTTTACACGGGCAAGGTGAATAACAATGAAGCAATGCACAACACATGTATTTAACATTTCAGATTTTCAAATTTTTAACAAATTAATGTTTTATTCGAGTCAAAGAGGAATCAATTGCATTCAATTGGAATATATGGAGACGAGAGATATGCAGCGAGCACAGTCTTGACCAAAGAATTCAGTTGGTTGAATGAAACACGTATCTGGAGAGAGAAACTAGCTAAAAAGTAAAGCAAAGGCACTACAAGACAAAACAGCGAGTCAAGATTCTTTGAATCGACTTTATCTATCATGTTTAAATGCACAATTCTCAATTAATCAACTTAAATGCACCAATTAAATGTGAATCAATGCAGTTTAACAGTAAATTCACTCAAATTTTAAACTTTGCATGGTGACAGGCAATTTCGGTCGATTGATTTATGAAAAACAGTGATTAAAGCAGAAATCCGATCATCGATTTAATGCGGATAAATGATTTTAGCGGCCGAATCGACAAATTAGCCGACTAAAGCGAGACGGATATTACTGCACATCCACTGCAGCCCCAAATTATGCGAAACAAGCGATTAAAAGCCGAAACAACTAACTAAAATCCTGAATAACATTGCAGATTACACTTATAACATCCAATATGCAAATTTAACTGCAATCAATCAAAAATTATGCAGAATTAAGCATTCAAACACACAAACACAGCATAATTAACAGCAGAAATGAATCACATACATGAATTACATCACATTTGAAACATCAAGGACACCCAACTCATTTCTTAATTGGAAAAACCTATCTTTTGGGAGTGGTTTGGTAAATATATCGACAAGTTGGTTATTAGAGTCAACAAATTCAATTATGCAATCACCTTTTGAACATGATCCCTAATGAAATGGTGCCTTATTTCTATATGTTTCGTTCTAGAGTGCAAAATAGGATTTTTGTTAAGTTGATAGCACTTGTATTGTCACACCTAATAGGAATGTGATCTAGTTTCAAACCATAATCAAAAAGCTGCTGTTTTAACCAAAGAGTTTGAGCACAACAGCTCCCAGCTGCAACATACTCGGCTTAGCGATAGACAAAGCCACACTAGCTTGCTTTTGCTATGCCATGATACTAGACTACTTCCTAGTAGATGACAAGTTCCACTAGTGCTTTTTCTATCAAGTTTACATCCAGCAAAGTCCGCATCCGAATAGCCCACTAGATTAAAAGAAGCACCTTTAGGATACCACAAACCAACATTAATAGTTCCTTTTAGATATTTCAAGATTCTTTTGGCAATTGCGAAATGTGATTCTTTGGGATTAGATTGAAACCTAGCACACATGCATACACTAAACATTATATCCGGCCTACTAGCGGTTAGATATAAAAGTGAACCTATCAAACCTCTATACTTAGTGGAATCAAAAGGTTTACCACTTTCATCCGCATCAAGATAGCTGCTTTGGTAGCCATGGGTGTGCTTGATTCTTTGCAGTTGTCCATCTCATATTTCTTTAATGACTCTTTGCAATATTTTGGCTGATTGAGGAATGTTCCATGATCTAATTGCTTGACTTGTAAGCCTAAGAAGAAGTTTAGATCACCCATCATTGACATTTCAAACTCCCCTGCATAGCTGCAACAAATTCTTCACAAAGCTTCTCATTAGTGGATCCAAAGATTATATCATCCACATAAACCTGCACCAGTATAATGCTGTCCAAAGACTTTCTAATGAACAAAGTTTTATCAACTTGGCCCCTTTCAAAGTTTTGAGAGATAAGAAAGTTACTTAACCTTTCATACCATTGTCTTGGAGCTTGCTTGAGTCCATAAAGAGCCTTTTGAGCTTATATACATGGTTAGGCAATTTGTGATCAACAAATCCGGATGGTTGTGAAACATAGATTTCTTCATTTATATATCCATTCAAAAATGCACTTTTCACATCCATTTGATGCAGTTTGAATCCAATCATGCATGAGAAAGCAAGTAATAACCTAACGACTTCTAACCTAGCAACGAGGAGCATATGTTTCCTCATAATCTATTCCTTCCTCTTGGTTATACCCTTTAGCTACAAGCCTAGCCTTGTTTCTAGTTATTACTCCTTGATCATTCATTTTGTTTTTAAACACCCACTTTGTGCCAATTATATTCATATTAGGTGTGCAAGGGACTAGTTCCCAAACCTCATTCCTTTTAAATTGGTTCAGTTCATCTTGCATTGCCAAAATCCAGTTTTCATCCAATAAAGCATCATCAACACATTTAGGTTCAACTTGGGAAACAAATGCAGCGATTAAACATGTATCATGAATAGACCTTCTTGTAGAAACACCTCTTTGAACATCTCCTATCACATTTCCAATGGACAGATTGCGAGGCACCCTCCATTCTTTAGGTAGATCATTTTCTGCAGAATTTAATTCGGTGCCGAGGATTTCGATCAGTTCTTTTTGATTTTCACCGGCTGAAATTCCACTGCAGCGAGCTTTTTCGGTTTCTACATGTCCGGTTGATACACCTTCAATTAAGTTCTCTTCACTGCACTTTGCACCACTCACTGCACCTTCATTTTGCACATTAGTCTCATAAAAAACAACATGTATTGATTCCTCAATGATAGCTAATCTCTTGTTGAAGATCCTATATGCTTTGCTATGTAAAGAATAGCCTAAAAACAATGCATCATCGGCTTTAGCATCAAATTTGCCAAGTTTTTCTTTGCCATTATTTAAAACAAAACACTTGCAGCCAAACACTCTAAGATGTGCTATGTTGGGTTTTCTCCCTTTGTACAATTCATAAGGGGTTTTCTTCAAAATAGGTCTTATCAAAACCCTATTTATTATGTAACATGCAGTATTTACTGCATCCGCCCAAAAATATTTAGGGATGTTTGATTCATTAAGCATTGTCCTAGCTAGTTCCTCAAGTGATCTATTTTTCCTCTCAACAACACCATTTTGTTGAGGAGTCCTAGAGTGCTGAAAAGTTATGCTTAATCCCATATTTTTCACAAAAATGATTGAACTTTTCATTTTCAAATTCCCCTCCATGATCACTTCTAAGAGCACTTATGCTTTGCAGCTGTTTTCATTTTGTAAAACCTTGGCAAGTTTCTTAAAAGCATGAAATGCATCACTTTTATTTTTCAAAAACAAAGTCCAAGTAAACCTAGAATAGTCATCAACAATAACCAAAGCATAATAGTTTCCACCAATACTCATTGTTCTAGATGGACCAAACAAATCCAAATGCAGCAGTTCCAAAGGTTTTGTTGTTGACACATAATTTTTCAGATTAAAAGAAACTTTGGTTTGTTTACCCTTTTGGCATGCATGACAGATTTTATCTTTCTCAAATTTCAGTTTAGGTAACCCTAAAACAAGTTCTTTTGAAAACAGTTTTTCCAAATGGTTCATGTTAATATGTGCAGCTCTCCTATGCCAAAGCCATGAACTATCTTCCTTAGACATGAGACATGTAAAATTAGTTGCACACATATGATCAAGATCAAGCATATAAATGTTTTCAATTCTCTTGCCTAACATGCAGATTTTATCAGAATTTTTCTCAAAGATCTTGCAATGATTTGATTCAAAAGTGATTCTAAAACCTTTATCACATAGCTGGCTAATACTAAGAAGATTATGCTTCAAACCTTCAACATATAACACGTTTTCAATGAGGATTGAAGAAATGTTACCAACATCACCACTTCCAAGGATTTTCCCTTTATTATTATCTCCATATGTGACAAAACCTCCATTTTTCAAGGTGAGTTTGACAAACTTCCTTTTGTCACCACACATGTGCCTTGAACAGCCACTGTCTAGATACCACAATGATTCCTTGGCCTTCAAGAACACCAGCAAAACACAATCAATGGAGAGAATTTGGTACCCACATCAATTTGGGTCCAACAAAGTTAATAACCTTTCTACCACATTTTGGCTTCCAAATAAATTGACCACTAGGAACACCAAATTTTCTGATTTTGCATGATTTTGAAGTATGTCCCTTGTTCATACAATAGAAGCAAGTAATGGATGAAGTCTTTGGACGGTTTTCTATGTGAAAAGAAATTTCTATAAGCCTTTTGTTTCTTTTGAAAACCATTTTTAAATCCAAGTCCAGCTTTATTCGTTACACAATTTTTAAATTCTAAAAGAGTATCCAAGTTGGCTCTTCCCATGGTGAATTTAGCTAGAGATTTGTTCAAATACTCAATTTGATTTTCTAAAGTTCTGCAGTTTGTGCAGATTTTTCCAGCATATTCATCATTGCAACTTGAAACCTTGTAAATCATTTCCAGATTTTCAAAATCAGTTTTTGAATTTTCCAGCTCTTTCTCTAGCTCTTTCACCTTGTTCTCTAGCCAATTGTTCATACCTTTAAGCCTATTGTTAGAACAAGCAACCTTATTAGCCTCTTCATGCAATTCCAGAAAATTTTGCAGCAGGTGATCATAAGGAAGACCATTTTGAGTAGTGGAGGAACTTACACTACTTGCTGTATCACAATTAGCCATAAGACAAAGATTGGCTCTTTCATCATCACTTGAAGAATCACTAGAGGAGATATCATTCTCATCCCATGCTATGTAAGCCTTCTTGGTTTTGAATGATCTTTCATGCTTCTTTTCTCCATTTCTCTCTTTGTTTTGTGAGTATGGACATTCGACCTTAATATGTCCCTGTTTTCCACAACCAAAACAAGTAAAGTTAGAAGAAGCTAAATCAGATTTTTATTATACCTCTTGTTCTTGTAGTCTTTGTTCTTGTATTTCAAGAACTTGTTGAACTTTCTAACTAAGAGGTTCAGATTTTCTGCATCACTTCCTCCATGTCCTTCATCCTCACTATTCTCCTCTTTGTGAACCAAAGTCTTCAAGGCAAGCCCTTTCTTTTTCTTGTCATTGTCTTCTTGTTCGGCAAGTCTATTCAACTCAAGCTCATGTTCCCTTAGCTTTCCAAAAAGTGCAGCAACACTCATTGTTGACAAGTCCTTGGATTCAGAAATTGCTTGTAACTTTGGGTTGCCAACTCGATCCAAACATTTCAGCACTTTGATGTTCGGCTCCTCTTTCTCAAACACTTTTCCAAGGCCGATCGGATGGTTTATAATGTGTGTAAACCTCTTTTGCACATCTGAAGCAGTTTCTCCAGGAAGCATTACGAACATCTCATACTCTTGGATTAAAGTATGCTTTCTTGCTCTTTTAACATCAGTTGTTCCTTCATGAGTAACCTCCAACACTTCCCACATCTCTTTAGCATTGGAACAACTGTGAAACACGAAAGAATTCATCAAGATTAAGTGCGGATGTAATGATGTTCTTTGCTTTACAATCATATTGCACTTTCTTTTGTTCATCAGCATTTAAACTTTCCCATGGTTTCTCATCTTTAGGGATATACGGTCCATTGACTATAGCATTCCAAATCCCTATATCAATTGATTCAATGAAAATCTTCATTCTCACTTTCCAAAATGGATAGTTTACCCCAGAAAACATAGGTGGCCTGTTTATAGAAGCACCCTCTGCAAAAGGCAATTTTCCTTCAGCCATGTTTGAAATTTTTCAGAAAACTTGAATATTTTTCAAGAACCAGCTCTTGATACCAATTGTTGGAATAAATGGCTGAGTTTAAGAGGGAGTGAATTAAACTTTCAAAGATTTTCGAAACCCAATGCCCAATTATGAAAAACCAGATTCGAATTGAAGATTTAAACCGGTTTTATAGGTTCTTGAAATGCTCTTAATCAATTGATCATATACCAAATTCAATTTCAATTCAAACTTCAATTACCGAATGGAAAGAGTTAAAGGGAAGAAGAACAACACAGCAGATTTATCTTGGTTCACCTTTCAACAAAGGCTACATCCAGTTTCCTAAACAAACAAATTCAATCAATTTACTAAAAACCAGTTTTTACATGAACACTACATGCAAAACCGAAACCGAAAGCTGCACCAAGTCTTGAACCCTACAAGACTTCTAAACACCTGTAAAACCCTATTACAAGATCTCTTAATCACCCTGATTAAGATACAAACACGCAGACTAACCAACACACACAAAAGATTGAATAAACACTGGAGTTCTTCAATGCGAGAAGCGAAAAACAGAGCACCGGCAAGAACGAAAAAGCAGAGCATGCACTTCTTGATTTGATTCGCACTCAATTGAATCTTGATCGTCTTGGAGTGATTAGCAAAATGTTTTAGAGTGTAATAGGAACGTTCTTGCCCAATGGGTTCTTTAGAAAATGTTTCGTCACTTAGTTCTTTGAGTTTCAAGATATATATAGAAAGCTGTTAAAGCGATTCTGCGGAAATAGTCGGTTGAAATCGCGTTTTAGCCGGTTGTTTTCATTAAAACCAATTTTCCAGTGAGCACCTTTTTACTGGAACATGAAATCGATCGGTTGAAATCTCGTTTTAACTAGCTATTCGAGAAACTGGAATTCTGAAACAAACCTACCAGGATTTTAAGCTGGTTTAAATTTCAAAACAGATCGGCTGAAATTTCCCAAATACAAAGCTTTGAAAAGCGAAGAACATATTAACTAGTTGAAATCAGATTTTTAACCAGTTAAAAATCAGTTAAACCTTTGAAATCATTTTAAAACCTTTTTAAAACATTTTAAACTCCAAGACTAAGACCAAGATAGATTGAAATGCATCTTACCACACAACCTAAGACTCTCTAATCCTAAGACAAATTCTTCATTCTTCAAGCACCAACATCTTCATCATTAAAGGTGGTTGGAGACATCAAATCCACCTGAAGCCAAGTCTTCAAGTCCAACACATTTAATTGTTTTTTTATTTGACCGAGTACGACATCGACCAAATTCACAAACATATCGGTAGATTATGCGCACCAACACCAGGCTCTACTCGGCCCCACACACAAACATATCGGTAGATTATGGGCACCAACCCCAGGCTCTACTCGGCCCCACACAAACATATCGGTAGATTATGGGCACCAACCCCAGGCTCTACTCGGCCCCACACAAACATATCGGTAGATTATAGGCACCAACCCCAGGCTCTACTCGGCCCCACACAAACATATCGGTAGATTATGGGCACCAACCCCAAGCTCTACTCGGCCCCACACAAACATATCGGTAGATTATGGGCACCAACCCCAGGCTCTACTCGGCCCCACACACAAACATATCAGTAGATTATGGGCACCAACCCCAGGCTCTACTCGGCCCCACACAAACATATCGGTAGATTATGGGCACCAACCCCAAGCTCTACTCGGCCCCACACACAAACATATCGGTAGTTTATGGGCACCAACCCCAAGCTCTACTCGGCCCCACACAAACATATCGGTAGATTATGGGCACCAATCTAAGGCTCTACTTGGCCCCACACACAAACATATCGGTAGATTATGGGCACCAACCTCAGGCTCTACTCTACCCCACACAAACATATTCCAGAGATTACGGGCACCAACCCTGTGCTCTACTCGACCCCACACACAAACATATCGGTAGATTATGGGCACCAACCCTGTGCTCTACTCGACCCCACACAAACATATGGGTAGATTATGGGTACCAACCCCAGGCTCTACTCTACCCCACACAAACATATCGGTAGATTATGGGCACCAACCCCAGGCTCTACTCGACCCACACACAAACATATTTCCGAGATTATGGGCACCAACCCTAGGCTCTACTCTACCCCACACACAAACATATCCGGTAGATTATGGGCACCAACCCCAGTGCTCTACTCGGCCCCATACAAACATATCGGTAGAATATGGGCACCAATCCCAGGCTCTACTCTACCCACACACAAACATATCCGGTAGTTTATGGGCACCAACCCCAGGCTCTACTCTACCCCACACAAACATATCGGTAGATTATGGGCACCAATCTAAGGCTCTACTCTACTCCACACACAAACATATCGGTAGATTATGGGCACCAACCCCAGTGCTCTACTCGACCCCACATAAACATATTCCGGAGATTATGGGCACCAACCCCAGTGCTCTACTCTACCCCACACAAACATATGGGTAGATTATGGGTACCAACCCCAGGCTCTACTCTACTCCCACACAAACATATGGGTAGATTATGGGCACCAACCCCAGTGCTCTACTCTACCCCACACAAACATATCGGTAGATTATAGGCACCAACCCCAGGCTCTACTCTACCCCACACAAACATATCGGTAGATTATGGGCACCAACCCCAGTGCTCTACTCGGCCCCACACAAACATATCGGTAGATTATGGGCACCAACCCCGTGCTCTACTCTGCCCACACACAAACATATCAGTAGATTATGGGCACCAACCCCAGTGCTCTACTCGCCCCACACAAACATATCTGTAGATTATGGGCACCAACCCCAGTGCTCTACTCGCCCCACACAAACATATCCGGTAGATTATGGGCACCAACCCCAGGCTCTACTCGGCCCCACACACAAACATATCAGTAGATTATGGGCACCAACCCCAGGCTCTACTCGGCCCCACACAAACATATCGGTAGATTATGGGCACCAACCCCAGGCTCTACTCAGCCCCACACAAACATATCGGTAGATTATGGCACCAACACCAGGCTCTACTCAGCCTCACACAAACATATCAGTAGATTATGGGGACCAACCCAGGCTCTACTCGACCCCAGACACAAACATATCGGTAAATTATGGGTGATGAGTCATTATCTTCCCTTATTTTCTTACCTTTCTGTACTTGTTTTCATCTCTGATTTGTGCTTAATTGTTTATATTTTGTACTAATTTCTATTAGGGCTATAATTGGACCAGAAATTCATATTTTAATTAATTTGAATTTTCTAAGTTTAATTATTCCAATTTTTATTTTGAGGGCAGTTTAAAATTATTTTGGGCTTGGAATACTTCAAGAGGAGCTGCCACGTCACCACTGCCACGTCACCACTGCCACATCACCACTTCCACATCACCACTACCACGTCACCACTGCCACTTCACCACTGCCATGTCAGCTGCCACGTCACAACTTGGACCAGATTTGTTTTTTTAGTTTTTGGGCCCAATGGGTCTAGGTTTTCGTGCCCATGCAGACGTGAGAGGGCAGCTAGAAGGAGGGCAGCTGAGGGGGGAGCGGAGGCTGGATTATTTTAGGGACCTTTTACGTTTTCTTTTCAGCTAGAGAGACCAGTGGGGTTTTGTTTTTGGTTTTTAGTTCACAATTTGTTTTACTGTTCCACAATTCCAGTTTCTTCTTCATTCCAATTTACGTTTCTGCATTTTTCTGTTCTGTTCGTTTTCCGTTCTCCACTGCATTTTTGTTTTCGTTTTTGTTTTGCGTTTTCTATTGCGTTTTCATTTTCTGTTGCATATTTTGTTTTGCAATTGTGTTTCCGTTTTCTGTTTTCCTTGCAATGCGTTTTCTGTTTTCTGAGTTAATGGAAGGCTAAAACCCTAGGGTGGGGCTCTTGGGCATGCCTGCACTCACCGATGGAGGTTCTCGTGCGCTTTATGGCTTCAGTACGCTTGATTCTCCTCCGTGAAGTCTCTGCTCGGAGGATGCTTAATCCTGCGGAAGGAGACCTTACAAGGTTCACGTTTGCTTAATTCGTGTAGGGAAGTCTCGGGTTAACTTTAGCTTAGTTGGTTAATCTAGACCGAACAAGGATTAAAACGGACTGATAATCTGCATGTGAACCAAGGATGTCAGAGATGCATTATGTTCAAGAATCTTGCCTATATTAATTACTGCAACTAATTTGTTGTTTGTCTGCTGTATTCTAATTAACCCCTATTATCTGTTCAAAAAACCCCCCCCATTGCATGTTCAATCCTTTGACAGTGAGAATTGGTTTTTGGAGACGACCTACGAGTCATTTTTATTACTGCATTTAATTGTTTTTATTTGACCGGGGACCAACGTCTCTGTCCAAAGGTTGTGTTTTGTGTTTTGTGTTGCTGCATGTTTTAGTCATTTTGCAGCAACGTGTTTGGTTGTCTAAGTGTGTGGTAGTGTTGTTTTTGTGGTGTTGTTAAGCGTTGCATTGCAGGTGTAGCAAAAGAAACAAGGGAATTTCGAATTGAGGAGCTGCAGCTGCAGAATTGAAGCCCAAACCAATGGAACAGTAACTTATATCAGTTTTTGCTTTTACTGTTATATGCTATGTTCTGCATTTTGCTGCATTAAATCATACTTGCATCAAGTCCATTTGGTGTGCATTATCTTGATTTTGATTTGTTGAGTTTCATTCGTGCCAAGAATCACACACACAAAGCCTCTGAATTAAACGTGCATATGATTTGCTGCATTAAACCAGATGAATAGTGCATGAATAGTAACCAGATTTTCCCAATTTTTGTTTTAATAGCTAGACTTGTTATTTTTGCTTGAATTTTTGTGTGCACACTTCTTTTGACCCATTTTTCGTGTGAAAAATCCCAGATGCACTTATAGTGGTCCAGATTCTGATAACCAAAAATTGGTTTTGAGAAAACTTCAAACTGCCATAACTTTTGCCTCGGTTATCAGAATTGGACGTATTTTATATGCATTTGGGGTAGAAAAATGAGATCTACGCATGCCTAATCGGCTCCAAATGGGGCAAGTAAATCTCCAAAAAAAGGCCGTTTTCTATTTTATTTTTATTTTTGAAGCTTTATTGCTCTTATTTTTCATACTTTCTGGTAGTGGTTCATATAGCTATCCTTTGAATTTTGCTCTGAAATTTGGTGTACTGTCTTTTCATGATTTTAGGGTGTTACTCACAAAATTTTAGCTCATTTGGACTTCGTTTGAGTATAGTTCCAGTTTTACCTCTATGTATGCTTATGTGTGAAATGCATGGTTGTTGCAGATAGTGCATGACTAGAGGCAATCTAGGACAGTTACAACCCTTTGATCCTGAAATAGATAGGACCTTTCATAGATTAGTTAGGCACTCTAGGAATTTGTCTTTAGATTCTATATCATTAGATACCATTAGTTTAAGTAGTTCTGAGCATTCTCCCTCTGTGTCTGCAAACTTTAATTTTGTGCTTGTTGTTGCTGGTTCTAATTCTGCTGACTTTCACACTGAGAACAATATGGCTCAACCTCCACCTCGTGAGAGGACTCTTAGGGAGCTGGCGGCACCTGATTTCACTTATGAAAGCTTGTGCATTCAGTATCCTCATGAGGATGTTCCATATGTTCTAAAGACTGGATTAATACATCTGCTACCCAAGTTCCACGGTCTTGCAGGGGAATGTCCACACAAACATATGAAGGAGTTCCATATAGTCTACTCCTCCATGAAGCCACCAGATGTTTTAGAAGATCACATCTTTTTGAAGGCATTTCCACACTCTTTGGAAGGTGTTGCTAAAGACTGGTTGTACTACCTTGCGCCCAGATCCATCACTGGTTGGGATGACCTTAAGAGAGTGTTCCTGAATAAATTCTTCCCTGCTTCCAGAACAACAGCAATCAGAAAAGATATTTCAGGAATCCGACAGATGAGTGGAGAGACCTTGTACGAGTACTGGGAGAGATTTAAAAAATTATGTGCAAGTTGTCCCCACCATCAGATTTTTGAACAGCTCTTATTGCAGTATTTTTATGAAGGCCTGAATAGTATGGAGAGGAGTATGATTGACACTGCCAGTGGAGGAGCTCTTGGTGACATGACCCCTGCAGAGGCTAGGAACTTAATTGAAAAAATGGCCTCCAATTCTCAGCAATTCAGCGCCAGAAACGATGCTATTGTACTCAAGGGAATTCATGATGTGCCTGCTGCTGATTCTTCTTCATCTGCAGATAGGAAGCTTGAGGGAAAGCTTGATGCCTTGGTCAATTTGGTCACTCAGCTTGCCATGAACCAGAAATCTTCACCTACATCTGTGGCAAGGGTTTGCGGCATTTGCACATCAATTGACCATTATACAGATTAGTGTCCATCAGTGCAGCAGCCTTCTGATGTTCATGCTCCTCAAGCCTATGCTGCAAACATCTACAATAATAGACAACAGCAGCAACATCAACAAAATTATGATTTTTCCAGCAATAGATATAATCCAGGATGGAGGAATCATCCTAATCTTAGATGGTCTCCATAGCAGCAACAACATCCTGCACCACCATTTCAGAGTTCTGCTGGTCCCGGTCCAAGCAGACCTTATGTGCCTCCACCAGTACAACAGCAATATCACAGGCAGCAGAATGAATCTCCTGCACCACCAGCTCATCAATCTTCTACTTCTGAACCTTCATTGGAGGAGTTAGTGAGGCAAATGACTTTCCAAAATATGCAATTCCAGCAAGAGACCAGAGCTTGCATCCAGAACTTGACCAATCAGATGGGGCAGATGGCTACTCAACTCAATCGAGCACGATCACAGTCACAAAATTCGGATAGATTGCCTTCTCAAACGTGCGAGAATCCAAAAATGTTATTGCCATCACATTGAGGTCGGGCAAACAGATTGACATACCCACTGCAGTACCTTCATCCGTTTTCGCACCTGAGCAAAGTGATGAGCAACTAGTTGGTGCCCGAATTTTCATGCGGTGGACCTTCTTCCAGGCACTGATTCGATTTGCAGCAGACCACCTCCTATCCCCTTCCATTCCCTCCCAGATTGATTCCAAGCAAAAAGATGGAAGAATTGGATAAGGAGATATTGGAGACCTTCAGGAAAGTAGAGGTGAACATACCTCTGCTTGATGCCATCAAGCAAATCCCGAGATATGCAAAATTCCTGAAGGAGCTGTGCACTCATAAGAGGAAAATGAAGGGCAATGAGAGAATCAGCATGGGCAGAAATGTATCTGCTTTGATAGGCAAATCTGTTCCGCACATTCCTGAAAAATGTAAGGACCCAGGTACTTTCTGCATACCTTGTGTTATAGGGAATAACAAATTTGAAAATGCCATGCTTGATTTGGGTGCTTCTATAAATGTCATGCCTCTATCTATATTTAAATCTCTGTCTCTTGGACCTCTGCAACCTACGGGTGTGGTGATACAGTTGGCAAATAGAAGTGTTGCCCACCCTACAGGTTTCATTGAGGATGTGTTAGTTCGGGTTGGTGAACTGATTTTTCCTGCTGATTTCTATGTGCTTGACATGGAGGACGGATGCCAATCATTTTTGGCAGACCATTTTTGAAAATAGCCCGAACTAAGATTGATGTGTATGCTGGTACATTGTCCATGGAATTTGGTGATAGTATTGTCCATTTTAATATTCTTGATGCCATGAGACATCCATCTGAAGATCATTCTGTTTTTTGTGCTGAGATACTTGATGTTGTTGTTGATGAGTATGTTTCTTATTTTCATTCTTTGCATGATAAGAAACATTATTTTCTATCTGATCTGTATACTTCTCTCGACAGAACTGAATCTGAATATGTTTCTGAATCGGTTTCTTAGTTTGAGCTCTGTTTTGATGTGTTGGGTGTTGTACCTGCACCTCTTGGCCTTAATTCTTTAGAGTCAGAATGCGCTAACCATGTTGCAGGAAGTACACATGAATCTAACTTGCAGGTTGAGGTACATGCTGTGGAACCCTTAGTTCCTTCTACTGCTCAGCCATCTCCCATTCTAGACTTAAAACCTTTACCAGAAAACCTCAAGTATGCCTACTTGGAGGATGATCAAAAGCTGCCGGTGATCATTTCCACCTCCCTTGATCGTTGTTCAAGAGGGAGGTTGTTGCATGTTCTTAAAAAGTATAAGAAAGCCATCGGTTGGACCTCAGCGGACATTCCTGGTATCAGCCCATCCACATGTATGCACAGGATACTCTTAGAGGACGGAGCTAAGCCAGTGAGGCAGCCGCAGAGGCGACTCAACCCTGTCATTTTGGACGTAGTAAAGAAGGAGGTGACCAAGCTTCTTCAGGCTCGGATCATTTATCCTATATCAGATAGTCAGTGGGTGAGTCCGGTCTAGGTGGTCCCCAAGAAGACAGGCCTCACTGTTGTGAAAAATGAGAAGAATGAGCTCATTCCCACTAGAGTGCAAAATAGTTGGAGAGTCCGCATTGACTACCGAAGGCTCGAATCAAGCAACACGGAAAGATCATTTTGTCGTCGCCCTTCATTGATCGGATGCTTAAGCGTCCGGAAGGTAAATCTCACTACTGCTTTCTTGATGGTTTTTCTGGTTATTTTCAAATCCATATTGCTCTTGAGGATCAAGAGAAAACCACATTCACCTGCCCCTTTGGCACTTTTGCCTATAGGAGGATGCCCTTTGGCTTATGCAATGCCCCTGGCACATTCCAGCGGTGCATGCTTAGTATCTTTTCTGATTTTCTTGAAAATTGCATAGAGGTGTTTATGGATGATTTCACTGCTTACGGATCCTCTTTTGATGCATGCTTAGATAATTTGGATAGAGTGCTTAATAGATGCATTGAAACCGATCTTGTTCCGAATTTTGAAAAATGTCACTTCATGGTAGAACAGGGTATAATTTTAGGGCATATTATTTCTAGTAAGGGCATAGAAGTAGATCCTGCAAAAGTCTCTGTTATTTCACAATTGCCTTAGCCCTCTTACGTGTGAGAGGTGCGATCTTTTCTTGGCCATGCAGGTTTCTACAGACGCTTCATCAAAGATTTCAGTAAGAAGGCCCTTCCACTGTCCAATCTGCTCCAGAAGGATGTTGACTTTGTTTTTTATGACAGGTGTAAACAGGCTTATGACTGCCTCAAGGAAGCATTAACCACCACTCCAATCATTCAGGCACCGGATTGGACACTCCCATTTGAGTTGATGTGTGATGCATCCAATTATGCATTGGGGGCTGTCCTGGCACAGAGGGTTGACAAGTTGCCTCGGGTGATATATTATGCTTCTAGGACTTTTGGATGCTGCTCAAGCAAACTACACAACAACAGAAAAAGAGTTGCTTGCTATTATTTTCGCTCTTGATAAATTTAGATCATATTTGCTTGGTTCTCGTGTTATTGTTTATACTGACCATGCAGCTCTAAGTACTCGTTAAAAAGGTCGAGTCAAAGCCCGGATTGATCGGTGGATGCTCGGCTCTAAGAATTTGATCCGGATATCCGTGATAGGAGTGGAGCACTGTAATTTGGTAGCAGCACCATCTCAGCAGGATTGAAAGAGTCGAGGATAATCGTCGACGTCTTGCCCATCCAGGACAATTTTCCTGATGAAAATTTGCTCACTTTCTCTTCTTGTTTCTTCTGTTTCTATCACCCCTTGGTTTGCAAATATTGTTAATTTTTTAGTTGCTTCAGTTTTTCCTCCCTTAGCATCACGAGCTCAAATTGATAAAATTAAGAGTGATGCTAAGCATTATATTTGGGATGACCCCTATTTGTGGAAGTTATGCAGTGACCAGGTAATCAGGAGATGTATTCCAAATCATGAGATTGACTCGGTCCTGTAGTTTTGTCACTCTTCTGCACCAGGTGGCCATCTAGGCATTCAGAGGACAGCTCGCAAAGTGCTTGATTGTGGTTTATACTGGCCCACCATCTTCAGAGATGCTTGGAAGATTTGTAGCACTTGTGAGCAGTGTCAGCGAGCAGGAGGATCCCTTACATGGAGACAGCAGATGCCTCAGTAACCCATGTTTTTCTGTGAGGTGTTTGATGTCTGGGGTATTGATTTCATCGGTCCCTTTCCTGTTTCTTTTGGTTTTTCCTACATTCTTTTAGCTTGTTGATTATGTTTCGAAATGGGTGGAAGCCAAAGCCACCAGGACTAATGATGCTCGGGTTGTTGTGGATTTTGTTAGATCTCACCTATTTTGCAGGTTTGGAGTACCCAAAGCTATTGTTAGTGATCAAGGCACCCATTTCTGTAACAGATCTATGCAGGCTTTGCTCAAGAAGTATGGGGTGGTGCACAGAATTTCTACACCCTACCACCCCCAAACCAATGGGCAAGCCAAAATTTCAAACAGGGAGATCAAGAGAATCTTAGAGAAGATTGTCCAGCCCAATGTAAAAGACTCGGAGTAATAGGTTGGATGATGCTCTTTGAGCGCATAGGATCGCTCTACAAAGCACCCATAGGGATGTCCCCTTATCGGGTTGTCTTTGGTAAGGCATGTCATTTACCTGTTGAGATTGAGCATCGGGCCTATTGGGCTGTGAAGACTTGCAATTTCTCCATAGATCAGGCTGGTGAGGAAAGGCGGTTGCAACTAAATGAGCTTGATGAGAACCGCTTAGAAGCCTACGAGAATTCAAAATTCTACAAGCAAAAAAACCAAGAAGTTCCATGACAGCTTGATAGCTAGAAAGGATTTCATGGTTGGCCAGAAAGTTCTGTTATACAATTCTCGGCTCAGACTCATGGGTGGTAAGTTACGATCAAAGTGGATTGGACCTTTTGTTGTTACTAATGTTTATCCTTATGGTACAGTTGAGATCAAAAGTGAATCCACATATAAGAGCTTTAAGGTCAACGGGCATCGTCTGAAGCCCTTCCTCAGCAATCCTTCTTTGTTGGATGTTGTTGTGGAGGAGATGTCTCTGCTTGACCCTGCTTCTCTCCCACCATGACTTAGGGAGTTTTCTTTTCCTTCTCCCTCTTTACTTTTTATTGCACTTGTCCAGATCTTTTGATTGTTCTGATTTCTCTGATCTTCTGTTTGTGCCACATTGGGACAATGTGTAGTTTAAGTGTGGGGGGAGACTGTTCTTTGTTTAAGTCTTTCTTGTTGTTTTTTTGTTAGTTTGAGTCTTTGTCGTGTGTACAGCTTCGCATATTTCCTTTTGATTTCGGGTTTTGTTTAGGTTGTAGGCTCTTACTTCACTCTTGGATACGAGTTGCTTGATACTGTATGGATTGAAATCCTTACTTTTCTCTGCTTGGAATGATGATTATGAGGCTTGAGAGGTTGATTTAATTATGAAAGAAGTTATACCATGTGTGAGGATTTGAGCCACTGTCTATTCTTTCTTGTGTATTATGCCTCTTGATTGCTTGCACAGTTGCCTTGTCTTGACTCTGTTTGATACTTCTTGGTTCACATGCATGTTTGGACATGATTAAGGCATTTGTTCTCATAAGCCCCTGGCCAAATAAGCTGACCTTGAATTAATTCCTTTGTTAACCCCTGTTGAGCCTGCATTCCCTTTCTTTGTTTGAAGCTCATTACAAGCCTTAAGTGAAAAACCTATGATTGCCTTAACCTTAGGGAATTTTTGGAGCTTTGGAATCGTTTTGGGAATAAGTTCTTAAATAAGTGTGGGGGTGTCTCATTGGTTATTGTATTTTGGCTAGTTGGTTCTTCCTGCTGTACATATCTCAGCGTTTCATGATGGATTGTTTATTCATTCCAAAAAAAAAAAAAAAAAAAGAAGAAAAAGAAAAAAGTGGTTTTGTTTGAGGCAAAGGAAAAGGAATGGTGTTAGAGGTTTATTAGAGGTTTTTGGGTTTGCTCTTATGCTTATTTCTTACTTATTCCCCATTGCTCCTCTAGTTCCTCTGGTTTGTAGCTGCTTATCCTATATTTTATCCTCTACCCTGTCCTTGACCACATAACAACCCTGGAAAGACCTTATGATCCTTATGTGCATGTTTATTAGGTGTTGATTTTAGAGGCTTGCCAAGTCTATCTGCTGCTTGTTTTTCATGAGTGCTTTGAGAGTATACAGTTACCTAGGCACTTGAGAGATACAGTGATACAGTGCATCTTGTGAGATTCTGTTGCTTTTCATTCACCTCTTGATGCTGACTGATTGTCTTACCATGTTTTGACATGTTTGGATGATTTCCATAAGTATCTAGTTTCTTTGATTCTTCGTGTGTTGGATGTTATCTACTCCCTTTCTGTTCCTAGGATTCTTTAAGGAGTGCGTAAATCTGTTTGTTTTCTTATGTGTCTTCTTGTTTCTGTTTCTTCCTGTTGCGTCGCTCTCTTTGATATCTTTGGAGTTTTTCCTTGCTTTGAACTTTGATTTTTCCCAGGAGTGCAAAAGGCTAAGTGTGGGGGAATTTGATGAGTCATTATTTTCCCTTATTTTCTTACCTTTCTGTACTTTTTTTCATCTCTGATTTGTGCTTAATTGTTTATATTTTGTACTAATTTCTATTAGGGCTATAATTGGACCAAAAATTCATATTTTAATTAATTTGAATTTTCTAAGTTTAATTATTCCAATTTTTATTTTGAGGGCAGTTTAAAATTATTTTGGGCTTGGAATTAATTCATGGACTTCAAGAGGAGCCGCCACGTCACCACCGCCACATCACCACTCGTCATGTCACCATCGCCACATCACCATCGCCATGTCACTGCCACGTCACAACTTGGACCAGATTTGGTTTTTTGGTTTTGGGCCCAATGGGTCTAGGTTTTCGTGCCCATGCAGACGTGAGAGGGCGGCTAGAAGGAGGGCAACTGAGGGGGAGCGGAGGTCTGGATTATTTTAGGGACCTTTACGTTTTCTTTTCGACTAGAGAGACCAGTGGGGTTTTGTTCTTGGTTTTCAGTTCACAATTTGTTTTACTGTTCCACAATTCCAGTTTGTTCTTCATTCCAATTATGCGTTTCGCATTTTTCTATTCCGTTCGTTTTCCGTTCTCCACTCGCATTTTCGTTTTGGTTTTTGTTTTCCGTTTTCTATTGCGTTTTCATTTTCTGTTGCGTTTTCTGTTTTGCAATTGCGTTTCCATTTTCTGTTTTCTTTGCAATGCGTTTTCTGTTTTCTGAGTTAATGGAAGGCTAAAACCCCAGGGTGGGGCTCTTGGGCATGCTGCACTCACTGATGGAGGTTCTGTGCGTTTTATGGCTTCGTACGTTTGATTCTCCTCTGTGAAATCTCTGTTCTGGAGGATGCTTAATCCTGCGGAAGGAGACCTTACAAGGTTCACATTTGCTTCATTCGTGTAGGGAAGTCTCGGGTTAACTTTCGCTTAGTTGGTTAATCTAGACCGAACAAGGATTAAAACGGACTGATAATCTATTGTGAACCAAGGATGTCAGAGATGCATTATGTTCAAGAGTCTTGCCTATATTAATTACTGCAACTAATTTGTTGTTTATCTGTTGTATTCTAATTAACCCCTGTTATCTGTTAAAAAAAAATCCCCATTGCATGTTCAATCCTTTGACAGTGAGAATTGGTCCTTGGGAGACGACCTAGGAGTCATTTCTAGTACTGCATTTAATTGTTTTTATTTGACCGAGTACGGCATCGATCAATGGGCACCAACCCCAGGCTCTACTCGGCCCCACACACAAACATATCGGTAGATTATGGGCACCAACCCAGGCTCTACTTGGCCCCACACACAAACATATCGGTCGATTATGAGCACCAACCCCAGGCTCTACTCGGCCCCACACACAAACATATCGGTAGATTATGGGCATCAACCCCAGGCTCTACTTGGCCCCACACAAACATATCGATAGATTATGGGCACCAACCCCAGGCTCTACTCAGCCCCACACACAAACATATCGGTAGATTATGGGCACCAACCCCAGGCTCTACTCGGCCCCACACAAACATATCGGTAGATTATGGGCACCAACCCCAGGCTCTACTCGGCCCCACACAAACATATCGGTAGATTATGGGCACCAACCCTAGGCTCTACTCGGTCCCACATAAACATATCGGTAGATTATGGGCACCAACCCCAGGCTCTACTCGGCTCCACACAAACATATCAGTAGATTATGGGCACCAACCCCAGGCTCTACTCGGCCTCACACAAAAACATCATAAACAATACAAAAAAACAAGGTTTTTCACACATTACACTCAATACAACAATAGTATACAAAACATACTGTTAGCAGCGGATTAATATCAAGAAGGGGGGGGTTGAATTGATATGCAGTTATTATAGAAACTTTTACGTAAAAGAAAGGCTATTGGTTCAATTCCCAGAAAATTAGTCGACTGATGAATGCGAAATAGTAGATTAGTTCTTACTGCACAATATATCAGATGATGAGAGAAGAGAGAAAGAGACACCAAAATTTATACTGGTTCGTTCTTTGTAAAAGAACTACGTCCAGTCTATGATCCGCAACCTGCAGATCCTAATCACTATAAAAGATTGTATTCTTTACACACAAACCTTTCTTGAACTCTACAAGAAATCAAAAGAAAGTATCCTAAACACTATAGAATAGACTTTCACCCACAGACTCTACCAGAGTCTCTGTGATCACCCCAATCACAGTCGCAGGGTTCTAAAACCCACTTACAATCTCTAACCCGAGATCAAGAATACAAGATTACGAGTGACGAGTAGAATGTTCTTGACGAAAGCAGTGAAAATGTAAAAACTCTATGCAGATCTTCTTGCACGTAAAGGTTGTAGCTTCTTGGGAGTATTTCTCTTCTATTCTTTCGCTGCTTGGAGCGTCTTCGAAGATTGTATTTATAGGCAAAGCGAAATGTAGTGGGTCTTGGCTTTTTGAAAGAGTCAAAACACGTTCTGTACGTAATACTGCATAAGGAAGGTACGAAGAACAGAATAGTCGACTGAAGACATAGACCAGTGTGTTATTTTCATTAAACCTGTATACCTGGTACATTTAATGAAAATAGTCGACTAGAGAAGTAGAATTAGTAGACTAACTGATGAAACACAAAAACACAGTTTATCATTATTCAATTGATTAATCTTCTACAGGTAATCTAACATCTCAAACAATTCTAAATCATTCAACAAACATTAACCACGCATCCAGCACAGTATAAAACACAATTAACAAGCTTTAACAAACATCATCAAATCACAAATCATCAACAAACTCCCCCTATTTGATGATGTCAACCTGCAAAACAAAACAAACACAAAGAGAAGAGATGGTAGAAGATAATTCTTCAATGTTCATCTTTCTTTCAACTCTATACATTCTTCTATTAAGTCTTGATACTTGATGAGAAAGACCTTCAAATTCCTTTGAGTGAAGATTCATCATATTATCCATTCTTGATATGAGAAGCTCCTCCACTGATCCTGGTTGAGGTTGAAATTGAGGTGGAGGTTGAGGTTGGTCTTCATCATTTTCTTCCATGGCAGCAACTCCTTCTTCTCTTTGGGTAAACCTGTTGCCTTGTTCTATGAGGCCCATATGCCTTAGAACATTTTTGCCAATTTTGCTATTGCTTAGCAAAATCTGTTTATTCTCTCCTTCAAGATCAACACCTTTGTATTCTAGAATCTTAGAAATAAACACAGCATAGGGTAATGCAAAAGAGGAAAGCCTAATGGCTTTAAACATATTATCAAGGATAATTGAGGGCCAATCTATGCTCACATTATTAAGGAATCCATACATTAGAAGGATGTCTTCCTTAGTAAGTTGGGCATGATTAGTGCCTCTAGCAACTAAAATCCAAACAATAACATAATGCAGCATTCTTTCATTTAATTTCACATTACCAACTTTATACAAGTTCTCAACTTGTAAGTTAGGATCCTTGCAGAATTTTCTGAATTCTACCAACTTGTTGAAGTCCTCAAAGCCATATGTGATGTTGATGCCTTGAGTTGTGAGACCAGCTACATTGTTCCATAGCTCTTCATCAAAGTAGATCCTTACACCCTTCACTTTGGTGCTTGGGCTGGCTGTCCTTGATGTCAAATTCATGTAGAACACTCTAACCAAATCTGGATAGTATGCTCCTTCCATCTCCACAAATTGTTGTAGCCTATTTCCTACTAAAAGTTCCTGAATTGAAAACCATGAGATCTAAAAAATTCACAAGACAAGAATTTAGGGGTAAGAATTTTTCTATCCTTCCACTTGTTAACAAAACCAATTTGCAGATCCTCATCAGAAATCCATCCAGCTAGAGTTGGAGGTCTCCTTTCTTGAGAAGTCATTGGCTCCTTTCCTCTTCTCCTTGATGGCATCTTCTTTCTTCTTTGATCAACCATTATAGAGATATAGTAGACAAGAGAATTTTCACAACAAGATAATGGAATAACAGAGACAACACAGAGAATTAAAATTCGCACAAGATCAGACAATATCAGCAGAAACAGCAAGAGTGAGAGAGAGAGTGAGTGAGTCACTTTGATTCTCAAACCAGCTATTTATAGAATGAAATCCGGGTCATAAAACGTTGATTTAATGAAAATATATCCGTTGGGAACGAATATAGCCGTTTAAAAAAGACAAAACTCGTGAAAACATGGCCAACGTTCGAAAATCATAGTTGCAGAAAAACACAGAACGGTGCATTTAATCGATTATATTCTCATTTAATCGATTATTTGCCTTCAAAAATTTTCCAGAAAACGAAAACCCAGAAATTTAATCGATTATGTGCATTCCTTAATCGATTAAATTGCTCCCCAGCGATTTAATCGATTATGTCATAAATTTAATCGATTATATTTTAAAACATTTTCACAATCACCGCGTTTAATCGATTAACACACGAAACCTAATCGATTAAATACGTAAATTTTCGTAAAACGCTGAAATAACATCAAAATCAACAATAACACTTACCTAGAACCTTTCTAAGCTCATAAAATCTTACTTGAGATAAAAGATTTGTAAATATGCCAACTCGTTGATGTTTATGCCTTCCTTCATAAACTTGATCACTTGCTAACTCATCACCAAAGAGGCCTTTTGGATATGGAACCAGCCTGCAATATAAACAAGAAAAAAAATTATGGTTCCCTACAATCACTTATTAGGGTCCTCATGGGTTAGAAACAATTTTTACTTTGGGAACCCATTTGTATTTCCCATTAGGAACACTAAAACGTTTAATATTGCATCTATTAATAGAATGACCTTTATGCATACAATAAAAACATGTAGGAACATTTGTTCTTCTTGGAATATATGCATTTTTATAAAACTTCTTTCTAGAATCATTTTGTTTATTAACGAAATACGGAACTTCGAAAACCTTTTTCGTATTAGATGATTCTCCTTGAAGAAAAACAATTTTGTTTGAATTATTTTTATTCTTGAAATTGTAACCAAGTCCTGCTTTTCCGTATAAACCTTTGTTGTCTTTCAAAACATTATTTAAATTATTATTACCCATTGTAATTTTTGAAAGAGACGTTTCAAGATAAGAAACCTTGTTTGTAAGAACACTACAATTTTCACAAATAGAAATTTATATTTTATTTTTTCTAATTTGGAAATTTATATTTTATTTTCGATACGTACTTTTGTTTTAGAAACAACATCAACTTTTCATAATTTGGAAATTTATATTTTATTCTCGATACGTAGTTTTGTTTTACAAAAAAAGACCAATTTTTCATAATTTCGATATTTATATTTTATTTTCGATCCGTACTTTTGTTTTACCAAAAAACACAATTTTTCATAATTTGGAAATTCAAAATTTGTTTTCGATCAGTAGTTTGATTTTACACTCAAAAACTCAATTTTTCGTAATTTCGAAATTTATATTTTATTCTTGATCTGTACTTTTGTTTTACAAAAAAATTCAATTTTTTATAATTTGGAAATTTATATTTTATTTTCGATCTGTACCTTTGTTTTACAAAAAAAAAATCAGTTTTTCATAATTTGGATATTTATATTTTATTCTCGACCGTACTTTTGTTTTACAAAAAAGCTCAATTTTTCATAATTTGAAAATTTAAAATTGGTTTTCGATCAGTACTTTTGTTTTAAACTCAAAAACTCAATTTTCCATAAATTCGAAATTTGTATTTTATTCTCGATCCGTACTTTGGTTGTACAAAAAAAATTCAAATTATTTCTAATTTTGAAATTTATATTTTATTTTCGATACGTACTTTTGTTTGAGAAACAACAATTTTTCATAATTTGGAAATTTATATTTTAGTTTCGATCCGTACTTTTGTATTAGAAAAAAGAAATCAATTTTTCATAATTTGGAAATTTATATTTTATATTCGATCCATACTTTTGTATTGGAAAAAAGAAATCAATTTTTCATAATTTGGAAATTTATATTTTATTCTCGATCCGTACTTTTGTTTTACAAAGAAAATTCAATTTTTATAATTTGGAAATTTATATTTTATTTTCGATCCGTACAACAAAAAAATCAGTTTTTCATAATTTGGATATTTATATTTTATTCTCGATCCATACTTTTGTTTTACAAAAAAGCTCAATTTTTCGTAATTTGGAAATTTAAAGTTTGTTTTCGATCAGTACTTTTGTTTTAAACTCAAAAACTCAATTTTTCATAAATTCGAAATTTATATTTTATTCTCGATCCGTACTTTGGCTGTACAAAAAAAATTCAATTTCTTCCTAATTTGGAAATTTATATTTTATTTTCGATACGTACCTTTGTTTTAGAAACAACATCAATTTTTCATAATTTGGAAATTTATATTTTAGCTTCGATTCGTACTTTTGTATTACAAAAAAGAAATCAATTTTTCATAATTTGGAAATTTATATTTTATATTCGATCCATTTTTTGCATTAGAAAAAAGAAATCAATTTTTCATAATTTGGAAATTTATATTTTATTATCGATCCGTACTTTTGTTTTACAAATAAATATCAATTTTTCATAATTTGGATATTTATATTTTATTTTCGATCCGTACTTTTGTTTTACAAATAAACTCAATTTTTCATAATTTGGAAATTCAATTTTTTTTTTCGATTAGTAGTTTTGTTTTACACTCAAAAACTCAATTTTTCGTAATTTCGAAATTTATATTTTATTCTTGATCCGTACTTTTGTTTTACAAAAAAAATTCAATTTTTTATAATTTGGAAATTTATATTTTATTTTCGATCTGTACCTTTGTTTTACAAAAAAAAAATCAGTTTTTCATAATTTGGATATTTATATTTTATTCTTGATCTGTACTTTTGTTTTACAAAAAAGCTCAATTTTTCATAATTTGGAAATTCAAAATTTCTTTTCGATCAGTAGTTTTGTTTTACACTCAAAAACTCAATTTTTCGTAATTCCAAAATTTATATTTTATTCTCGATTCGTACTTTTGTTTTACAAAAGAAATTCAATTTTTTCTAATTTGGAAATTTATATTTTATTTTCGATACGTACTTTTGTTTTAGAAACAACATCAACTTTTCATAATTTGGAAATTTATATTTTAGTTTCGATCGGTACTTTTGTATTACAAAAAAGAAATCAATTTTTCATAATTTGGAAATTTATATTTTATATTCGATTCGTACTTTTGTATTAGAAAAAAGAAATCAATTTTTCATAATTTGGAAATATATATTTTATTCTCGATCCGCACTTTTGTTTTACAAAAAAATATCAAATTTTCATAATTTGGATATTTATATTTTATTTTCGATCCGTACTTTTGTTTTACAAAAAAACTCAATTTTTCATAATTTGGAAATTCAAGATTTGTTTTCGATCAGTAGTTTGATTTTACATTCAAAAACTCAATTTTACGTAATTTCGAAATTTATATTTTATTCACGATCTGTACTTTTGTTTTACAAAAAAATTCAATTTTTTTATAATTTGGAAATTTATATTTTATTTTCGATCCGTACTTTTGTTTTTCATAATTTGGATATTTATATTTTATTCTCGACCGTACTTTTGTTTTACAAAAAATCTCAATTTTTCATAATTTGGAAATTTAAAATTTGTTTTCGATCAGTACTTTTGTTTTAAACTGAAAAACTCAATTTTTCGTAATTTTAAAATATATATTTTATTCTTGATCCGTACTTTTGTTTTACAAAACAATGCAATTTTTTATAATTTGAAAATTTATATTTTATTTTCTATACGTACTTTTGTTTTACAAAAAAAATCAGTTTTTCATAATTTGGATATTTATATTTTATTCTTTATCGTACTTTTGTTTCCCAACAAAGCTCAATTTTTCATAATTTGGAAATTCAAAATTTTGTTTTTGATCAGTACTTTTGTTTTAAACTCAAAAACTCAATTTTTCATAAATTCGAAATTTATATTTTATTCTCGATCCGTACTTTGATTGTACAAAAAAAATTCAAATTTTTTCTAATTTGAAAATTTATATTTTATTTTCGATATGTACTTTTGTTTTAGAAACAACATCAATTTTTCGTAATTTGGAAATTTATATTTTAGTTTCTATCCGTACTTTTGTATTACAAAAAAGAAATCAATATTTCATAATTTGGAAATTTATATTTTATATTCGATCCGTACTTTTGTATTAGAAAAAAGAAATCAATTTTTCATAATTTGGAAATTTATATTTTATTCTCGATCCGTACTTTTGTTTTACAAAAAAAAAATCAATTTTTCATAATTTGGATATTTATATTTTATTTTCGATCCGTACTTACGTTTTACAAAAAAAATCAATTTTTCATAATTTGGAAATTCAAAATTTGTTTTCGATCAGTACTTTTGTTTTACACTCAAAAACTCAATTTTTCGTAATTTCAAAATTTATATTTTATTCTCGATCTGTACTTTTGTTTTACAAAAAAATTCAATTTTTATAATTTGGAAATTTATATTTTATTTTGGATCCGTACAACAAAAAAAATCAGTTTTGCATAATTTGGATATTTATATTTTATTCTTGATCCGTACTTTTGTTTTACAAAAAAGCTCAATTTTTCATAATTTGGAAATTCAAAATTTCTTTTCGATCAGTAGTTTTGTTTTACACTCAAAAACTCATTTTATTCTCGATCCGTACTTTTGTTTTACAAAAGAAATTCAATTTTTTCTAATTTGGAAATTTATATTTTATTTTCGATACGTACTTTTGTTTTAGAAACAACATCATTTTTTCATAATTTGGAAATTTATATTTTAGTTTCGATCTGTACTTTTGTATTACAAAAAAAAATCAATTTTGCATAATTTGGAAATTTATATTTTCTATTCGATCCATACTTTTGTATTAGAATAAAGAAATCAATTTTTCATAATTCGGAAATTTATATTTTATTCTCGATCCGTACTTTTGTTTTACAAAAAAATATCAATTTTTCATAATTTGGATATTTATATTTTATTTTCGATCCGTACTTTTGTTTTACAAAAAAACTCAATTTTTCATAATTTGGAAATTCAAAATTTGTTTTCAATCAGTAGTTTTGTTTTACACTCAAAAACTCAATTTTTCGTAATTTCGAAATTTATATTTTACTCTCCATCTGTACTTTTGTTTTACAAAAAAATTCAATTTTTTATAATTTGGAAATTTATATTTTATTTTCGATCCGTACTTTTGTTTTTCATAATTTGGATATTTATATTTTATTCTCGACGGTACTTTTGTTGTACAAATAAGCTCAATTTATCATAATTTGGAAATTTAAAATTTGTTTTCGATCAGTACTTTTTTTTTAAACTCAAAAACTCAATTTTTCATAAATTCGAAATTTATATTTTATTCTCGATCCGTACTTTAGCTATACAAAACAAATTCAAATTTTTCTAATTTGAAAATTTATATTTTATTTTCGATACGTACGTTTGTTTTAGAAACAACATCAATTCTTCATAATTTGGAAATTTATATTTTAGTTTCGATACGTACTTTTGTATTACAAAAAAGAAATCAATTTTTCATAATTTGGAAATTTATATTTTATTATCGATGCGTATTTTTGTTTTACAAAAAAATATTAATTTTTCATAATTTGGATATTTATATTTTATTTTCGATCCGTACTTTTGTTTTACAAAAAAACTCAATTTTTCATAATTGGAAATTCGAAATTTGTTTTTGATAAGTAGTTTTGTTTTACATTGAAAAACTCAATTTTTCGTAATTTCGAAATTTATATTTTACTCTCCATCTGTACTTTTGTTTTACAAAAAAATTCAATTTTTTATAATTTGGAAATTTATATTTTATTTTCGATCCGTACTTTTGTTTTTCATAATTTGGATATTTATATTTTATTCTCGACGGTACTTTTGTTGTACAAATAAGCTCAATTTATCATAATTTGGAAATTTAAAATTTGTTTTCGATCAGTACTTTTTTTTTAAACTCAAAAACTCAATTTTTCATAAATTCGAAATTTATATTTTATTCTCGATCCGTACTTTAGCTATACAAAACAAATTCAAATTTTTCTAATTTGAAAATTTATATTTTATTTTCGATACGTACGTTTGTTTTAGAAACAACATCAATTCTTCATAATTTGGAAATTTATATTTTAGTTTCGATACGTACTTTTGTATTACAAAAAAGAAATCAATTTTTCATAATTTGGAAATTTATATTTTATTATCGATGCGTATTTTTGTTTTACAAAAAAATATTAATTTTTCATAATTTGGATATTTATATTTTATTTTCGATCCGTACTTTTGTTTTACAAAAAAACTCAATTTTTCATAATTGGAAATTCGAAATTTGTTTTTGATAAGTAGTTTTGTTTTACATTGAAAAACTCAATTTTTCGTAATTTCGAAATTTATGTTTTACTCTCCATCTGTACTTTTGTTTTACAAAAAAATTCAATTTTTTATAATTTGGAAATTTATATTTTATTTTCGATCTGTACTTTTGTTTTTCATAATTTGGATATTTATATTTTATTCTCGACGGTACTTTTGTTGTACAAATAAGCTCAATTTATCATAATTTGGAAATTCAAAATTTTTTTTCGATCAGTACTTTTGTTTTAAACTCAAAAACTCAATTTTTCATAAATTCGAAATTTATATTTTATTCTAGATACATACTTCGGCTGTACAAAAAAAATTCAAATTTTTCTAATTTGGAAATTTATATTTTATTTTCGATACGTATCTTTGTTTTAGAAACAACATCAATTTTTCATAATTACCAAATTTATATTTTTGTTTCGATACGTACTTTTATATTACAAAAAAGAAATCAATTTTTCATAATTTGGAAATTTATATTTTCTATTCGATCCGTAGTTTTGTATTATAATAAAAAAATCAATTTTTCATAATTTGGAAATTTATATTTTATTATCGATCCGTACTTTTGTTTTACAAAAAAATATCAATTTTTCATAATTTGGATATTTATATTTTATTTTCAATCCGTACTTTTGTTTTACAAAAAAACTCAATTTTTCATAATTGGAAATTCGAAATTTGTTTTTGATAAGTAGTTTTGTTTTACACTGAAAAACTCAATTTTTCGTATTTTCGGAAAATATATTTTATTCTTGATCCATACTTTTGTTTTACAAAAGAATTCAATTTTTTATAATTTGGAAAGTAATATTTTATTTTCGATCCGTACTTTTGTTTAACAAAAAAGCTCAATTTTTATAAATTTGGAGATTTAAAATTTGTTTTCGATCAGTACTTTTGTTTTAAACTCAAAAACTGAATTTTTCATAAATTCAAAATTTATATTTTATTCCCGATCCGTACTTTGGCTGTACAAAAAAAATTCAATTTTTTCTAATTTGGAAATTTATATTTTATTTTTGATACGTACTTTTGTTTTACAAAAAAAAAATCAGTTTTTAATAATTTGGATATTTATATTTTATTCTCGGTCGTACTTTTGTTTTACAAAAAAGCTCAATTTTTCCTAATTTGGAAACTTAAAATTATTTTTCGATCAGTACTTTTGTTTTAAACTCAAAAACTCAATTTTTCATAAATTCAAAATTTATATTTTATTCTCGATGCGTACTTTGGTTGTACAAAAACAATTCAAAAAATTTCTAATTTCGAAATTTATATTTTATTTTCGATACGTACTTTTGTTTTACAAACAACATCAATTTTTCATAATTTGGAAATTTATATTTTAGTTTCGATTCGTACTTTTGTATTACAAAAAAGAAATAAAGTTTTCATAATTTGGAAATTTATATTTTATATTCAATCCGTACTTTTGTATTAGAAAAAAGAAATCAATTTTTCATAATTTGGAAATTTATATTTTATTCTTGATCTGTACTTTTGTTTTGCAAAAAAATATCAATTTTTCATAATTTGGATATTTATATTTTATTTTCGATCCATACTTATGTTTTACAAAAAAAATCAATTTTTCATAATTTGGAAATTCAAAATTTGTTTTCGATCAGTAGTTCTGTTTTACACTCAAAAACTCAATTTTTCGTAATTTCGAAATTTATATTTTATTCTCGATCTGTACGTTTGTTTTACAAAAAAATTAAATTTTTTATAATTTGGAAATTTATATTTTATTTTCGATCCATACTTTTGTTTTACAAAAAAAATCAGTTTTTCACAATTTGGATATTTATATTTTATTCTCGACCGTACTTTTGTTTTACAAAAAAGCTCAATTTTTGATAATTTGGAAATTTAAATTTTATTTTCGATCAGTACTTTTGTTTTAAACTCAAAAACTCAATTTTTCATAAATTCGAAATTTATATGTTATTCTCGAGCCGTACTTTGGCTGTACAAAAGAAATTCAATTTTTTCTAATTTGGAAATTTATATTTTATTTTCGATACGTACTTTTGCTTTAGAAACAACATCAATTTTTCATAATTTGGAAATTTATATTTTAGTTTGGATCCGTACTTTTGTATTACAAAAAAGAAATCAATTTTTCATTATTTGGAAATTTATATTTTATTCTCCATCCGTACTTTTCTTTTACAAAAAAATATCAATTTTTCATAATGTGGATATTTATATTTTATTTTCGATCTATACTTTTGTTTTACAAAAAAACTCATTTTTTCATAATTTGGAAATTGAAAATTTGTTTTTGATCAGTGGTTTTGTTTTACACTCAAAAACTCAATTTTTCGTAATTTCGAAATTTATATTTGATTCTCAATCCGTACTTTTGTTTTACAAAAAAAATTCAATTTTTTATAATTTGGAAATTTATATTTTATTTTCATTCCCTACTTTTGTTTTACAAAAAAAACCAGTTTTTCATAATTTGGATATTTATATTTTATTCTCGATCCGTACTTTTGTTTAACAAAAAAGCTCAATTTTTATAAAGTTGGAAATTTAAATTTGTTTTCGATCACTACTTTTGTTTTAAACTCAAAAACTCAATTTTTCCTAAATTCGAAATTTATATTTTATTCTCGATCCGTACTTTGGTTGTACAAAAAAAATTCAAATTTTTTCGAATTTGGAAATTTATATTTGATTTTCGATACGTACTTTTGTTTTAGAAACAACATCAATTTTTCATAATTTGGAAATTTATATTTTAGGTTCGATTCTTACTTTTGTATTACAAAATAGAAATCAATTTTTCATAATTTGGAAATTTATATTTTATTCTCGATCCGAACTTTTGTTTTACAAAAAAATATCAATTTTTCATAATTTGAATATTTATATTTTATTTTCGATCCGTACTTTTGTTTTACAAAAAAACTCAATTTTTCATAATTTGGAAATTCAAAATTTGTTTTCGATCAGTAGTTTGATTTTACACTCAAAAACTCAATTTTTCGTAATTTCGAGTTTTATATTTTATTCTCGATCCGTACTTGTGTTTTAGGAAAAATTTCAATTTTTTATAATTTGGAAATTTATATTTTATTTTTGATCTGTAACTTTGTTTTACAAAAAAAATCAATTTTGTAATTTGGATATTTATATTTTATTCTCGACCGTACTTTTGTTTTACAAAAAATGTCAATTTTTCATAATTTGGAAATTTAAAATTTGTTTTCGATCAGTACTTTTGTTTTAAACTCAAAAATTCAATTTTTAATAAATTCGAAATTTTTATATTTTATTCTCGATTCGTACTTTGCCTGTACAAAAAAAATTCAATTTTTTCTAATTTGGAAATTTATATTTTATTTTCGATACGTACTTTTGTTTTAGAAACAACATCAATTTTTCATAATTTGGAAATTTATATTTTAGTTTCGATCCGTACTTTTGTATTACAAAAAAGAAATCAATTTTTCATTATTTGGAAATTCATATTTTCTATTTGATTCGTACTTTTTTATTAGAAAAAAGAAATCAATTTTTCATAATTTGGAAATTTATATTTTATTCTCGATCCGTACTTTTGTTTTACAAAAAAATATCAATTTTTCATAAATTGGATATTTATATTTTATTTTCGATTCGCACTTTTGTTTTAAAAAAACTCAATTTTTCATAATTTGGAAATTCAAAATTTGTTTTTGATCAGTAGTTTTGTTTTAAACTCAAAAACTCAATTTTTCGTAATTTCGAAATTTATATTTTATTCTCGATCCGTACTTTTTTTTTACAAAAAAAAATTAAATTTTTTATAATTTGGAAATTTATATTTTATTTTCGATCCCTATACTTTTGTTTTACAAAAAAAAATCAGTTTTTCATAATTTGGATATTTATATTTTATTCTCGATCCGTACTTTTGTTTAACAAAAAAGCTCAATTTTTATAAATTTGGAAATTTAAAATTTGTTTTCGATCACTACTTTTGTTTTAAACTAAAAAACTCAATTTTTCATAAATTCGAAATTTATATTTTATTCTCGATCCGTAGTTTGGTTGTACAAAAAAAATTCAAATTTTTTCTAATTTGGAAATTTATATTTTATTTTCGATACGTACTTTTGTTTTAGAAACAACATCAATTTTTCATAATTTGGAAATTTATATTTTAGCTTCGATTCGTACTTTTGTATTACAAAAAAGAAATCAATTTTTTATAATTTCGAAATTTATAGTTTATATTCGATCTGTACTTTTGTTTTACAAAAAAATATCAATTTTTCATAATTTGGATATTTATATTTTATTTTCGATCCGTACTGTTGTTTTACAAAAGAACTCAATTTTTCATAATTTGGAAATTCAAAATTTGTTTTCGATCAGTAGTTTGATTTTACACTCAAAAACTCAATTTTTCATAATTTTGAAATTTATATTTTATTCTCGATCCGTACTTTTGTTTTACAAAAAAATTCAATTTTTTATAATTTGGAAATTTATATTTTATTTTCGATCCGTACTTTTGTTTTACAAAAAGAATCAGTTTTTCATAATTTGGATATTTATATTTTATTCTCGACCGTACTTTTGTTTTACAAAAAAGCTCAATTTTTCATAATTTGGTAATTTAAAATTTGTTTTCGATCAGTACTTTTGTTTTAAACTAAAAAACTCAATTTTCATAAATTCGAAATTTATATTTTATTCTCGATCCGTACTTTGGCAGTACAGTAAAAATTCAATTTTTTCTAATTTGGAAATTTATATTTTATTTTCGATACCTACTTTTGTTTTAGAAACAACATTGATAACTCAATTTCTATGCTCACACCTTATGGTTTATTGCACCTCCTTGACATTTTTTATTTCACTTTCTTGGAACTTTAAGCTGAATTTTACAATTTTCATGAATGGAGGTAAATAAGTAAAATAGGGTGTTATATTTTCATTTTATAGCTGAAAAATAAAATTTAAATGATTTAGCTTTAACTTGTTTTTCCAATTTTGAGCTAACCCCTTTTGTGGTATGATTGGTCCTGGAGCGGGATGGAGAGATGCATAAGCTATGAATTGAATTGAATTCAGCCCAATTGAAGCATAAGAGGAATTGCCAATTCAGCCCAATTGTTGGCCTCATACAGCAGTGGTGAACAGTAAAAAGAGAAGAAAGTTACAGCAGCACAGTAATTCACCCAAGACAGATTCGTACAGCATTGGCCATTGGGTGATGATGTGCGGGGCCCAATCAAGACATTAGGGCAGCCTCTGCAGCTATAAAAAGCTACGTGAGCAGTGCAGAAAAGGAGAGCACACAGAATTCTATAACAGCAGCTCAGGATGTTGTGATACAGAGGGGGCTGCTGCGTTTTCTTTTATTTTTCTTTAGTTTTCATTAGAACAAGCAAGAGTGGTTTTATTTTCATGAGCGTAGGATACGTTGAGACTATATCAGTGGATGATTAGTGTTTATTGTTTCAAGAATGATGAATGAACTGCTTAAATTTCCTTTTTAATTGCGTGCAAGTTTTAACAGCATTTCGATTTTACCATTCTATTTTTAATAACATTTCGATTTTACTGATTTATTGCCTTTTGATATTTACTGTTTTATTATACTTTGATTTCCCATTGCATTTAGATGTTCCTTTACATTTCGCTACTCTTTTACAGTTCGATGTTCATTGTTTCAACGATATTTTGACTTTCATTGCATTTCCTAGCATTTCGATTTTCGCTTTTCCTTATTTGTAGTTCGATACTCACTGCTCAACAATATTTCGATTCTCACTGCATTCCATAGCATTTCGATTTTCTCTGCATTTCGTTGTCTCTCGATTTTCATTATTTCAACGTATTTCGATTTTCGTTATTTGCTGGAATTTACGCATTCACTGTTCTGCACTCTGCACTTCACATTTACTGATGTTCGATATTCATAGTTTCGATTGTTCATTGCATTTCGATTTTCACTATTTTATAGCATTTACTGCTTTAGTGATTTCGCTTATAATCGAACAAGGAGCAGCGCATAACATCGATTGAGCTGCTCCTACTGTTGTTTTCCTTCATCGAACAAAACCCCCCCTTTTTTCTTTTATTTTTTTTTTTTTTACGTGAACCTCTTCGATTTATCTTTTGGTATAACACTCCACTCCTTGGATTGATTCGAGTTGACTTTGTTGGCTTTTTTGCAAGACCAGAGTTTTATAAAGACCTAAAGTTTTGATGACGAAATTTAGAAAGTTTTAATCAACATTAAAGACTTGTGCCATCTCACAAAGGAAGGCTGCTTGATAGAAAAGGAAAGGCATAAAGAGCATTCAAAGCTTTCAAGAGAGAAGATTGATGAAGATTTTCTCAAGAGCTGAAGGAGCTAGAGTAGAAGGTTCTGTTTTGGGTGTTGGATAAAAAGAGTAAGTCATAAATCCCATTCAAGACCTTCCCAAACAAGAGAGCAAGGTGTTTTCTCGCAAAAACGTTTTTCTACGCTTTTAATCGATTACCATACGTAGATAATCGATTATTTAACTTAAAATTTGAATAAAAAATGTTTAACGAGCAAAATAATCGATTAAGTGTCTTTGATAATCGATTATATTGATTATGGGTTAATATAATCGATTATGGCCTTAATCTAATCGATTATATCAGACAATTTCAGTTTTCCAGTTTTTAAACATGATATAATCGATCAAGCTTTTAATATAATCAATTAAATGAGTCGTTTTTGCGAAATTAATTCTAAATCAACCTAAGAATGGAAACTTTGGAATATTTTTGAATTATAAAATGAAAGAGAATGTCTTAGGTTCTACACATCTGAAAACACACAAAATATTCAAAGTGTTTCGCGCCTTAGCTTTTTCAAAGTCGCTTCCTCGCTTCTCTTCGCTTGATCAAGTCTTTGGAAGTGGTGATCATTGTGCTTAAGCTTTCTATCCAGCATATATCAGGTGTATTCTTTTACTATTTTCTTTAAACGGGAAAATTCATCCCTTGGATTGGTTCTAAGGGAGGTGTTTCATCTCTTGTGTGTCAGGAGAGGTGGGTTTCATCCTCAGTGTGTCTGGGGAGGTGTTTTCATCCTTAGTGTGTTTGAGGAGGTGTTTCTTTATCTTTATTTTGTTATTGCATGAATTGGTGTTTGTAATTTCAATTTAAAGATAGTGGGAAAATCATCACGCATTTGTGGTGGTTGGGAACTGGACGTAGGATTGGCTTAATCCGAACCAATATAAATCTCTATGTTCTTTCTCTTTCTCTATATCTTTTATTTGTGGATCATTATAACAATTGCTAATTCAATTCACCTTAATCAAAGGATAAGAAAAATCCACATCCTAGTTTTGAAAGAATTTCAAAATCTGAAAAGCTTTTTAAAAGAGAAAAATTTATTAAAAATCCAATTCACCCCCCCTCTTGGTTTTTACACTGCCGTCTTTATTTAACAATTGGCCTCAGAGCTGGTTTTTTGAAAGTTATTGAAAAACAAGATCCTTATGACGGACAAAAATCAAACTTTTGCTGAAGGTGCATCTATTCATAGACCACCACTGTTTACAAGTGAAAATTATCCTTTTTGGAAAAAGAGGATGGAAATTTTTCTAAGGTCTAATGATCAAGGCGTTTGGGATGCAATTGTAAATGGTCCATTTATTCCTATGGTTGTTGTTGAAGAAGCGCAGGTACCCAAAAAGAGAGCAAATTGGAGCAAAGATGAATACAACCAGAATCAATGCGACATAAGGGCATGTAACATGATAGCATCTGCTTTAACTATTGATGAGTTTTACAGGTTTTCAGATCGCACTACAGCGAAGGAGATGTGGGACACTTTAGAAGTCACACATGAAGGAACGGAAGACGTGAAAAGATCAAGGAAAAATACCTTGATTCAGGAGTACGAGATGTTCCGAATGAGCAAAGGGGAAACCATATACGACGTCCAAAAGAGATTTACTCACATTGTAAATCACCTCAAGGCGTTAGGTAAGAAATTTGATACTGAAGAGTTAAATGTGAAAATTTTGAAATCTTTGGACAGGACTTGGCAACCTAAAGTAACGGCCATCACGGAATCAAAGAACCTTTCAAATATGAACATGACAACTCTCTTCGGGAAGCTTAGAGAACATGAAATGGAGCTAGGTCGCTTCAACGGTGAAGAAGAGGATGTTAAAAGAAAAGGTATTGCCTTAAAGGCTCAATTCATTAAAGAGGAGAGTAGTGATACTGATGATTCAGAAGACGATGATCTTAAGGAATTTGTAAAGAAATACAAAAAGTTCATCAAGAAGAAAGGCAACCAGAAGAAAGGTAAGAAATTTGAAAATTCAAATTCTAACGATAATTATAAATGTTATGGTTGTGGCAAAAAGGGGCACATGAGAGCAGATTGTCCGAATTCCAAGAAACCTGAGGAAAAGGAAAAGAAAAGCAAGAAGTTCTTCAAAAAGAAGAAGAAAGCATATATCGCTTGGGACGACAATGAAGTGAGTTCTTCTAAAGGTTCAAGTGAATCAGAAGAGGAAGCAAACATTTGTCTCATGGCGGATCATGATGCGGAATCTACGTGTAGCGAGGTAAGTGATTCTGATCTCCCAAATGATTATGATGAATTGCTCGAAGAATTTCTTAGCCTTTGTAAAAAATCTGAAAAGCTTTCTTCGGTTCACAGTAAATTGAAAAATGATTATAAGGTTCTTGAAAAGAAAGTTATTGATTTAGAAGAAGAGAAAAAGGTTTTGAAAGATGATTTGGAAAAAGAAAAAATTCCTTGTAAATGCAAAACAAAAATTCCTGTTTGCGAAAATTGTAATGATCTTGCAAATAAAGTTTCTTATCTTGAAACATCTCTTTCAAACATTTCAATGGGAAATAAAAATTTAGAAAATGTTTTGAAAGTGCAAAAAGGTTTATATGAAAAAGCAGGTCTTGGTTATAATTTCAGGTATAATCATAAACCTACTAAAACTGTTTTTGTGAAAGGAGAATCGTCTAATTCAAATAAGGTTTTTGAAAATTCTAATTCCTTTAAACAAAACGTTTCTACAAATAAATTTTATGAAAATGCATATTTCTCAAGAAGAACAAATGTTCCTACATGTTTTTACTGTATGCATAAAGGTCATTCTGTTAATAGATGCAATATTAAACGCTTTAGTGTTCCTAATGGGAAATACATATGGGTTCCCAAAGGAAAATTTGTTTCTAACACATGAGGACCCTGATAAGTGTTTTCAGGGGACCAAGATATTTCTTGTTTGTATTGTAGGCTGGTTCCTCTTTCAAAAAGCCTTTTTGGTAATGAGATAACAAGTGATCAAGTTTATGAAGGGAGGCAAAAATATCAACGAGTTGGCATATTTACAAATCTTTTATCTCAAGTAAGATTTTATGAGCTTAAAAAGATTCCAGGTAAGTGTTGTTGTTGATTTTGATGTTAATTCAGCATTTTACGAAAATTTACGTATTTAATCGATTAGGTTTCGGGTGTTAATCGATTAAACGCGCTGTTTGTGAAAATGTTTTATAACATAATCGATTAAGTTTATGACATAATCGATTAAATCGCTGGGGAGCAATTTAATCAATTAAGGAATACACATAATCGATTAAATTTCTGGGTTTTTGTTTTCTGGAAAATTTCGAAGGCAAATAATCAATTAAATGAAGAACATAATCGATTAAATGCATCGTTCTGTGTTTTTCTACAACTCTAATTTTCGAACGTTGGCCATGTTTTCACGAGTTTTGTTTTATTCCAACGGCTATATTCGTTCCCAATGGATATATTTTCATTAAATCAAAGTTTTATGACCAGATTTCCTTCCTATAAATAGATGGTTTGAGAATCAAAGTGCCTCACTCAGTCTTTCTCTCACTCTTGTTGTTTTCTGCTGATATCTTCTGTTCTTGTGCGAATTAATTCTCTGTGCTATCTCTGTTACTATATTATTTCGTTGTGCATTTTCTCTTGTCTGTTATACAATTTCAATGGCTGATCAAAGAAGAAGGAAGATGCCATCAAGGAGAAAAGGCAAGGAGCCAATGTCTTCTCAACATCAAGAAAGGAGACCTCCAACTCTTGCTGGTTGGATCTCTGATGAAGATATGCAAATTGGGTTTGTTAACAAGTGGAAGGACAGGAAAATTCTTACCCCAAAATATCTATCTTGTGAATTTTTCAGATCTCACGATTTTTCATTTCAGGAATTTTTAGTAGCAAATGGGCTGCAACATTTTGTGGAGATGGAAGGGGCATTCTATCCAGACTTGGTTAGAGTGTTTTACATGAATTTAACATCAAGGACAGTTAGTCCAAGCACTAAAGTGAAGGGTGTAAGGATCCACTTTGATGAAGATTTGTGGAACAATGTAGCTGGTCTCTCAACTCAAGGCATCAACATCACATGTGGCTTTGAGGACTTCAACAAGTTGGTAGAATTCAAAAAATTCTGCAAGGATCCGAATTTACAAGTTGAGAACTTGTACAAAGTTGGTAATGTGAAACTTAATGAGCGTATGTTGCATTATGTTATTGTTTGGGTTTTAGTTGCTAGAGGCACTAATCATGCCCAACTTAATAAGGAAGACATCCTCTTAATGTATGGATTCCTTAATAATGTTAGCATGGATTGGCCTTCAATTATTCTTGATAATATGTTTAAAGCCACTAGGCTTTCCTCTTTGCATTACCCTATGCTCGTGTTTATCTCAAGAATTTTAGAATACAAAGGTGTGGACCTTGAAGGAGAGAACAAGCAAATTTTGCTAAGCAATAGCAAAATTGGGAAGAATGTTCTAAGGCATATGGGCCTCATAGAACAAGGCAACAGGTTTAGACAAAGAGAAGATGAACCTACTGCAATGGAGGAGGATGATGAAGAACCACCACCTCAACCTCAACCTCAACCAGGGTCAATGGAGGATCATATACTTTCAAGAATGGACACAATGATGAATCTTCACACTTTTCAGTATGAATATCTTTGTCACAGACTTTCAAGACTCAATAGAAGAGTGTATAGAGTTGAAAGAAAGATGGATATTGAAGAAATATCTCCTGAAGAAGATAATACAACATCCTCAAGAGGCAAACAGCCAGCCAATGATGAGGAAGATGAAGAAGATAGTGAAGAAACAGAATAGGCTACAAGTTCACTTTTTCCTTAGCTTGTTCTTAATTATTTTCAACTGCTGTATTTGTTTTTCTCTCTATAATTTCTGTGTAATTAATTTGCTTCTGCTGTAATTATCTCTGAAAATTGTAATCTTTTTGAAAATGATAAAAATAAAGGGGGAGAAAAATATTTGTTTTGATATGAAAATCTGTCTAGTTATTATAGCTTTTAAGAAAATTAATTTCAGGGGGAGCTTTAGGAAATATTTCAAATAAGTGCCTAATATAGCTTAAACATTAAAGAGCAAAGTTTAAGGGGGAGCTTTTAGAAATAATTTCCAGTCATTAATTTCCTTGAAATCTCTTTTTCAAAATTCAAATTGAAACTTAAATGCTATGTGACTGCCTATTTTATTTCCTTTGTGGACTAATTTTTATGATGGAGATATCCATACATTATTTTCAAGATTTTCAGGATATCAATCACAAGTCTCTATGTTTCTTTTTATCATCATCAAAAAGGGGGAGATTGTTGGCTTTTTTGCAAGACTAGAGTTTTATGAAGACCTAAAGTTTTGATGATGAAGTTTTAGAAAGTTTTAATCAACATTAAAGACTTGTGCCATCTCACAAAGGAAGGCTGCTTGATAGAAAAGGAAAGGTATAAAGAGCATTCAAAGCTTGCAAGAGAGAAGATTGATGAAGATTTTCTCAAGAGCTGAAGGAGCTAGAGTAGAAGGTTCTGTTTTGGGTGTTGGATAAAAAGAGTAAGTCATAAATCCCATTCAAGACCTTCCCAAAGAAGAGAGCAAGGTGTTTTCTCGCAAAAACGTTTTTCTACGCTTTTAATCGATTACCATACGTAGATAATCGATTATTTAACTTAAAATTTGAATAAAAAATGTTTAACGGGCAAAATAATCGATTAAGTGTCTTTGATAATCGATTATATTGATTTTGGGTTAACATAATCGATTATGGCCTTAATCTAATCGATTATATCAGACGATTTCAGTTTCCAGTTTTTAAACATTATATAATCGATTAAGATTTTAATATAATCGATTAAATGAGTCGTTTTTGCGAAATTAATTCTAAATCAACCTAAGAATGGAAACTTTGGAATATTTTTGAATTATAAAATGAAAGAGAATGTCTTAGGTTCTACACATCTGAAAACACACAAAATATTCAAAGTGTTTCTGCGCCTTAGCTTTTTCAAAGCCGCTTTCCTGCTCTCTTCAGTTTGATCAAGTCTTTGGAAGTGGTGATCATTGTGCTTAAGCTTTCTATCCAGCACATATCAGGTGTATTCTTTTACTGTTTTCTTTAAACAGGAAAATTGATCCCTTGGATTGGTTTTAAGGGAGGTGTTTCATCTCTTGTGTGTCAAGAGAGGTGGGTTTCATTCTCAGTGTGTCTGGGGAGGTGTTTTCATCCTTAGTGTGTCTGAGGAGGTGTTTCTTTATCTTTATTTTGTTATTGCATGAATTGGTGTTTGTAATTTCAATTTAAAGATAGTGGGAAAATCATCACGCATTTGTGGTGGTTGGGAACTGGACGTAGGATTGGCTTAATCCGAACCAGTATAAATCTCTGTGTTCTTTCTCTTTCTCTATATCTTTTATTTATGGATCATTATAACAATTGCTAATTCAATTCACCTTAATCAAAGGATAAGAAAAATCCACATCCTAGTTTTGAAAGAATTTCAAAATCTGAAAATTTATTTAAAAGAGAAAAATTTATTAAAATTCAATTCACCCCCCCCTCTTGGTTTTTACACTGCCGTCTTTATTTAACAGACTTTTATACTGCATTAGTAATAGTCAGTTCAAAATACTTTGAAAAGTTTGCGCAACATAGACTTTGTCAAATTGGCGCCGTTGCCGGGGAGTGTTGGTTTGCCATTAAATATTTTGATCGGGTTCATTGATGTTTGTCTTGTTTTTCTTTCTTTTCTAATTTTCTTTTCTTAGCTGCAATGTGGTTCGATTCCTCTGTTGTGATGATGTTCATTATGATTGAGGACTGTGTGCAATATATTTTTAGTTAATTGTTTATGACCAGGTCCAGTGCAACAGATTTGTACCCACTAGATCCTGAGATTGAACGAACATACAGGCAGGTATTGAAATCACATAGAGTAGAGTGTACTAAGCAAGAAGAGACAGATTCTGAAGCAGAGAGTTCCCATTCTAAGTACGAGAACCGTGAAGACATGGCTGCTGAAAGAACTTTGAAAGAATTGGCCAACCCTGATATAGGCTACCAGCCCCTGTGCATTCAGTTACCACAGCTACCAGATGGTGCAGTAGGCTATGAGTTGAAGTCTGGATTGATCCATTTATTGCCCAAATTTCATGGATTAGCAGGGGAGGATCCACACAAGCATTTGATGGAGTTTCACATTGTTTGTTCCACCATGAAGCCAGTCGATGTGCCAGAGGAGCTTGTTAAAATGAAGGCTTTTCCATTTTCATTATGTGATGCTACTAAGGATTGGCTGTATTTGCAACCAACTCCAATCACCACGTGGACAGCTATGAAGAGGAGGTTCTTAGAAAAAAAAATTCCTGCATCTAGGATTGCATCGGTCAGAAAAGAGATAAGCAGAATACACCAAATGCAAGGAGAATCATTATATGAATACTGGGAGAGATTCAACAAGTTGTGTTCATCATGTCCTAACCATCAAATCACTGAGCAACTTCTGATACAATATTTCTATGAGGGCCTACAACCCATGGAAAGGAGCATGGTCGATGTAGCCAGTGGGGGCGCATTGATGGACAAAACTCCTGCTGCTGCTCGATATTTAATTTCCAACATGGAAGAAAATTCCCAGCAGTTTGGTGTGAGAAATAATAGCAGGCCAGTGCATGAATTGCAAACAAGTGCAGCAGATGCAGCTGAGAATATGAGGTTGGAAAACAAGTTGAATGAATTAACTTCGATGGTCAGACAATTAGCAGTAGGGCAGCAAGTTAGTGCAGGACAACAGAAAGTATGTGGAATCTATGCTGCTGATCATTTTACAGATGTGTGCCCACAGTTACAAGAGTCAAACAGCAGTGGGGTTTTTCAGATGCAGTCAAATTCATACAGAAATCAGTCCAACCAGCAGTACAACGCCTATGCTCATACCTACAATCTAGGTTGGAGAGACCACCCAAATTTGCGATATGGTACAGCTCAGCCACAGCAGCCACGAGCCTCTTTTCCTCCACATCAGAATTTTCAGCAACCCCCAAACCATTACCAGAATCAGTTCCAACAGAGGTATGTGCCTCCTCCATTGCGCAACAATCAAGCTAATCCAGCTGCAACCACACCGCATGTCAATCCAGCAATGCAAGGCAATGCAAACTTGTCCACAGAAGATATGATCAAGCAAATGGCTGATAGAATGGCGACACAAATGGCTGCCCAAATTGAACAGAACCTCACAGCCACGGTACAGGATCTCAAAACACAGTTGGGGCAACTTGCTACTGAAATGAATGAGATCAAGCAACAAGGCTCAGGAAAATTACCTTCCCAATCTGTACCAAATCAGCATGGAAATGTCAGTGCCATAACGCTTCGTAGTGGCAAGGAATTGGTTGATGGAAATCAGAAGATGAAGAAATAGGGGACTACAAGTTCAACAGTTCCACGTCCAGACCTAGTGCAGCACCCAGTGCAGCCAACCCCCTTGCCTTTCCCTTCTAGAGCTGCCGCTGCCACTAACAAAAGAGCAGAAGACCATGATGACCTGATGAACATTTTCAAGAAGGTGGAGATCAACATTCCACTTTTGGATGCCATAAAAAAAATTTCCAAACATGCAAAATTCTTGAAGGAGCTGTGCACGTACAAGAGAAATCTAAGGGAGAGACACTTCCAGACAGTTTCAGCTCTCTCTCAGTCCAGATTGCCTCCAAAGTGTGAAGATCCAGGACACTTTACAATTCCCTGCACCATTGGAGAGTTGACCGTAGCTGATGCCCTCCTCGATTTAGGAGCCTCTATCAATGTGATGCCATCCACAGTCTACAAGATGTTGCATCTTGGAGAACTGAAACCAACAAATGTGGTGATTCAACTTGCAAATAGAAGTGTGGCTCATCCATTGGGCGTGCTGGAAGACGTGTTAGTCAAAGTCAATGCATTGATTTTTCCAGCTGACTTCTATATTCTCGATATGCAGGATGAGAGTTCAATGCACAAATCTACCCTGATTTTAGGGAGACCCTTCTTGATGACTGCAAGAACAAAAATAGATGTTCATTCTGGTACCATGACCATGGAATTTGGAGAAGATATGGTTCAATTCAACATCTTTGAAGCTATGAAGCAACCAGTGGAGAAACATTCTCTCTTGTATGAGCATCCAGTTTTTGCCTGCAAAACCATACAAACACTTGAGGAAATTCACCCCTTTGCAGCAGTAGAACTAGGAACATATTTTGATTTTGATTTTTATACTGAATTTTCTGAATTTTTGGACTCCCTTAGTGTAGATAATGACACTTTCCCAGATTGTGATTGCACCAATAATACCTGTACAGCATGTCATGAAATAAAGGCCATCACTAGTTCTTTGTGTTGCCATATTTCAAGACCAGAGTTTTTATGAAGACCTATAGTTTTGATGATGAAGATTTAGAATGTGTCTATCAACATTAAAGACTTGTGCCATCTCACAAAGGAAGGTTGCTTGGTAGAAAAGGAAAGGCATAAAGAGCATTCAAAGCTTTCAAGAGAGAAGATTGATGAAGATTTTCTCAAGAGCTGAAGGATCAAGAGTAGAAGGTTCTGTTTTGGGTGTTGGATAAAAAGAGTAAGTCATAAATCCCATTCAAGACCTTCCCAAACAAGAGAGCAAGGTGTTTTCTCGCAAAAACGTTTTTCTACGCTTTTAATCAATTACCATACGTAGATAATTGATTATTTAACTTAAAATTTGAATTAAAAATGTTTAACGAACTAAATAATCGATTAAGTGTTTTTGATAATCGATTATATTGATTTCTGGGTTAATATAATCGATTATGGCCTTAATCTAATCGATTATATCAGACGATTTCAGCTTTCCAGTTTTTAAACATGATATAATTGATTAAGCTTTTTATATAATCGATTAAATGAGTCGTTTTTGCGAAATCAATTCTAAATCAACCTAAGAATGGAAACTTTGGAGCATTTTCAAATTATAAAATGAAAGAGAATGTCTTAGGTTAAACACATCTGATAAAACACATAATATTCAAAGTGTTTTTGCGCCTTAGCTTTTTCAAAGCCGCTTTCCTGCTCTCTTCAGTTTGATCAAGTCTTTGGAAGTGGTGATCATTGTGCTTAAGCTTTCTATTCAACACTTATCAGGTGTATTCTTTTAGTGTTTTTCATAAACGGGAAAATTCATCCCTTGGATCGGTTCTAAGGGAGGTGTTTCATCTCTTGTGTGTCAAGAGAGGTGGGTTTCATCCTCAGTGTGTCTGGGGAGGTGTTTTCATCCTTAGTGTGTCTGAGGAGGTGTTCTTTTATCTTTATTTGTTATTGCATGAATTGGTGTTTGTAATTTCATTTAAAGATAGTGGGGTTAATCATCACGCATTTGTGGTGGTTGGGAACTGGACGTAGGATTGGCTTAATCCGAACCAGTATAAATCTCTGTGTTCTTTCTCTTTCTCTATCTCTTTTAATTGTGGATCATTATAACAATTGCAAATTCAAATCGCGTTAATCAAAGGATAAGAAAAATCCACATCCGAGTTTTTGAAAGAATTTCAAAATCTGAAAATTTATTTAGAAGAAAAAATTTTATTAAAAATCCAATTCCCCCCCCCCCCCCCGTCTTGGTTTTTACACTGTCGTCTTTATTTAACACTTTGGCTAGTGATTCTGCAGGGAATGAGAGAGCAAAGAGCATGCCACATACACCACTTGAACACACAAAAGATGTAGCTACAGCAGAAAAATTCCAGGCACAGCAGTTTGACCTCAAACCTCTTCCAGACACTCTGAAATATGCATATCTGGATGAAGACCAACAATGCCCAGTCATTGTTTTCAGAACTTAACTGAGGACCAAGAAGGCCAACTGCTGCAACTCTTGAGGAAATACAGAAAGGCCATTGGATGGTCATTGGCAGACATTCCTAGGATCAGCCCATCTGTTTGTATGCACAGAATTCTGTTGGATGATGAATGGAAACTCGTGAGGCAACCACAGAGAAGGCTAAATCCCACAATCCTTGGGGTAGTGAAGGAAGAGATTACCAAGCTACTGAAGGCTGGAATCATCTATCCTATCTCGGACAGCACTTGGGTTTCACCAGTTCAGGTTGTCCCAAAAGAAGTCAGGGGTCACAGTGATACAAAACAGAGAGAATGACTTAATCCCAACCAGGATGACAAATCAATGGAGAGTATGCATGGACTACAGGAAGCTAAATCAAGCTACCAGGAAGGATCATTTCCCTCTCCCATTCATTGATCAAGTGCTTGAACGACTGGCAGGTAAATCACATTACTGTTTTCTCGATAGATTTTCTGGATACATGCAAATACATATAGCACCTGAGGACCAGCATAAAACGACTTTTACATGCCCCTTGGAACTTTTGCTTATACACGAATGCCCTTTGGCTTGTGTAATGCACCTGCAACTTTCCAAAGGTGCATGTTGAGCATTTTTGCAGAATTAATTGAATATTGCATGGAAGTCTTCATGGTTGATTTTACAGTTTTTGGCTCTTCCTTTGTTGAATGTTTACATCACTTAGAGCAGGTTTTGAAAAGATGCATTGAAGCTAATCTTGTTTTGAAAAATGCCATTTTATGGTGAATGAAGGAGTGGTTTTAGGCCACCGCATCTATGAAAAAGGAATCGAGGTTGACAAAGCCAAGATCGATGTAATTTCTTCTATGCCTAACCCCTCCTTTGTGAGGCAAATTCGATCCTTTCTTGGTCATCCTGGCTTTTACAGGAAGTTCATTAAAGATTTCAGCAAAATTGCCTTGCCACTGTCCAACTTGTTGCAGAAAAATGTACCATTTGAATTCTCTGAATCATGCAAGAAGGCGTTTGAAGAGCTTAAGGAGAAACTCACCACAGCACCTATTCTGCAGCCCCCAAACTGGGAATTTCCCTTTGAGCTGATGTGTGATGCTTCCGATTTTGCTTTAGGTGTTGTGTTGTCACAAAGGAGGGATAAATTTCCCTATGTCATTGCATATGCGTCCAGAACTCTCGATGCAGCTCAAAGCAACTACACAACAACAGAAAAAGAGTTGCTAGCCATTGTTTTTGCATTGGACAAGTTTCGATCATATTTGGTGGGGTCCAGAATTACCATATACACAGACCATGCTGCTTTGAAGTACTTGTTGAAGAAAGCTTATGCAAAACTAAGACTGATAAGGTGGATGCTTCTTCTGCAAGGGTTCGATCTAGACATCAAAGACCGCAGTGGAGCATTAAACCAAGTTGTTGATCATTTGAGCAGAATTTCAGGACACCCTGATCCAATACCTATACGTGATGATTTCCTCGATACTTTCCTGTATGCCCTACATTCTTCCTCTCTCACTCCTTGGTATGCAGATCTGGTCAACTACCTAGCTTCAGGTATTCTGCCTCCACACGCGTCTAAGGCTCAGCAGCACAAATTGAAGGCAGATGCTAAATACTATGTTTGGGATGACGCATATGTTGGACTTGAAGACTTGGTTTCAAGTGGATTTGATGTCTCCAACCACCTTTAATGATGAAGATGTTGGTGCTTGAAGAATGAAGATTTTGTCTTAGGATTAGAGAGTCTTAGGTTGTGTGGTAAGATGCATTTCAATTTATCTTGGTCTTAGTCTTGGAGTTTAAAATGTTTTGAAATGTTTTAAAAAGGTTTTAAAATGATTTCAAAGGTTTAACTGATTTTTAACTGGTTAAAAATCTGATTTCAACTAGTTAAACTGTTCTTCATTTTTCAAAGTTTTGTATTTGGAAAATTTCAGCTGATTGTTTTCGAAATTTAAACCAGTTAAAATCCTGGTAGCTTTGTTCAGGAATTCCAGTTTTCTGGAATAGCTAGTTAAAATGAGATTTCAACTGACTGATTTCAAGTTCCAGTAAAAGGGTGCTCACTGGAAAATTGGTTTTAATGAAAACAACCGGTTAAAATGCGATTTCAACCGACTATTCTCTGCAGAATAAGTTTTAACAGTTTTCTATATATATCTTGAAATTCAAAGAACTAAGTGACGAAACATTTTCTAAAGAACCCATTGGGCAAGAACGTTCCTATTACACTCTAAAACATTTTGCTAATCACTCCAAGACGATCAAGATTCAATTGAGTGCGAATCAAATCAAGAAGTGCATGCTCTGTTTTTCGTTCTTGCTCGATGTTCTGCTTTTCGCTTTCGCATTGAAGAACTCCAGGTTTATTCAATCTTTTGTGTGTGTTGGTTAGTCTGCGTGTTCGTATCTTAATCGTGGTGATTAAGAGATCTTGTAATAGGGTTTTACAGGTGTTTAGAAGTCTTGTAGGGTTCAAGACTAGGTGCAGCTTTCGGTTTCGGTTTTGCATGTAGTGTTCATGTAAAACCGGTTTTTAGTGAATTGATTGAATTTGTTTGTTTAGGAAACTGGATGTAGCCTTTGTTGAAAGGTGAACCAGTATAAATCTGCTGTGTTGTTCTTCTTCCCTTGAACTTTTTACATTCGGTAATTGAAGTTTGAATTGAAATTGAATTTGGTATATGATCAATTGATTAAGAGCATTTCAAGAACCTATAAAAACTGGTTTAAATCTTCAATTCGAATCTGGTTTTTCATAATTGGGCATTGGGTTCCGAAAATCTTTGAAAGTTTAATTCACCCCCCCTCTTAAACTCAGCCATTTATTCCAACACCATACTTGTGGAAGTTTGGCAGCGACCAAGTTATCAGAAGGTTTATTCCTGACAATGAATTTCAAGACATTCTTCAGCACTGCCATGACACCAGTTTTGGAGGACACACTGGATCTTATCGGACTGCACGGAGAGTCCTCGACTGTGGATTCTACTGGCCTACACTTTTTCGAGATGAAAACAAATTTGTTGTTTCCTGTGAGAAATGCCAGCGAGCCCATGGCAACATAACAGAGAAGGATGAGATGCCCCAGCAACTGATTATCTTTTGTGAAGTCTTCGATGTATGGGGAATCAATTTTATGGAGCCTTTTCCAAACTCTGCTGGTTTCTCCTATATACTGCTTGCTGTCGATTATGTCTCTCGATGGGTGGAAGCCAAGGCCACACACACCAATGATGCCAAAGTGGTGGTCGATTTTCTCAGGACTCACATTTTCTGCCGATTTGGAGTCCCCAAAGCTATAATCAGTGATCAAGGCACTCATTTCTGCAACAGAATTCTTGCAGCCTTATTCCACAAATATGGAGTCACTCATCGGACTTCCACACCTTATCACCCCAAACTAATGGGCAAGCTGAAGTATTTAATAGGGAGGTGAAGAATCTGCTTCAAAAATTGATCCACCCCCACAGAAAAAACTAGAGTCAACTATTGGATGAGGCATTGTGGGCGCAAAGAACATCTTATCGAACACCCTTAGGTATGTCACCTTTCAGGGTAGTTTTTGGTAAGGCTTGCCACCTCCCAGTTGAAATCGAGCACAAAGCTTATTAGGCTGTGAAGCAATGCAATTTGAATTTGAATGTAGCTGGCATAGAGAGAAAACTGCAACTCCAAGAATTGGAGGAAATTAGGCTACAGGCCTATGAAAATTCAAAATTTTACAAAGAAAGGGTGAAGAAATATCATGATATGAACATTTCCAGCAAGGAGTTCTGTGAGGGGCAGAAAGTATTGTTGTTCAATTCTAAATTGAAGTTGATTGCTGGAAAATTAAGATCCAAATGGACTGGCCCCTACATTGTTACCAAAGTTTTTCCCCATGGAGCTGTGGAAATTTCTGATGTGGCTACTGCTCGAACATTCAAAGTCAATGGTCAACAGCTGAAAATATTTCATGAAAGTCATCGACAGCAGGACTCAACAGCTGCAACATCTCTGTGTTTGAAGGAACCACTCATGGCTGAAGAAGAGCCCCCAACAGCAGCTACATAGTTGCACCCACTGTTTGTTTTCTCTTTCTTTTTCCTCTCACTCACATTGGGGACAATGTTTGTTCCAAGTGTGGGGGGGAGTGATTCTCGATTTTATTTTACTTTATTTTGATATGTTTTGCTTTGTTTCGATTTTATTTTATTTTATTTGATCTGTTTTGTTGTTTTGCTAAGTTCCATTTCCTAAAAGTGGTTGTTTTGAAGTTTTGAAGAATAAGTGCTAATCTGTTTGGAATTTTGTCAATAACTCATTTTTGAGCAGTTTCGATTTCCCCTGTCATAGTTAAAAGCCTTCCCTCTAATTAACATAGGCATGTGATGAATTCAGTTCTTTTTCGATTTTGTTTGGATGAGAATCGACTTGACAAATAAACCCTGGTGAGATTTGAGCCATATATTTTTGTTGTGTGATACACCCATGATTGCAAGGCGTTATATGATTTGATCGAACTCTACTGAACAACACTTGATCGATGATACTCTTGAAATGATTTAGGCCATTTTTCTATTGCAGCCACTTAGCCAGACAGCCTACCTTTCATCCAATTTTTCCATTGCACCCAGTTTTGAGCCTTACGACCCTTTTTCCTTGTGAAAACCCATCACACCTCGTTGTCCTTTAACCAACCTTTAACCAACCATCGAATCTGGAAAAACAAGTGCAAGAACCTGCTGAGAAGTTTTAAATAGTTTGTTTTGCAGCTCACTACAGTAAGAAAATAAAGTACAGCTGAGCAAAATAGGAACTAAAAAAATCCATCAAGCATCAAAATGCATCGAGCATCAAAATGCATCGAGCATCAATACAAAAAAAAAAAATCTCAGCTGTAAACCATATATATCAGTCTTTGAAAATCTGTAGAGCTACTATCTTTGAAATCTCATGCTTGTTCTTAAGCTCGATAGCCAAGATCTTTCCAGCATCGATGGTTTAGCCTAAATTCCTTTTCCACCTTACCCTCACCTTAGCCACATTACAAGCCAATAAAAGTCCTTCTGATCTAGAGTTGAAATCAATTCAAGGAATGGAATGTAGAGATCTTTCAAATTCAAGGTAATGCATGCTTCCATGAGGTACTGAGTGAAATTTTGAGCCAACAAACAGGAGAGTGTGTGTAAACAGTGCCTTGAGAGGTTTTTCACTTCGATTCTTATTCTGAACCGGTTGAAATCACTGCTGATTTGTTACATGTCACATGTTATTTTAGGTGCAAGTTCTGATAAACTGTGATGGATGGGAATTTTTCCTTGCTCATCGAGTTGTTGACATATTTTCTTCATAGCATTTTCAGTACTTATGTTTTGCTCAGGAGTGCAAAAGTCTAAGTGTGGGGGTATTTGATAACTCGATTTCTATGCTCACACCTTTTGGTTTATTGCACCTCCTTGACATTTTTTATTTCACTTTCTTGGAACTTTAAGCTGAATTTTACAGTTTTCATGAATAGAGGTAAATAAGTAAAATAGGGTGTTATATTTTCATTTTATAGCTGAAAAATAAAATTTAAATGATTTAGCTTTAACTTGTTTTTCCAATTTTGAGCTAACCCCTTTTGTGGTATGATTGGTCCTGGAGCGGGATGGAGAGATGCATAAGCTGTGAATTGAATTGAATTCAGCCCAATTGAAGCATAAGAGGAATTGACAATTCAGCCCAATTGCTGGCCTCATACAGCAGTGGTGAACAGTAAAAAGAGAAGAAAGTTACAGCAGTACAGTAATTCACCCAAGACAGATTCGTACATCAATTTTTCATAATTTGGAAATTTATATTTTAGTTTCGATCCGTACTTTTGTATTACAAAAAAGAAATCAATTTTTCATAATTTGGAAATTTATATTTTATTCTCGATCCGTACTTTTGTTTTACAAAAAAATTCAATTTTTTATAATTTGGAAATTTATATTTTATTTCGATCCGTACTTTTGTTTTACAAAAAAAATCACTTTTTCATAATTTGGATATTTATATTTTATTCTCGACCGTACTTTTGTTTTAAAAAAAGCTCAATTTTTCATAATTTGGAAATTTAAAATTTGTTTTCGATCAGTACATTTGTTTTAAACTCAAAAACTCAATTTTTCATAAATTCGAAATTTATATTTTATTCTCGATCCATACTTTGGTTGTACAAAAAAAATTCAAATTTTTTCTAATTTGGAAATTTATATTTTATTTTTGATACGTACTTTTGTTTTAGAAACAACATCAATTTTTCATAATTTGGAAATTTATATTTTAGTTTCGATCCGTACTTTTGTATTACAAAAAAGAAATCAATTTTTCATAATTTGGAAATTTATATTTTATATTCTCCATACATTTGTATTTGAAAAAAGAAATTAATTTTCCATAATTTGGAAATTTATATTTTATTCTCGATCCGTACTTTTGTTTTACAAAACAATATCAATTTTTCATAATTTGGATATTTATATTTTATTTTCAATCTGTACTTTAGTTTTACAAAAAAACTCAATTTTTCAAAATTTGTTTTTGATCAGTCTTTGCATTACAAAAAGAAATCAATTTTTCATAATTTGGAAATTTATATTTTATATTCGATCCAGTACTTTTGTATTAGAAAAAGAAATCAATTTTTCATAATTTGGAGATTTATATTTTATTCTCGATCCAGTACTTTTGTTTTACAAAAAATATCAATTTTTCATAATTTGGATATTTATATTTTATTTTTGATCCGTACATTTGTTTTAAAAAAAAACTCAAATTTTCAGAATTTGGAAATTCAAAATTTGTTTTCGATCAGTAGTTTTCTTTTATTCTCGATCCGTACTTTTGTTTTACAAAAAAAATCAGTTTTTCATAATTTGGATATTTATATTTTATTCTCGATCTGTCCTTTTGTTTAACAAAAAAGCTCAATTTTTCATAATTTGGAAATTTAAAATTTGTTTTCGATCAGTACTTTTGTTTTAAACCCAAAAACTCAATTTTTCATAAATTCGAAATTTATATTTTATTCTCGATCCGTACTTTGGCTATACAAAAAAAAATTCAAATATTTTCTAATTTGGAAATTTATATTTTATTTTTGATACGTACTTTTGTTTTAGAAACAACATCAATTTTTCATAATTTGGAAATTTGTATTTTAGTTTCGATTTGTACTTTTGTATTACAAAAAAGAAATAAATTTTTCATAATTTGGAAATTTATGTTTTATTCTCGATCCGTACTTATGTTTTACAAAAAAATATCAATTTTTCATAATTTGGATATTTATATTTTATTTTCGATCCGTAGTTTTGTTTTACAAAAAAACTCAATTTTTTATAATTTGGAAATTCAAAATTTGTTTTTGATCAGTGGTTTTGTTTTACATTCAAAAACTCAATTTTTCGTAATTTCGAAATTGATATTTTATTCTCGATCCGTACTTTTCTTTTACAAAAAAAATTCAATTTTTTATAATTTGAAAATTTATATTTTATTTTCGATTCGTACTTTTGTTTTACAAAAAAAATCAGTTTTTCATAATTTGGATATTTATATTTTATTCTCGATCTGTCCTTTTGTTTAACAAAAAATCTCAATTTTTCATAATTTGGAAATTACAAATTTGTTTTCGATCAGTACTTTTGTTTTAAACTCAAAACCTCAATTTTTCATAAATTCGAAATTTATATTTTATTCTCGATATGTACTTTGGTTGTAGAAAAAAATTCAAATTTTTTCTAATTTGGAAATTTATATTTTATTTTTGATACGTACTTTTGTTTTAGAAACAACATCAATTTTTCATAATTTGGAAATTTATATTTTAGCTTCGATTCGTACTTTTGTATTACAAAAAAGAAAACAATTTTTCATAATTTGGAAATTTGTATTTTATATTCGATCCATACTTTTGTATTAGAAAAAAGAAATCAATTTTTCATAATTTGGAAATTTATATTTTATTCTCGATCCGTACTTTTGTTTTACAAAAAAATTCAATTTTTTATAATTTGGAAATTTCTATTTTATTTTAGATCCGTCCTTTTGTTTTACAAAAAAAATCAGTTTTTCATAATTTGTATATTTATATTTTATTCTCGACCGTACTTTTTTTTTACAAAAAAGCTCAATTTTTCATAATTTGGAAATTTAAAATTTGTTTTCGATGAGTATTTTTGTTTTAAACTCAAAAACTCAATTTTTCAAAAATTCGAAATTTATATTTAATTCTCGATCCGTACTTTGGCTGTACAAAAAAAATTCAAATTTTTTCTAATTTGGAAATTTATATTTTATTTTCGATACTTACTTTTGTTTTAGAAACAACATCAATTTTTCATAATTTGAAAATTTATATTTTAGTTTCGATCCGTACTTTTGTTTTACAAAAAAAATTCAATTTTTTATAATTTGGAAATTTATATTTTATTTTCGATCCATACTTTTGTTTTACAAAAAAAATCAATTTTTCATAATTTGGATATTTATATTTTATTCTCGATCTGTCCTTTTGTTTAACCAAAAAGCTCAATTTTTCATAATTTGGAAATTTAAAATTTGTTTTCGATCAGTACTTTTGTTTTAAACTCAAAAACTCAATTTTTCATAAATTCGAAATTTATATTTTATTCTCGATCCGTACTTTGGTTGTACAAAAAAAATTGAAGTTTTTTCTAATTTGGAAATTTCTATTTTATTTTTTATACGTACTTTTGTTTTAGAAACAACATCAATTTTTCATAATTTGGAAATTTGTATTTTAGTTTCGATTTGTACTTTTGTATTACAAAAAAGAAATAAATTTTTCATAATTTCGAAATTTATATTTTATTCTCGATCCGTACTTTGGTTGTTCAAAAAAAATTCAAATTTTTTCTAATTTGGAAATTTATATTTTATTTTCGATACGTACTTTTGTTTTAGACACAACATCAATTTTTCATAATTTGGAAATTATATTTTAGTTTCGATTCGTACTTTTGTATTACAAAAAAGAAATCAATTTTTCATAATTTGGAAATTTATATTTTATATTCTCCTTACATTTGTATTTGAAAAAAGAAATAAATTTTCCATAATTTGGAAATTTATATTTTATTCTCGATCCGTACTTTTGTTTTACGAAACAATATCAATTTTTCATAATTTGGATATTTGTATTTTCTTTTCAATCCGTACTTTTGTTTTACAAAAAAACTCAATTTTTCAAAATTTGGAAATTCAAAATTTGTTTTTCATCAGTCTTTTGTATTACAAAAAAGAAATCAATTTTTTCATAATTTGGAAATTTATATTTTATATTCAATCCGTACTTTTGTATCAGAAAAAAGAAATCAATTTTTCATAATTTGGAGATTTATATTTTATTCTCGATCCGTACTTTTGTTTTACAAAAAAATATCAATTTTTCATAATTTGGATATTTATATTTTATTTTCGATCCCTACTTTTGTTTTACAAAAAAATATCAATTTTTCTTAATTTGGATATTTATATTTTATTGTCGATCCGTTCTTCTTTTTTCCCAAAAAAACTAAATTTTTCATAATTTGGAAATTCAAAATTTGTTTTCGATCAGTAGTTTTGTTTTACACTCAAAAACTCAATTTTTCATAATTTCGAAACCTATATTTTATTCTCGGTGCGTACTTTTGTTTTACAAAAAAAATTCAATTTTTTATAATTTGGAAATTTATACTTTATTATCGATCCGTACTTTTGTTTTACAAAAAAAATTAGTTTTTCATAATTTGGATATTTATATTTTATTCTCGATCCGTACTTTTGTTTAACAAAAAAGCTCAATTTTTAATAATTTGGAAATTTAAAATTCTATTTCGATCAGTACTTTTGTTTTAAACTCAAAAACTCAATTTTTCATAAATTCGAAATTTATATTTTATTCTCGATCCGTACTTTTGCTGTACAAAAAAAATCTATTTTTTCTAATTTGGAAATTTATATATTATTTTCGATACGTACTTTTGTTTTAGAAACAACATCAACTTTTCATAATTTGGAAATTTTTATTTTAGTTTCGATCCGTACTTTTGTATTACAAAAAAGAAATCAATTTTTCATAATTTGGAAATTTATATTTTATTCCCGATCCGTACTTTTGTTTTACAAAAAAATATCAATTTTTCATAATTTGGATATTTATATTTTATTTTCGATCCATACTTTTGTTTCACAAAAAAACTCAATTTTTCATAATTTGGAAATTAAAAATTTGTTTTCAATTAGTAGTTTTGTTTTACACTCAAAAACTCAATTTTTCGTAATTTCAAAATTTCTATTTTATTCTCGATCCGTACCTTTGTTTTACAAAAAAATTGAACTTTGTATAATTTGGAAATTTATATTTTATTTTCGATCCGTACTTTTCTTTTACAAAAAAAATCAGTTTTTCATAATTTGGATATTTATATTTTATTCTCGATCCGTACTTTTGTTTAACAAAAAAGCTCAATTTTTAATAATTTGGAAATTTAAAATTCATTTTCGATCAGTACTTTTGTTTTAAAATCAAAAACTAAATTTTTCATAAATTCAAAATTTATATTTTATTCTCGATCCGTACTTTGGCTGTACAAAAAAAATTCAATTTATTCTAATTTGGAAATTTATATTTTATTTTCGATACATACTTTTGTTTTAGAAACAACATCAATTTTTCATAATTTGGAAATTTATATTTTAGCTTCGATTCGTAGTTTTGTATTACAAAAAAGAAATCAATTTTTCATAATTTGGAAATTTATATTTTAGTTTCGATACATACTTTTGTATTACAAAAAAATATCAATTTTTCATAATTTGGAAATTTATATTTTATTCTCGATCCGTACTTTTGTTTTACAAAAAATTATCAATTTTTCATAATTTGGATATTTATATTTTATTTTCGATCCGTACATTTGTTTCAAAGAAAAACTCAATTTTTCATAATTTGGAAATTCAAAATTTGTTTTCGGTTAGTAGTTTTGTTTTACACTCAAAAACTCAATTTTTCGTAATTTCGAAATTTATATTCTTGATCTCTACTTTTGTTTTACAAAAAAAATTTAATTTTTTATAATTTGGAAATTTATATTTTATTTTCGATCCGTACTTTTGTTTTACAAAAAAAATCAGTGTTTCATAATATGGATATTTATATTTTATTCTCGACCGTACTTTTGTTTTACAAAAAAGCTCAATTTTTCATAATTTGGAAATTTAAAGTTTGTTTTCGATCAGTACTTTTGTTTTAAACTCAAAAACTCAATTTTTCATAAATTCGAAATTTATATTTTATTCTCGATCCGTACTTTTGCTGTACAAAAAAAATCAATTTTTTCTAATTTGGAAATTTATATTTTATTTTCAATACGTACTTTTGTTTTAGAAACAACATCAACTTTTCATAATTTGGAAATTTTTATTTTAGTTTCGATCCGTACTTTTGTATTACAAAAAAGAAATCAATTTTTCATAATTTGGAAATTTATATTTTATTCCCGATCCGTACTTTTGTTTTACAAAAAAATATCAATTTTTCATAATTTGGATATTTATATTTTATTTTCAATCCGTACTTTTGTTTCACAAAAACACTCAATTTTTCATAATTTGGAAATTAAAAGTTTGTTTTCGATTAGTAGTTTTGTTTTACACTCAAAAACTCAATTTTTCGTAATTTCAAAATTTATATTTTATTCTCGATCCGTACTTTTGTTTTACAAAAAAATTCAACTTTGTATAATTTGGAAATTTATATTTTATTTTCGATCCGTACTTTTCTTTTACAAAAAAAATCAGTTTTTCATAATTTGGATATTTATATTTTATTCTCGATTCGTACTTTTGTTTAACAAAAAAGCTCAATTTTTAATAATTTGGAAATTTAAAATTCATTTTCGATCAGTACTTTGGTTTTAAACTCAAAAACTCAATTTTTCATAAATTCGAAATTTATATTTTATTCTCGATCCGTACTTTGGCTGTACAAAAAAATTCAATTTATTTTAATTTGGAAATTTATATTTTATTTTCGATACGTACTTTTGTTTTAGAAACAACATCAGTTTTTCATAATTTGGAAATTTATATTTTAGCTTCGATTCGTACGTTTGTATTACAAAAAAGAAATCAATTTTTCATAATTTGGAAATTTATAATTTAGTTTCGATACATACTTTTGTATTACAAAAAAAATCAATTTTTCATAATTTGGAAATTTATATTTTATTCTCGATCCGTACTTTTGTTTTACAAAAAATTATCAATTTTTCATAATTTGGATATTTATATTTTATTTTCGATCCGTACATTTGTTTCACAAAAAAACTCAATTTTTCATAATTTGGAAATTCAAAATTTGTTTTCGATCAGTAGTTTTGTTTTACACTCAAAAACTCAATTTTTCGTAATTTCGAAATTTATATTCTTCATCTGTACTTTTGTTTTACAAAAAAAATTCAATTTTTTATATTTTGGAAATTTATATTTTATTTTCGATCCGTACTTTTGTTTTACAAAAAAAATCAGTGTTTCATAATATGGATATTTATATTTTATTCTCGACCGTACTTTTGTTTTACAAAAAAGCTCAATTTTTCATAATTTGGAAATTTAAAGTCTGTTTTCGATCAGTACTTTTGTTTTAAACTCAAAAACTCAATTTTTCATAAATTCGAAATTTATATTTTATTCTCGATCCGTACTTTTGCTGTACAAAAAAAATCAATTTTTTCTAATTTGGAAATTTATATTTTATTTTCAATACGTACTTTTGTTTTAGAAACAACATCAACTTTTCATAATTTGGAAATTTATACTTTAGTTTCGATCCGTACTTTTGTATTACAAAAAAGAAATCAATTTTTCACAATTTGGAAATTTATATTTCATTCCAAATCCGTACTTTTGTTTCACAAAAAAATATCAATTTTTCATAATTTGGATATTTATATTTTATTTTCGATCCGTACTTTTGTTTCACAAAAAAACTCAATTTTTCATAATTGGGAAATTCAAAATTTGTTTTCGATCAGTAGTTTTGTTTTCCACTCAAAAACTCAATTTTTCGTAATTTCAAAATTTATATTTTATTCTCGATCCGTACTTTTGTTTTACAAAAAAATTCAACTTTTTATAATTTGGAAATTTATATTTTATTTTCGATCCGTACTTTTGTTTTACAAAAAAAATCAGTTTTTGATAATTTGGATATTTATATTTTATTCTCGATCCGTACTTTTGTTTAACAAAGAAGCTCAATTTTTAATAATTTGGAAATTTAAATTTTTTCTTCGATCAGTACTTTTGTTTTAAACTCAAAAACTCAATTTTTTATAAATTCGAAATTTATATTTTATTCTCAATCCGTACTTTGGTTGTACAAAAAAAGTTCAAGTTTTTTCTAATTTGGAAATTTATATTTTACTTTCGATACGTACTTTTGTTTTAGAAACAACATCAATTTTTCATAATTTGAAAATTTATATTTTAGCTTCGATTCGTACTTTTGTATTACAAAAAAGAAATCAATTTTTCATAATTTGGGAATTTATATTTTAGTTTCGATCCGTACTTTTGTTTTACACTCAAAAACTCAATTTTTCGTAATTTTGAAATTGATATCTTATTCTCGATCCGTACTTTTGTTTTACAAAAAAAATTCAATTTTTTATAATTTGGAAATTTATATTTTATTTTCGATCCGTACTTTTGTTTTACAAAAAAAATCAGTTTTTCATAATTTGGATATTTATATTTTATTCTCGACCGTACTTTTGTTTTACAAAAAAGCTCAATTTTTCATAATTTGGAAATTTAAAATTTCTTTTCGATCAGTACTTTTGTTTTAAACTCAAAAACTCAATTTTTCATAAATTCAAAATTTATATTTTATTCTCGATTCGTACTTTGTCTGTACAAAAAAAAATTCTATTTTTTCTAATTTGGAAATTTATATTTTATTTTCGATACGTACTTTTGTTTTAGAAACAACATCAACTTTTCATAATTTGGAAATTTATATTTTTTTTTCGATCCGTACTTTTGTATTACAAAAAAGAAATCAATTTTTCATAATTTGGAAATTTATATTTTATTCCCGATCCGTACTTTTGTTTTACAAAAAAATATCAATTTTTCATAATTTGGATATTTATATTTTATTTTCGATCCGTACTTTTGTTTCATAAAAAAACTCAATTTTTCATAATTTGGAAATTCAAAATTTTTTTTGTATCAATAGTTTTGTTTTACACTCAAATACTCAATTTTTCGTAATTTCAATATTTATACTTTATTCTCGATCTGTACTTTTGTTTTACAAAAAAATTCAATTTTTTATAATTTTGAAATTTATATTTTATTTTCGATCCGTACTTTTGTTTTACAAAAAAGATCATTTTTTCATAATTTCGATATTTATATTTTATTCTCGATCGTACTTTTGTTTTACAAAAAAGCTCAATTTTTCATAATTTGGAAATTTAAAATTTCTTTTCGATCAGTACTTTTGTTTTAAACTCAAAAACTCAATTTTTCATAAATTCAAAATTGATATTTGATGCTCGATCCGTACTTTTGTTTTACGGATAAAAACTTATTTTTTTCGTAATTTCGATATTTATATTTTATTTTGGATCCGTACTTTTGTTTTAGAAAAAAAAACTCAACTTTTCATAATTTGGAATTTTATATTTTATTCTTGTTCTGTAATTTTGTTTTACACAAATAGAAAACATTTTTTTCATAATTTGGAAATTCAAATTTTATTTTGGATCCGTACTTCTGTTTTACACAAAAAAACTCAATTTCTCGTAATTTCGAAATTCAAATTTTATTTTCGATCCGTACTTCTGTATTACAAAAAAGAAATCAATTTTTAATAATTTGAAAATTGAAATTTTGTTTTCGATCCGTACTTTTGTTTTTGCAGTAAAAAACTAAATTTTTTGTAATTTCAAAATTTATATTTTATTCTCGATTCGTACTTTGGTTTCACAAAAAAATTTTTTTTTTATAATTTCGAAATTTATATTTTATCTTCGATCCGTACTATTGTTCTACAAAAAAAATCAACTTTTCATAATTTGGAAATTTATATTTTATTTTCGATCCGTACTTTTGTATTACAAAAAAAGAAATCAATTTTTCATAATTTGGAAATTTATATTTTATATTCGATCCGTACTTTTGTATTAGAAAAAAGAAATGAATTTTTCATAATTTGGAAATTTATATTTTATTCTCGATCTGTACTTTTGTTTTACAAAAAAATATCAATTTTTCATAATTTGGAAATTTATATTTTATTTTCGATCCGTGTTTTTTTTTAGAAAATAGAATCAATTTTTCATAATTTGGAAATTTATATTTTATTCTCGATCTGTAGTTTTGGTGTACAAAAAAGAAATCAATTTTTTGTAATTTTGAAATTTATATTTTATTCTCGATTCGTACTTTGATTTTAGAAAAAAAAATCAACTTTTAATAATTTTGAAATTTATATTTTATTCTACATATGTACTTTTGTTTTGCAAAAAAAAACTCTATTTTTCGTAATTTGGAAATTCATATTTTGTTTTTGATCCGTAGTTTTGTTTTACACTAAAAAACTAAATTTTTCGCAATTTCAAAATTTATATTTTATTCTCGATTCGTACTTTGGTTTTAGAAAAAAAAAATTTATAATTTTGAAATTTATATTTTATTTCCGATCCATATTTTTTTTTACAAAATAGAATCAATTTTTCATAATTTGGAAATTTATGTTTTATTCTCGATCCGTACTTTTGTTTTACAAAAGAAAAACCTCAATTTTTCGTAATTTGGAAATTCAAATTTTATTGTCGATCTGTACTTTTGTTTTACACAAAAGAAATCAAGTTTTCATTATTTGAAAATTTATATTTTATTTTTGATGCATACTTTTGTTTTACTAAAAAAATTCAATTTTTCATAATTCAGAAATTTAAATTTTATTTTCGATCCGTACTTTTTATACAATAAAAAACTCAATTTTTCATAATTTGTAAATTCAAATTTTGTTTTTGATCCATAGTTTTGTTTTACACTAAAAAACTCAATTTTTCGTAATTTCAAAATTTATATTTTATTCTCGATTCGTACATTGGTTTTAGAAAAAAAAATTTTTTTTATAATTTTGAAATTTATATTTTATTTTCGATCCGTACTTTTGTTTTACAAAATAGAATCAAATTTTCATAATTTGGAAATTTATGTTTTTATTCTCGATCCGTACTTTTGTTTTACAAAAAAAATTCGAGGACGAATTCTTTTCAAGAGGGGGAGAATGATGTGATCTCATTACATGAAAGAAGGAGAAAGATGCCATCAAGGAGAAGAGGCAATGAGCCAATGACCTCTCAACAACAAGAAAGGAGACCTCCAAAACTCTTGCTGGTTGGATTTCTGATGAAGATATGCAAATTGGGTTTGTCAACAAGTGGAAGGACAGGAAAATTCTTACTCCCAAATATCTATCTTGTGAATTTTTCAGATCTCACGGGTTTACTTTTCAGGAACTTTTAGTAGCAAGTGGACTGCAGCATTTTGTGGAGATGGAAGGGGCATTCTATCCAGACTTGGTTAGAGTGTTTTACATGAACTTAACCTCAAGGACAGCTAGTCCAAGCACTAAAGTGAAGGGTGTAAGAATCCACTTTGATGAAGAATTGTGGAACAATGTAGCTGGACTTTCAACTCAAGGCATCAATATCACCTATGGCTTTGAGGACTTCAACAAATTGGTGGAATTCAGAAAATTCTGCAAAGATCCGAATTTACAAGTGGAGAACTTGTACAAAGTTGGTAATGTTAAACTCAATGAGCGTATGTTGCACTATGTTATTGTTTGGGTTTTAGTTGCTAGAGGCACTAATCATGCCCAACTTACTAAGGAAGACATTCTCTTAATGTATGGTGTTAAATAAAGACGGCAGTGTAAAAACCAAGAGGGGGGGTGAATTGGATTTTTAATAAAATTTTCTCTTTTAAATAATTTTCAGATTTTGAAATTCTTTCAAAAACTAGGATGTGGATTTTTCTTAACCTTTGATTAACGCGGTTTGAGTTTGCAATTGTTAATATGATCCACAATAAAAAGAGACAGGGAAAGAGAAAGAACACAGAGATTTATACTGGTTCGGATTAAGCCAATCCTACGTCTAGTTCCCAACCACCACAAATGCGTGATGATTAACCCCACTATCTTTAAATGAAATTACAAACACCAATTCATGCAATAACAAATAAAGATAAAGGAACACCTCCTTAGACACACTAAGGATGAAAACACCTCCCTGCACACTACCGAGGATGAAACCCACCTCTCTTGACACTACCAATGATTTTTCCCTTGTTGTTGTCGCCATAGGTTACAAAACCTTGTTCTTTCTTTTGAAGCTTTTGAATTTGCTTTTATCACCCGTCATGTGTCTTGAACAACCACTATCAAGGTACCATAGTGACTTTTTGGACTTGGGACCAACCTGCGTCATAAACAAAAATATTTAGGTCCCCTAAAGTCACTTATTAGGGTCCTCATGGGTTAGAAATAGATTTTCCTTTGGGAACCCATTTGTATTTCCCATTAGGAACACTAAAACATTTAATATTGCATCTATTAGCATAATGACCTTTATGCATACAATAAAAACATGTAGGAACATTTGTTTTTCTTGGAATATATGCATTTTTGTAAAACTTCTTTTTAAAATCATTTGTTTTATTTTTGAAATGAGGAACTTTGAAAATCTTTTTCGAATTTGATGATTCTCCTTGAACAAAAACAATTTTGTTTGATTTATTATTATTTTTGAAATTGTAACCAAGTCCTGCTTTTCCGTATAAACCTTTGTTGTCTTTCAAAACATTATTTAAATTATTATTACCCATCGTAATGTTTGAAAGAGATGTTTCAAGATAAGAAACCTTGTTTGCAAGAACACTACAATTTTCACAAATAGGAATTTTGGTTTTGCATTTGCAAGGGATTGTCGCTGTTTTCAAATCATCTTTTAAAACGATTTTCTCTTCTTCCAAATCAGAAATTTTCTTTTCAAGACTTTTGTAGTCATTTTTTAATTTATTATGAAAGAAGGTTAGTTTTTCTGATTTTTCGCATAAATCCAAAAACTCTTCAAGCAACTCATCATAATTATCTGGAAGGCCAGAATCACTTACCTAGCTACATGTGGATTCAGCATCATCATCATCATCCGCCATAAGACAAATATTGGCTTCTTCTTCTGACTCGCTTGCACTAGAAGAACTCACATCATTATCTTCCCAAGCGATGTATGCCTTCTTTTTCTTCTTATCAAAAGGCTTCTTGTATTTCTTTGCCTTTTCCTCATCCTTCTTGATGTTGGGGCAATCCGACTTCAAGTGTCCCCTTTTTCCACAACCATAGCATTTAAAGTTATCAAGAGAATTTAGGTTTTCAGTTTTCTTACCTTTCTTGAAATTTCCTTTGTTCTTGATAAACTTTTTGTATTTTTTGACGAACAAGCTGATGTCACTGCATTCAAGATCATCATTTGTGTCACTACTCTCATCTTTGTGGGATTCCGCTTTAAGAGCAACACCTTTTCTTTTGACGTCTTCTTCTTATCCTTTGAAACGTCCAAGCTCCATTTCATGTTCTCTAAGCTTCCCGAAGAGAGTTGTCATATTCATGTTTGAAAGATTCTTTGATTCCGTGATGGCCGTCACTTTAGGTTGCCAAGTCCTGTCCAAAGATTTCAAAATTTTCACATTTAACTCTTCAGTATCAAATTTCTTACCTAACGCCTTGAGGTGATTTACAATGTGAGTAAATCTCTTTTGGACGTCATATATGGTTTCCCCTTTGCTCATCCGGAACATCTCGTACTCCTGAATCAAGGTATTTTTCCTTGATCTTTTCACGTCTTCCGTTCCTTCATGTGTGACTTCTAAAGTGTCCCACATCTCCTTCGCTGTAGTGCAATCTGACAACCTGTAAAACTCATCAATGGTTAAGGCAGATGCTATCATGTTACACACCCTTATGTCGCATTAACTCTGGTTGTACTCATCTTTACACCAACTTGCTCTCGCTTTGGGTACCTGCGCATCTTCAACAACAATCATAGGAATATATGGACCATTCACAATTGCATCCCAAACGCCTTGATCATTAAACCTTAGAAAAATCTCCATCCTCTTTTTCCAAAAAGGATACTTTTCACCTGTAAACAGTGGTGATCTATGAATAGATGCACCTTCAGCAAAAGTTTGATTTTTATCTGCCATAAGGATCTTGTTTTTGAATAACTTTCAAAAAACCAGCTCTGAGGCCAATTGTTAAATAAAGACGACAGTGTAAAAACCAAGAGGGGGTGAATTGGATTTTTAATAAAAAAATTTCTTTTAAATAAATTTTCAGATTTTGAAATTCTTTCAAAAACTAGGATGTGGATTTTTCTTCACCTTTGATTAACACGGTTTGAAATTCAAAGCTTTTGTTTTACAAAAAAAATCATTTTTTTCATAATTTGGAAATTTAAATTTTATTTTCGATCAGCACATATATTTTACATAAAAAAACTCAATTTTTAGTAATTTCGAAATTTACAATTTATTCTCGATCTGTACTTTTGTTCTACAAAAAAATATTCAATTTTTTATAATTTTGAAATTTATATTTAATTTCGATGCATACTTTTGTTTTACAAAAAAATTCAATTTTTCATAATTTGGAAATTTATATTTTATTCTACATATGTACTTTTGTTTTGCAAAAAACATTCTATTTTTCGTAATTTAGAAATTCAAATTTTATTTTCGATCTGTACTTTTTTTTTGACAAAAAAAACACATTTTTTCATAATTTCGAAATTTAAATTTTATTTTCGATCTGTACTTTTGTTTTACAAAAAAAATCAATTTTTTCATAATTTGGAAATTTAAATTTTATTTTCGATCAATACTTTTTTTTTACAAAAAAAATCATTTTTTCATAATTTGGAAATTTATATTTTACTTTCGTTCCGTACTTTTGTTTTACAAAAAAAAACCTCAATTTTTCGTAATTTGGAAATTCAAATTTTATTTTCGATCCGTACTTTTGTTTTACACAAAAGAAATCAAGTTTTCATAATTTGAAAATTTAAATTTTATTTTCGATCCGTACTTTTTTTTTACAAAAGAGAATCAATTTTTCATAATTTGGAAATTTATATTTTATTCTCGATAATTACTTTAGTTTTATGAATAAAAACTCAATATTTTGTAATTTCAAAATTTATAATTTATTTTGTATCCGTACTTTTTTTTACCAAAAAAACTCAATTTTTCATAATTTGGAATTTTATATTTTATTCTCGATCTGTACTTTTGTTTTACACAAAAAATAATAATTTTTTCGAAATTTGAAAGTTCAAATTTTATTTTTGATCCATACTTTTATTTTACACAAAAAAACTCAATTTTTTGTAGTTTTAAAATTTAAATTTTATTTTCGATCTGTACTTTTGTTTTACAAAAAAAATCAATTTTTCATAATTTCAAAATTTAAATTTTATTTTCAATCAGTAGTTTTTTTTTGCAAAAAAAACTCAATTTTTCATAACTTGGAAATTTATGTTTTATTCTAGATCCGTACTTTTTTTTACAAGAAAAAACTCAAATTTTCACAATTTGGAATTTTATATTTTATTCTCTATTCGTACTTTTCTTTTACACAAAAAAACTCAATTTTTAGTAATTTTGAAATTTATATTTTATTCTTGATCTGTACTCTTGTCTTACAAAAAAAAATTCAATTTTTTATACTTTTGAAATTTATATTTTATTTTCGATGCATACTTTTGTTTTACAAAAAAAGATCAATTTTTCATAATTTGGAAGTTTATATTTTATTCTACATATGTACTTTTGTTTTGCAAAAAAACTCTATTTTTCGTAATTTGGAAATTCAAATTTTATTTTTGATCTGTAGTTTTGTTTTACACTAAAAAACTCAATTTTTCGTAATTTCGAAATTTATATTTTATTCTATATTCGCACTTTGGTTTTAGAAAAAAAAATTTATAATTTTGAAATTTATATTTTATTTTTTATCCGTACTTTTGTTTTACAAAATAGAATCAAATTTTCATAATTTGGAAATTTATGTTTTATTCTCGATCCGTACTTTTGTTTTACAAAAAAAACAACCTCAATTTTTCGTAATTTGGAAATTCAAATTTTATTGTCGACCCGTTCTTTTTTGTTTTACACAAAAGAAATCAAGTTTTCATAATTTGAAAATTTATATTTTATTTTCGATCCGTACTTTTTTTTACAAAAGAGAATCAATTTTTTGTAATTTCAAAATTTATAATTTATTTTGGATCTGTACTTTTTTTTTACAAAAAAAACTCAATTTTTCATAATTTGGAATTTTATATTTTATTCTCAATCCGTACTATTGTTTTACACAAAAAAAATCAATTTTTCGTAATTTGGAAGTTCAAATTTTATTTTCGATCCGTACTTTTGTTTTACACAAAAAAACTCAATTTTTTGTAGTTTTAAAATTGAAGTTTTATTTTCGATCCGTACTTTTGTTTTACAAAAAAAAATCAATTTTTCATAATTAGAAAATTTAAATTTTATTTTCGATCAGTAGTTTTTTTTTTTGCAAAAAAACACTCAATTTTTGATAACTTGGAAATTTATGTTTTATTCTCGATCCGTACTTTTTTTTTACAAGAAAAAACTCAATCTTTTACAATTTGGAATTTTATATTTTATTCTCTATCCATACTTTTCTTTTACACAAAAAAAATCAATTTTTCGTAATTTGGAAGTTCAAATTTTGTTTTTGATCTATACATATATTTTACACAAAAAAACTCAATTTTTAGTAATTTTGGAATTTATATTTTATTCTCGATCCGTACTCATGTCTTACAAAAAAAAATTCAATTTTTTATAATTTTGAAATTTATATTTTATTTTTGATGGATACTTTTGTTTTAAAAAAATTCAATTTTTCATAATTTGGAAATTTATATTTTATTCTACATATGTACTTTTGTTTTGCAAAAAACACTGTATTTTTCGTAATTTGGAAATACAAATTTTATTTTCGATCCGTACTTTTTTTTAGACAAAAAAAACAATTTTTCATAATTTCGAAATTTAAATTTTATTTTCGATCTGTACTTTTGTTTTACACAAAAAATCATTTTTTTCATAATACGAAAATTTAAATTTTATTTTCGATCAGTACATATATTTTACATAAAAAAAACTCAATTTTTAGTAATTTCGAAATTTATATTTTATTCTCAATCCGTACTTTTGTCTTACAAAAAAAAATTCAATTTTTTATAATTTTGAAATTTATATTTTATTTTCGATGCATACCTCTGTTTACAAAAAAATCAATTTTTCATAATTTGGAAATTTATATTTTATTCTACATATGTACTTTTGTTTTGCAAAAAACAACTCTACTTTTTGTAATTTGGAGATTCAAATTTTATTTTCGATCCTTACTTTTTTTTAGAAAAAAAAAACACAGTTTTTCATAATTTCGAAATTTAAATTTTATTTTCGATTTGTACTTTTGTTTTACAAAAAAAAATCTATTTTTCATAATTTGGAAATTTAAATTTTATTTTCGATCAGTACTTTTTTTTTACAAAAAAATCATTTTTTCATAATTTGGAAATTTATATTTTATTTTCGTTCCGTACTTTTGTTTTACAAAAAAAAACAAGCTCAATTTTTCGTAATTTGGAAATTCAAATTTTATTGTCGATCCGTACTTTTGTTTTACCCAAAAGAAATCAAGTTTTCATAATTTGGAAATTTATATTTTATTCTCGATACTTACTTTTGTTTTACGCATAAAAACTCAATATTTCGTAATTTCGAAATTTATAATTTATTTTGGATTCGTACATTTTTTTTAGAAAAAAAGACTCAATTTTTCATAATTGGGAATTTTATATTTTATTCTCGATCCGTACTTTTGTTTTACACAAAAAAAAATCAATTTTTCGTAATTTGGAAGTTCAAATTTTATTTTCGATCCGTACTTTTGTTTTGCATAAAAAACTCAACTTTTTGTAGTTTTAAAATTTAAATTTTATTTTTGATCTATACTTTTGTTTTACAAAAAAAAAATCAATTTTTCATAATTTGAAAATTTAAATTTTATTTTCGATCAGTAGTTTTTTTTTTGCAAAAAAAGCCCAATTTTTCATAACTTGGAAATTTATGTTTTATTCTCGATCCGTACTTTTTTTTACAAGAAAAACTCAGTTTTTCACAATTTGGAATTTCATATTTTATTCTCGATCCGTACTCTTGTGTTACAAAAAAAAATTCAATTTTTTATAATTTTGAAATTTATATTTTATTTTCGATGCATATTTTTGTTTTAAAAAAAATTCAACTTTTCATAATTTGGAAATTTATATTTTATTCTACATATGTACTTTTGTTTTGCAAAAAAACACTCTATCTTTTGTAATTTGGAAATTCAAATTTTATTTTCAATCCGTACTTTTTTTTAGACAAAAAAAACAATTTTTCATAATTTTGAAATTTAAATTTTATTTTTGATTTGTACTTTTGTTTTACAAAAAAAATCATTTTTTTCATAATTTGGAAATTTAAATTTTATTTTCGATCAGTACATATATTTTACATAAAAAAACTCAATTTTTAGTAATTTCGAAATTTATATTTTATTCTCGATCCGTACTATTGTCTTACAAAAAAAATTCAATTTTTTATAATTTTAAAATTTATATTTTAATTTCGATACATACCTTTGGTTTACAAAAAAATCAATTTTTCATAATTTGGAAATTTATATTTTATTCTACATATGTATTTTTGTTTTGCAAAAAACAACTCTATTTTTGGTAATTTGGAAATTCAAATTTTATTTTCGATCCGTACTTTTTTTTAGACAAAAAAAACAGAATTTTTCATAATTTTGAAATTTAAATTTTATTTTCGATCTGTACTTTTGTTTTACAAAAACAAAATCTATTTTTTCATAATTTGGAAATTTAAATTTTTTTTTCGATTAGTACTTTTTTTTACAAAAAAATCATTTTTTCATAACTTGGAAATTTATATTTTATTTTCGTTCCGTACTTTTTTTTTACAAAACAAACAAGCTCAATTTTTCGTAATTTGGAAATTCAAATTTTATTGTCGATCCGTACTTTTTTTTTACACCAAAGAAATTAAGTTTTCATAATTTCAAAATTTATATTTTACTTTCGATCCGTACTTTTTTTTACAAAAGAGAATCAATTTTTCATAATTTGGAAATTTATATTTTATTCTCAATACTTACGTTTGTTTTACGCATAAAAACTCCATATTTCGTAATTTCGAAATTTATAATTTATTTTGGATCCGTACATTTTTTTTAGAAAAAAAGACTCAATTTTTCATAATTCAGAATTTTATATTTTATTCTCGATCCGTACTTTTGTTTTACAAAAAAAAAATCAATTTTTCGTAATTTGGAAGTTCAAATTTTATTTTCGATCCGTACTTTTGTTTTACACAAAAAAACTCAATTTTTCGTAGTTTTAAAATTTAAATTTTATTTTCGATCTGTACTTTTGTTTTACAAAAAAAAAATCAATTTTTCATAATTTGAAAATTTAAATTTTATTTTCGATCAGTAGTTTTTTTTTTTTGCAAAAAAAGCCCAATTTTTGATAACTTGGAAATTTATGTTTTATTCTCGATCCGTACTTTTTTTTACAAGAAAAACTCAATTTTTCACAATTTGGAATTTTATATTTTATTCTCGATCCGTACTCTTGTCTTACAAAAAAAATTCAATTTTTTATAATTTTGAAATTTATATTTTATTTCGATGCATACTTTTGTTTTAAAAAAAATTCAATATTTCATAATTTGGAAATTTATATTTTATTCTGCATATGTACTTTTGTTTTGCAACATACACTCTATTTTTCGTAATTTGGAAATTCAAATTTTATTTTCCATTCGTACTTTTTTTTAGACAAAAGAAAAATATTTTTCATAGTTTCGAAATTTAAATTTTATTTTCGATCTGTACTTTTGTTTTACAAAAAAAATCATTTTTTTCATAATTTGGAAATTTAAATTTTATTTTCGATCAGTATATTTATTTTACATAAAAAAAACTAAATTTTTAGTAATTTCGAAATTTATATTTTATTCATGATCCGTACTTTTGTCTTAGAAAAAAAATTCCATTTTTATAATTTTTAAATTTATATTTTATTTTCGATTCATACTTCTGTTTTACCAAAAAAAAATCATTTTTTTCTAATTTGGAAATTTATATTTTATTCTACATATGTACTTTTGTTTTGCAAAAAACACTCTATTTTTCGTAATTTGGAAATTCAAATTTTATTTTCGATCCGTACTTTTTTTTAGACAAAAGAAAACAGTTTTTCATAATTTCGAAATTTAAATTTTATTTTCGATCTATAATTTTGTTTTACAAAAAAAATCATTTTTTTCATAATTTGGAAATTTAAATTTTATTTTCGATCAGTATATTTATTTTACATAAAAAAAACTAAATTTTTAGTAATTTCGAAATTTATATTTTATTCTTGATCCGTACTTTTGTCTTAGAAAAAAATTTCCATTTTTATAATTTTGAAATTTATATTTTATTTTCGATTCATACTTCTGTTTTACAAAAAAAATCAATTTTTCATAATTTGGAAATTTATATTTTATTCTACATATGTACTTTTGTTTTGCAAAAAACACTCTATTTTTCATAATTTGGAAATTCAAATTTTATTTTCGAACCGTACTTTTTTTCAGACAAAAAAAAACAATTTTTCATAATTTCGAAATTTAAATTTTATTTTCGATCAGTACATATATTTTACATAAAAAAACTCAATTTTTAGTAATTTCGAAATTTATATTTTATTCTCGATCCGTACTTTTGTCTTACAAAAAAAAATTCAATTTTTTATAATTTTGAAATTTATATTTATTTTCGATGCATACTTTTGTTTTACAAAAAAAAATCAATTTTTCATAATTTGGAAATTTATATTTTATTCTACATATGTACTTTTATTTTGCAAAAAACATTATATTTTTCGTAATTTGGAAATTCAAATTTTATTTTCAATCCATACTTTTTTTTAGACAAAAAAAACCCAAATTTTCATAATTTCGAAATTTAAATTTTATTTTTGATCTGTACTTTTGTTTTACAAAAAAAAATCATTTTTTTGATAATTTGGAAATTTAAATTTTATTTTCGATCAGTACATATATTTTCATAAAAAAAACTCAATTTTTAGTAATTTCAAAATTTATATTTTATTCTCGATCCGTACTTTTGTCTAATAAAAAAAAATTCAATTTTTTATAATTTTGAAATTTATATTTATTTTCGAGGCATACTTTTGTTTTACAAAAAAAAATCAATTTTTCATAATTTGGAAATTTATATTTTATTCTACATATGTACTTTTATTTTGCAAAAAACATTATATTTTTCGTAATTTGGAAATTCAAATTTTATTTTCAATCCGTACTTTTTTTTAGACAAAACAAACCCAAATTTTCATAATTTCGAAATTTAAATTTTATTTTTGATCTGTACTTTTGTTTTACAAAAAAAAATCATTTTTTTTATAATTTGGAAATTTAAATTTTATTTTTGATCAGTACATATATTTTACATAAAAAAAACTCAATTTTTAGTAATTTCGAAATTTATATTTTATTCTCGATACGTACTTTTGTCCTACAAAAAAATATTCAATTTTTTATAATTTTGAAATTTATATTTATTTTTGATGCATACTTTTGTTAAATAAAGACGGCAGTGTAAAAACCAAGAGGGGGGGTGAATTGGGTTTTTAAAGAAATTTTCTCTTTTAAATAAATTTTCAGGTTTTGAAAAACTTTCAAAAACTTGGATGTGAATTTTTCCAATCCTTTGATTAACGCTGTTGAGATTAGCAATTGTAATAATGATCCACAATTAAGAGATAAAGAGAAAGAGAAAGAACACAGAGATTTATACTGGTTCGGATTAAGCCAATCGTACATCCAGTTCCCAACCACCACAAATCCGTGATGATTTTCCCCACTATCTTTAAATTGAAATTACAAACACCAATTCATGCAATAACAAAATAAAGATAAATGAAAACACCTCCTTAGACACACTAAGGATGAAACACCTCCCCAGACACACTGAGAATGAAACCCACCTCTCTTGACACACAAGAGATGAAACACCTCCCTTAGAACCAATCCAAGGGATGAATTTTCCCTTTACACAAAACAGTAAAAGAATACACCTGAAATGTGCTGGATAGAAAGCTTAAGCACAATGATCACCACTTCCAAAGACTTGACCAAACTGAAGAGAGCAGGAAAGCGGCTTTGAAAAAAACTAAGGCGCAGAAACACTTTGAATATTTTGTGTTTGTTCAGATGTGTTAAACCTAAGACATTCTCTTTCATTTTATAATTCGAAAATGCTCCAAAGTTTCCATTCTTAGGTTGATTTAAAATTGATTTCGCAAAAACGACTTATTTAATCGATTATATTAAAAGCTTAATCGATTATATCATGTTTAAAAACTGGAAAACAAATATCGTCTCGATTTAATCGATTAGATTAAGGCCATAATCGATTATATTAACCTGTAATCAATATAATCGATTATCAAAGACACTTAATCGATTATTTTGCTCGTTAAACATTTTTTATTCAAATTTTAAGTTAAATAATCGATTATCTACGTATGGTAATCGATTAAAAGCGTAGAAAAACGTTTTTGCGAGAAAACACCTTGCTCTCTTGTTTGGGAAGGTCTTGAATGGGATTTATGACTTACTCTTTTTATCCAACACCCAAAACAGAACCTTCTACCTTTGATCCTTCAGCTCTTGAGAAAATCTTCATCAATCTTCTCTATTGAAAGTTTTGAATACTCTTTATGCCTTTCCTTTCTTATCAAGCAACCTTCCTTTGTGAGATGGCACAAGTCTTTAATGTTGATTGAAACTTCCTAAAAACTTCATCATCAAAACTGTAGGTGTCCATAAAACTCTGGACTTGAAATATGCCAACAATCTCCCCCTTTTTGATGATGATAAAAGAAACCTAGAGACTTGTGATAATATCCTGAAAATCTTGAAAATAATGTATGGATATCTCCATCATAAATATTAGTCCCCAAAGGAAATAAAATAGGCAGTCATATAGCATTTAAGTTTTAATTTGAATTTTGAAAAAGAGATTTCAAGGAATTAATGAGTGGAAATTATTTCTAAAAGCTCCCCCTTAAACTATGCTCTTAATTGTTTAAGCTATATAAGGCACTATTTTGAATTATTTCCTAAAGTTCCCTTGAAATTATTTTTCTTAAAAGTTACATTAACTAGACAGATTTTCAATCAAGACAAATATTTTCTCCCCTTTATTTTTATCATTTTCGAGAGATAATTACAGATAGTAAGCAAATTAATACACAAAAATAATAGAGAGAAAAAAATACAGCATCTGGAAAATAATGAAGAACAAGCTAAGGAAAAGTGAACTTGTAGCCTATTCAGTTTCTTCACTATCTTCTTCATCTTCCTCAACATTTGTCTGGTTGTTTGCCTCTTGAGGATGTTGTATTATCTTCTTCAGGAGATAATTCTTCAATTTCCATCTTTCTTTCAACTCTATACATTCTTCTATTAAGCCTTGAGAGTTGATGAGAAAGGCCTTGAAATTCCTTGGAGTGAAGATCATAGAATCCATTCTTGATATGAGAAGCTCTTCCACTGATCCTGGTTGAGGTTGAAATTGAGGTGGAGGTTGAGATTGGTCTTCATCATCTTCTTCCATGGCAGCAGCTCCTTCTTCTCTTTGGGTAAACCTGTTGCCTTGTTCTATGAGGCCCATATGCCTTAGAACATTTTTGCCAATTTTGCTATTGCTTAGCAAAATCTGTTTATTCTCCCCTTCAAGATCAACACCTTTGTATTCTAGAATCAACTTTATACAAGTTCTCAACTTGTAGGTTAGGATCCTTGCAGAATTTTCTGAATTCTACCAACTTGTTGAAGTCCTCAAAGCCATATGTGATGTTTATGCCTTGAGTTGAGAGACCAGCTACATTGTTCCACAAATCTTCATCAAAGAAGATCCTTACACCTTTCACTTTGGTGCTTGGACTTGCAGTTCTTGATGTCAAGTTCATGTAGAACACTCTAACCAAATCCGGGTAGAATGCCCTTCCATCTCTACAAATTTTTGTAGTCCACTTCCTACTAAAAATTCCTGAAATTGAAAACCATGAGATCTAAAAAATTCACAAGACAAGAATTTAGGGGTAAGAATTTTTCTATCCTTCCACTTGTTAACAAAGGCAATTTGCAGATCTTCATCTGAAATCCAACCAGCCTAGAGTTGGAGGTCTCCTTTCTTGAGAAGTCATTGGCTCCTTGCCCTTTCTCCTTGATGGCATCTTCCTTCTTCTTTGATCAGCCATTTCGGTGATATAAAAGACAAGAGAAATTGCACAACAAGATAATGGAATAACAGAGACAGCACAGAGAATTAAAATTCGCACAAGACAGCAAATAACAGCAGAAACAGCAAGAGTGAGAGAGAGAGTGAGTGAGTCACTTTGATTCTCAAACCAGCTATTTATAGAATGAAATCCGGGTCATAAAACGTTGATTTAATGAAAATATATCCGTTGGGAACGAATATAGCCGTTTAAAAAAGACAAAACACGTGAAAACATGGCCAACGTTCGAAAATCAGATTTGCAGAAAAACACAGAACGGTGCATTTAATCGATTATATTCTCATTTAATCGATTATTTGCCTTCAAAATTTTTCCAGAAAACGAAAACCCAGAAATTTAATCGATTATGTGCATTCCTTAATCGATTAAATTGCTCCTCAGCGATTTAATCGATTATGTCATAAACGTAATCGATTATATTTTAAAACATTTTCACAAACACCGCGTTTAATCGATTAATACACGAAACCTAATCGATTAAATACGTAAATTTTTGTAAAACGCTGAAATAACATAAAAAACAACAACAACACTTACCTGGAACCTTTCTAAGCTCATAAAATCTTACTTGAGATAAAAGATTTGTAAATATGCCAACTCGTTGATGGTTATGCCTTCCTTCATAAACTTGATCACTTGCTAACTCATCACCAAAGAGGCCTTTTGGATATGGAACCAGCCTGCAATATAAACAAGAAAAATTCTGGTTCCCTACAATCACTTATTAGGGTCCTCATGGGTTAGAAACATTTTTTCCTTTGGGAACCCATTTGTATCTCCCATTAGGAACACTAAAACGTTTAATATTGCATCTATTAACCGAATGACCTTTATGCATACAATAAAAACATGTAGGAACATTTGTTTTTCTTGGTATGTACGCATTTTTATAAAACTTCTTTGTAGAAACGTTTTGTTTAAAGGAATTAGAATTTTCAAAAACCTTATTTGAATTAGACGATTCTCCTTTCACAAAAACAGTTTTAGTAGGTTTATGATTATACCCGAAATTATAACCAAGACCTCGCTTTTCATATAAACCTTTTGCACTTTCAAAACATTGTTTAAATTATTATTGCCCATCGTGATTTTTGAAAGAGATGTTTCAAGATAAGAAACCTTGTTAGCAAGAACACTACAATTTTCGCAAACAGGAATTTTTGTTTTGCATTTGCAAGGGATTTTTGCCTTTTCCAAATCATCTTTCAAAACCTTTTTCTCTTCTTCCAAATCAATAATTTTCTTTTCAAGAACCTTAAAATCATTTTTCATTTTATTATGAGCCGAAAAAAGCTTTTCAGATTTCTTACAAAGATTGAGAAATTCTTCAAGCAATTCATCATAATTATTAGGGAGATCAGAATCGCTTACCTCACTGCACGTGGATTCCACATCATCATCTGCCATGAGACAAATGTTTGCTTCTTCTTCTGATTCACTTGAACCTTCAGAAGAACTCACTTCATTGTCGTCCCAAGCAATATATGCTCTCTTTTTCTTTTTGAAGAACTTCTTACTTTTCTTTTCCCTTTCTTCATGTTTCTTGGAATTCGGACAATCTGCTCTCATGTGCCCCTTTTTGCCACAACCATAACATTTATAATTATCGTTAGAATTTGAATTTTCAAATTTCTTACCTTTCTTATGGTTGCCTTTCTTCTTGATGAACTTTTTGTATTTCTTTACAAATTCATTTAGATCATCGTCTTCTGAATCATCAGTATCGCTGCTCTCCTCTTTAATGGATTGAACCTTTAAGGCAATACCTTTTCTTTTAACGTCCTCTTCTTCACCGTTGAAGCGACCTAGCTCCATTTCATGTTCTCTAAGCTTTCCGAAGAGAGTTGTCATGTTCATGTTTGACAGATTCTTTGATTCCGTGATGGCCGTCACTTTAGGTTGCCAAGTCCTCGTCCAAAGATTTCAAAATTTTGACATTTAATTCTTCGATGATCGAATTTCTTACCTAATGCCTTGAGATGATTTACGATGTGAGTAAATCTCTTTTGTACGTCGCATATGGTTTCTCCTTTGCTCATACGGAACATTTCATATTCTTGAATCAAGGTGTTCTTCCTTGATCGTTTCACTTCTTCAGTTCCTTCATGTGTGACTTCTAGAGTGTCCCACATCTCCTTTGCAGTAGTGCAATCCGATAACCTGTAAAACTCATCAATGGTTAAGGCAGATGCTATCATGTTACATGCCCTTATGTCGTATTGATTCTGGTTGTATTCATCCTTGCTCCAATTTGCTTTCTTCTTAGGTACCTGCGCTTCTTCAACAACAACCATAGGAATAAAAGGACCATTTACAACAAAGATCCCAAACGCCTTGATCATTAGACCTTAGAAAAATTTCCATCCTCTTTTTCCAAAAAGGATAGTTTTCACCTGTAAAAAGTGGTGGTCTATGAATAGATGCACCTTCAGCAAAAGTTTGATTTTTGTCTGCCATAAGGATCTTGTTTTTGAATAACTTTCAAAAACCCAGCTCTGAGGCCAATTGTTAAATAAAGACGGCAGTGTAAAAACCAAGAGGGGGGGTGAATTGGGTTTTTAAAGAAATTTTCTCTTTTAAATAAATTTTCAGGTTTTGAAAAACTTTCAAAAACTTGGATGTGAATTTTTCCAATCCTTTGATTAACGCTGTTGAGATTAGCAATTGTAATAATGATCCACAATTAAGAGATAAAGAGAAAGAGAAAGAACACAGAGATTTATACTCGGTTCGGATTAAGCCAATCCTACATCCAGCTTCCCAACCACCACAAATCCGTGATGATTTTCCCCACTATCTTTAAATTGAAATTACAAACACCAATTCATGCAATAACAAAATAAAGATAAATGAAAACACCTCCTTAGACACACTAAGGATGAAACACCTCCCGCACACACTCGAGGATGAAACCCACCTCTCTTGACACACAAGAGATGAAACACCTCCCTTAGAACCAATCCAAGGGATGAATTTTCCCTTTACGTAAAAACAAGTAAAAGAATACACCGAAATGTGTTGGATAGAAAGCTTAAGCACAATGATCACCACTTCCAAAGACTTGATCAAACCGAAGAGAAGCGGGAAGCGGCTTTGAAAAAACTAAGGCGCGAAACACTTTGAATATTTTGTGTTTGTTCGGATGTGTTAAACCTAAGACATTCTCTTTCATTTTATAATTCGAAAATGCTCCAAAGTTTCCATTCTTAGGTTGATTTAAAATTGATTTCGCAAAAGCGACTTATTTAATCGATTATATTAAAAGCTTAATCGATTATATCATGTTTAAAAACTGGAAAACAAATATCGCCTGATTTAATCGATTAGATTAAGGCCATAATCGATTATATTAACCCGGAATCAATATAATCGATTATCAAAGACACTTAATCGATTATTTTGCTCGTTAAACATTTTTTATTCAAATTTTAAGTTAAATAATCGATTATCTACGTATGGTAATCGATTAAAAGCGTAGAAAAACGTTTTTGCGAGAAAACACCTTGCTCTCTTGTTTGGGAAGGTCTTGAATGGGATTTATGACTTACTCTTTTTATCCAACACCCAAAACAGAACCTTCTACCTTTGATCCTTCAGCTCTTGAGAAAATCTTCATCAATCTTCTCTCTTGAAAGTTTTGAATACTCTTTATGCCTTTCCTTTCTTATCAAGCAACCTTCCTTTGTGAGATGGCACAAGTCTTTAATGTTGATTGAAACTTCCTAAAAACTTCATCATCAAAACTGTAGGTGTCCATAAAACTCTGGACTTGAAATATGCCAACAACTTTTGTTTTACAAAAAAATCAATTTTTCATAATTTGGAAATTTATATTTTATTCTACATATGTACTTTTATTTTGCAAAAAAAAATTCTATTTTTCGTAATTTGGAAATTGAAATTTTATTTTCAATCCGTACTTTTTTTTAGATAAAAAAAACACAAATTTTCATAATTTCGAAATTTAAATTTTATTTTCAATCAGTACCTATATTTTACATTAAAAAACTCAATTTTTAGTAATTTCGAAATTTATATTTTATTCTCGATCCGTACTTTTGAAATTTTGAAATTTATATTTATTTTCGATGCACACTTTTGTTATACAAAAAAAAATCAATTTTTCATAATTTGGAAATTTATATTTTATTCTACATATGTACTTTTGTTTTGCAAAAAAAAAATTCTATTTTTCGTAATTGGGAAATTCAAATTTTATTTTCAATCTTACTTTTTTTTAGACAAAAAAAACACAAATTTTCATAATATCGAAATTTAAATTTTATTTTCGATCTGAACTTTTGTCTTACAAAAAAAATCAATTTTTTCATAATTTGAAAATTTATATTTTATTTTCGATCCGTACCTTTTTTTACAAAAGAGAATCAATTTTTTTTAATTTGGAAATTTATATTTTATTCTCGATACTTACTTTTGTTTTACGCATAAAAACTTAATATTTCGTAATTTCGAAATTTATAATTTATTTTGGATCCGTACTTTTTTTTAACAAAAAAAACTCAATTTTTCATAATTTGGAATTTTATATTTTATTCTCGATCCGTACTTTTGTTTTACATAAAAAAAATCAATTTTTTGTTATTTGGAAGTTCAAATTTTATTTTCGATCCGTACTTTTGTTTTACAAAAAAAAATCAATTTTTCATAATTTGAATATTTAAATTTTATTTTCAATCAGTAGTTGTTTTTTGCAAAAAAAACTCAATTTTTGATAACTTGGAAATTTATGTTTTATTCTCGATCCGTACTTTTTTTTACAAGAAAAAACTCAATTTTTCACAATTTGGAATTTTATATTTTATTCTCTTTCCGTACTTTTCTTTTACACAAAAAAAAAATCAATTTTTTGTAATTTGGAAGTTCAAATTTTATTTTCGATCTTTACATATATTTTACACAAAAAAACTCAATTTTTAGTAATTTTGAAATTTATATTTTATTCTCGATCCGTACCCTTGTCTTACAAAAAAAATTCATTTTTTTATAATTTTGAAAGTTATATTTTATTTTCGATGAATACTTTTATTTTACAAAAAAAATCAATTTTTCATAATTTGGAAATTTATATTTTATTCTACATATGTACTTTTTTTTGCAAAAAAAATCTCTATTTTTCGTAATTTGGAAATTCAAATTTTATTTTCGATCCGTACTTTTTTTTAGAAAAAAAAACACAATTTTTCATAATTTCGAAATTTAAATTTTATTTTTGATCTGTACTTTTTTGTTACAAAAAAAGTTATTTTTTCATAATTTGGAAATTTATATTTTATTTTCATTCTGTACTTTTGTTTTACAAAAAAAAGACCTCAATTTTTCGTAATTTGGAAATTCAAATTTTGTTTTCGATCCGTACTTTTGTTTTACACAAAAGAAATCAAGTTTTCATAATTTGAAAATTTATATTTTATTTTCGATCCGTACTTTTTTTTTACAAAAGAGAATCAATTTTTCATAATTTGGAAATTTATATTTTATTCTCGATAATTACTTTTGTTTTACGCATTAAAAACATAATATTTTGTAATTTCGAAATTTATAATTTATTTTGGATTCGTAATTTTTTTTTACAAAAAGAACTCAATTTTTCATAATTTGGAATTTTATATTTTATTCTCGATCCGTACTTTTGTTTTACACAAAAAAATCAATTTTTCGTAATTTGGAAGTTCAAATTTTATTTTCGATCTGTACATATATTTTACACAAAAAAACTCAATTTTTAGTAATTTCGAAATTTATATTTTATTCTCGATCCGTACTCTTGTCTTACAAAAAAAAATTCAATTTTTTATAATTTTGAAATTTATATTTTATTTTCGATGCATACTTTTGTTTTAAAAGAAATTCAATTTTTCATAATTGGAAAATTTATATTTTATTCCACCTATGTAATTTTGTTTTGCAAAAAAAACTCAATTTTTCGTAATTTGAAAATTCAAATTTTATTTTCGATTCGTACTTATTTGTGGAAAAAAAAACAATTTTTCATAATGTTGAAATTTAAATTTTGTTTTCGATCTGTACTTTTGTTTTACAAAAAAAACTCATTTTTTTCATAATTTGGAAATTTAAATTTTATTTTCGATAAGTACATATATTTTACATAAAAAAACTCAATTTTTAGTAATTTCGAAATTTATATTTTATTATCGATCCGTACTTTTTTCCTACAAAAAAAGATTCAATTTTTTATAATTTTGAAATTTATATTTATTTTTGATGCATACTTTTGTTTTACAAAAAAAATCAATTTTTCATAATTTGGAAATTTATATTTTATTCTACATATGTACTTTTGTTTTGCAAAAAAAAGTTCTATTTTTCGTAATTTGGAAATTCAAATTTTATTTTCGATCCGTACTTTTTTTTAGACAAAAAAAAATCAATTTTTTCATAATTTGGAAATTTAAATTTTATTTTCGATCAGTACTTTTTTTTTACAAAAAAAATCATTTTTTCATAATTTGAAAATTTATATTTTATTTTCGTTCCGTACTTTTTTTTACAGAAGAGAATCAATTTTTCATAATTTGGAAATTTATATTTTATTCTCGATACTTACTTTTGTTTTACGCATAAAAACTCAATATTTCTTAATTTCGAAATTTATAATTTATTTTGGATCCGTACTTTTTTTTTCAAAAAAAAAACTCAATTTTTCATAATTTGGAATTTTATATTTTATTCTCGATCCGTACTTTTGTTTTACACAAAAAATGATCAATTTTTTGAAATTTGGAAGTTCAAATTTTATTTTCGATCCGTACTTTTGTTTTACAAAAAAAAAACTCTATTTTTTGTAGTTTTAAAATTTAAATTTTATTTTGTATCCGTACTTTTGTTTTACAAAAAAAAAATCAATTTTTCATAATTTGAAAATTTAAATTTTATTTTTGATCAGTAGTTTATTTTTTAAAAAAAAGCTCAATTTTTCATAATATAGAAATTTATGTTTTATTCTCGATCCGTACTTTTGTTTTACAAGAAAAAACTCAATTTTTCACAATTTGGAATTTTATATTTTATTCTCTATCCGTACTTTTGTTTTACACAAAAAAAATCAATTTTTCGTAAATTGGAAGTTCAAATTTTATTTTCGATCTGTACATATATTTTACACAAAAAAACTCAATTTTTAGTAATTTCGAAATTTGTATTTTATTCTCGATATGTACTTTTGTCTTACACAAAAAAATTCAATTTTTAATAATTTTGAAATTTATATTTTATTTTCGATGCATACTTTTGTTTTACAAAAAAAATCAATTTTTCATAATTTGGAAATTTATATTTTATTCTACATATGTACTTTTGTTTTGCAAAAAATACTCTATTTTTTGTCATTTGGAAATTCAAATTTTGTTTTTGATCCGTAGTTTTGTTTTACACTAAAAAACTCAATTTTTCGTAATTTCGAAATTTATATTTTATTCTCAATTCGTACTTTGGTTTTATAAAAAACAATCAATTTTTTATAATTTTGAAATTTATATTTTATTTTCGATCCGTACTTTTGTTTTACAAAACAGAATCAAATTTTCGTAATTTGGAAATTTATGTTTTATTCTCAATCCGTACTTTTGTTTTACAAAAAAAAACCTCAATTTTTCGTAATTTGGAAATTCAAATTTTATTGTCGAGCCGTACATTTTTGTTTTGCACAAAAGAAATCAAGTTTTCATAATTTGAAAATTTATATTTTATTTTCGATCCGTACCTTTTTTTACAAAAGAGAATCAATTTTTCATAATTTGGAAATTTATATTTTATTCTCGATACTTACTTTTGTTTTATGCATAAAAACTCAATATTTCGTAATTTCGAAATTTATAATTTATTTTGGATCCGTACTTTTTTTTTACACAAAAAAACTCAATTTTTCACAATTTGGAATTTTATATTTTCATATATGTTTATTTCTAGTGCTCTAGGAAAAGATGTGGCTAAATGGTTTTTCATCACTATCACACATTCAACACACATAGAGGACATCATCATCATACCAAATGTTGGTGTAATACCAACAAATCACATTACAAATTCAATGGAAGCTACAATTACTTCACACAAGCACATGACACAAGAGAGTGTGTCTCTCCATAATCATACATCATATAATTATTTATGTGATATCCTCATAATTAAGACAGAAATTCATCCTGATTTAGTTATGAGTGTGCACCCTCATTACTTAATCCAGATTCCTTCCTTCCCTAATATGTTTATATCTATTACAAACAACAATCTCATTCCAATGAATTTGAGATTTGGCAAACATCTCATCAATTTCTCTATCTACAACAAACTAGCATGGAAACCAATCCCCTTAGGTCAATCCTAGGAAAGAACCTGGCTCTGATACCGTTATTGTAATGACCCAAGAAATCACTACTTTTATCATACTTAGTATGCAAACATAACTTGTATTAACTGATGTTACCAAAGAGGCTCAAGTCATCACTCTTTGAAGATAAGATATTAAGTTTTGATGAATTCTCAAGTAAGCTAAATCAAGACCATCAAATGAAGATTTGAAGAAATGGAGCTCAAGTTGAAGAAGTTAGTGTCAAATCATTCTGGAATAAGAGAAATCAAAAGCTAAAAACATAGATCAAGCACTCCTTCACTCGTGATCTTTTAAAAATAGATAAAACTGTTTTTCTTGCTTACATAATTGATTATGCCCAGACCATAATCGATTATGGATATAACATAATCGATTATGGACATAACGTAATCGATTATGTCGTGCTTTTTAATAATCTCATTTTTTTACACTCAAATAATCGATTATGGATATAACGTAATCGATTCGATTATGTCATTATGGATATAACGTAATCGATTCGATTATGTTGTGCTATTTAAAGTTTTTTTTAAAACACTCAAATAATCGATTATGGATATAACGTAATCGATTCGATTATGTCATTATGGATATAACGTAATCGATTCGATTATGTCGTGCTATTTAAAGTTTTTTTTAAAACACTCACATAATCGATTATGGACATAACGTAATCGATTATGTGTAATAGATTTTCAAAAATAATTTTTTTTTAAAATATAAATAGATTTTTAAAAATTGTGAACGTTTTCAAATATTTTCTCAGATATTCTCCTTCAGTTTTTCAGAAGATTAAAATTGATTTTCAAATTTATTTATTTTCTTTTTTAAATTATTTTTAAATTTAGTTAAAAATAATTCCTTTATAATTAGCCTAAAGGAGGAGAAAAAGAAAAATTGAACTAAGCTGACCTTGAGCACGAAAATTTGAGTTTTCCAATCTTTGTTCTACAATATTTTTCTAAGTCACTTGTGAAAGGAGCTGACAGTCTGTGCCATCTTTTTGAATTCTCTATTTCCAGGTGATACTGTTCCTGTGTTATTCATCTAATTGTAAACACCCTAGTTGGTGTAGTTTTTCATCCCTTGTGATTTTTCAAGGGAGGTGTTTTCATCTCTTGTGGGATTCAAGAGAGGCGTTCAGTCTTTAGATTTTTTCTTTGGCATGTTTCAATTGTAATATTGGTTGTAATTGAATTTTCTAAAGATAGTGATTGGGGAGTCATTCTCAAATTGAGGTGACTAGGAACTGGATGTAGGGTTGGCTATACCCGAACCAGTATAAATCTTTGTGTACTTCTCTTCCCTTATTCTTTTACTTTATTTACTGCTTTCGCTTCGGTAAAGATAAACAAGAAAAATCTAAAAAGTAATTTTTTTTGTGACATCTTAAAAAGCATCAATTCACCCCCCTCTTGATGCCATTTGTCCAACAAGTGGTATCAGAGCTTGGTTTGATAAGTTATTTCAAAAAGATCCTTAAGATGTCTATGCAGAATCAGGTTTACAGGGAAGGTGCATCAATCAACAGGCCACCACTCTTTGAAGGTGACAATTACCCCTTTTGGAAGGCAAGAATGGAGATATTCCTACAAACCCTTGATTTTGGAGTATGGGATGTTGTACTAAATGGTCCCTACACACCAATGGTGATGCTTGCTGAAGGACCCACATCAAAGACGTTTCATCAATGGACACCAGATGAAAACAAACGAGCACAATATGATGTAAGAGCTCGTAACGCTATTGTTTCTACTGTAACTCGTGATGAATTTTACAGGATATCAAGATGCAAAACGGAAAAAGAAATGTGGGAGACATTAGAGGTGACACATGAAGGAACGGACAAAGTGAAAAGAGAAAGGAAAAACACACTCGTCCAAGAATACGAGTTGCTGGCCATAGGGCAAAATGAAAGCATCAGTGATTTTCAAACACGGTTCACTCATATTGTCAATCACCTAGAAGCACTGGGAAAAAGTTTTGTGAATGAGGAGCTTAACACCAAAATTCTCAAGTCACTGGATAGAAATTGGCAACCAAAAGTCACCGTAATATCAGAATCTAAAGATTTGACAAAGATGAATATAGCAACACTTTGGAAAATTGAGAGAACACGAGATGGAGCTTCAAAGACTAAAGAATGGAGAAGAAACCGTTAAAGTAAAAAGCATTGCACTCAAGGCTGAAAAATCAACAGAAAAAGAAGACAATGAAGGTGAGTTTTCTGACAATGATATTTCTTTATTGGTAAAATGATTTTCCAGGTTTATGAAGAATAGGAAAAAGGGCCGGACAATAAGGAAAGAAAAAGACCCAACAATAAACTATAAATGCTATGGATGCAACCGATTCGGTCATATAAAGTCAGAATGTCCCTTTGCCAAAAAGGAAGATAAAGAAAAGGAGAAAAAGAAAGCAAAGAAGCCCTTCAAGTCAAATAAAAAGAAGGCATATGTTGCATGGGAGGACAATGACTCAACAACCTCTGAAAGCTCAACAGAAGACAGTGATGAAGAGGAAGAGGCCAACTTGTGTCTAATGGCAAATAGTGAAGATGAAGCCACCTCAAAGGTAAGCTCCACAAACTCTGATGATGAATATGATGAATTACATGTGGAGTATCAAAATCTTTACATCAATTTTAATAATTTGGCTAAAAAGCATTCCGCATTGAAACAAAATTTTCAAGCTTTAGAAAATATATTAAGTCATGTGGAAAAGGAAAATGAGGGTTTGAAAAAGGATTTGGAAAAATTTAAATCAATCTCTAAAAATAAAGAAGATATCAAATCTTGTGAAAATTGTAATCATCTTGAAAATGAAATTTTTAAATTAGAGAAAATTTTAAATAAATTTTCAGATTCTACACAAAAATCTTGATAATATGCTAAGTGTACAAAGAGGGAGCTTTAGCAAAGCTGGACTTGGTTACACTTCCAAGAAAAGTCTAGAACCCCACAAAAACTATTTTTGTAAAAGAATCAAGAAAAACAAATTTTCAAGATAAACAAAATTTTCAAAGAAAATCTTTTAAATATCCTTCACAAATATTAAGTTGTTTTTATTGCATGAAAAATGGTCATACATCAAATAAGTGTTTTATAAAACATGTTGGCATACCTAGTGGCAGATTTAAATGGATTCCTAAAAATCATAAACATAAAAACTGCTTGCATTAAAACAAATTAGTTCGCATTTAATCGATTATGAAACAGCGTAAACAAATTTTTTTTTGCAGAAACAATCGATTAAATGACATTAAAATGAATATTTATTATCCATAAAGATGAGAAAGCTTGTTTCTACTAACTTCTAAGGACCCAAAACTAAAAAGGGTACCTAAATTATTATGTTTGTGATGCAGTTAATCTACAAGCACAAGAAATCAATTTGGTTTCTTGATAGTGGATGTTCAAGACACATGACCGGTGATAAAGAAAAATTTCAAAGCCTCATCAAGAAAAGTCAAGGTCATGTTACATATGGTGACAACAACAGAGGAAAAATTCTTGGCTCAGGAACAATCAGGATTAATGATGACTTCATGATTCAAGAAGTATTGCTTGTAGAAGGATTAAAGCACAATCTTTTAAGTATAAGCCAATTATGTGACAAGGGACTTAAGATAATTTTTGAATCAAAGACATGCAACATAGTCAAGAAGGAATCAAATGAGACTGTCCTAACAGGTACTAGACTTAATAATATTTATATTACTGATCTTAGCATTGCATCCTCTAGGACCATCTCCTGTCTTGTAACTAAGGAAGAGGATCCTTGGTTATGGCATAGGAGAGCTGCACACATTCATATGCATCATTTAAGTAGATTAATTTCAAAAGATTTAGTAATCGGTCTTCCAAAATTAAATTTTGAAAAAGATAGAATTTGTGTAGCATGCCAAAAAGGAAAGCAAACCAAAAATTCCTTTAAAAGTAAGAAAATCCTTTCTACCTCAAAACCATTAGAGCTTTTACATATGGATTTATTTGGTCCTTCAAGAACAAGAAGCTTAGGTGGTAATTACTATGCTTTAGTAATAGTAGATGATTATTCTAGATTCACTTGGACTTTCTTTTTAGTAACTAAAAATAATGCTTTCAACTCTTTTAAAAAATTTGATGAAGCAATATTTTTAGGATATTCTTTAACTAGTAAAGCATATAGAATATAAAATAAGAGAACATTACATGTAGAAGAATCTGTTAATATAACTTTTGATGAATTTTTGGACCTTGAGGAAAACCCTCTTGAGTCAAGAAAGAAATCTATAGATATAGAAGAAGAACAGGGTGCAATTGAAAAAGATCAACCACAAGATGAAAGTGTTGAGGAACTTAGAAAAAGTCTAGAAGATTTGAACATCAATAAACCCACAAATGTTCAAGATCTTCCCAAGGAATGGAGAACACCTAGAGGACTATCATTGGAGAATGTTACTGGAAATGTTGATCAAAGAGTTACCACAAGAAGTCAAATGAATAACTTCTGCATGAATGTAGCTTTTGTCTCACAAGTAGAACCCAAAAGCATAGAAGAAGCCTTACAAGATGAATATTGGATTCAATCCATGCAAGAGGAATTAAATCAATTGAAAAGGAATGAAGAGTGGGATCTAGTACCAAGAAAAAATTCTATGCAAGTGATTGGAGCAAAATGGGTATTCAGAAACAAGTTAGATGAAAGCGGAAATATAACCAAGAATAAGGCAAGACTAGTAGCGAAAGGATATAATCAAGAAGAAGGAATTGAATATGATGAAACCTATGCCCCAGTTGCAAGACTAGAGGCAATAAGAATTCTACTAGCTTACGCAGCAATTATGAAGTTCAAGTTATATCAAATGGATGTGAAAAGTTCCTTTCTAAATGGATATATCAAAGAAGAAGTCTATGTCTATCAACCTCCTGGCTTTGAAGACTATCAACATCCAAATCATGTCTACAAGTTAAAGAAGGCACTCTATGGACTTAAACAAGCACCCAGATCTTGGTATGAAAGGCTGAGCAGCTTCCTGGTAAGCCATAATTATAGAAGAGGTAAAGTAGATCCAACCCTGTTTATAAAAGAATCAAAGAAAAATATTATCATAGTTCAAATTTATGTTGATGATATTATATTTGGATCAACTAAAAATGATCTTTGCCAAGAGTTTGCTAAGATTATGCAGGGTGAGTTCGAGATGTCGATGATGGGTGAGCTGACATTTTTTCTTGGACTACAAATAAAACAAAACACCGAAGGCATCTTTATCTCACAAACAAAATACTGCTCAGAACTCTTAAAGAAATTTGAATTGGAAAATGCAAAAGGAAGCAGCTACTCCAATGGCAACATCTTGTTATTTAGATCAAGATGAAAAAGGTAAGGTGGTGGATCAAACCAAATACAGAGGTATGATCGGTTCCTTACTTTATCTTACAGCAAGTAGACCAGATATTATGCATAGTGTGTGTGTTTGTGCTAGATTTCAATCTAATCCTAAGGAATCACACCTAATTGCTGTAAAAAGAATAATTAAATACCTAAAAGGAACAAAATCATTTGGTCTTTGTTACCCCTCAAGAGTTTCACCTAGCCTTATAGGATATTCAGATTCAGATTATGGAGGTTGTAAACTGGATAGGAAAAGTACAAGTGGTACATGTCATCTACTTGGCTGTTCATTTGTTTCTTGGCACTCCAAGAAATAGGCTTGTGTTGCTCTATCCACAACTGAAGCTGAATATATAGCTGCCGGAAATTGTTGCGCACAGATTTTATGGATGAAACATCAGCTAGAAGATTATAACATATTCTTAGATCACATCCCTCTTAAGTGTGATAGTACTACTGCAATTAATTTAACTAGAAATCCTATTATGCACTCTAGAACTAAACACATAGAAATTAGGCATCATTTTATTAGAGATCATATTTTAAAAGGAGACTACCTAATTGAATATATCGATACACAACATCAATTGGCTGATATTTTTACCAAACCTTTGTTTAGAGATAGATTCTATGAATTACGCATAGCCTTAGGAATATTGGATGGAAATTCAATTTAAAAATTAAGATGTTTTTTTGAATGATTTGTGATTTGATGATGTTTGTTAGAACTTGTTAATTGTGTTTAATACTGTGCTAGATGCGTGGTTAATGTTTGTATAATGATTAAGGATTGTTCGAGATGATAGATTACCTGTAATAGATTAGTCAATTGAATAATGATAAAATGCTGTTTTTGTTATTCATCAGTTAGTCTACTAATTCTACTTCTCTAGTCGACTATTTTCATTAAATGTACCAGGTATACAGGTTTAATGAAAATAACACATTGGTCTGAATCTTCAGTCGACTATTATGTTCTTGGCACCAACCTTATGCAGTAATTTGCTAGAACGCGAACTCAGTTCTTTCAAAAGGTAAAGACCCATTGCGTTTCATCAAGCCTATAAATATAACATTCGAGGACGCTTCCAAGGACGAAAGAATTCTAGAGAAAACTCTCCAGAACCACAACCTTCAGGAGCAAGAAGATTTCAGCAAAGAGTTTTCGATTTTACTCTTCTGTCAAGAATTTCGTTCTGTCACTGTAATTTTGTATTCTTTGATCTCGGGTTAGAGATACGTAAGTGGGTTTTAGAACCCTGTGACTGTGATTGGGGTGATCACAGTTCAGGTTGAGTCAGTGGGTGGTAGTTTATTCTATAGTGTTTAGGATAGATTCTTTTGTTTTCTTGTAGAGTTCAAGAATGGTTTTTGTGTAAAGAATACAATGTTTGATAGTGTTTAGGATCTGCGTGTTGCGGATCACAGACTGGATGTAGTTCTTTGTTAGCAGCGGAATAATATCAAGAAGGGGGGGTTGAATTGATATGCAGCTTTAATGGAAACTTATTCGTAAAAGAAAAACTACTGGTTTAATTTGCAGAAAATTAGCTGACTGATATTCTCGAAATAGTAGGTTAGTTCTTACTGCACAGTATATCAGATGATGAGAGAAGAGAGAATATGACACCAAAATTTATACTGGTTCGTTCTTTGTAAAAGAACTACGTCTAGTCTATGATCCACAACCCGCAGATCCTAATCACTATAAAAGATTGTATTCTTTACACAAAAAGAACCTTTCTTGAACTCTACAAGAAATCAAAAGAAACTATCCTAAATACTATAGAATAGACTAACACCCACGGACTCAACCGTAGTCTCCGTGATCACCCTAATCACAGCCGCAGGTTCTAAAACCCACTCACAATCTCTAACCCGAGATCAAAGAATACAAAAATTACAATGACGTAAGAAAGTTCTTGACAAAACAAGTGAAAACGAAAAACTCAATGCGGATATTCTTGCTCGTGAAAGTTGTAGCTTCTTGAGAGTTTTTCTCTTGAATCTTTTCGCTACTCTGAGCGTCCTTGAAAGTACTATTTATAGGCTCCACGAAACATAATGGGTCTTTGCTTTTGAGAGAGCTGAAACGCGCTCTGCACGTATTTATCGCATAAGGAAGGTGCGAAGAACGTAATAGTCGATCGAAGACATAGACCAGATGTGTTATTTTCATTAAACCTCGTATACCTGGTACATTTAATGAAAAACGTCGACTAGACAAGAAGAATTAGTAGACTAACTGATGAATAATAAAAACAACAGTTTATCATTATTCATATGATTAATCTATACAAGTAATCTATCATCTCGAACAAACTTAAAACATTTAAACAAGTATTAACCACGCATCCAACACAGAATTAAACACAATTAACAAGTCAACAAACATCATCAAATCTCAAACCATTCAACAAACTCCCCCTATTTGATGATGTCAACCTGCAAAACAAAACAAACACAAAGAGAAGAGATGGTAGATTATCTCCCCCTTTGACATTAGCAAATAGCAGGTTAAGCAGTTATAGTGTTCAAATAAGTGCAGATTAAGCAGAAAATAGTTGTTAAAGTTATTACAGACCCTTAAAGATTGTTCTTAAAACTGAAATAAAATGCAGAAAGCATAAAATAACAGCAGATAGGATCATTCTTCATCTTCATTGTCCTCATCCTCTTCTTCTTCCTCTTCTTCAGCATTATTGCCATCCACTTCCATAGCTTCCGAAGTGGTTTGCGCATTTGGACCAGCAAAGTTCTCAGCAGTAACTTGCAATTCAGCAAGTTGGAGTTGGATTAATTCAATTTCTTCATCTATATTGGTGAACCTGGCCACCATGGTTTCATGTGTATTATGCTGCATAGAGGTTAGATCATTAAGACGAGATAAAAGTATTCTTTCAAATTCAAACATAGGGACTCCCTGATATGAAGGTGGTGCACAATAGGGAATCATCTGGTATGCTGATGAGGTCCCTGCTTCGAAAGTTCCTCCATGTCCAGAAGAAGTGCCAGCCTCATAGGTCCAATTTCCATTTACTTTGGATAGCCCCATTTTTCGCAGATAGTAATTGTCAAAAGTATGTTTGTGATTGACAATTTTCGTAGTTTCTCCATCAGTTGGAACATTGAAGTAGTCAAGGAATCTGGATATCAGTATGGCATAAGGAAGTCTGTGATCATTTAACCTTTTTGCTTTAAACATGTGGCCTTTAATGACATAGACCCAATTCACAATAATCCGATTTTTTAAGCAGTGTAGCAGGGCCAAGTCCTCCTCCATAAGCTGTGCATGGTTGCTCCCCCTAGGTATGAGCTGCCATGCGAGAAAGAAAGCCAGCAGTCTATCATCTCTCTTCATACGACCAACATTGTACTTGATAATCATGGCCTCATCACAATGCCTTAGGCAATCTTTGTAAACAGCTTCTTTGTTGAAGTTTGGCAATGAACTTGTGTTGCCTTTACTGATTTTTAATCCATTATTCCTCAGTCCAACAATACCCCTCCATATGGTATTATCAATGCGAATCTCCCTGCCTTTTACGTTTGACACAAGAACACCATTTTCGACTTTCAAGTTAGTATAGAAAACCTTAACAAGGTCAACATAAAAGTTACCTTCAAGCTCTACGAACTGTCGAAGATTCTGTGCTTGAAGAGACCTTCGCACAAAATTCAGATTTTCCATCTCTAACCAGCTAAACTTCAAGATCTTTGGAGTTAGAATTTGTTTCATCATCATCCTTTGTTCTACAGAAATAGCAACTTCAGTGTTTTCATCTTCATCAGCTCCATCTGACTCAGTCTCCTCATTGGCTTCTTCAGTAGGAGGAGAAGGAGGTGGTGGAGGATTCTGTTGAGGGAGTCTCACCCTCACTTTATACCTTTTTGGAAACCTCCTTTCAGAAGGTTCAACTGTTTGCTCAGGAATCTCAATACGATCTGTTTGTGTCCCGAATGTAGATCCCCTGGTTCTTCTACTTGATGAACCAGCTGTTGAACGTGAGGATTTTTTGTTCCTCATTGATCTTCTTAATCTTTGAAACAAGTTTCCAATAGGGGCGTCTGAATCATCACTGTTCGTCATTTCAAAACTGGAGAGAACAAGATGAACTAATATAGATTGTGCAGAAATATGGAGTATGGAGAATGCAAGTTTAGAAAATCCAACATATATAGACTATATAGGAGAGACGTATGCATGTCCAGCAGTGAATAAATGGTCAAAATATTTTGAATAGATTTAGACTCAACCACAGGTGCTCAGACTTCAGAAGAATGCAGAGAATACTTTGAAAAATGGAAAACCACATCTGAAACCCAATAAAGCGAGTGCACATGTAGCTATAACTCGCTCATGCCGTGAATTTAAAATGCATTGAACCATTCGCTTTACAGTAAATGACTCGAATTGATTTGATTAAACACCGATTTCTTGGAACCGCAATTTGAATTAAGTTGTGGTTACGTAAATTAATCGCCTAGTCAATGCAATTAATAGGTTTGTTCATATTCAAACAACTTCTGCACAAGCAATTAATGAAATGAATCTGTTATTTCAAGAAAATAAGCAGGTTATTTTCGTAACAGTAATGCCTTGCTATCAGTTTAATGAAATAAATCGACTATTTCATGAAATTAACACACTGAAATCTGCAACAGTAAGATAACATTGTCAGTTTAATGAAATAAGCACACTATTTCATATAATTAACAAACTAATCAACTCAGCAGAGGAAATTTTTAAGAGATATGATTGATATTAAGGATACCCAATTCATTTCTTAGTTTGAAAAATCTTTCACGACTAAGTGGCTTAGTGAATATATCAGCTAGCTGATCATTTGTAGAAATGAATTCAATTCTACAATCCTTCTTTTCAATATGATCTCTTATAAAATGATGTCTTATTTCAATGTGCTTGGTTCTAGAATGCTGTATAGGATTTTTAGTTAAGTTGATTGCACTCGGTATTATCGCACAAGATTGGTATATCGTAAAGATGTAGATTGAAATCACTTAGTCGTTGCTTCAACCATAGAATCTGTGGCTGTATAACTACCACCTGCAATGTACTCGGCTTTAGCTGTTGAGAGAGCAACACATGCTTGTTTCTTGCTTGTCCATGAAATTAAGCAATTACCAAACAAATGACATGTTCCACTGGTGCTTTTTCTGTCTAATTTACAACCTGCAAAATCAGAGTCAGTATATCCAACAAGATTTAACTCATTACCAGTTGAGTACCATAGTCCCACATTCACAGATCCTTTGAGGTTTTTTAAGATACGTTTGGCAGCTGTGAAATGTGACTCCTTTGGATTTGCTTGGAATCTTGCACAAAGACAAACTGCAAACATGATATCAGGTCTGCTAGCTGTGATGTAAAGCAAGGATCCAATCAGCCCTCTATACATGGTTGCATCTATAGATTTTCCAGATTCATCAATATCTAGATAACAGCTTGAAGACATTGGCGTATTGGCTTCTTTACAGCTTTCCATATTGAACTTTTTCAGCAATTCATTGCAGTACTTGGCTTGACTAATGAAGGTTCCATTTTCCATTTGTTTCACCTGCAATCCTAGGAAGAAATTCAATTCTCCCATCATAGACATTTCAAATTCTCCTTGCATAGATTCTGCAAACTCTTGACACAAAGAGGGATTAGATGATCCAAAAATTATGTCATCAACATAAATTTGTACAATCATAAGATCATTTACAACTTTCTTGGTAAAAAGAGTTTTATCCACAGCTCCTCTTTTAAAGCCTTGTGATATGAGAAAGGTTGTGAGTCTCTCATACCACTGTCTTGGTGTCTGCTTAAGACCATACAAAGCTTTTTTGAGTTTGTAGACATGGTTAGGAAGCTTAGAGTCAATAAAACCAGGTGGTTGTTCAACATATACATCCTCATTTATGAAACCATTAAGAAAAGCACTTTTGACATCCATTTGATAGAGTTTAAAGCAATTAAGACATGCGAATGCAAGCAATAACCTAATAGCTTCTAATCTAGCAACAGGTGCACAAGTCTCATCATAGTCAATGCCCTCTTCCTGATTATACCCTTTTGCTACAAGTCTAGCTTTGTTTCTAGTAATAATACCATTTTCATCTAGTTTATTTTTGAAAACCCATTTAGTTCCTATCACATTCATTGTATTATTCCAAGGAACTAGTTTCCATACATCATTCCTAACAAACTGATTCAGTTCTTCATTCATAGCAGTTATCCAGTTATGGTCAAGCAATGCATCATTAATATTCTCTGGTTCTATTTGAGAAACAAAGGTCATATGATTGCAGAATTCATTTAAAGAGTTACGAGTAGTCACTCCCTTCTCAACATTCCCAATAATGTTGTCCAGAGATAATCCTTTATGCGTTTTCCAGGATTTGGGTACATTTTCTGTCGCAGGATAGTCAACTGATTCAGGATTATAGTCGACTTGTTCATCATGTCTATCAACTTCTGCAGATTTTTCTGCAACATCTTCATTCTTTTCGGATTCCTCAGGCTTCTCATCATCAGAACCTGCAAGAGAGTTACCTTTTCTCTCTTTTTGGAATAAAATCTCATCAAAAACAACATGGATAGACTCTTCAATAGTTAAATTCTTTTTGTTAAAGACACGGTATGCTTTGCTAGTCAATGAATAACCAAGAAAAATGCCATCATCAGCTTTCTCATCAAATTTACCTAATCATGCTTTTCCATTGTTGAGTATGAAGCACCTGCATTCAAAGACTTTAAAATAAGAAATACTAGGTATTTTATCATTCAAAAGCTCATAAGGTGTTTTATCTAGTATAGGTCTAAGCAAAACTCTATTGAGTACATAGCAGTAGTCAGAGACGCAGATCCGCCCAAAAGTACTTTGGTAGCTTTGACTCACTCAACATAGTCCTTGCACATTCCTGTAGAGTCCTGTTTTTCCTTTCAACAACTCCATTTTGCTGTGGAGTTCTAGGTGCAGAGAAATTGTGAGAAATGCCATATTTAGAACAAAACTTTTCAAAATGTATATTTTGAAACTCAGTTCCATGATCACTTCTTAAGGAAACAATTTTCAAATCTTTTTCATTTGAAGTGATCTTAGCAAATCTTTTGAAAGCATGAAAAGTTTCATCTTTTGAGGAAAGAAAAAGTGTCCAAGTATACCTAGAGAAATCATCAACTATCACAAGTACATAAGAGTTGTTACCTATACTTACTGTTCTTGAAGGACCGAACGGATCAAGGTGCAGCAGCTCAAGAGGTCTCCTAGTTGATATGATATTCTTTGATTCAAATGAGCTTTTGGACTGCTTTCCTTTTGACAATATTCACAGATTTTATCCTTCACAAATTTTACATTTGGAATCCCTCTAACAAGACTTTTGGAGCTTATCTTGTTCAACAACCGCATGTTGATATGACCGCACCTTCTATGCCATAGCCAGCTATCATCTTCTTTAGTTAACAAACAGATATCCTTGTGATTTGAGGAGTTGATGTCCAGCATGTAGACATTGTTTACCCTTCTCCCAATGTGCACTATATCTGCAGTTATACAATTGAAAATGACACAGAATTTTGCATCAAAGGTGACTTTCATACCTTTGTCACATAACTGACTTATGCTTAGGAGATTGTGTTTTAGTCCTTCAACATAAAGTACATTTTTAATCTGTGAGGAAGTACAGATTGCCAATATCTCCGGATCCTTTAATTTTTCCTTTGCTGTTATCACCGAAAGTAACAACACCAGCTTCACATTCCTTGTAATTCATCAACTTTGATTTATCTCCTGTCATGTGTTTGGAGCATCCACTGTCCAGATACCATAAGGTTCTTTTGCTCCATGACAGACACTGCAAAACAAGGTTTAATTGACAAATTTAGGTCCCCAAAGCCATTTGGGTCCTTTCAAGTTAGGAACAACATGTGTTTTGGGTTTCCAATAAAATTCACCTCTTGAAATCCCAAAATTCTTGACATAGAAAAACTTAGATATATGACCATGTTTCAAACAATAAGAACATGTTTTAAATCTGTTCCTTGGATAAGATTTGTTCTTTGCAGCATGATAACATTTTCCATATCCAAGTCCATTTCCATTTGAAAAACCAATTTGAGAATGTAAAAGTTGATTTAAAGTATTATGACCAATTTGAAATTTTGCCAATGTTTTGATCAAATAACCAACTTTATTTTGAAGGTTAACACAGTTTTCACAATTCTCGATTCATTTTTATCGCTTACGGATCTTTCGTAACCTTTCCGGTTTTTTTGTTGCAAGACATTATCTTTTAGTTGACTGTTTTCATCCTTCGCCTACTATTTTGATCTTCCAGCTTCTCGCACTTTATTTTCTAGCCAACTATTTAGTCCTTTTAGCCGATTATACTGATATTCCATCTTCTTTGCTTCATCATGAAATTCAATGAAAGCATTAAACAGAGTGTCATAATTCTCACTCATATCGTAATCACATGAACTTACTTGACTAGCAAGATCTTCATTGGCTACAAGACGTAGATTGGCTTGATTTGCGATTCGTAATCGAACTTGGAGATCTACTGGAATCACTGTCATCCCATGCCATATAAGCTTTCTTCCCTTTCTTGTAGTACTGGTTCCATTTGTCTTTTCTCTCATTCTTTTTTGGACTTTTCTCTTTTCTTTGATTTAACAGAGGACAATCTGCTTTGATATGTCCTAGTTGTCCACAATTAAAACATGAAAAGTTAGAGGAATTAAAATTTGGTTTTCTGGAATACCTCCTCTGAAATCTGTCCTTTGAATTGTCTTTCCTTTTAAGGAATTTACCAAACTTTTGGACCAACATAGCAAACTCAGCATCATCTTTATCTTCATCACTCTTAATCGACTCCTTTGCTTTTAGTGCTAAGCTTTTATTCTATTTTTCTGAATTTTCAATTTGATCCAACTCTACTCGACTCCAATTCATGTTCTCTCGAGTTTCCGAACAATGTTGCAAGTGCTCATTCATCATCAAATCTTTAGTTTCCGGAATGGTCGTAACCTTTGGTCGCCAATTCCTACTCAAGCATTTTAACACTTTTATATTAAGCTCTTCATCGTCGAACTTCTTCCCTAATCCAAGCAAATGATTCACTATGTGCGTGAATCGTTTCTGCACATCTTGGATGGTCTCACCAGGCTGCATTCGAAACATCTCATACTCTTGTATGAGAGTGTGTTTTCTTGCCCTTTTCACCTCAGTTGTGCCTTCGTGAGTTACTTGAAGGATGTCCCACATTTCTTTGGCTGTGGTGCATTGTGAAACCTCGAAAAATTCATCAAGGTTAAGAGCGAAGTTAAAATATTCTTGGCCTTACTTGTCGAATTGAGCCTTCTTGTTCTCTGCTTCGCACCACTGTTCTCGTGGCTTTTCAACCAGCTGTCCATCTTCACCTTTGATGGTAGGGATATATGGGCCATTAACCACAGCATCCCACACACCTCTGTCAACCGATTCAAAAAAGATCTTCATTCTGGCCTTCCAGAACGGATAGTTTGCACCTACGAAAAGAGGGGGTCTGTTGGTAGAGGCACCTTCTGCAAAGGGAAGCTTGTCTCCCATTCTTGATTTGAACTTGAGTACCTTACAAGAACCTGCTCTAGATACCAATTGTTAGCAGCGGAATAATATCAAGAAGGGGGGGGTTGAATTGATATGCAGCTTTAATGGAAACTTATTCGTAAAAGAAAAACTACTGGTTCAATTTGCAGAAAATTAGCTGACTGATATTCTTGAAATAGTAGGTTAGTTCTTATTGCACAGTATATCAGATGATGAGAGAAGAGAGAATATGACACCAAAATTTATACTGGTTCGTTCTTCGTAAAAGAACTACGTCCAGTCTATGATCCGCAACCCGCAGATCCTAATCACTATAAAAGATTGTATTCTTTACACAAAAAGAACCTTTCTTGAACTCTACAAGAAATCAAAAGAAACTATCCTAAACACTATAGAATAGACTAACACCCACAGACTCAACCAGAGTCTCTGTGATCACCCTAATCACAGTCGCAGGGTTCTAAAACCCACTCATAATCTCTAACCCGAGATCAAAGAATACAAAAATTACAATGACAGAAGAAATTTCTTGACAAAACAGTGAAAACGAAAAACTCAATGCAGATCTTCTTGCTCGTGAAAGTTGTAGCTTCTTGAGAGTTTTTCTCTTGAATCTTTTCGCTACTCTGAGCGTCCTTGAAAGTACTATTTATAGGCTCCACGAAACATAATGGGTCTTTGCTTTTTGAGAAAGCTGAAACGCGTTCTGCACGTATTTACTGCATAAGGAAGGTGCGAAGAAGAGAATAGTCGACTGAAGACATAGACCAGTGTGTTATTTTCATTAAACCTGTATACCTGGTACATTTAATGAAAAACGTCGACTAGACAAGAAGAATTAGTAGACTAATTGATGAATAATAAAAACAACAGTTTATCATTATTCATATGATTAATCTATACAAGTAATCTATCATCTCGAACAAACTTAAAACATTTAAACAAGTATTAACCACGCATCCAACACAGAATTAAACACAATTAACAAGTCAACAAACATCATCAAATCTCAAATCATTCAACATTCTTGCATAAAGAACGAACCAGTATAAATCTTGGTGTCATATTCTCTCTTCCCTCATTATCTGATATACTGTGCAGTAAGAACTAACATACTATTTCGTGAATATCAGTCGGCTATTTTTCTGTGAATTGAACCAGTAATTTTTCTGTTAAGAAAAAGATTTCATAAAAGTCTAATATCAATTCAACCCCCCCTTCTTGATATTATTCTGCTGCTAACAATTGGTATCAGAGCAGGTTCTTGTAAGGTACTCAAGTTCTTATCAAGATGGGAGACAAGCTTCCCTTTGCTGAAGGTGCTTCCACCAACAGACCCCCTCTCTTCGTAGGAGCAAATTATCCGTTCTGGAAGGCCAGAATGAAGATATTTTTCGAGTCTGTTGACAGGGGTGTGTGGGATGCCGTGGTTAATGGTCCATATATTCCTACCATCAAAAGTGAAGATGGACAGCTGGTTGAAAAGCCATGGGATCAATGGTCTGAAACAGAGAACAAGAAGGCACAATTCGACAGTAAGGCTAAGAATATTTTAACTTCTGCTCTTAACCTTGATGAATTTTTCAGGGTTTCACAATGCACCACAGCCAAAGAAATGTGGGATATCCTTCAAGTGACACACGAAGGTACAACTGAGGTGAAAAGGGCAAGGAAACACACTCTCATACAAGAGTATGAGATGTTTTGAATGCAGCCTGGTGAGACCATCCAGGATGTGCAGAAACGATTTACGCACATAGTGAATCATTTGCTTGGATTAGGGAAGAAGTTCGATGATGAAGAGCTTAATATAAAGGTTCTTAAATGCTTGAGTAGGAGTTGGCAGCCAAAGGTTACAGCTATTCTGGAAACTAAGGATTTGATAGTCATGAGCACTGCAACCTTGTTCAGGAAACTCAGAGAACATGAATAGGAGCTGAGTAGGCTGGATCAAATTGAAAATTCTGAAAAACAGAGCAAGAGCTTAGTGCTAAAAGCAAAGGAGTCCATCAAGAGTGATGAAGAGAAAGATGATGAGAGTACTGAGTTTGCTATGTTGGTCAAAAAGTTTGGTAAATTTCTTAAAAGGAAAGACAATTCAAAGGACAAATTTCAGGAAAAACAGAGGAGGTATAACCGAAAACCAGATTTTAATTCCTCTAACTTTTCATGTTTTAATTGTGGACAGCTAAGACATGTGAAGGTAGATTGTCCTCTTCTGAATCAAAGAAAAGATAGAAGTCCTGAAAAGAATGAAAGAAGGGATAAAGAAAAGAAATCAGTACTTCAAGAAAGGCAAGAAAGCTTACATGATGACAGTGATTCCAGTAAATCATCAAGTTCAGATTCTGAATCTAGAAATCAAGCCAATTTGTGCCTTGTAGCTAATGAGGAAACGGCCAGTTAAGTAAGTTTGTGTGATTCTAACACAAGTGAGAATTATGACACTCTGTTTAATGCTTTCGTTGAATTTCATGATGAAGCAAAGAAAATGGAACACCAGTATAATCGGCTAAAAGGTCTGAATAATTGGATAGAAAATAAGGTGCAGGAACTGGAAGATCAAAATAGCAGACTGAAGGATGAGAACAGTCAACTAAAAGATAATATCCTGCAACCGGAAAAACAGAAAGAATCTGAAAGAACCGATGATGATAAAATTGAATCTGCTAAGTGTGAAAATTGTATTAATCTTCAAAATAAAGTTGGTTATTTGGTTAAAACACAAAATTTCAAATCGGTCACAATACTCTTAATCAACTCTTACATTCTCAAATTGATTTTTCAAATGGAAATGGACTTGGCTATGGAAAACGTTATCATGCTGCAAAGAACAAATCTTATCCCAAGAACAGATTTAAAACATGTTCTTATTGTTTGAAACATGGTCACATATCTAGATTTTGCTATGTCAAGAATTTTGGGATTTCAAGAGGTGAATTTTATTGGAAACCCAAAACACATGTTGTTCCTAACTTGAAAGGACCCAAATGGTTTTGGGGACCTAAATTTGTCAAATAAACCTTATTTTGCAAATTTGTCATGGAGCAAAAAGAACTTTATGGTACCTGGACAGTGGATGCTCCAAACATATGACAGGTGATAAATCAAAGTTGATGAACTACAAGGAATGTGAAGCTGGTGCTGTTACTTTCGGTGATAACAGCAAAGGCAAAATCAAAGGATCTGGAGATATTGGCAACTGTACTTCCTCACAGATTAGAAATGTACTATATGTTGAAGGACTAAAACACAATCTGCTAAGCATAAGTCAGCTATGTGACAAAGGTATGAAAGTCACTTTTGATGCAGAATTTTGTGTCATATTCAATTGTAAAACTGCAGATATTGTGCACATTGGGAGAAGAGTAAACAATGTCTACATGCTGGACATCAACTCCTCAAATCACAAGGATATCTGTTTGTTAACCAAAGAAGATGATAGCTGGCTTTGGCATAGAAGATGTGGTCATGTCAACATGCAGTTGCTGAACAAAATAAGCTGCAAAAGTCTTGTGAGAGGTCTTCCAAATGTGAAATTTGTGAAGGATAAGGTATGTGAATTCTGCCAAAAAGGAAAGCAGTCCAAAAGCTCATTTGAGTCAAAGAATGTCATTTCAACAAGGAGACCACTTGAACTTTTACATCTTGACTTATTTGGTCCATCGAGAACAGTAAGTATTGGAAACAACTCTTATGTTCTTGTGATTGTTGATGATTTCTCAAGGTATACATGGACACTTTTTCTTTCTTCAAAAGATGAAACTTTTCATGCTTTCAAAAGATTTGCTAAGATCACTTCAAATGAAAAAGATTTGAAAATTGTTTCCTTAAGAAGTGATCATGGGATTGAGTTTCAAAATATACATTTTGAAAAGTTTTGTTCTAAATATGGCATTTCTCACAATTTCTCTGCACCTAGAACTCCACAGCAAAATGGAGTTGTTGAAAGGAAAAACAGGACTCTACAGGAATGTGCAAGGACAATGTTGAGTGAGTCAAAGCTACCAAAATATTTACAGGCGGATCTCTGTATCAATCGCTTGTTATGTACTCAATAGAGTGTTACTTAGACCTATACTAGATAAAACACCATATGAGCTTATGAATGATAAAATACCTAGTATTGCATATTTTAAAGTCTTTGGATGCAGGTGCTTCATACTCAACAATGGAAAAGCATCATTAGGTAAATTTGATGAGAAAGCTGATGATGGCATTTTTCTTGGTTATTCATTGACTAGCAAAGCATACCGTGTCTTCAACAAGAAGAATTTAACTGTAGAAGAGTCTATCCATGTTGTGTTTGATGAGATATTATGCCAAAAAGAGAGAAAAGGTAACTCTCTTGCAGGCTCTGATGATGAGAAGCCTGAGGAATCCAAGAAGAATGAAGATGTTGCAGAAAAAGTTGCTGAAACTGTAAGACAGGATGAACAAGTCGACTATAATCCTGGTTCAGTCGACTACCCTACAGCAGATAATGCATTACCTAAATCCTGGAGAACACAAAAAGGGCTATCTCTGGACAACATCATTGGGAATGTTGAAAAGGGAGTAACTACTCGTAACTCTTTACATGATTTCTGCAACCATATGGCATTTGTTTCTCAAATAGAACCAAAAAATATCAATGATGCCTTGCTTGACCATAATTGGATAACTGCTATGAATGATGAACTGAATCAGTTTGTTAGGAATGATGTTTGGAAACTTGTACCTAGGAACAAAGCAATGAATGTGATAGGAACTAAATGGGTTTTCAAAAATAAGCTAGATGAAAATGGTATTATCACTAGAAACAAAGCAAGACTGGTTGCTAAAGGTTATAATCAGGAAGAAGGCATAGACTATGATGAGACTTATGCACCTGTTGCTAGATTAGAAGCTATTAGGCTACTGCTTGCATTCGCATGTCTTAATTGCTTTAAACTCTATCAAATGGATGTCAAAAGTGCTTTTCTTAATGGTTTCATAAATGAAGATGTATATGTTGAACAACCACCTGGTTTTATTGACTCTAAGCTTCCTAACCATGTCTTCAAACTCAAAAAGGCTTTGTATGGTCTTAAGCAGGCACCAAGACAGTGGTATGAAAGACTTACAACCTTTCTCATATCACAAGGCTTTAAAAGAGGAGTTGTGGATAAAACTCTTTTTACCAAGAAAGTTGTTAATGACCTTATGATTGTGCAAATTTATGTTGATGACATAATTTTTGGGTCATCTAATCCCTCTTTGTGCCAAGAGTTTGCAGAATCTATGCAAGGCGAGTTTGAAATGTCCATGATGGGAGAATTGAATTTCTTCCTAGGATTGCAGGTGAAACAAATGGAAAATGGAACCTTCATTAGTCAAGCCAAGTACTGCAATGAATTGCTGAAAAAGTTCAATATGGAGAGCTGTAAAGAAGCAAATACACCAATGTCATCAAGCTGTTATCTTGATGTTGATGAATCTAGAAAGCCTGTTGATGCAACTATGTACAGAGGGCTGATTGGATCCTTGCTATATATCACAGCTAGCAGACCTGATATCATGTTTGCTGTTTGTCTTTGTGCAAGATTCCAAGCTAATCCCAAGGAGTCACATTTCACAGCAGCTAAACGTATCTTGAAATACCTCAAAGGAACTGTGAATGTGGGATTATGGTATTCAACTGGTAATGAGCTAAATCTTATTGGATACACTGACTCTGATTTTGCAGGTTGCAAATTAGACAGAAAAAGCACCAGTGGAACATGCCACTTGTTTGGAAATTGTTTAATTTCGTGGACAAGCAAGAAACAGGCATGTGTTGCACTCTCAACAGCTGAAGCTGAGTACATTGCAGCTGGTAGCTGTACAACACAGATTTTATGGTTGAAACAACAGCTAATGTTGGCATATTTCAAGACCAGAGTTTTATGGAGACCTACAGTTTTGATGATGAAGTTTTTAGAAAGTTTCAATCAACATTAAAGACTTGTGCCATCTCACAAAGGAAGGTTGCTTGATAGGAAAGGAAAAGCATAAAGAGCATTCAAAGCTTTCAAGAGAGAAGATTGATGAAGATTTTCTCAAGAGCTGAAGGATCAAAGGTAGAAGGTTCTGTTTTGGGTGTTGGATAAAAAGAGTAAGTCATAAATCCCATTCAAGACCTTCCCAAACAAGAGAGCAAGGTGTTTTCTCACAAAAACGTTTTTCTACGCTTTTAATCGATTACCATACGTAGATAATCGATTATTTAACTTAAAATTTGAATTAAAAATGTTTAACGAGCAAAATAATCGATTAAGTGTCTTTGATAATCGATTATATTGATTCCGGGTTAATATAATCGATTATGGCCTTAATCTAATCGATTAAATCGAGGCGATATTTGTTTTCCAGTTTTTAAACATGATATAATCGATTAAGCTTTTAATATAATCGATTAAATGAGTCGTTTTTGCGAAATTAATTCTAAATCAACCTAAGAATGGAAACTTTGGAGCATTTTCGAATTATAAAATGAAAGAGAATGTCTTAGGTTTAACACATCTGAATAAACACAAAATATTCAAAGTGTTTCTGCACCTTAGCTTTTTCAAAGCTGCTTTCCTACTCTCTTCAGTTTGATCAAGTCTTTGGAAGTGGTGATCATTGTGCTTAAGCTTTCTATCCAGCACATTTCAGGTGTATTCTTTTACTGTTTTCTGTAAAGGGAAAATTCATCCCTTGGATTGGTTCTAAGGAAGCTGTTTCATCTCTTGTGTGTCAAGAGAGGTGGGTTTCATCCTCAGTGATTTCAATTTACATCTTTCTGATATACCAATCCTGTGTGATAATACCAGTGCAATCAACCTAACTAAAAATCCTATACAACATTCTAGAACCAAGCACATTGAAATAAGACATCATTTTATAAGAGATCACATTGAATAGAAGGATTGTAGGATTGAATTCATTTCTACAAATGATCAATTAGCTGATATATTCACTAACCCTCTTAATCGTGAAAGATTTTCAAGCTTAGAAATGAATTGGGTATCCTGAATATCAATCATATCTCTTAAAATTTCCTTTGCTGAGTTGATTAGTTTGTTAATTTTATGAAATAGTGTGCTTATTTCATTAAACTGACAATGTTATCTTACTGTTGCAGATTTTAGTGTGTTATTTTCATGAAACAGTCGATTTATTTCATTTAACTAACAGCAATGCATTACTGTTACGAAAATAACTTGTTTATTTTCCTGAAATAACAGACTTATTTCATTAATTGCTTCTGCAAATGTTGTTTGAATATGAACAAACCCATCAGTGAATAATCAAATCAAGTCTAAACCATTTCTATACAAACTCTGCAGTCTGTGTATTAACATTCAAAGCATAAACAGTAATAGGTGGATGTGGATACGCTTTATTGGGTATAGATTTGGTTTTCCATTTTTCAAAGTATTCTCTGCATTCTTCTGAAGTCTGAGCAGCTGAGGTTGGGTAAGAATCTGTTCAAAATATTTGACTCAATTGTTTTACAGTTGAACATGCATATGGTTCTCTCTATATAGCCAACACATCTGCACAATTACAAGACTCATATTGTGCTCTCTCTATATTCTATACTCTTGCACACTGCTTTTCATTTTTACAGTCTGAAATGTCAAACATTGAGCATGGTGCTAGTGACGACTCAGATGCCCCTATTGGCAACATGTTTCAAAGGCTAAGAAGATCATTGAGAAACAGAACTTCATCACGTTCAACAGCTTCTCATTCTAGAAGAAGGGGCTCTACATCTGGGACTCAAGCAGATCCCATTGAAATTCCTGAGCAGATTGCAGAACCTTCAGAAAGAAGGTTTCCAAAATGGTACAAAGTGAGGGTAAAGCTCCCTCAACGGATGAACCCTCCACCACCACCTTCTCCTCCTGCAGAAGAACAAAATGAGGAGACTGAGTCGGATGAAGTAGAAGAAGAAGAAAACAACGAAGTTACTATTTCTGTAGAACACAGAATGATGATGAAACAGATTCTAACACCTAAGATCCTTAAGTTTAGCTGGTTAGAGACTGAGAACTTGATCTTTGTGCGAAACTCTCTACATGCACAGAGTCTTCAACAATTCGTTGAGCTTGAAGGTAATTTTTATATTGACCTTGTCAAGCTTTTCTATGCTAACATGAAAGTCGAAAACAGTGCACTTGTGTCCAACATAAGAGGCAGGGAGATTCGAATTGACAATACCTTATGGAGGAGAGTTGCCGGTCTGAGGAATAATGGAGTAAAAATCAGTAAAGGCAACACAGGTTGAGTGCCAAACTTCAACAAGGAAGCTGTCTACAAAGATTGCCTACGCTACTGTGATGAGGCCATGATCCTCAAGTACAATGTCGGCAGAATGAAGAGGGATGAGAGGCTTCTGGCGTTTCTTCTCGCATGGCAGCTCATACCCAGGGGGAGCAATCATGCCCAGCTTATGGAGGAGGATTTGGCCCTGCTACATTGCCTAAAAAATCGGATAAAAGTGAATTGGATCTATGTGATTAAAGGTCACATGTTTAAAGCCAAACGGTTGAATGATCATAAGCTTCCGTATGCCATTTTGATATCCAGATTCCTTGACAATTTCAACTTTCCCATTGATGGAGAAACGACGAAGATTGTTAATCATAAGAACATGTTTGACAACTACTATTTGCGGAAGATGGGACTATCCAAGGTGAATGGTGAATGGACCCATGAGACTGGTGGATCAGCTTCTGGACAAGGAGGAACTTTCACTGTAGGGACATCATAGCACAACAACTAGATTATGTTGCATACTAAATGGTTCCCTATTGTGCACCACCTACATATCAGGGAGTCCCTATGTCCGAATTTGAACGCATGCTTATATCTCGTCTTAATGAACTAACATCTATGCAGCACAATACACACGAGACCATGGTGGCTAGGTTCACCAACATTGATGTAGAGATTGATTTAAACCAACGTCAACTTGCTGAGTTGCAAGTTACTGCTGAAAGCTTTGTTGGCACAAATACTCACACCACTACTGCTGCTATGGAAGTGGATGACAATGATGCTGAAGATGAAGACGATGAAGAGGATGATGAATAATTCTTTCTACTGAAGTTTATGATTTTATGCATTATTTTTCAGTTTTAAGAACAATTTTATGGGTCTGTAATAACTATTAAAAGTATTTTCTGCTTAATCTGCACTTATTTGAACACTATATAACTACATTACCTGCTATTTGCTAATGTCAAAGGGGGAGATAATCTACCATCTCTTCTCTTTGTGTTTGTTTTGTTTTGCAGGTTGACATCATCAAATAGGGGGAGTTTGTTGAATGATTTGTGATTTGATGATGTTTGTTAGAACTTGTTAATTGTGTTTAATACTGTGCTAGATGCGTGGTTAATGTTTGTATAATGATTAAGGATTGTTCGAGATGATAGATTACCTGTAATAGATTAATCAATTGAATAATGATAAAATGTTGTTTTTGTTATTCATCAGTTAGTCTACTAATTCTACTTTTCTAGTCGACTATTTTCATTAAATGTACCAGGTATACACGTTTAATGAAAATAACACACTGGTCTGAATCTTCAGTCGACTATTCTGTTCTTGGCACCAACCTTATGCAGTAATTTTCTAGAACACGGACTCAGTTCTTTCAAAAGGCAAAGACCCATTGCGTTTCATCAAGCCTATAAATATAACATTCGAGGACGCTTCCAAGGACCAAAGAATTCTAGAGAAAACTCTCAGGAACCACAACATTTAGGAGCAAGAAGATTTCAGCAAAGAGTTTTCGATTTTACTGTTCTGTCAAGAATTTCGTTCTGTCACTGTAATTTTGTATTCTTTGATCTCGGGTTAGAGATACGTAAGTGGGTTTTAGAACCCTGTGACTGTGATTGGGGTGATCACAGAGACTCAGGTTGAGTCAGTGGGTGGTAGTCTATTCTATAGTGTTTAGGATAGATTCTTTTGTTTTCTTGTAGAGTTCAAGAATGGCTTTTGTGTAAAGAATACAATTTTTGATAGTGTTTAGGATCTGCGTGTTGCGGATCACAGACTAAATGTAGTTCTTGCATAAAGAACGAACCAGTATAAATCTTGGTGTCATATTCTCTCTTCCCTCATTATCTGATATACTGTGCAGTAAGAACTAACATACTATTTTGCAAATATCAGTCGGCTATTTTTTTGTGAATTGAACCAGTAATTTTTCTGTTAAGAAAAAGATTTCATAAAAGTCTAATATCAATTCAACCCCCCCTTCTTGATATTATTCCGCTGCTAACATGTTTTCTTGTGTGTGATAATCGATTATGTAAATAACATAATCGATTATGGTGCCTTTAATATGTTTTTTTTATTATAATTTTTTTTGCGTCCATAATCGATTAAAAAATAATCTTAATCGATTATTCTTTTTCGTAGCCCATGATAATCAATTATGTCACTAACATAATCGATTATGTCATTTTCAAAGGAAAAATCCCTCTATCTAGGCTCACCTAATCGATTATACAATATTCTTAATCGATTTTTTTTTGCAGCCCGTGATAATCGATTATGTCACTAACATAATCGATTATGTCGTTTTAAAAAAAAAAAAAACCTCTTCCTGGGCTCACATAATCGATTATGTAAAGAACATAATTGATTATGCGACGGCGTTTTCTGCAAACCATACGCACTGTTTATCTCCAAAATTTTGATCTACAAAGGTGTAAATCTTGACGGAGAGCGTAATATGTTAATGGACAGTAGTAACACAATATCTAAGAATGTTCTTCACAAGATGGGTCTACAAAAATAGGATGACCAGTGGGTCTCTCGGGAAGATTCAAACCAAATTGCTTCTGTTGCTATTGAACAAGACCCACCTCCAAATCCTCCTCCTCAATCTGCTGCTCAGGAAGATTACTTGCACATGCTGCAAAGTATCCAATAATGGCAACTGGACTATAGTGCCATACAGGATCAAAGGTTTGCCACTTATCAATAAAATTATGATAATATGAACACCTTTGTCCGGACCAGTTTTGAGGAGCTAAACTCATCCATTAGAAGGAGCTTTGAAGAAGTTGTTGGAAGATTATCTTCCATTGAAAGGGCTTTGAGAGATGCCAACTCTAGGGCTGATGAAGACGACTGAAGATCCTTCCTCTTTTCGCTCTTTGTGTTTTCTTTTTTATCTGAATTGATATGTGTTTGTCTTTATGTATGTTTTTATGATGATTTCTCAATAAAAAGGGGGAGTATGATTATGATTAAGTGTATGATTATGTTTCTGGGAAAAATTAATTGATTAAGGGGGAGTAATGGAATTAAGAGTACCTTAAATAGAGGGAGTGTAAAATATAATCTTATTTATTGATCTTGTGTTTTTCACTAACTCATTTGTACTAATCTTGAGCTGACTACAAAGTCAAGCAATTTCTTCCATTATATCATAATAGGTGTTTTCTTGATCATCATCAAAAAGGGGGAGAATGTTACCAAAGAGGCTCAAGTCATCACTCTTTGAAGATAAGATATTAAGTTTTGATGAATTCTCAAGTAAGCTAAATCAAGACCATCAAATGAAGATTTGAAGAAATGGAGCTCAAGTTGAAGAAGTTAGTGTCAAATCATTCTGGAATAAGAGAAATCAAAAGCTAAAAACATAGATCAAGCACTCCTTCACTCGTGATCTTTTAAAAATAGATAAAACTGTTTTTCTTGCTTACATAATCGATTATGTCCAGACCATAATCGATTATGTTATCCATAATCGATTATGTCGTGCTTTTTAATAATCTCATTTTTTTTACACTCAAATAATCGATTATGGATATAACGTAATCGATTCGATTATGTCATTATGGATATAACGTAATCGATTCGATTATGTCATGCTATTTAAAGTTTTTTTAAAACACTCACATAATCGATTATGGACATAACGTAATCGATTATGTGTAACAGATTTTCAAAAATAATTTTTTTTAAAATATAAACAGATTTTTAAAATTTGTGAACGTTTTCAAATATTTTCTCAGATATTCTCCTTCAGTTTTTCAGAAGATTAAAATTGATTTTCAAATTTATTTATTTTCTTTTTTGAATTATTTTTAAATTTAATTAAAAATAATTCCTTTATAATTAGCCTAAAGGAGGAGAAAAAGAAAAATTGAACTAAGCTGACCTTGAGCATGAAAATTTGAGTTTTCCAATCTTTGTTCTACAATATTTTTCTAGGTCACTTGTGAAAGGAGCTGACGATCTGTGTCATCTTTTTGAATTCTCTATTTCCAGGTGATATTGTTCCTGTGTTATTCGTCTAATTGTAAACACCATAGTTGGTGTAGTTTTTCATCCCTTGTGATTTTTCAAGGGAGGTGTTTTCATCTCTTGTGGGATTCAAGAGAGGTGTTCAGTCTTTAGATTTTTCCTTTTGCATGTTTCAATTGTAATATTGGTTGTAATTGAATTTTCTAAAGATAGTGATTGGGGAGTCATTCTCAAATTGAGGTCACTGGAAACTGGATGTAGGGTTGGCTATACCTGAACCAGTATAAATCTTTGTGTACTTCTCTTCCCTTATTCTTTTACTTTATTTAGTGCTTTCGCTTCGGTAAAGATAAACAAGAAAAATCTAAAAAGTAATTTTTTTTGTCACATCTTAAAAAGCATTAATTCACTCCCTCTTGATGCCATTTGTCCAACAACTGATAATAAAACACATTATATATATAATTTGTATTTGTATTCAATACAAAAAGGGAATGTATACTAGTACAAATTTCTTTTATAAGAAATAAAAACATATATAAATATATCCGTATAACTACTACTTCATCTTCCAATATAATCCTGGGATTCCGAAGCATCCCACTCACCTATTAAGATATCTGCTCCCGTGTAGCAAAACACGATCATCGCAGGCCAAACAATCGGCAATTGTAGGGTAAGCAAATCATTCAAAAATATAACAACACAAAATAATAACATCATGTAGTATTCATCATCATATCATTCTCATGCACATTCATCATAGAACATACTTAAATGCTTTGAAATTTAATGCATCTTTAATAATTGAAAAGTAACAACACAAATCATATTATCATGTAATACACACACTCACAACATTCTCATTAATACACATAAGTAGATTATGGGCACCAACCCCAGGCTCTACTCGGCCGCACACAAACATATCGGTAGATTATGGGCACCAACCCCAGGCTCTACTCGGCCCCACACAAACATATCGGTAGATTATGGGCACCAGCCCTAGGCTCTACTCGGCCCCACACACAAACATATCGGTAGATTATGGGCACCAAGCCCAGGATCTACTCGACCCCACACACAAACATATCGGTAGATTATGGGCACCAACCCCAGCTTCTACTCGGCCCCACACACAAACATATCGGTAGATTATGGGCACCAACCCCAGGCTCTACTCGGCCCCACACACAAACATATCAGTAGATTATGGGCACCAACCCCAGGCTCTACTCGGCCCAACACACAAACATATCGGTAGATTATGGGCACCAACCCCAGGCTCTACTCGGCCCCACACACAAACATATCGGTAGATTATGGGCACCAACCCCAGGCTCTACTCGGCCCCACACAAACATATTGGTAGATTATGGGCACCAACCCCAGGCTCTACTCGGCCCCACACACAAATATATCGGTAGATTATGGGCACCAACCCTAGGCTCTACTCGGCCCCACACACAAACATATAGGTAGATTATGGGCACCAACCCCAGGCTCCACTCGGCCCCACACAAACATATCTGTAGATTATGGGCACCAACCCCAAGCTCTACTCGGCCTCACACAAAAACATCATAAACAATACAAAAAAACAAGGTTTTTCACACATTACACTCAATACAACAATAATATATAAAACATACTAATTATATATATATATATAACATTAATTTTCTTAATATCAATTTATATATTTTTGGACATTAACTTCCCTAACCTGGATTTTTGTTTATTCCTTGCTCGGATGGAAAATTGCAATCCTAATCCTTAACTCATCTTTTATCTCAAAATCCTGGATAGCATCTCGCCAAAAAGAGAATTGATTGAGAAAAATCTTCAAAAACCATAAACTTTCCAAAAGAAAATTCTCAAGAATAAACGAACTTAGACTTACCCATTCACAAAACTAATCGGGTAGAACTCTTTCTTACACTGTTAGCCTCCTATTACTTCTTCTGGATCTAGAAACCATTAGGATTTCAGTATCTAAACCTTAAGGAGAGTGTAGAGAGGGAATAGAGAGAATAGAAGGAATAGAGGTAGAGAGAATAGAAATAATAGAGGTAGAGAGAATAGAAAGAATAGAGGCAGAGAGAATAGAGGTATGTGAAAACAAACTATCCAACTAGCCCCTTTTTATTTTATATTGTATTATCTTTATAATCTGATATCTTTATAACTAAATATCTTTATAATCTAATATTTTTATAACTGAACATCTTTATAATATAATATCCTTATGATATAATATTTTTATAACTAAATATCTTTATAATATAATATTTATATAACTGAACATCTTTATAATATAATATCTTTATGATATAATATTTTTATAACTAAATTTTTTTATAATATAATATATTTATAACTGAATATCTTTACAATTGAATATTTTTATCAATCTAATATCCTTATAACAAAATATCTTTATAATATAATATGTTTATATTCTGATATCTTTATAATTTAAAATATTGGGGTGTTACAATCCGTACTTTTGTTTTACAAAAAAAATCAATTTTTCATAATTTGGAAATTTATATTTTATTCTCGATCCGTACTTTTGTTTACACAAAAAAACTCAGTTCTTTGTAACTTCGGAATTCAATTTTTTTTTCTGATCCGTACTTTTGTTTTACACGAAAAACTCAATTTTTCGGTCCATGCTTTTGTTTTACTAAAACAAATTCAATTTTTCATAATTCAGTAATTTATATTGTATTTTCGATCCGTACTTTTTTTACAATAAAAAAACTCAATTTTTCATAATTTGGAAATTTAAATTTTGTTTTTGATCTGTAGTTTTGTTTTACACTAAAAAACTCAATTTTTCGTAATTTCGAAATTTATATTTTATTCTCGATTTGTACTTTGGTTTTAGAAAAAAAATCAATTTTTTATAATTTTGAAATTTATATTTTATTTTCGATCCGTACTTTTGTTTTACAAAATAGAATCAAATTTTCATAATTTGGAAATTTATGTTTTATTCTCGATCCGTATTTTTGTTTTACAAAAAAAAAACCTCAATTTTTCGTAATTTGGAAATTCAAATTTTATTGTCAACCCGTACTTTTTTGTTTTACACAAAAGAAATCAAGTTTTCATAATTTGAAAATTTATGTTTTATTTTCAATTCGTACTTTTTTTTACAAAAGAGAATTGTAACGACCCAAGAAATCGCTACTTTTATCATACTTAGTATGCAAATGTAACTTGTATCAACTGATAATAAAACACATTACATTTAAAATTTGTATTTGTATTCAATACAAAAGGGAATCTCTACTAGTACAAAATTCTATTATAAGAAATAAAAACATATATAAATATATGCATATAACTACTACTTCATCTTTCACTATAATCTTGGGACTCCGAAGCATCTCGCTCACCTATTAAGATATCTGCTCCCGTGTAGCAAAACACGATCATGACAGGCCAAACAATCGACAATTGTAGGGTAAGCTAATCATTCAAAAATATAGCAACACAAAATAATAACATCATGTAGTATTCATCATCATATCATTCTCATGCACATTCATCATAGAACATACTTAAATGCTTTGAAATTTAATGCATCTTTAATAATTGAAAAGTAACAACACAAATCATATTATCATGGAATACACATACTCACAACATTCTCATTAACACACATAAGTAGATTATGGGCACCAACCCCAGGCTTTAGTCGACCCCACACAAATATATCGGTAGATTATGGGCACCAACCCCAGGCTCTACTCGACCCCACACAAACATATCGGTAGATTATGGGCACCAACCCCAGGCTCTACTCGGCCCCACACAAACATATCCGTAGATTATGGGCACCAACCCCAGGTTCCACTCGGCCCCACACACAAACATATCCGTAGATTATGGGCACCAACCCCAGGCTCTACTCGGCCCCACACACAAACATATCGGAAGATTATGGGTACCAACCCCAGGCTCTACTCGGCCCCACACACAAACATATCGGTAGATTATGGGCACCAACCCCAGGCTCTACTCGGCCCCACACACAAACATATCGGTAGATTATGGCCACCAACCCCAGGCTCTACTCGGCCCCACACAAACATATCGGTAGATTATGACCACCAACCCCAGGCTCTACTCGGCCCCACACACAAACATATCGGTAGATTATGGGCACCAACCCCAAGCTCTACTCGGCCCCACACACAAACATATCGGTAGATTACGGGCACCAACCCAGGCTGTACTCGGCCCCACACAAAAATATCGGTAGATTATGGGCACCAACCCCAGGCTCTACTCGGCCCCACACAAACATATCGGTAGATTATGGGCACCAACCCCAGGCTCTACTCGGCCCAACACACAAATATATCGGTAGATTATGGGCACCAACCCCAGGCTCTACTCGGCCCCACACACAAACATATCGGTAGATTATGGGCACCAACCCCAGTCCCTACTCGGCCCCACACACAAACATATCGGTAGATTATGGGCACCAATACCAGGCTCTACTCGGCCCCACACACAAACATATCGGTAGATTATGGGCACCAACCCCAGGCTCTACTCGGCCCCACACAAACATATCGGTAGATTATGGGCACCAACCCCAGGCTCTACTCTGCCCCACACACAAACATATCGATAGATTATGGGCACCAACCCCAGGCTCTACTCTACCCACACTCAAACATATCGGTAGATTATGGGCACCAACCCCGGCTCTACTCTACCCCACACACAAACATATTGGTAGATTATGGGCACCAACCCCATGCTCTACTCTGCCCTACACACAAACATATCGGTAGATTATGGGCACCAACCCCAGGCTCTACTCGGCCCCATACACAAACATATCGGTAGATTATGGGCACCAAGCCCAGGCTCTACTCGGCCCCACACACAAACATATCGGTAGATTATGGGCACCAAGCCCAGGCTCTACTCGGCCCCACACACAAACATATCGGTAGATTATGGCCACCAACCCCAGTGCTCTACTCGTCCCCACACAAACATATCGGTAGATTATGACCACCAACCCCAGTGCTCTACTCTACCCCACACACAAACATATCGGTAGATTATGGGCACCAACCCCAAGCTCTACTCGACTCCACACACAAACATATCGGTAGATTACGGGCACCAACCCAGGCTGTACTCGGCCCCACACAAAAATATCGGTAGATTATGGGCACCAACCTCAGGCTCTACTCGGCCCCACACAAACATATCGGTAGATTATGGGCACCAACCCCAGGCTCTACTCGGCCCAACACACAAATATATCGGTAGATTATGGGCACCAACCCCAGGCTCTACTCGGCCCCACACACAAACATATCGGTAGATTATGGGCACCAACCCCAGTCCCTACTCGGCCCCACACACAAACATATCGGTAGATTATGGGCACCAATACCAGGCTCTACTCGGCCCCACACACAAACATATCGGTAGATTATGGGCACCAACCCCAGTGCTCTACTCTGCCCACACACAAACATATCGGTAGATTATGGGCACCAACCCTAGTGCTCTACTCTACCCCACACACAAACATATCGATAGATTATGGGCACCAACCCCAGGCTCTACTCTGCCCCACACTCAAACATATCGGTAGATTATGGGCACCAACCCCAGGTCTACTCTACCCCACACACAAACATATTGGTAGATTATGGGCACCAACCCCAGGCTCTACTCTACTCTACACACAAACATATCGGTAGATTATGGGCACCAACCCCAGTGCTCTACTCGACCCCATACACAAACATATCAGTAGATTATGGGCACCAACCCCAGGCTCTACTCGACCCCACACACAAACATATCGGTAGATTATGGGCACCAAGCCCAGCCTCTACTCGGCCCCACACACAAACATATCGGTAGATTATGGGCACCAACACCAGGCAATACTCGGCCCCACACACAAACATATCGGTAGATTATGGGCACCAACCCCAGGCTCTACTCGGCCCCACACATAAACATATCGGTAGATTATGGGAACCAATCCCAGGCTCTACTCGACCCTACACATAAACATATCGGTAGATTATGGGAACCAATCCCAGGCTCTACTCGACCCTACACACAAACATATCGGTAGATTATGGGCACCAACCCAGGCTCTACTCGACCCCACACAAACATATCGGTAGATTATGGGCACCAACCCCAGGCTCTACTCGGCCCCACACAAACATATCGGTAGATTATGGGCACCAATCCCAGGCTCTACTCGGCCCCACACACAAACATATCGGTAGATTATGGGCACCAACCCCAGGCTCTACTCGGCCCCACACATAAACATATCGGTAGATTATGGGAACCAATCCCAGGCTCTACTCGACCCTACACATAAACATATCGGTAGATTATGGGAACCAATCCCAGGCTCTACTCGACCCTACACACAAACATATGGGTAGATTATGGGCACCAACCCAGGCTCTACTCGGCCCGACACAACCATATCGGTAGATTATGGGCACCAACCCCAGGCTCTACTCGACCCCACACAAACATATCTCCGAGATTACGGGCACCAACCCCAGGCTCTACTCTGCCCCACACAAACATATCGGTAGATTATGGGCACCAACCCCAGGCTCTACTCGGCCCCACACACAAACATATCGATAGATTATGGGCACCAACCCCAGGCTCTACTCGGCCCCACACACAAACATATTCCGTAGATTATGGGCACCAACCCCGTGCTCTACTCTGCCCCACACACAAACATATCGGTAGATTATGGGCACCAACCCCAGTGCTCTACTCTGCCCCACACACAAACATATCGGTAGATTATGGGCACCAACCCCGTGCTCTACTCGACCCACACACAAACATATTCCGAGATTATGGGCACCAACCCAGTGCTCTACTCTACCCCACACAAACATATCTCCAGATTATGGGCACCAACCCTGTGCTCTACTCGACCCCACACAAACATATTTCCGAGATTATGGGCACCAACCCCAGTGCTCTACTCTGCCCAACACACAAACATATTCGGTAGATCATGGGCACCAACCCCAGTGCTCTACTCTACTCCACACACAAACATATCTGCAGATTATGGGCACCAACCCCAGTCTCTACTCTGCCCCACACACAAACATATCTGCAGATTATGGGCACCAATACCAGTGCTCTACTCGGCCCCACACACAAACATATCGGTAGATTATGGGCACCAACCCCGTGCTCTACTCGACCCCACACAAACATATCTGCAGATTACGGGCACCAACCCCAGTGCTCTACTCTACCCCACACACAAACATATCGGTAGATTATGGGCACCAACCCCAAGCTCTACTCGACCCCACACACAAACATATCGGTAGATTACGGGCACCAACCCAGCTCGTACTCTGCCCCACACAAAAATATCTCAGAGATTATGGGCACCAACCCCAGTGCTCTACTCTACCCCACACAAACATATCGGTAGATTATGGGCACCAACCCCAGTGCTCTACTCGACCCAACACACAAATATATCGGTAGATTATGGGCACCAACCCCAGTGCTCTACTCTACCCCACACACAAACATATCTGCAGATTATGGGCACCAACCCCGAGCTCCTACTCTACCCCACACACAAACATACTCGGTAGATTATGGGCACCAATACCAGTGCTCTACTCGGCCCCACACACAAACATATCGGTAGATTATGGGCACCAACCCCAGGCTCTACTCTACCCCACACAAACATATTCCGTAGATTATGGGCACCAACCCCGTGCTCTACTCTACCCCACACACAAACATATCGATAGATTATGGGCACCAACCCCAGGCTCTACTCGGCCCCACACTCAAACATATCGGTAGATTATGGGCACCAACCCCTGGCTCTACTCGGCCCCACACACAAACATATTGGTAGATTATGGGCACCAACCCCAGGCTCTACTCGACCCTACACACAAACATATCGGTAGATTATGGGCACCAACCCCAGGCTCTACTCGGCCCCATACACAAACATATCGGTAGATTATGGGCACCAAGCCCAGGCTCTACTCGGCCCCACACACAAACATATCGGTAGATTATGGGCACCAAGCCCAGGCTCTACTCGGCCCCACACACAAACATATCGGTAGATTATGGCCACCAACCCCAGGCTCTACTCGGCCCCACACAAACATATCGGTAGATTATGACCACCAACCCCAGGCTCTACTCGGCCCCACACACAAACATATCGGTAGATTATGGGCACCAACCCCAAGCTCTACTCGGCCCCACACACAAACATATCGGTAGATTACGGGCACCAACCCAGGCTGTACTCGGCCCCACACAAAAATATCGGTAGATTATGGGCACCAACCTCAGGCTCTACTCGGCCCCACACAAACATATCGGTAGATTATGGGCACCAACCCCAGGCTCTACTCGGCCCAACACACAAATATATCGGTAGATTATGGGCACCAACCCCAGGCTCTACTCGGCCCCACACACAAACATATCGGTAGATTATGGGCACCAACCCCAGTCCCTACTCGGCCCCACACACAAACATATCGGTAGATTATGGGCACCAATACCAGGCTCTACTCGGCCCCACACACAAACATATCGGTAGATTATGGGCACCAACCCCAGGCTCTACTCGGCCCCACACAAACATATCGGTAGATTATGGGCACCAACCCCAGGCTCTACTCGGCCCCACACACAAACATATCGATAGATTATGGGCACCAACCCCAGGCTCTACTCGGCCCCACACTCAAACATATCGGTAGATTATGGGCACCAACCCCTGGGTCTACTCGGCCCCACACACAAACATATTGGTAGATTATGGGCACCAACCCCAGGCTCTACTCGGCCCTACACACAAACATATCGGTAGATTATGGGCACCAACCCCAGGCTCTACTCGGCCCCATACACAAACATATCGGTAGATTATGGGCACCAAGCCCAGGCTCTACTCGGCCCCACACACAAACATATCGGTAGATTATGGGCACCAAGCCCAGCCTCTACTCGGCCCCACACACAAACATATCGGTAGATTATGGGCACCAACACCAGGCAATACTCGGCCCCACACACAAACATATCGGTAGATTATGGGCACCAACCCCAGGCTCTACTCGGCCCCACACATAAACATATCGGTAGATTATGGGAACCAATCCCAGGCTCTACTCGACCCTACACATAAACATATCGGTAGATTATGGGAACCAATCCCAGGCTCTACTCGACCCTACACACAAACATATCGGTAGATTATGGGCACCAACCCGAGCTCTACTCGACCCCACACAAACATATTCCGTAGATTATGGGCACCAACCCCGTGCTCTACTCTGCCCCACACAAACATATTTCGGTAGATTATGGGCACCAATCCCGTGCTCTACTCGACCCCACACACAAACATATCGGTAGATTATGGGCACCAACCCCAGGCTCTACTCGGCCCCACACATAAACATATCGGTAGATTATGGGAACCAATCCCAGGCTCTACTCGACCCTACACATAAACATATCGGTAGATTATGGGAACCAATCCCAGGCTCTACTCGACCCTACACACAAACATATGGGTAGATTATGGGCACCACCCCAGGCTCTACTCGGCCCGACACAACCATATCGGTAGATTATGGGCACCAACCCCAGGCTCTACTCGGCCCCACACAAACATATCGGTAGATTATGGGCACCAACCCCAGGCTCTACTCGGCCCCACACAAACATATCGGTAGATTATGGGCACCAATCCCAGGCTCTACTCGGCCCCACACACAAACATATCGATAGATTATGGGCACCAACCCCAGTGCTCTACTCGGCCCCACACACAAACATATCGGTAGATTATGGGCACCAACCCCGGCTCTACTCGGCCCCACACACAAACATATCTGGTAGATTATGGGCACCAACCCCAGGCTCTACTCTGCCCCACACACAAACATATTCGGTAGATTATGGGCACCAACCCCAGTGCTCTACTCGACCCTACACACAAACATATCTGCAGATTATGGGCACCAACCCAGTGCTCTACTCTACCCCACACAAACATATTTCAGTAGATTATGGGCACCAACCCCAGGCTCTACTCTACCCCACACAAACATATCGGTAGATTATGGGCACCAATCCCAGTGCTCTACTCGGCCCCACACACAAACATATCGGTAGATTATGGGCACCAACCCCAGGCTCTACTCGGCCCCACACACAAACATATCGGTAGATTATGGGCACCAACCCCAGGCTCTACTCGGCCCCACACATAAACATATCGGTAGATTATGGGAACCAATCCCAGGCTCTACTCGACCCTACACATAAACATATCGGTAGATTATGGGAACCAATCCCAGGCTCTACTCGACCCTACACACAAACATATGGGTAGATTATGGGCACCAACCCAGGCTCTACTCGGCCCGACACAACCATATCGGTAGATTATGGGCACCAACCCCAGGCTCTACTCGGCCCCACACAAACATATCGGTAGATTATGGGCACCAACCCCAGGCTCTACTCGGCCCCACACAAACATATCGGTAGATTATGGGCACCAACCCCAGGCTCTACTCGGCCCCACACACAAACATATCGATAGATTATGGGCACCAACCCCAGGCTCTACTCGGCCCCACACACAAACATATCGGTAGATTATGGGCACCAACCCCTGGCTCTACTCGGCCCCACACACAAACATATCGGTAGATTATGGGCACCAACCCCAGGCTCTACTCGGCCCCACACACAAACATATCGGTAGATTATGGGCACCAACCCCAGGCTCTACTCGGCCCCACACACAAACATATCGGTAGATTATGGGCACCAACCCCAGGCTCTACTCGGCCCCATACACAAACATATCGGTAGATTATGGGCACCAAGCCCAGGCTCTACTCGGCCCCACACACAAACATATCGGTAGATTATGGGCACCAACCCCGGGCTCTACTCGGCCCCACACACAAACGTATCGGTAGATTATGGGCACCAACCCCAGGCTCTACTCGGCCCCACACATAAACATATCGGTAGATTATGGGAACCAATCCCAGGCTCTACTCGACCCTACACACAAACATATCGGTAGATTATGGGCACCAAGCCCAGGCTCTACTCGGCCCCACACACAAACATATCGGTAGATTATGGGCACCAACCCCAGGCTCTACTCGGCCCCACACACAAACATATCGGTAGATTATGGGCACCAACCCCAGGCTCTACTCGGCCCCACACATAAACATATCGGTAGATTATGGGAACCAATCCCAGGCTCTACTCGACTCTACACACAAACATATCGGTAGATTATGGGCACCAACCCAGGCTCTACTCGGCCCCACACAAACATATCGGTAGATTATGGGCACCAACCCCAGGCTCTACTCGGCCCCACACAAACATATCGGTAGATTATGGGCACCAATCCCAGGCTCTACTCAGCCCCACACAAAAATATCATAGGTCATACATAACCGATCAATTTTTCTCAATTTTATTTAGAGATAATAATCTAAATTTATAAACAAGAGTAGGATCGAGACGAAAACCCTCCAGGGAAAGAAACTTTCGTTTTCTACCCCTCAAACAAATATTCCATTTCACTGATTGTCAACAAACATCCAAATATCAACTTAAACATCATAAACAATACAAAAACAAGTTTTTTCACGCATTACACTCAATACAACAATAATATACAAAACATACTAATTATATATATATAACATTAATTTTCTTAATATCAATTTATATACTTTTGAACATTAACTTCCCTAACCTGGATTTTCTTTGTTACTCGATCAGATGAAAACAAACTGCAAATCCCAAACCTTAGCTTCTCTTTTATCTCAAAATTCTGGATAGCATCTTGCCATAAAGAGAATTTATTGAGAAAAATCTACAAAGACCATAAACTTTCGAAAAGAAAATTCTTAAGAATAAACGGACCTAGACTTACCCGTTCTCAAAACTGGGTAGAACTCCTCCTTATACTGTTAGCCTTCTATTGCTTACCCAACTAGTCTTTTGTTTTTATATATTGTATTATCTTTATAATCTAATATTTTTATAACTGAACATCTTTATAATATAATATTTTTATAACTGAATATCTTTATAACTGAATATTTTTATCAATCTAATATCCTTATAACAAAATACTTTATAATATAATATGTTTATATTCTGATATCTTTATAATTTAAAATATTGGGGTGTTACAATCTTCCCACCATTAAAAATTTTCGTCCTCGAAAATTGACTTACCAACAAACATAAATGGATATGATTCTCTCATTTGGTTCTCCAGTTCCTAAGTAATTTACCCATCTGGTCATTCTACACCACCTAACCCATGTCATTCATTTTGTCTCAGAGTTGCTTCATCTGAAAATTAATCACTTTTACGGCTTGATTTCTGTAGATAGGTCTTCTCTAATTTGTACATCGTCTTACTCCAAACTATGGACTGGATCATGCACTTATTTCCTTAATGTTATGTAGATTTTCCAAATGAGGGGACAAAGCCAACTCATAAGCCACTCGCACCAATCTTCCGAGAGAATTTGATATGGCTCAATGAATTTCATAGTCAATTTCCTAGATTTTATAGTTTGACCAACTCTTATAGTAAACTTTACTCTCAGGAAAACATATTCTCCCATATTAAACTCCAAAAGCATTTGTCTTCGATTTTTTTATATGATTTCTTCCTACTCATAGCAGTCACCATTTTCTCCCGAATCTCTTAATTCTTCTTTGTAGTCAGTTGTAACAACTCGAGTCTTACTAACACTTGTTCACCATTATGGTACCAGGATAGAGGTGTCTTGTATTTCTATCCATATAATGCTTTATATGGTTCTATCCCAATGTTGGCATGATAGTTGTTGTTATAAGTGAACTCCACTAAAGGAAGGATTTCATCTCAGCTCCCTAGATGATCCATTTCACAAAATCTCAACAAATTTTCTAGTGATTATAATTTTCTCTCGAATTGTCTGTCTATCTAAGGATGGTAGGCTGAGCTCAATCTTAACTTGGTACTTAGCACTTCTTGTAGTGTCTACTAAAATCTAAAGATGAACCTAGGGTCTCTATCCGAAATGATACTAGACAACACTCCATGCAATCATGCTATCTCTTTAATGTACAACGAGGCCAACATAGCCATGGAAAATCCTTAAGTTAACTAGCTAAAAGTGAGCACTCTTCATCAATTTATCTACAATCACCCAAATCGAATTATGCCCTATGATTGCTGTTGGAATAAATGGCTGAATTTAAGAGGGGGGTGAATTAAACTCAGAAAGATTTTCGAAATTCAAAGGCCAAATGTGAAAAACCAGTTTTGGAATGAAGATTAAAACCAGTTTTAATAGGTTCTTGAAACGCTGTTAATCAATTGATCATATATCCAATTCAATTACAATTCAAAAATTCAATTGCTGAATGTAAAAGATTAAGGGAAGAAGAACAACACAACAGATTTATACTGGTTCACCTTTCAACAAAGGCTACATCCAGTTTCCTAAACACACAAATCCAATCAATTCACTAAAAATCAGTTTTTACATGAACACTACATGAAAAACAAAAACCAGAAAGCTGCACCTGATCTTGAACCCTACAAGACCTCTAAACACCTGTAAAACCCTATTACAAGAACCCTTAATCACCCTGATTAAGAGACGCACACGTAGCTAACACACACACAAAGAATTGGATTGAATTCACCTGGAAATTCAGTGCAGTACAGAAAACAGAGCAAGAGCAGTGAATGAAAAATAGAGCACGCTATTCTTGATTCAATTCGCTATCAATTGGATCTTGGACTTCTTGGATAGATTCGCAAATTGATTTAGAGTGTTATAGAAACGTTCTTACTCAGTGGGTTCTTCTAAAAATGATTCGTCACTGAGTTCTTTGAATTTCAAGTTATTTATAGAAAACTGTTTCAGTCTTTTAAAACTGATTCTGATGAAAACAGTCGGTTGAAAACCCATTTAAACCGGTTGTTTTCATTAAAAGAAATTTTCTAGTGAGCACCCTTTTTATGAAACTTGAAATTAGTCAGCTGAAAACCCGTTGTAATTAGCTATTCCAGAAAACTGGAATTTCTAAACAAAGGCTCCAGAATTTCAACAGGTTAAATTTTGAAAAACTGTCAGCTAAAATTTGCCAAATACAAAGCTGGAAAACGAAGAACAGTTTAATTGATTGAAATCAGATTTTTAATCAGTTAAAAAATAGTTAATACCTTTGAAAACATTTTAAAACCTTTTAAAACATTTCAAATCATTTTAAAATCCAAGATTAAGTCCAAGATTAATTGAAATGCATCTTACCACACAACCTAAGACTCTCTAAACCTAAGACATAATCTTCATTCTTAAAGCACCATCATCTTCATCATCAAAGTTGGTTGGAGACATCAAATCCACTTGAAACCAAGTCTTCAAGTCCAACAAACTCCCCCTATTTGATGATGACAACCACTTGATGCATTCATTGTCTTTGAAGAATGTAAGAGTCCTGCACAAAACACAAAAACACAGCAGAATAGTATGAAATACAACAGCAGTTCAGAAAATAATGCAAAACCATTTTACATAGCAGCTGAGCATAGCAGAGCGCGCAGAAGTCTCCCCCTTTCACCTGTGCTTCATGATGTGTGTGCCTTCAATGCATTCAACAAATTTCTCCCCCTTTGTAATCATCAAATAGCACAAGAAATATACCATAGCATATGCAGCGAATTTAAAATTGTTCAAGATACATGGGAATTTGACCCAATTAAAAACAGCAGCAACAATTAACTAACAACACATTAACCAAACAGAAATAAACGGCAAACAACAACGGCTTGTAGGTTGAGCTCCAACAGCAGCAGCAGGGAAGGCAAGACGCAGTACCAGTATCACAGGACCAACAGCAGCAGACATCAGTGACAACATAGAAGATACAACAACAAAGATCAGTTATTATCTTCTCCACCATCATCAGCAGGAGCAGCATAATATCCCATATTTATTTGTGCAAGTTGGGCATGTAAATCTTCTATGCTTTGATCAATACGCTCAAACCTATTCATGCAGTAAGTGTGATGATATTCTTGATGAGATTGAATCGAATCAAACCTTTGTAACACTGTTTGCTCAAACAATGAGAGTGGAGTTCCACGGTCAACTGGAGGAACATAAGGGACAATATCTCCCATCATTGAGTAGCATTCTGCACCAGGTTTTGCATTTCCAGTTTCATCAGTAGCAGCTCCAGTAGCAGTTCCAGCAGAAGTTCCAGCAGAAGTTCCAGCAGCACTTGTCTCTGCATTGCCAGCTTCTTGTCCAGCAGTCCATGCTCCATTGCTTTTGGTGAAGCCAAACTTGAAGAGAAAGCTATTGTCCAGCTAATGAGATCTCCCTATGTTGATTTTCTGTTCACCTCTAATGTCCACACCAAAATACTCAAGGAATTTTGAAATTATCACAGCATATGGAAGACGATAATCAGGCAGCCTTTTGGACTTCATCATGTGATCCTTGATGATATGTATCTAGTTAATTCTTACAGATTTCATCAAACAAAAAATTAGAAGAAGATCACCTTCATTCAATGTAGCATGATTGCTTCCTCTTGGAGTGATCATCCATGTGATGATAAATGTAAGCACCCTAGCTATCAAGGTTAATCCACCAACATGAAATCCACGAACATACCCATCAGGATTCCGCAAACATTCTTTGTACGTTTGGACCTTGTTGAAGTCTTCCAAGGAGCCACACAAACCCCTGCTAACCACAATGCCATCAGTTTTGAAGCCGCCCACTCTTCTCCAAACAGAGTTGTTTATGATCATTTCCTTTCCTTTCACTTTGGAAGTTAGAACAGACCCATCATGCTTGAGATTTGTATAAAATACTTTCATCAAGTCTGGGTATGTGAACCCATTTAGCTCCACAAATTTCTGCAGGTCTTGATGCTGTATCATTGCTATAATGTTAGCCAATCCTTCATCTTCCAGCCACTGAAAACTGAGGACTTTCGGTGGGTTTACAGTCTTCCTACTGATGTGGGATTGAAACTTCTCAATCCTCTCTTCATCACCATCGAACCATGCTTCAATAGACCCATGTCTATAAGAATGAGTTGCTGGAATTTCAGGTTCCTTATCTTTAGATTTCCCAGCAGTTTTGGATTTCTTCCTTGGGTTGCTTGAAGAAGCCATTGCAGAAAAGAGAAAGTGCAGAGAAACATAGTATAGGGAATGTATTATGCAGGTTTTGCACGGGCAGAGTGAATACTAATGCAACAATGCATCACAAACCAGCAGACAAATCACATGTACTTATCAATTCAGATTTTCAGATTTTAACAAACAAATGCAATATTCGGTCAAACAAGCAATCAAATGAATTTAGTTAGAATATATGGGGCAGAGATATGCAGCAGGTACAGACTTGACCAAAGCATTCAGTTGGTTGAATGAAATTCGAATTTGGAGAGAGAAACCAGCTAAAACCAAAGCAAAAGCACTAAAAGACAAAACAACAGTCAAGATTCTTTTAACCAGCTTTATTCATCATGTAACAGATGCACAATTCTCAATTAATCAACTTAAATGCACCAATTGAATGTGAATCAATGCAGTTTAACAACAAATTCGTTCTGGTTTTAAGTTTTACATTGTTCCAGATAATTTCAGTCAGTTGATTTGAGAGAAATAGCTGATTAAAACAAATATCCTGATACAGATTTAATGCATTTAACTGACTAATTCGTCAGTTTAACTGGCTAAAACAGAAACAGATATCACTGCACTTCCACTGCAACCCCAAATTAGGCAAAAGAACTGATTAAAAGCCCGAAACAACTAACTAAAATTCTGAATATCATTGCAGATTTTACTAATATCATATAATATGCAAATCTAACTGCATCTAATCAACAATTATGCAGAATTAAACATTCAAACACACAAAACAGCATGTATAACAACAAGAATGAATCACATACATGAATTACATCACATTCAAAACATCAAGAACACCCAACTCATTTCTTAATTGGAAAAACCTATCTTTTGGGAGTGGTTTGGTAAATATATCAGCAAGTTGGTTATCAGAATCAACAAATTCAATTATGCAATCCCCTTTTTGAACATGGCCCCTAATGAAATGGTGCCTTATTTCTATATGCTTTGTTCTAGAGTGCAAAATAGGATTTTTTGTTAAGTTGATAGCACTTGTATTGTCACACATAATAGGAATGTGATCTAGTTTCAAACCATAATCAAAAAGCTACTGTTTTAACCAAAGAGTTTGAGCACAACAGCTCCCAGCTACAACATACTCAGCTTCAGTAGTAGACAAAGCCACACTAGCTTGCTTTTTGCTATGCCATGATACTAGACTACTTCCTAATAGATGACAAGTTCCACTAGTGCTTTTTCTATCATGTTTACATCCAGCAAAGTCTGCATCCGAATAGCCCACTAGATTAAAAGAAGCACCTTTAGGATACCACTGACCAACATTAATAGTTCCTTTTAGATATTTCAAGATTCTTTTGGCAATTGCAAAATGTGATTCTTTAGGATTAGATTGAAATCTAGCACACATGCTTACACTAAACATTATATCTGGCCTACTAGCAGTTAGGTATAAAAGTGAGCTAATCAAACCTCTATATTTAGTGGAATCAAATGGTTTACCACTTTCATCCACATCAAGATAGCTGCTGGTAGCCATGGGTGTGCTTGATTCTTTGCAGCTGTCCATCTCATATTTCTTTAACAGCTCTTTGCAATATTTTGACTGATTGAGGAATGTTCCATGATCTAATTGCTTGACTTGTAAGCCTAAGAAGAAGTTTAGATCACCCATCATTGACATCTCAAACTCCCCCTGCATAGCTACAACAAATTCTTCACAAAGCTTCTCATTAGTGGATCCAAAGATTATATCATCTACATAAACCTGCACCAGTATTATGCTGTCCAAAGACTTCCTAATGAACAAAGTTTTATCAACTTGGCCCCTTTCAAAGTTTTGAGAGATAAGAAAGTTACTCAACCTTTCATACCATTGTCTTGGAGCTTGCTTGAGTCCATAAAGAGCCTTTTTGAGCTTATATGCATGGTTAGGAAATTTGTGATCAACAAATCCAGATGGTTGTGAAACATAAATTTCTTCATTTATATATCCATTCAAAAATGCACTTTTCACATCCATTTGATGCAGTTTGAATCCAATCATGCATGAGAAAGCAAGTAATAATCTAACAGCTTCTAACCTAGCAACAGGAGCATAAGTTTCTTCATAATCTATTCCTTCTTCTTGGTTATACCCTTTAGCTACAAGCCTAGCTTTATTTCTAGTTATAACTCCTTGATCATTCATTTTATTTTTGAACACCCACTTTGTGCCAATTATATTCATATTAGGTGTGCAAGGGACTAGTTCCCAAACATCATTCCTTTTAAATTGGTTCAGTTCATCTTGCATTGCTAAAATCCAGTTTTCATCTAATAATGCATCATCAACACATTTAGGCTCAACTTGGGAGACAAATGCAGCAGTTAAACATGTATCACGCATAGACCTTCTAGTAGAAACACCTTTCTGAACATCACCTATCACATTTTCAATGGATAGATTGTGAGGCACCCTCCATTCTTTAGGTAGATCATTTTCTGCAGAATTTAATTTTGGTGCCAGGACTTCAGTCAGTTCTTTCTGATTTTCACCAGCTAAAATTCCACCTGCAGCAGCTTTATCAGTTTCTACATGTCCAGTTGATACACCTTCAATTAAGTTCTCTTCACCTGCACCACTCATTGCACCTTCATTTTTCACATTAGTCTCATAAAAAACAACATGAATTGATTCCTCAATAATAGCTAGTCTTTTGTTGTAAATCCTATATGCTTTGATATGTGAAGAATAGCCTAAAAACAATGCATCATCAGCTTTAGCATCAAATTTGCCAAGTTTTTCTTTGCCATTATTTAACACAAAACACTTGCAGCCAAACACTTTAAGATGTGCTATGTTGGGTTTTCTCCCTTTATACAATTCATAAGGGGTTTTCTTTAAAATAGGTCTTATCAAAACCCTATTTATTATGTAACATGCAGTATTTACTGCATCCGCCCAAAAATATTTAGGAATGTTTGATTCATTAAGCATAGTCCTTGCAAGTTCCTCAAGTGACCTATTTTTCCTCTCAACCACACCATTTTGTTGAGGAGTTCTAGGTGCTGAAAAGTTATGCTTAATCCCATATTTTTCACAAAAATGATTGAACTTTTCATTTTCAAATTCTCCACCATGATCACTTCTTAGAGCACTTATGCTGCAGCTGTTTTCATTTTGTAAAACCTTGGCAAGTTTCTTAAAAGCATGAAATGCATCATTTTTATTTTTAAGAAATAAAGTCCAAGTAAACCTAGAATAGTCATCAACAATAACTAAAGCATAATAGTTTCCACCAATACTCATTGTTCTAGATGGACCAAACAAATCTAAATGCAACAGTTCCAAAGGTTTTGTTGTAGACACATAATTTTTTAGATTAAAAGAAACTTTGGTTTGTTTGCCCTTTTGACATGCATGACAGATTTTACCTTTCTCAAATTTCAATTTTGGTATCCCTAAAACAAGTTCTTTTGAAACCAGTTTTTCCAAATGATTCATGTTAATATGTGCAGCTCTCCTATGCCAAAGCCATGAATTATCTTCCTTAGACATGAGACATGTAAAATTAGTTGCACACATATGATCAAGATCAAGCATATAAATGTTCTCAATTCTCTTGCATAACATGCAGATTTTATCAGAATTTTTCTCAATGATCTTGCAATGATTTGATTCAAAAGTGATTCTAAAACCTTTATCACATAGCTGGCTAATACTAAGAAGATTATGCTTCAAACCTTCAACATATAACACGTTTTCAATGAGGATTGAAGAAATGTTACCAACATCACCACTTCCAAGGATTTTCCCTTTATTATTATCTCCATATGTGACAAAACCTCCATTTTTCAAGGTGAGTTTGACAAACTTCCTTTGTCACCACACATGTGCCTTGAACGACCACTCGTCTAGATACCACAATGATTCCTTGGCCTTCAAGAACACCCGCAAAACACAATCAAAGGAGAGAATTTGGTACCCACATCAATTTGGGTCCAACAAAGTTAATTACCTTTCTACCACATTTTGGCTTCCAAATATATTGACCACTAAGAACACCAAATTTTCAGATTTTGCATGATTTTGAAGTATGTCCCTTGTTCATACAATAAAAGCATGTAATAGATGAAGTGCTGGACGGTTTTCTATGTGAAAAGAAGTTTCTATAAGACTTTTGTTTCTTTTGAAAACCATTTGCAAATCCTAATCCAACTATATTCGTTACACAATTTTTAAAGTCTAAAAGTGTATCCAAGTTGGCTCTTCCCATGGTGAATTTAGCTAGAGATTTTTTTAAATACTCAATATGATTTTCTAAAATTCTGCAGTTTGTGCAGATTTTTTCAGCATGTTCACCATTGCAACTTGAAGCTTTATAAATCATTTCCAGATTTTCAAAATCAGTTTTTGAATTTTCTAGCTCTTTCTCTAGCTCTTTCACCTTGTTCTCTAGCCAATTGTTCATTCCTTTCAGTCTATTGTTTGAACAAGCAACCTTATTAGCCTCTTCATGCAATTCTAGAAAATTTTGCAGCAGCTGATCATAAGGAAGACCATTTTGAGTAGTTGAGGAACTTACACTACTTGTTGTATCACAATCAGCCATAAGGCAAAGATTGGCCCTTTCATCATCACTTGAAGAATCACTAGAGGAGATATCATTCTCATCCCATGCTATGTAAGTCTTCTTAGTTTTGAATGATTTTTCATACTTCTTTTCTCCATTCCTCTCTTTGTTTTGTGAGTATGGACATTCAGCCTTAATATGTCCCTGTTTTCCACAACCAAAACAAGTAAAGTTAGAAGAAGCTAAATCAGATTTTTTATTATACCTCTTGTTCTTGTAATCTTTGTTCTTGTATTTCAAGAACTTGTTGAACTTTCTAACTAAGAGGTTCAGATTTTCTGCATCACTTCCTCCATGTCCTTCATCCTCACTATTCTCCTCCTTGTGAACCAAAGTCTTGAAGGCCAGCCCTTTCTTTTTCTTGTCACTATCTTCTTGTTCAGCAAGTCTATTCAACTCAAGCTCATGTTCCCTTAGCTTTCCAAAAAGTGCAGCAACACTCATTGTCGACAAGTCCTTGGATTCAGAAATTGTTGTTACTTTGGGTTGCCAACTTCTATCCAAACATTTCAGCACTTTGATGTTCAGCTCCTCTTTCTCAAACACTTTTCCAAGGCTTATCAGATGGTTTATAATGTGTGTAAACCTCTTTTGCACATCTGAAACAGTTTCTCCTGGAAGCACTCTAAACATCTCATACTCTTGGATTAAAGCATGCTTTCTAGCTCTTTTAACATCAGCTGTTCCTTCATGTGTAACCTCCAACACTTCCCACATTTCTTTAGCATTGGAACACTGTGAAACACGAAAGAATTCATCAAGATTAAGTGCAGATGTAATGATATTCTTTGCTTTACAATCACATTGCACTTTCTTTTGTTCATCAGCATTTAAACTTTCCCAAGGTTTCTCTTCTTTAGGGATATACGGTCCATTGACTATAGCATTCCAAATACCTATATCAATTGATTCAATGAAAATCTTCATTCTAACTTTCCAAAATGGATAGTTTACCCCAGAAAACATTGGTGGCCTGTTTATAGAAGCACCCTCTGCAAAAGGCAATTTTTTTTCAGCCATGTTTGAAAATTTTCAGAAAACTTGAATATTTTTCAAGAACCAGCTCTTGATACCAATTGTTGGAATAAATGGCTGAGTTTAAGAGGGGGGTGAATTAAACTCACAAAGATTTTCGAAATTCAAAGGCCAAATATGAAAAACCAGTTTCGGAATGAAGATTAAAACCAGTTTTAATAGGTTCTTGAAATGTTGTTAATCAATTGATCATATATCCAATTCAATTACAATTCAAAAATTCAATTGCTGAATGTAAAAGATTAAGGGAAGAAGAACAACACAGCAGATTTATACTGGTTCACCTTTCAACAAAGGCTACATCCAGTTTCCTAAACACACAAATCCAATCAATTCACTAAAAATCAGTTTTTACATGAACACTACATGAAAAACGAAAACCAGAAAGCTGCACTTGATCTTGAACCCTACAAGACCTCTAAACACCTGTAAAACCCTATTACAAGAACCCTTAATCACCCTGATTAAGAGACGCACACGCAGCTAACACACACACAAAGAATTGGATTGAATTCACCTGGAAATTCAGTGCAGTACAGAAAACAGAGCAAGAGCAGTGAATGAAAAACAGAGCATGCTATTCTTGATTCAATTCGCTATCAATTGGATCTTGGACTTCTTGGAGAGATTCGCAAATTGATTTAAAGTGTTAGAGAAACGTTCTTGCTCAGTTGGTTCTTCTAAAAATGATTCGTCACTGAGTTCTTTGAATTTCAAGTTATTTATAGAAAACTGTTTCAGTCTTTTAAAAATGATTATGATGAAAATAGTCGGTTGAAAACCCATTTAAACAGGCTGTTTTCATTAAAAGAAATTTTCCAGTGAGCACCCTTTTTCTGAAACTTGAAATTAGTCAGCTGAAAACCCGTTTTCACTAGCTATTCCAGAAAACTGGAATTTCTAAACAAAGGCTCCAGAATTTCAACAGGTTAAATTTTGAAAAAACAGTCAGCTAAAATTTTCCAAATACAAAGCTTGAAAAATGAAGAACAGTTTAACTAATTGAAATCAGATTTTTAATCAGTTAAAAAATAGTTAATACCTTTGAAAACATTTTAAAACCTTTTAAAACATTTCAAATCATTTTAAAATCCAAGATTAAGTCCAAGATTAATTGAAATGCATCTTACCACACAACCTAAGACTCTCTAAACCTAAGACATAATCTTCATTCTTCAAGCACCATCATCTTCATCATCAAAGGTGGTTGGAGACATCAAATCCACTTGAAACCAAGTCTTCAAGTCCAACAATTGCCATGACAGATGGATAACAAAACCCATAGCAATGTTATCCCAATTTCACTCAAGAATCTCCATCTGTTGTACATCTCACACGGTTTCTAATGCTCTACCTTAGCCTTCTGCTAGGTTAGACGAGCAACAACATATTGAGCAACATCATTCTTCATGACCAACCTCTAGAAGAACTTCTTTAGACCTTAGTATATCTTAGTCATCTCAGGATGTATACTGAGACGAGTCTTGTACCCTTCATCCAGTACCATTTTCTTTAGTGTTAGATCAACTAGAATGCAAACTTTGTCTCGGGACCTCAACACTCCATCCATTCTTAATTTGAAATCCTTTGCCTGATCTATTCCATGTTAGCATATTTTAAGACCAAGGGTCAATGAAGTCTTCCAGAGTTTTTAATGAAGTCTTAAAGTTTTGATGATGAAGATTTAGACTGATCCAATCAACATTAAAGACTTGTGCCATCTCACAAAGGAAGGTTGCTTGATAGAAAAGGAAAGGCATAAAGAGTGTTTAAAGCTTTCAAGAGAGAAGATTGATGAAGATTTTCTCAAGAGCTGAAGTTTCAAGAGTAGAAGGTTCTTTTTTGGGTGTTTGATAAAAAGAGTAAGTCATAAATCCCATTCAAGACTTTCCCAAACAAGAGAGCAAGTTGTTGTCTCGCAAAAACATTTTTCTATGCTTTTAATCGATTATGATACGTAGATAATTGATTATTTGACTTAAAATTTGAATTAAAAATGTTTAACGAACTAAATAATCGATTAACTTTTTTTGATAATCGATTATATTGATTCTGGGTTAATATAATCGATTATGGCCTTAATCTAATCGATTATATAAGACGAAATAAGTTTTCTAGTTTTTAAACATGATATAATCGATTAAACTTTTTATATAATTGATTAAATAAGTCATTTTTGCGAAATCAATACCAAATCAACCTAAAAATGGAAACTTTGGAGCATTTTCGAATTATAAAATGAAAGAGAATGTCTTAGGTTCAACACATCTGATTAAACACAAACATTCAAAGTGTTTTTGCGCCTTAGCTTTTAAAAACCGCTTTCCTGCTCTCTCAAGTTTGATCAAGTCTTTGGAAGTGGTGATCTTTGTGCTTAAGCTTTCTATCCAGCACTATTATCAGGTGTATTCTTTTACTGTTTTTATAAACGGGAAAATTCATCCCTTGGATCTGTTCTAAGGGAGGTGTGTTCATCTCTTGTGTGTCAAGAGAGGTGGGTTTCATCCTCAGTGTGTCTGGGGAGGTGTTTCATCCTTAGTGTGTCTAAGGAGGTGTTCCTTTATCTTTATTTGTTATTGCATGAATTGGTGTTTGTAATTTCAATTGAAGATAGTGGGGTGATCATCACACATTTGTGGTGGTTGGGAACTGGACGTAGGATTGGCTTAATCCGAACCAGTATAAATCTTTGTGTTCTTTCTCTTTCCCTATCTCTTTTTTATTGTGGATCATATTAACGATTGGAACTCAAACTGCTTTAGTCAAAGGTTAAGAAAAATCCGCATCCTAGTTTTTGAAAGTAATTCAAAATCTGAAAATTTATTTAAAAGGGAAAAGTTTATTAAAAATCCAATTCACCCCCCCTCTTGGTTTTTACACTGCCGTCTTTATTTAACAATTGGCCTCAGAGCTGGTTTTTTGAAAATTACTCAAAAACAAGATCCTTATGGCAGACAAAAATCAAACTTTTGCTGAAGGTGCATCTATTCATAGACCACCACTCTTTACAGGTGAAAACTATCCTTTTTGGAAAAAGAGGATGGAGATTTTTCTTAGGTCTAATGATCAAGGCATTTGGGATGCAATTGTAAATGGTCCATATATTCCTATGACTGTTGTTAATGATGCGCAGGTACCCAAAGTGAGAGCAAGTTGGACCAAGGATGAATACAATCAAAATCAGTGCGACATAAGGGCGTGTAATATGATAGCATCTGCCTTAATTGTTGATGAGTTTTACAGGTTGTCTGATTGCACTACAACAAAGGAGATGTGGGACACTTTGGAAGTCACACATGAAGGAACGGGGGATGTTAGGAGATCAAGGAAAAATACCTTGATTCAAGAATACGAGATGTTTCGGATGAGCAAAGGGGAAACCATCTATGAAGTTCAAAAGAGATTTACTCACATTGTAAATCACCTCAAGGCGTTAGGTAAGAAATTTGACACTGAGGAGTTAAATGTGAAAAATTTTAAATCTTTGGACAGGACATGATAACCCAAAGTGACGGCCATCACGAAATCGAAGAATCTCACAAGCATGAACATGACAACTCTCTTTGGAAAGCTTAGAGAACACGAAATGGAGCTTGGACGTTTCAAAGGAGAAGAGGAAGACGTCAAGAGGAAAGGTGTTGCTCTTAAAGCAAAATCCTACAAGGATAAGAGTAGTGATACTGATGATTCAGAAGACGATGATCTCAATGAATTTGTAAAGAAATACAAAAAGTTCATCAAGAAGAAAGGCAACCATAAGAAAGGTAAGAAATTTGAAAATTCAAATTCTAACGATAATTATAAATGTTATGGTTGTGGCAAAAGGGGACACATGAGAGCAGATTGTCCAAATTCCAAGAAGCCCGAAGAAAAGGAAAAGAAAGGAAAGAAATTCTTCAAAAAGAAGAAGAAAGCATATATCGCTTGGGACGACAATGAAGTGAGTTCTTCTAAAGGTTCAAGTGAATCAGAAAAGGAAGCAAACATTTGTCTCATGGCAGATGATGATGCAGAATCCACGTGCAGCGAGGTAAGTGATTCTGATCTCCCTAATGATTATGATGAATTGCTTGAAGAATTTCTTAGTCTTTGTAAAAAATCTGAAAAGCTTTCTTCGGTTCATAATAAATTAAAAAATGACTACAAGAGTCTTGAAAAGAAAATTTCTGATTTGGAAGAAGAGAAAAAGATTTTGAAAGATGATTTGGAAAAAGCAAAAATTCCTTGCAAATGCAAAACCAAAATTCCTATTTATGAAAATTGTAATGATCTTGCTAATAAGGTTTCTTATCTTGAAACATCTCTTTCAAACATTTCAATGGGAAACAAAAAGTTAAACAATGTTTTAAAAGTGCAAAAAGGTTTATATGAAAAAGCAGGACTTGGTCACAATTTCAGAAATAATCATAAACCTACCAAAACTGTGTTTGTGAAAGGAGAATCGTCTAACTCAAGCAAGATTTTCGAAATCCCTAATTCTTTTAATAAACCAAATGTTTCTACAAAGAAAGTTTATAAAAATGCATATTTCTCAAGAAGAACAAATGTTCCTACATGTTTTTATTGTATGCATAAAGGTCATTCGGTAAATAAGTGCAATATTAAACGTTTTAGTGTTCCTAATGGGAAATACAAATGGGTTCCCAAAGGAAAAATTGTTTCTAACCCATGAGGACCCTAATAAGTGATTTTAGGGAACCATGATTTTTCTTGTTTGTGTTGTAGGCTGGTTCCTCTTTCAAAAAGCCTCTTTGGTGTTGATAGCAAGTGATCAAGCTTATGAAGAAAGGCAAAAACATCAACGAGTTAGCATATTTACCAAACTCTTATCCCGAGTAAGATTTTATGAGCTTAGAAAGGTTCCAGGTATTGTTATTGATAAATCTATTGATTGATTAATGGTTATTGTTGATTTTGATGTTAATTATGTGTTTTACGAAAAATTCCGTATTTAATCGATTAGTTTCCGTGTGTTAATCGATTAAACGCGCTATTTTGAAAGATGTTTTACAACATAATCGATTAAATCGCTGGGAAGCAATTTAATCGATTAAGGAATGCACATAATCGATTAAATTTCTGGGTTTTCATTTTCTGGAAAATTTTGAAGGCAAATAATCGATTACGTATAGAACAGTGAAAATCGAAATGTTGTTGAAACAATGAAAATCGAAAGGCTGTTGAAGCAGTGAATATCGAAATACAATAGAAAAAGTGAAAATCGAAACGCAATGAAAAGCAGCAAAAATAGAGATGTTGTTGAGTAGTGAATATCGAACTACAATAGAAAAAGTGAAAATCGAAATGCAATGAAAAGCAGCGAAAATCGAGATGCTGTTGAGCAGTGAATATTGAACTACAATAGAAAAAGTGAAAATTGAAATGCTAGGAAATGTAATGAAAATCGAAATGTTGTTGAAACAGTGAATGTCGAACTGCAATAGAGTAGCGAAATGTAAAGGAACATCTAAATGCAATGGAATATCGAAATGTAGTGAAACAGTAAATATCAACAACAATAGAAGAGTAGAAATCGAATTGTTGTTAAAACTTGCATGCAATTAAAAAGGATATTTAAGTAGTTCATTCACCATACTTAAAACAATAAACGCTAATCACACACTTCCTTAGTCTCATCAACTGATATAATCTCAACAAATCCTACATTCATGAAAATACAATCACTCCTGCACTTGTTCTAATGAAGCGAAAAGAAATAGAAGAAATGCAGCGAGCCTCTCCGTGTTACGACATCTCCTGAGCTGCTTGTTATGGAATTTTGTGCCTCTGTAAAATTCTATTTTTGGTGTAATGGAATTCTGTGCGCGCCCCTCAAAAAATCCTCTTACGTAGCTTTTTATATCTACAAAGGCTGCCCTAATGCCTTGATTGGGCCCCGAACATCACCCAATGGCCAATGTTGTACGAAGCTGTCTTGGGTGAATTACCGTGCTGTTGTATTTTTTTTTCTTCTCTTTTTACTGTTCATCACTGCTGTATGAGGCTAGCAATTGGGCTGATTTGGTAATTCCTCTTTCTTGCTTCAATTGGGCTGAATTCAATTCAATTCACAGCTTGTGCATCTCTCCATCCCATTCCAGGACCAATCCTTCATTCATGAAAACTGTAAAATTCAGCTTAAAGTTCCAAGAAAGTGAAATTAAAAACGTCAAGGAGGTGCAATAAACCACAAGGTATGAGCATAGAAATCAAGTTATCAAATACCCCCACACTTAGACTTTTGCACTCCTGAGCAAAACATAAGTACTGAAAATGCTATGAAGAAAAATTGTCAACAACTTTATGAGCAAGGAAAAATTCCCATCCATCACAGCTTATCAGAACTTGCACCTAAAATACCATGTGACATGTAACAAATCAGCAATGATTTCAACCGATTCAGAATTAGAATCAAAGTGACAAACCTCTCCAGGCATTGTTTACACACACTCTCCTGTTTGTTGGCTCAAAATTTCACTCAGTACCTCATGGAAGCATGCATTACCTTGAATTTGAAAGATCTCTACATTCCATTCCTTGAATTGATTTCAACTCTAGATCGGAAGGACTTTTATTGGCTTGTAATGTGGCTGAGGTGAGGGTAAGGTGGAAAAGGAATTTAGGCTAAACCATTGATGCTGGAAAGATCTTGGGCTAACGGGCTTAAGAACAAGCATGAGATTCCAAAGATAGCAGCTTTACAAATTTTCCAAGACTGATATATAATGTTTACAGCTGCAGATTTTCTTCTTTTTTTTTTATGCTCAATGCATATTGTGTGCATTTTGAACAAAATTCTCTCAATATTTTAGTTCCTATTTTGCTCAGCTGTACTTTATTTTCTTACTGTAGTGAACTGCAAACCTTTATTATAATTCAAACTATTTAAAACTTCTCAGCAGGTTCTTGCACTTGTTTTCCAGATTCAATGGTTGGTTAAAGGACAACGAGGTTTGGTGGGTTTTCGCAAGGAAAAAGGGTCGTAAGGCTCAAAACTGGGTGCAATGGGAAAATTGGATGAAAGGTAAGCTGTCTGGCTAAGTGGCTGCAATAGAAAAATGGCCTAAATCATTTCAAGAGTATCATCAGTCAAGTGTTGTTCAGCAGAGTTAGATCAAATCCTGTAATGCCTTGCAATCATGGGTGTATCACACAACAAAACTATATAGGCTCAAATCTCACCAGGGTTTATGTGTCAAGTTGATTCTCATCTAACCCTTTTGAAAAAGAACGGCTGAATTCATCACATGCCTATGTTAATTAGAAGGAAGGCTTTTAACCATGACAGAGGAAATCAAAACTGCCCATAAATGAGTCATTGACAATATTCCAAACAGATTAGCACTTATTCTGCAAAACTTCAAAACAACAACTTCTAGTAATGGAACTAGCAAAACAAAACAAAACAGATCAAATAAAATAAAATAAAATAAAAACGAGAATCACTCCCCCCCCACACTTGAAACAAACATTGTCCCCAATGTGAGTGAGAGGAAAGAGAAAGAGAAAACAAACAGTAGGTCCTGCTATGTAGCTGCTGATGGGAGCTCTTCTTCATCTGTGAGTGGTTCCTTTAAAAGCAGAGATGTTGCAGTTGTTGAGTTCTGCTATGGATGGCTTTCATGAAATATTTTGAGCTGTTGACCATTGACTTTGAATGTTCCACCAGTAGCTTCATCAGAAATTTCCACAACTCCATGGGGAAAAACCTTGGTAACAATGTAGGGGCCAGTCCATTTGGATCTTAATTTTCCAACAATCAATTTCAGTTTAGAATTGAATAAAAATACTTTCTGCCCCTCACAGAACTCCTTGCTGGAAATGTGCATATCATGGTATTTCTTCACCCTTTCTTTGTAAAATTTTGAATTTTCATAGGCCTGTAGCCTAATTTCCTCCAATTCTTGGAGTTGCAGTTTTCTCTCTGTGCCAGCTTCATTTAAATTCAAATTGCATTGTTTCACAGCCCAATAAGCTTTGTGTTCAATTTCAACTAGGAGGTGGCAAGCCTTACCAAAAACTACCCTGAAAGGTGACATACCTAAGGGTGTTCTATAGGATGTTCTTTGGGCCCACAATGCTTCATCCAACAGTTGACTCCAATTTTTTCTGTGGGGGTGGATCAATTTTTGAAGCAAATTCTTCACCTCCCTGTTGAATACTTCAGCTTTCCCATTAGTTTGGGGGTGATAAGGTGTGGAAGTACGATGAGTGACTCCATATCTGTGGAATAAGGCTGTAAGAATTCTGTTGCAGAAATGACTGCCTTGATCACTGATTATACCTTTAGGTAATCCAAATCTGCAGAAAATGTGAGTTCTGAGAAATTTGACCACAACTTTGGCATCATTGGTGCGTGTGGCCTTGGCTTCCACCCATCTAGAGACATAATCTACAGCAAGCAGTATGTAGGAGAAACCAGCAGAGTTTGGAAAAGGTCCCATAAAGTCTATTCCCCATACATCAAAAACTTCACAAAAGATAATAGGTTGCTAAGGCATTTCATCCTTCTTTGTTATGTTGCCATGGGCTCGCTGGCATCTCTCACAGGAAACAACATATTTGTGTTCATCTCTAAAAAGTGTAGGCCAGTAGAATCCACAGTCTAGGACTCTCCGTGCAGTTCTATAAGATCCAGTGTGTCCTCCAAAGCTGGTTTCATGGCAATGCTGAAGAATGTCTTGAAATTCATTGTCAGGAATACATCTTCTGATGACTTGGTCACTGCCAAACTTCCACAAGTATGGGTCATCCCAAACATAGTATTTAGCATCTGCCTTCAACTTGTGTTGTTGAGTCTTAGATGTGTGTAGGGGCAGAATACCTGAAGCTAGGTAGTTGACCAGATCTGCATACCAAGGAGTGAGAGAGGAAGAATGTAAGGCATAAAGGAAAGTATCAGGGAAATCATCACGTATGGGTATTGGATTATGGTGCCCTGAGATTCTGCTCAGATGATCAGCAACTTGGTTCAATGCTCCACTGCGGTCTTTGATGTCTAGATCGAATTCTTGCAGAAGAAGCATCCACCTGATCAGTCTTGGCTTTGCATCAGCCTTCTTCAACAAGTATTTCAAAGCAACATGGTCTGTGTATATGGTAATTCTGGACCCTACCAAGTATGACCGAAACTTGTCAAATGCAAAAACAATGGCCAGCAACTCTTTTTCTGTTGTTGTGTAGTTGCTTTGAGCTGCATCAAGAGTTCTGGACGCATAGGCAATGACATAGGGAAATTTATCCCTCCTTTGTGACAACACGACACCTAAAGCAAAGTCTGAAGCATCACACATCAACTCAAAAGGAAATTCCCAATTTGGGGGCTGCAGAATAGGTGCTGTGGTGAGTTTCTCCTTAAGCTCTTCAAATGCCTTCTTGCAAGATTCAGAGAATTCAAATTGTACATTTTTCTGCAACAAGTTAGACAGTGGTAAAGAAATTTTGCTGAAATCTTTAATGAACTTCCTGTAAAAGCTTGCATGACCAAGAAAGGAGCGAATTTGCCTCACAGAAGAGGGGTTAGGCATAGAAGAAATTACATCAATCTTTGCTTTGTCAACCTCAATTCCTTTTTCAGAGATGAGGTGGCCTAAAACCACTCCTTCATTCACCATAAAATGGCATTTTTCAAAATTCAAAACAAGATTAGCTTCAATGCATCTCTTCAAAACTTTCTCTAAATGATGTAAACATTCAACAAAGGAAGAGCCAAAAACTGTAAAATCATCCATGAAAACTTCCATGCAACATTCAATTAAATCTGCAAAAATGCTCAACATGCACCTTTGGAAAGTTGTAGGTGCATTACACAAGCCGAAGGGCATTCGTGTATAAGCAAAAGTTCCAAAGGGGCATGTAAAAGTCGTTTTATGTTGGTCCTCAGGTGCTATATGTATTTGCATGTAACCGGAAAATCCATCAAGAAAACGAGTAATGGGATTTACTGCCGATCTTTCAAGTACTCGATCAATGAATGGAAGAGGAAATGATCTTTCCTGGTAGCTTGATTTAGCTTCCTGTAGTCTATGCATACTCTCCATTGATTTGTCATCCTAGTTGGTATCAAGTCATTTTCTCTGTTTTGTACCACTGTGACTCCTGACTTCTTTGGGACTACCTGGACTGGTGAAACCCAAGTGCTGTCCGAGATAGGATAGATGATTCCAGCCTTCAATAGCTTGGTAATCTCTTCCTTCACTACACCAAGTATTGTGGGATTTAGCCTTCTCTGTGGCTGCCTCACGGGTTTCAATTCATCATCTAACAGTATTATGTGCATACAAACATATGGGCTGATTCTAGGAATGTCTGCCAATCCAATGGCTTTTCTGTATTTCCTCAAGAGTTACAGCAGTTGGCCTTCTTGGTTCTCAGTTAAGTTCTGGGCAACAATTACTGGGTATTGTTGATCTTCATCCAGATATACATATTTCAGAGTGTCTGGAAGAGGTTTGAGTTCAAACTGCTTTGTCTGGAATTTTTCTGCTGCTGCATCTTTTGTGTGTTCAATTGGTGTGTGTGGCAAGCTATCTTCTCTCTCATTCCCTGCAAAATCACTAGCCAAAGAACTGGTGATGGCATTTATTTCATGACATGCTGTACAGGTATTATTAGTGCAATCACAATCTGTGAAAGTGTCATTATCTATACTAAGGAAGTCCAGGAATTCAGAAAATTTAGTATAAGACTCAAAGTCAAAATCTGTTCCTAGTTCTACTACTGCATAGGAATGAATTTCCTCTGGTGGCTGTATTGTTTTGCAAACAAAAATTGGATGCTCGTATAAGAGGGAATGGTTCTCCACTGGTTGCTTCATAGCTTCAAAGATGTTAAATTTAACCATATCTTCTCCAAATTCCATGGTCATGGTACCAGAATAAACATCAATTTTTGTTCTTGCAGTCATCAAGAAAGGTCTCCCTAAAATCAGGGTAGATCTGTGCATTGAACTCCCATCCTGCATATCAAGAATGTAAAATTCAACTGGAAAAATCAATGTATTTACCTTGACTAACACGTCTTCCAACATGCCCAAGGGATGAGCCACACTTCTATTTGCAAGTTGAATCACCACATTTGTTGGTTTCAGTTCTCCAAGATGCAACATCTTGTAGACTGTGGATGGCATCACATTAATAGAGGCTCCTAAATCTAGGAGGGCATCAGTTATGGTCAACTCCCCAATAGTGCAGGGAATTGTGAAGTGTCCTGGATCCTCACACTTAGGGGGTAATCTGGATTGAGAGAGAGCTGAAACTGTCTGGAAGTGCCTCTCTCTGAGATTTCTCTTGTAAGTGCACAACTCCTTCAAGAATTTTGCATATTTGGGAATTTGTTTTATGGCATCCAAAAGTGGAATGTTGATCTCCACCTTCTTAAAGACGTTCATCAAGTCATCATGGTCTTCCGCTCTTTTTTTAGTGGCAGCAGCAGCTCTAGAAGGAAAAGGTAAAGGAGTTGGCATTACTGGGTGCTGCTATCCTTTAGAGAGATCTGGATGTGGAACTGTTGGACTTGCAATCTACTGTTTCTGCATCTTCTGATTTCCATCAACCAGTTCCTTGCCACTGTGAATTGTTATGGCACTAACATTTCCATGTTGATTCGGTACAGATTGGGAAGGTAATTTTCCTGATCCTTGTTGCTTGATCTCATTCATTTCAGTAGCAAGTTGCCCCAACTGTGTTTTGAGATCCTGTACCGTGGCTGTGATATTTTGTTCAATCTGGGCAGCCATTTGTTTAATCATATCTTCTGTAGACAGGTTTGCATTGCCCTGTATTGCTGGATTGGTATTCGGTGTGGGTGCGGCTGGATTAGCTTGATTGTTTCGCAATGGAGGAGGCACATACCTCTACTGGAATTGGTTCTGGTACTGGTTTAGGGGTTGTTGAAAATTTTGGTGTGGAGGAAAAGGGGCTCGTGGCTGTTGTGACTGAGCTGCACCATATCTCAAATTTGGGTGGTCTCTCCAACCTGGATTATAAGTCTGTGCATAGGGATTGTACTGCTGGTTGGACTGATTTCTGTAGAAATTAGATTGCAACTGAAAAACCCCACTGCTGTTTGACTCTTGTAACTGTGGGCAAACATCTATAAAAGATCAGCAGCACAGATTCCACATATTTTTTGTTGTCCTACACTGACTTGCTGTCCCACTGCTAATTGTCTGACCATAGAGGTTAATTCATTCAATTTATTTTCCAACCTCATGTTCTCAGCTGCATCTGTTGCACTGGTTTGCAATTCATGCACTGACCTGCTAGTATTTCTCACACCAAACTGCTGGGAATTTTCGGCCATGTTGGATATTAAATAGCGAGCAGCAACAGGAGTTTTATCCATCAATGCGCCCCCACTGGTTGCATCAACCATGCTTCTTTCCATAGATTGTAGCCCTTCATAGAAATATTGTATCAAGAGTTGCTCAGTGATTTGATGGTTATGACATGATGAACACAACTTGTTGAATCTCTCCCAGTATTCATATAATGATTCACCTTGCATTTGGCGTATTCCACTTATCTCTTTTCTGACTGATGCAGTCTTGGATGCAGGAAATTTTTTTTCTAAGAACCTCCTCTTCACAGCTGTCCATGTGGTGATTGGAGTTGGTTGTAAGTACAGCCAATCCTTAGCAGTATCACATAACGAAAAGGGAAAATCCTTCATTTTAACGAGCTCTTCAGGCACATCTACTGGCTTCATAGTGGAACAAACAACATGAAATTCCATCAAATGTTTATGCGGGTCCTCTCCTGCTAATCCATTAAATTTAGGCAGTAGATGGATCAATCCAGACTTCAATTCATACCCTACCGCACCATCTGGTAGCTGTGGTAACTGAATGCACAGGGGTTGGTAGCCTATATCAGGATTAGCCATGATGAGTCATTATTTTCCCTTATTTTCTTACCTTTCTGTACTTGTTTTCATCTCTAATTTGTGCTTAATTGTTTATATTTTGTACTAATTTCTATTAGGGCTATAATTGGACCAGAAATTCATATTTTAATTAATTTGAATTTTCTAAGTTTAATTATTCCAATTTTTATTTTAAGGGCAGTTTAAAATTATTTTGGGCTTGGAATTAATTAATGGACTTCAAGAGGAGCTACCACGTCACCACTGCCACGTCACCACTGCCATGTCAGCTGCCACATCACAATTTGGATTTTGGGTCCAATGGGTCTAGGTTTTCGTGCCCATGCAATGCAGCTACAAGTAGGGCAGCTGAGGAAGGAGCAGAGGCGGCAGCAGTAGTAGGAATTTAGGGTTACGTTTCTTTTCAAGAGAGACCAGTTTACGTTTTGTTTTTTTGGTTTTTAATTCAGAATTCGTCTACTGTTCCACATTTCCATAATTCCAGTTTTCCGTTTTCTATTGCTATTTCGTTTTCTATTGCTATTTCGTTTTCTATTGCTATTTCGTTTTCCATTGCTATTTCGTTTTCAATTTCGTTTTCAAATTCAGTTTACGTTTTCTGCAATGCATTTTCTGTTTTCTGAGTTAATGGAAGGCTAAAACCCCAGGGTGAGCCTCTTGGGCATGCTGCACTGATGGAGGTTCTGTGTGTTTTATGGTTTCGTACGTTTGATTCTCCTCTGTGAAGTCTCTGTTCTGGAGGATGCTTAATCCCTTGGAAGGAGACCTTACAAGGTTCACGTTTTCTTAATTCGCGTAGGGAAGTCTTGGGTTAACTTTCGCTTAGTTGGTTAATCTAGACCGAACAAGGATTAAACGGACTGATAATCTGTTGTAAGCCAAGGATGTCAGAGATGCATTGTGTTCAAGAGTCTTGCCTATTTTAATTACTGCAATTAATTTGTTGTTTGTCTGCTATATTTTAATTAACTGTTATCTGTCCAAAGCCCCCCCCCCATTGCATGATTCAATCTTTTGACAGTGAGAATTGGTCCTTGGGAGACGACCTAGGAGTAATTTCTAGTACTACATTTAATTGTTTTTATTTGACCGAGTACGGCATCGATCAAGCCAATTCTTTCAAAGTTCTTTCATCATCCATGTCTTCACGTCTCCCGTATTCAGAATGGGAACTTTCTGTTTCAGAATCTGTCTCTCCCTGCTTAGCACATCCTGCACTATGTGATTTCAATAGCTGCCTCTATGTTCGTTCAATCTCAGGATCTGGTGGGTATAAATCTGCTGCTTTGGACCTGGTCATAAACAGTTAGCTGGAAATACATTGCACGCAGTCGTCAATCGCAACGAAATATCATCACAACAGAGGAACCAAACCACATTGCAGCTAAGAAAAGAAAAGAAAAGAAAAGAAAGAAAAACAAGACAAACAACAATGAACCGGATCAATATATTTAATGGGAAACCAACAATCCCCGGCAACGACACCAATTTGACAAAGCCTGTGTCGCACAAACTTTTCAAAGAATTTTGAACTAACTAACCATTACTAATGTAGTATAGGAATCAACTCGAGTCAATCCAAGGAGTGTTATACCAAGTATAAATTGAAGAGGTTCATGTTAATAAAAAAAATAAAACAAAAAAAAGGGGGGGTTTGTTCGAGCAAAGAAAACAACTGTAGGAGCAGCTTAACTAATGTCATGCGCTGCTCCTTATTCGGACATGAACGAGATTACTAAAGCAGGAAATGGAACGAAACCCAATATCAACCTTAAACTGAACAACAGGGAATAGAGGCAATCAATGAACAATCGGAAGCTATGAATATCAAACATTACTAGCAGTAAACGTGAATTGAAAAATGCAGAACAGTGGATATCTAATTTCCAGTAAACAGCGAAAGTCGAAATGCTATAGAACAGTGAAAATCGAAATGTTGTTTGATGAGTCATTATTTTCCTTTATTTTCTTACCTTTCTGTACTTGTTTTCATCTCTGATTTGTGCTTAATTGTTTATATTTTGTACTAATTTCTATTAAGGCTGTAATTGGACCAGAAATTCATATTTTAATTAATTTGAATTTTCTAAGTTTAATTATTCCAATTTTTATTTTCAGGGTAGTTTAAAATTATTTTGGGCTTGGAATTAATTCATGGACTTCAAGAGGAGCTGCCATGTCACCACTGCCACGTCACCACTGCCATGTCAGCTGCCACATCACAACTTGGACCAGAATTGTTTTCTTGGTTTTTGGGCCCAATGGGTCTAGGTTTTCGTGCCCATGCAGACGTGAGAGGGCAGCTACAAGTAAGGCAGCTAAGGGAGAGTGGGAGAGTAGATCACTTAGGGCCTTTTACGTTTTCCGTTTTGCTGTAGAAAAACCAGTGGAGTTTTGTTTTTGAATGCACAATTCGTTTTACTGTTCCACAATTCGAGTTTATTCTTCAATCTACTTGCGTTTCTACAATTTTCTATTTTGTTCGTTTTCACAATTCCTTCGTTTTTGTTTTTTGCTTTCATTTTCTGCTTTCATTTTCGGTTTTCATTTTCAGTTTTCGTTTTCAGTTTACGTTTTCTACAATGCGTTTTCTGAGTTAATGGAAGGCTAAAACCCCAGGGTGGGGCTCTTGGGCATGCTGCACTAACTGATGGAGGTTCCGTGCATTTTATGGTTTCGTACGTTTGATTCTCCTCTGTGAAGCCTCTGTTCTGGAGGATGCTTAATCCCTTGGAAGGAGACCTTACAAGGTTCACGTTTGCTTAATTCGTGTAGGGAAGTCTCGGGTTAACTTTCGCTTAGTTGGTTAATCTAGACCGAACAAGGATTAAAACAGACTGTTTTCTGTTGTGAACCAAGGATGTCAGAGTACATTGTGTTCAAGAGTCTTGCCTATTTTAATTACTGCAATTAATTTGTTGTTTGTCTGCTATATTTTAATTAACTGTTATCTGTCCAAAAAACCCCCCATTGCATGATTCAATCTTTTGACAGTGAGAATTGGTCCTTGGGAGACGACCTAGGAGTCATTTCTAGTACTGCATTTAATTGTTTTTATTTGACCGAGTACGGCATCGATCAAATTTGGCACCGTTGCCGGGGACTAACGTCTCCGTCCAAAGGTTGTGTTTTGTGTTGCTACATGTTTCAGTGTTGTGTTCATTTCGTATTTTTTTGTTTTGTTTTGCAGCAACGTGTTTGGTTATCTAAGTGTTTGGTAGTGTTGTTTTTGTGGTGTTGTTAAGCATTGCATTGCAGGTGTAGCAAAAGAAACAAGGGAATTTCGAATTGAGGAGCTGCAGCTGCAGAATTGAAGCCCAAACCAGATGAATAGTAACCCGATTTTCCCAATTTTTGTTTTAATAGCTAGACTTGTTATTTTTGTTTGAATTTTTGTGTGCACACTTCTTTTGACCCATATTTTGTGCGAAAAATCCCAGAGGCACATATAGTGGCCTAGATTTTGATAACCGAAAATTGATTTTGAGAAAACTTCAACTTGCAATAACTTTTGCCTTGGTTATCAGAATTGGACGTATTATATATGCATTTGGGGTAGAAAAATGAGATCTACGCAATGGCCAATCGGATGGGCAAGTAAATCTCCAAAAAAAGGCCGTTTTCTATTTTATTTTTATTTTTGAAGCTTTATTGCTCTTATTTTTCATACTTTCTGGTAGTGGTTCATATAACTATCCTTTGAATTTTGCTCTGAAATTTGGTGTACTATCTTTTCATGATTTTAGGGTGTTGCTCACAAATTTTCAGCTCATTTGGACTTCGTTTGAGTATAGTTCCAGATTTACCTCTATGTATGCTTATGCTTATGTGTGAAATTCATTGTTGTGCATGACTAGAGGCAATCCAGGACAGTTACAACCCTTTGATCCTGAAATAGATAGGACCTTTCATATATTAGTTAGGCACTCTAGGAATTTGTCTTTAGATTCTATATCATTAGATACCATTAGTTTAAGTAGTTCGAGCATTCTCCTCCGTGTCCGCAAACTTTAATTACGTGCTTGCGATTCGATTCGATTCTAATTCTGTCGACTTTCACACCGAGAACAATATGGCTCGACCTCCACCTCGTGAGAGGACTCTTAGGGAGTCGGCGGCACTGATTTTACTTATGAAAGCTTGTGCATTCGAGTATCCGATGAGGATGTTCCATATGTTCTAAAGACTGGATTAATACATTTGCTACCCAGGTTCCATGGTCTTGCAGGGGAATGTCCACACAAACATCTGAAGGAGTTCCATATAGTATGTTCCTCCATGAAGCCACACGATGTTTTAGAAGATCACATCTTTTTGAAGGCATTTCCACACTCTTTGGAAGGTGTTGTTAAAGACTGGTTGTACTACCTTGCGCCCAGATCCATCACTGGTTGGGATGACCTTAAGAGAGTGTTCCTGAATAAATTCTTCCCTACTTCCAGAACAACAGCAATCAAAAAAGATATTTCAGGAATCGGACAGATGAGTGGAGAGACCTTGTACGAGTACTGGGAGAGATTTAAAAAATTATGTGCAAGTTGTCCTCACCATCAGATTTCTGAACAGCTCTTATTGCAGTATTTTTATGAGGGCCTCAATAGTATGGAGAGGAGTATGATTGACGCTGCAGTGGAGGAGCTCTTGGTGACATGACCCCTGCAGAGGCTAGGAACTTAATTGAAAAAATGGCCTCCAATTCTCAGCAATTCAGTGCTAGAAACGATGCTATTGTTCTCAGGGGAATTCATGATGTGCCTGCTGCTAATTCTTCTTCATCTGCAGATAGGAAGCTTGAGGGAAAGCTTGATGCCTTGGTCAATTTGGTCACTCAGCTTGCCATGAACCAGAAATCTGCACCTACATCTGTGGCAAGGGTTTGCGGCATTTGCACATCAATTGACCATTATACAGATCAGTGTCCATCAGTGCAACAGCCTTCTGATATTCATGCTGCAAACATCTACAATAATAGACAGCCGCAACAAAATTATGATCTGTCTAGCAATAGATATAACCCATGATGGAGGAATCATCCTAATCTTAGATGGTCTCCGCAGCAGGAGCAACAACATCTTGCACAACCATTTCAGAATTCTGCTAGTCCCGATCCAAGCAGACCTTATGTGCCTCCACCAGTACAACAGCAATATCACAGGCAGCAGAATGAAGTTCCTGCACCACCAGCTCCTCAATCTTCCACTTCTAAACCTTCATTGGAGGAGTTAGTGAGGTAGATGACTCTCCAAAATATGCAATTCCAGAAAGAGACCAGAGCTTCCATCCAGAGCTTGACCAATCAGATGGGGCAGATGGCTACTCAACTAAATCAGGCACAGTCACAAAATTCAGATAGATTGCCTTCTCAAACTGTGCAGAATCCGAAAAATGTTAGTGTCATCACATTGAGGTCGGGCAAACAGATTAACATATCCACTGCAATACCTTCATCTGTTTCTGCACCTAAGCCTGTTGCAGTACCTTCATCTATTTCTGCACCTGAGCCTGGTTCTGCATCTGAGCAAAGTGATGAGCAACCAGTTGGTGCCCGGAATTTGTATACAGGTGGACCTTCTTCTAGCACCAGTTCTGATTTGCAGCAACCACCTCTTATCCCCCTTCCATTCCCTCCTAAATTGATTCCAAGCAAAAAGATGGAAGAACTGGATAAGGAGATATTGGAGACCTTCAGGAAAGTAGAGGTGAACATACCTCTGCTTGATGCCATCAAGCAAATCCCGAGATATGCAAAATTCCTCAAGGAGCTATGCACTCATAAGAGGAAAATGAAGGGCAATGAGAGAATCAAGCATGGGCGTAAATGTATCTCGCTTTGATAGGTAAATCTGTTCGCACATTCCCGAAAAATGTAAGGACCTGTGTACTTTCGCATACCTTGTGTTATAGGGAATAACAAATTTGAAAATGCCATGCTTGATTTGGGTGCTTCTATAAATGTCATGCCTCTGTCTATATTTAAATCTCTGTCTCTTGGACCTCTGCAACCTACGGGTGTGGTGATACAGCTTGGCAAATAGAAGTGTTGCCCACCCTACGTGTTTCATTGAGGATGTGTTAGTTCGGGTTGGTGAACTGATTTTTCCCGCCGATTTCTATGTGCTTGACATGGAGGACTGGATTCTCCCATGGATCTCGTGCCAATCATTTTTGGCGGACCATTTTTGAAAACAGCCCGAACTAAGATTGATGTGTATGCTGGTACATTGTCCATGGAATTTGGTGATAGTATTGTCCATTTTAATATTCTTGATGCCATGAGACATCCATCTGAAGATCATTCTGTTTTTCGTGCTGAGATACTTGATGTTGTTGTTGATGAGTATGTTTCTGATTTTCATTCTTTGCATGATAACAAACATTATTTTCTATCTGATCTGTATACTTCTCTCAATAGCACTGAATCTGAATATGTTTCTAAATCGATTTCTGAGTTTGAGCTCTGTTCTGATGTGTTGGGTGTTGTACCTGCACTTCTTGGCCTTAATTCTTTAGAGTCAGAATGCGCTAACCATGTTGTAGGAAGTACACATGAATCTGACTTGCAGGTTGAGGTACATGTTGTGGAACCCTTAGTTCCTTCTACTGCTCAGCCAGCTATCATTCTAGACTTGAAACCTTTACCGTAAAACCTCAAGTATGCCTACTTGGAGGATGATCGAAGCCGCCAGTGATCATTTCCACCTCCCTTGATGTCGTTCAAGAGGGAGGTTGTTGCATGTTCTTAAAAAGCATAAGAAAGCCATCGGTTGGACCCCGGAGGACATTCCCGGTATCGCCCCATCCACATGTATGCACAGTGATACTCTTAGAGGACTGGAGCTAAGCCGGTGAGGCAGCCGCAGAGGTGACTCAACCCCGTCATTTTGGACGTAGTAAAGAAGGAGGTGACCAAGCTTCTTCAGCCGGGATCATTTATCCTATATCGATAGTCAATGGGTGAGTCCGGTCCAGGTGGTCCCCAAGAAGACAGGCCTCACTGTTGTGAAAAATGAGAAGAATGAGCTCATTCCCACTAGAGTGCAAAACAGTTGGAGAGTCTGCATTGACTACCGAAGGCTGAATCAAGCAACACGGAAAGATCATTTTCCGCTGCCCTTCATTGATCGATGCTTGAGCTGCCCGGTGTAAATCTCACTACCGCTTTCTTGATGGTTTTTCCGGTTATTTTCAAATCCATATTGCTCCCGAGGATCAAGAGAAAACCACATTCACCCGCCCCTTGGCACTTTTGCCTATAGGAGGATGCCCTTTGGCTTATGCAATGCCCTCGGCACATTCCAATGATGCATGCTTAGTATCTTTTCCGATTTTCTTGAAAATTGCATGGAGGTGTTTATGGATGATTTCACTGTTTACGGATCCTCTTTGATGCATGCTTAGATAATTTGGATAGAGTGCTTAATAGATGCATTGAAACTGATCTTGTTCTGAATTTTGAGAAATGTCACTTCATGGTAGAACAGGGTATAGTTTTAGGGCATATCATTTCTAGTAAGGGCATAGAAGTAGATCCCGCAAAAGCTCTCGTTATTTCACAATTGCCTTACCCTCTTGCGTGCGAGAGGTGCGATCTTTTCTTGGCCATGCAGGTTTCTACAGACGCTTCATCAAAGATTTCAGTAAGAAGGCCCTTCCACTGCCTCAAGGATGTTGACTTTGTTTTTTATGACAGGTGTAAACAGGCTTATGACTGCCTCAAGGAAGCATTGACCACCACTCCAATCATTCAGTGCACCGGATTGACACTCCCATTCGAGCCGATGTGTGATGCATCCAATTATGCATTGGGAGTCGTCCCGGCACGTAGGGTTGACAAGTTGCCTCGGGTGATATATTATGCTTCCAGGACTTTGGATGCCGCTCAAGCAAACTACACAACAATAGAAAAGAGCCGCTTGCTATTGTTTTCGCTCTTGATAAATTTAGATCATATTTGCTTGGTTCTCGTGTTATTGTTTATACTCGACCATGCAGCTCAAGTACTCGCTAAAAAGGTCGAGTCAAAGCCCGGATTGATCGGTGGATGCTCGCTCCAAGAATTTGATCCGGATATCCGTGACGTGAGTGGAGCACAAAATTTGGTAGCGCACTCATCTCAGCAGGATTGAAAGAGCCGAGGATAATGTCGACGTCTTGCCCATCCAGGACAATTTTCCCGATGAAAATTTGCTCACTTTCTCTTCTCGTTTCTTCTCGTTTCTACCACCCCTTGGTTTGCAAATATTGTTAATTTTTAGTTGCTTCTGTTTTTCCTCCCTTAGCATCACGAGCTCAAATTGATAAAATTAAGAGTGATGCTAAGCATTATATTTGGGATGACCCCTATTTGTGGAAGTTATGCAAATGACCATGTAATCGTGAGATGTATTCCGGATCATGAGATTGACTCTGGTCCCGCAGCTTTGTCACTCTTCTCGCACTGGTGGCCATCTAGGCATTCGGAGGACAGCTCGCAAAGTGCTCGATTGTGGTTTATACTGGCCCACCATCTTCAGAGATGCGTGGAAGATTTGTAGCACTTGTGAGCAGTGTCAGCGAGCAGGAGGATCCCTTACATGGAGACAAGCAGATGCCTCAAAGAACCCATGTTGTTCTCGTGAGGTGTTTGATGTCCGGGTATTGATTTCATGGGTCCCTTTCCTGTTTCTTTTGGTTTTTCCTACATTCTTTTAGTTGTTGATTATGTTTCAAAATGGGTGGAAGCCAAAGCCACCAGTGACTAATGATGCTCGAGTTGTTGTGGATTTTGTTAGATCTCACCTATTTTGCAGGTTTGGAGTACCCAGAGCTATTGTTAGTGATCAAGGCACCCATTTCTGTAACAGATCTATGCAGGCTTTGCTCAAGAAGTATGGGGTGGTGCACAGAATTTCTACACCCTACCACCCCCAAACCAACGGGCAAGCCGAAATTTCAAACAGGGAGATCAAGAGAATCTTAGAGAAGATTGTCCAGTCCAACAGAAAAGACTGGAGTAACAGGTTGGATGATGCTCTTTGGGCGCATAGGATCGCCTACAAAGCACCCATAGGGATGTCCCCTTATCGGGTTGTCTTTGGTAAGGCATGTCATTTACCTGTTGAGATTGAGCATCGGCCTATTGGGTCGTGAAGACTTGCAATTTCTCCATAGATCAGTCGGTGAGGAAAGGCGGTTGCAACTAAATGAGCTTGATGAGATCCGCTTAGAAGCCTACGAGAATTCAAAATTCTACAAGGAAAAACCAAGAAGTTCCATGACAACTTGATAGCTAGAAAGGATTTCATGGTTGGCCGTAAAGTTCTGTTATACAATTCTCGACTCGGACTCATGGGTGGTAAGTTACGATCAAAGTGGATTGGACCTTTGTTGTTACTAATGTTTATCCTTATGGTACAGTTGAGATCAAAAGTGAATCCACAGATAAGAGCTTTAAGGTCAACGGCACCGTCTCGAAGCCCTTCCTCAGCAATCCTTCTTTGTTGGATGTCGTTGTGGAGGAGATGTCTCGCTTGACCCCGCTTCTCTCCCACCATGACTTAGGGAGTTTTCTTTTCCTTCTCCCTCTTTACTTTTTATTGCACTTGTCCAGATCTATTGATTGTTCTGATTTCTCTGATCTTCTGTTTGTGCCACATTGGGACAATGTGTAGTTTAAGTGTGGGGGGAGACTGTTCTTTGTTTAAGTCTTTCTTGTTGTTTTTTTTGTTAGTTTGAGTCTTTGTCGTGTGTACAGTTTCGCATATTTCCTTTTGATTTTTGGGTTTTGTTTAGGTTGTAGGCTCTTACTTCACTCTTGGATACGAGTTGCTTGATACTGTATGGATTGAAATCCTTATTTTTCTCTGCTTGGAACGATGATTATGAGGCTTGAGAGGTTGATTTAATTGTGACAGAAGTTATACCATGTGTGAGGATTTGAGCCACTATCTATTCTTTCTTGTGTGTTATGCCTCTTGATTGCTTGCACAGCTTGCCTTGTCTTGACTCGTTTGATACTTCTTGGTTCACATGCATGTTTGGACATGATTAAGGCATTTGTTCTCATAAGCCCTCGGCCAAATAAGCTTACCCTCGAATTAATTCCTTTGTTAACCCCTCGTTGAGCCTCGCATTCCCTTTCTTTTGTTTGAAGCTCATTACAAGCCTTAAGTGAAAAACCTATGATTACCTTAACCTTAGGGAATTTTTGGAGCTTTGGAATCGTTTTGGGAATAAGTTCTTGAATAAGTGTGGGGGTGTCTCATTGGTTATTTTATTTTGGCTAGTTGGTTCTTCCTGCTGTACATATCTCAGCGTTTCATGATGTATTGTTTATTCATTCCAAAAAAAAAAAAAAAAAAAAAAAAAAAAAAAAAAAAAAAAAAAAAGTGGTTTTGTTTGAGGTAAAGGAAAAGGGATGGTGTTAGAGGTTTATTAGAGGTTTTTGGGTTTGCTCTTATGCTTATTTCTTACTTATTCCCCATTGCTCCTCTAGTTCCTCTGGTTTGTAGCTACTTATCCTATATTTTATCCTCTACCTTGTCCTTGACCACATTACAACCCTGGAAAGACCTTATGATCCTTATGTGCATGTTTATTGGGTGTTGATTTTAGAGGCTTGTCAAGTCTATCTGCTGCTTGTTTTTCATGAGTTCTTTGAGAGTATACAGTTTCCTAGACACTTGAGAGATACAGTGATACAGTGCATCTTGTGAGATTTTGTTGCTTTTAATTCACCTCTTGATGCTGACTGATTATCTTATCATGTTTCGACTTGTTTGGATGATTTCCATAAGTATCTAGTTTCTCTGATTCTTTGTGTGTTGGATGTTGTCTACTTCCTTTCTGTTCCCAGGATTCATTAAGGAGTGTGTAAATCTGTTTGTTTTCTTATGTGTCTTCTTGTTTCTGTTTCTTCCTATTGCGTCGCTCTCTTTGATATCTTTAGAGTTGTTCCTTGCTTTGAACTTTGATTTTGCCCAGGAGTGCAAAAGGCTAAGTGTGGGGGAATTTGATGAGTCATTATTTTCCTTTATTTTCTTACCTTTCCGTACTTGTTTTCATCTCTGATTTGTGCTTAATTGTTTATATTTTGTACTAATTTCTATTAGGGTTGTAATTGGACCAGAAATTCATATTTTAATTAATTTGAATTTTCTAAGTTTAATTATTCCATTTTTTATTTTCAGGGCAGTTTAAAATTATTTTGGGCTTGGAATTAATTCATGGACTTCAAGAGGAGCTGCCACGTCACCACTGCCATGTCAGCTGCCATGTCACAACTTGGACCAGAATTGTTCTTTGGTTTTCGGGCCCAATGGGCCTAGGTTTTCGTTCCCATGCAGACGTGAGAGGGCAACTACAAGTAGGGCAGCTAAGGGAGAGCGGGAGAGTAGATCATTTAGGGACCTTTTACGTTTTCCATTTTGCTGTAGAAAAACCAGTGGAGTTTTGTTTTTGAATGAACAATTCGTTTTACTGTTCCACAATTCCAGTTTGTTCTTCAATCTATTTGCGTTTCTACAATTTTTTATTCTATTCGTTTTCACAATTCCTTCGTTTTCGTTTTCTGCTTTCGTTTTTAGTTTTCATTTTCAGTTTTCGTTTTCAGTTTACGTTTTCTGCAATGCATTTTCTGAGTTAATGGAAGGCTAAAACCCCAGGGTGGGGCTCTTGGGCATGCTGCACTCACTGATGGAGGTTCCGTGCGTTTTATGGTTTCGTACGTTTGATTCTCCTCTGTGAAGCCTCTGTTCTGGAGGATGCTTAATCCCTTGGAAGGAGACCTTACAAGGTTCACGTTTGCTTAATTCGTGTAGGGAAGTCTCAGGTTAACTTTCGCTTAGTTGGTTAATCTAGACCGAACAAGGATTAAAACAGACTGTTTTCTGTTGTGAACCAAGGATGTCAGAGTACATTGTGTTCAAGAGTCTTGCCTATTTTAATTACTGCAATTAATTTGTTGTTTGTCTGCTATATTTTAATTAACTGTTATCTGTCCAAAAACCCCCCCATTGCATGATTCAATCTTTTGACAGTGAGAATTGGTCCTTGGGAGACGACCTAGGAGTCATTTCTAGTACTGCATTTAATTGTTTTTATTTGACCGAGTACGGCATCGATCACTGTTGAAACAATGAAAATCGAAAGGCTGTTGAAGCAGTGAATATCGAAATACAATAGAAAAAGTGAAAATCAAAATGCAATGAAAAGCTACGAAAATCGAGATGCTGTTGAGTAGTGAATACCGAACTACAATAGAAAAAGTGAAAATCGAAATGCAATGAAAAGCAGTGAAAATCGAGATGCTGTTGAGCAGTGAATATCGAACTACAATAGAAAAAGTGAAAATCAAAATGCTAGGAAATGCAATGAAAATCGAAATGTTGTTGAAATAGTGAATGTCGAACTGCAATAGAGTAGCGAAATGTAAAGGAACATCTAAATGCAATGGAATATCGAAATGTAGTGAAACAGTAAATATCAACAACAATAGAACAGTAGAAATCGAATTGCTATTAAAACTTGCACGCAATTAAAAAGGAGATTTAAGTAGTTCATTCACCATTCTTAAAACAATAAACGCTAATCACACACTTCCTTAGTCTCATCAACTGATATAAGCTCAACAAATCCTACATTCATGAAAATACAATCACTCCTGCACTGTTCTAATGAAAACTGAAAAGAAATAGAAGAAATGCAGCAGCCCCTCCTGTGTCACGACATCTCCTGAGCTGCTGTTATGGAATTTTGTCCCTCTGTAAAATTCTGTTTTTGTTGTAATAGGGTTCTGTGCGCGCCCCTCAAAAAATCCTCTTACGTAGCTTTTTATATCTGCAAAGGCTGCCCTAATGCCTTGATTGGGCCCCGCACATCACCTAATGGCCAATGCTATACGAAGCTGTCTTGGGTGAATTACCGTGTTGTTGTATTTTTTTTCTTCTCTTTTTACTGTTCACCACTGTTGTATGAGGCTAGCAATTGGGCTGATTTGGTAATTCCTCTTTCTTGCATCAATTGGGCTGAATTCAATTCAATTCACAGCTTGTGCATATCTCCATCCCATTCCAGGATCAATCCTTCATTCATGAAAACTGTAAAATTCAGCTTAAAGTTCCAAGAAAGTGAAATTAAAAACGTCAAGGAGGTGCAATAAACCACAAGGTATGAGCATAGAAATCAAGTTATCAATCCAAATCTACAAGTAGAAAACTTGTACAAAGTTGGTAATGTTAAGTTAAATGAACGCATGTTACATTATGTCATTGTGTGGATTCTTGTTGCTAGAGGCACCAATCATGCCCAACTTACTAAGGAGGACATTCTTTTAATGTATGGCTTTCTTAATAATGTTAGTATTGATTGGCCCTCCATTATTTTTGATAATATGTTTAAAGCCACTAGGCTATCATCTTTTGCTTTACCCTATGCTATGTTCATTTCAAAGATATTAGAATATAAAGGTTAAAAGGAAATTTTGCTTAGCAACAGCAAAATAGGGAAGAATGTTCTAAGGCACATGGGCCTTATAGAACAAGGAAACAGGTTCAGGCAAAGGGATGAGGAAGCTGCTGCAATGGATGAAGATGATGAAGAACCACCACCTCAACCTGGATCAATGGAGGCACACATTCTCTCAAGGATGGACACCATGATGAGTCTCCAAACAACTCATTATGATGACCTTTGCTACAAGCTCTCAATGCTTAATAGGAGAGTTCATAGAGTTGAAAGGAAGCTGGAGATTGAAGATATCTCTCCAGAAGAAGATAATGCTAGATCTTCAAGAGGCAAACAACCAGTAGTGGATGATGAGGAAGATGAAGAAGATGCAGGGGATAGTGAAGAAACTGAATAGGCTAAAAGTTCACTTATTCCTTAGCTTAATTTTAATTCTTCCAGCTGCTGTATTTTATTTTTCCCTCTATGTTTTCTGTGTATTTAATTGCTTCTGCTGTATTAATCTCTGAATATGTAATCTTTTTGAAAATGATAAAAATAAAGGGGGAGAAAAATATTTGTTTTGATTGATAATATGTCCAGATTTCTAGCATTTAAGAAAATTAATTTCAGGGGGAGCATTAGGAAATATTTCAAATAATTGCCTAATATATCTTAAACATTTAAGAGCAAAGTTTAAGGGTGAGCTTTTAGAAATAATTTCCAGTCATTAATTTCCTTGAAATCTCTTTTTCAAAATTCAAATTGAAAATTAAATGCTATGTGACTGCCTACTTTATTTCCTTTGTGGACTAATTTTTATGATGGAGATATCCATACATTATTTTCAAGATTTTCAGGATATCAATCACAAGTCTCTATGTTTCTTTTTATCATCATCAAAAAGGGGGAGATTGTTAGCATATTTCAAGACCAAGTGTTAATGAAGTCTTCCAGAGTTTTAATGAAGTCTTAAAGTTTTGATGATGAAGATTTAGAGTGATCCAATCAACATTAAAGACTTTTGCCATCTCACAAAGGAAGGTTGCTTGATAGAAAAGGAAAGGCATAAAGAGTGTTTAAAGCTTTCAAGAGAGAAGATTGATGAAGATTTCCTCAAGAGCTGAAGTTTCAAGAGTAGAAGGTTCTATTTTGGGTGTTTGATAAAAAGAGTAAGTCATAAATCCCATTCAAGACATTCCCAAACAAGAGAGCAAGTTGTTTTCTCGCAAAAACATTTTTCTACGCTTTTAATCGATTATGATACGTAGATAATCAATTATATTTGACTTAAAATTTGAATTAAAAATGTTTAACGAACTAAATAATCAATTAAGTGTTTTTGATAATCGATTATATTGATTTTGGGTTAATATAATCGATTATGGCCTTAATCTAATCGATTATATTAGACGAAATAAGTTTTCCAGTTTTTAAACATGATATAATCGATTAACCTTTTTATATAATCGATTAAATAAGTCATTTTTGCGAAATCAATACCAAATCAACCTAAAAATGGAAACTTTGGAGCATTTTCGAATTATAAAATGAAAGAGAATGTCTTAGGTTCAACACATCTGATTAAACACAAACATTCAAAGTGTTTTTGCGCCTTAGCTTTTAAAAACCGCTTTCCTGCTCTCTCAAGTTTGATCAAGTCTTTGGAAGTGGTGATCTTTGTGCTTAAGCTTTCTATCCAGCACTATTATCAGGTGTATTCTTTTACTGTTTTTATAAACGGGAAAATTCATCCCTTGGATCTGTTTTAAGGGAGGTGTGTTCATCTCTTGTGTGTCAAGAGAGGTGGGTTTCATCCTCAGTGTGTCTAGGGAGGTGTTTCATCCTTAGTGTGTCTAAGGAGGTGTTCCTTTATCTTTACTTGTTATTGCATGAATTGGTGTTTGTAATTTCAATTAAAGATAGTGGGGTGATCATCACGCATTTGTGGTGGTTAGGAACTGCACGTAGGATTGGCTTAATCCGAACCAGTATAAATCTTTGTGTTCTTTCTCTTTCCCTATCTCTTTTTTATTGTGGATCATATTAACGATTGCAACTCAAACTGCGTTAATCAAAGGTTAAGAAAAATCTGCATCCTAGTTTTTTAAAGTAATTCAAAATCTGAAAATTTATTTAAAAGGGAAAAGTTTATTAAAAATCCAATTCACCCCCCTCTTGGTTTTTACACTGCCGTCTTTATTTAAAATTCCAATGTGATAAAAAACAACTTTTTAACTCAAGATCTATCCTATGTTGTTCTCCAATCTATTTCATGAATTTGTTCGTCACAATGTGTATGTTGCAACTAGTGTGAGCAGGAATCATATCCAACCCAAGGCTCAAATTTTTAGTTTTTATTTTGAGTTGCTCAAATAATTTATGCTCCTTTATCGTCATGGTCGGTACTTGTACTATCCTTCTACTCAAGGGATCAACAACTACATTTTACTTTACCTACATGGTAGTTCAGCTAAAAGTCAAAATCTTTTAGGAACTCCATCCATCTTCTCTGTCTCATGTTAAGTTTCTTCTGATCAAACAAATACTTCAAGCTTTTGTGGTCACTGAACACATCAAACTATACACCATTCATAATAATGTCTCCAGGTCTTCAAGGCAAAGATAATTGCAACTAGTCCTAAATCGTGGATAGGGTAATTCTTTTCATGTACCTTCAACTAATAAGATCCAAAAGTAAAAATTTTCTTCTCTTGCATCAATACACAACCTAATCCCAGATAGGAAGCATCATTCTAATCTCAAAGGGTTTACTCAAATTAAGAATTACTAACATAGGGTTATGGTCAACCTTTGTTTCAACTCTATGAAACTCTGCTTACCTATGTTGGTCCATACAAATGGTTGATCCTTTCAGGTCAACTGAGTTAATAGAGCCATGATCTTAGAAAATCCTTTTATAAACATGATGTGATAACCAACCAACCGCATAAGGTTCCTAATCTGTAACATTATCTCGGGGCGTTCCCACTACAACACTGTCTTAACTTTAGCAGGATCTACAAAATTTCTCTCAACTTGAAATTTACAAGTTCCAAGAACTGAACTTCTAACAACCAGAATTTATACTTTGACAATTTATCATACAACTTTCTTTTTCTCAAGATATCCAACATTGTTCTCAGGTATACCTCATGCTCCTCACACGAGCAAAAGTAGTTCAGAATCTCATCTATAAACACCACTACAAACTAATCTAGGTATGACCTAGAAATCTTGTTCATGTACTCCATGAACACTACAAGGCATAACTACATACTAATAGTGACCATACTTCATCCTAAAAGTTGTCTTATGCACATCTTCAACCTTCACTCTGATATGATGAAAGTCTGATATCAGATCAATCTTAGAGAATACAACTGTTCCATACAACTAATATTACAAATCATCAATGATAACAGATACTTATTCTTTATAGTGAGTTTGTTAAGTTGCTTAATCAATGCACAATCTTAATGACCCATCAAACATAATTAACACCCAATTTTCATATATGTTTATTTCTAGTGCTCTAGGAAAAGATGTGGCTAAATGGTTTTTCATCACTATCACACATCCAACACACATAGAGGACATCATCATCATACCAGATGTTGGTGTAACACCAACAAATCACATTACAACTTCAATGGAAGCTACAATTACTTCACACAAGCACATGACACAAGAGAGAGTGTCTCTCCATAATCATACATCATATAATTATTTATGTGATATCCTCACAATTAAGACAGAAATTCATCCTGTTTTAATTATGAGTGTGCACCCTCATTACTTAATCCAGATTCCTTCCTTCCTTAATATGTTTATATCTATTAAAAACAACAATCTCATTCCAATGAAATTGAGATTTGGCAAACATCCAATCAATTTCTCTATCTATAACAAACTAGCATGGCAAACCAATCCCCTTAGGTCAATCCTAGGAAGGAACTGCCTCGATACCATTATTGTAACGACTCAAGAAATCGCTACTTTTATCATACTTAGTATGCAAATGTAACTTGTATTAACCGATAATAAAACACATTATATTTAAAATTTGTATTTGTATTCAATACAAAAGGGAATCTCTACTAGTACAAAATTCTATTATAAGAAATAAAAACATATATAAATATATGCATATAACTACTACTTCATCTTTCACTATAATCCTGGGACTCCGAAGCATCTCGCTCACCTATTAAGATATCTGCTCCCGTGTAGCAAAACACGATCATCGCAGGCCAAACAATCGACAATTGTAGGGTAAGCTAATCATTCAAAAATATAACAACACAAAATAATAACATCATGTAGTATTCATCATCATATCATTCTCATGCACATTCATCATAGAACATACTTAAATGCTTTGAAATTTAATGAATCTTTAATAATTGAAAAGTAACAACACAAATCATATTATCATGTAATACACATACTCACAACATTCTCATTAACACATATAAGTAGATTATGGGCACCAACCCCAGGCTCTACTCGGCCCCACACAAACATATCAGTAGATTATGGGCACCAACCCTAGGCTCTACTCGGCCCCACACAAACATATCGGTAGATTATGGGCACCAACCCCAGGCTCTACTCGGCCCCACACACAAACATATCGGTAGATTATGGGCACCAAACCCAGGCTCTACTCGGCCCCACACACAAACATATCGGTAGATTATGGGCACCAAACCCAGGCTCTACTCGGCCCCACACAAACATATCAGTAGATTATGGGCACCAACCCCAGGCTCTACTCGGTCCCACACAAAAACATCATAGGTCATACATAACTGATTAATTTTTCTCAATTTTATTTAGAGATAATAATCTAAATTTATAAACAAGAATAGTGTTAAATAAAGACGGCAGTGTAAAAACCAAGAGGGGGGGGTGAATTGGGTTTTTAAAGAAATTTTCTCTTTTAAATAAATTTTCAGGTTTTGAAAAACTTTCAAAAACTTGGATGTGAATTTTTCCAATCCTTTGATTAACGCTGTTGAGATTAGCAATTGTAATAATGATCCACAATTAAGAGATAAAGAGAAAGAGAAAGAACACAGAGATTTATACTGGTTCGGATTAAGCCAATCCTACATCCAGTTCCCAACCACCACAAATCCGTGATGATTTTCCCCACTATCTTTAATTGAAATTACAAACACCAATTCATGCAATAACAAATAAAGATAAACGGAAACACCTCCTCGTACACACTAAGGATGAAACACCTCCCTGCACACACTCGAGGATGAAACCCACCTCTCTTGACACACAAGAGATGAAACACCTCCCTTAGAACGCATCCAAGGGATGAATTTTCCCTTTACGTAAAACAAGAAAAGAATACACCTGAAATGTGCTGGATAGAAAGCTTAAGCACAATGATCACCACTTCCAAAGACTTGATCAAACCGAAGAGAGCAGGAAAGCGGCTTTGAAAAAGCTAAGGCGCGAAACACTTTGAATATTTTGTGTTTGTTCGGATGTGTTAAACCTAAGACATTCTCTTTCATTTTATAATTCGAAAATGCTCCAAAGTTTCCATTCTTAGGTTGATTTAGAATTGATTTCGCAAAACGACTCATTTAATCGATTATATTTTAAAAGCTTAATCGATTATATCATGTTTAAAAACTGGAAAACAAATATCGTCTGATTTAATCGATTAGATTAAGGCCATAATCGATTATATTAACCCAGAATCAATATAATCGATTATCAAAGACACTTAATCGATTATTTTGCTCGTTAAACATTTTTTATTCAAATATAAGTTAAATAATCGATTATCTACGTATGGTAATCGATTAAAAGCGTAGAAAAACGTTTTTGCGAGAAAACACCTTGCTCTCTTGTTTGGGAAGGTCTTGAATGGGATTTATGACTTACTCTTTTTATCCAACACCCAAAACAGAACCTTCTACCTTTGATCCTTCAGCTCTTGAGAAAATCTTCATCAATCTTCTCTCTTGAAAGCTTTGAATGCTCTTTATGCCTTTCCTTTCTTATCAAGCAACCTTCCTTTGTGAGATGGCACAAGTCTTTAATGTTGATTGAAACTTCCTAAAAACTTCATCATCAAAATTGTAGGTGTCCATAAAACTCTGGACTTGAAATATGCCAACAAATAGGATCGAGACCAAAACCCTCCAGGGAAAGAAACTTTCGTTTTCTACCCCTCAAACAAATTTTCCATTTCACTGATTGTCAACAAACATCCAAATATCAACTTAAACATCATAAATAATACAAAAACAAGGTTTTTCACACATTACACTCAATACAACAATAATATACAAAACATACTAATTATATATATATATATATAACATTAATTTTCTTAATATCAATTTATATATTTTTGAACATTAACTTCCCTAACCTGTATTTTCTTTGTTCCTCAATCAGATGAAAACAAACTGCAAATCCGAAACCTTAGCTTCTCTTTTATCTCAAAATTCTGGATAACATCTCCCCATAAAGAGAATTTATTGAGAAAAATCTTCGAAGACCATAAACTTTCCAAAAGAAAATTCTTAAGAATAAACGGACCTAGACTTACCCGTTCTCAAAACTGATCGGGTAGAACTCCTCCTTATACTGTTAGCCTTTTATTGCTTATTGTGGATCTAGAAACCGTTAGGGTTTTCAGTATTTAAACCTTAAAGAAAATGTAGAGAGAATGGAGAGAGAATAGAGAGAATGGAGGTATGTGAAAACAAACTACCCAATTAGTCTTTTGTTTTTATATATTGTATTATCTTTATAATCTAATATTTTTATAACTGAACATGTTTATAATATAATACTTTTATAATATAATATTTTTATAACTGAATATCTTTATAACTGAATATTTTTATCAATCTAATATCCTTATAACAAAATATCTTTATAATACAATATGTTTATATTTTGATATCTTTATAATTTAAAATATTGGGGTGTTACAAGAATCAATTTTTCATAATTTGGAAATTTATATTTTATTCTCGATACTTACTTTTGTTTTACGCATAAAAATTCAATATTTCGTAATTTTGAAATTTATAATTTATTTTGGGTCCGTACTTTTTTTTTACAGAAAAAAACTCAATTTTTCATTTTATATTTTATTCTCGATCCGTACTTTTGTTTTACACAAAAAAAAATCAATTTTTCATAATTTGGAAGTTCAAATTTTATTATCGACCCGTACTTTTGTTTTACAAAAAAAATCAATTTTTCATAATTTGAAAATTTAAATTTTATTTTCGATCAGTAGTTTTTTTTTTTGCAAAAAAAAAGATCAATTTTTCATAATTTGGAAATTCATGTTTTATTCTCGATCCATACTTTTTTTTTACAACAAAAAACTTAATTTTTCACAATTTGGAATTTTATATTTTATTCTCTATCCGTACTTTTGTTTTACACAAAAAAAAATCAATTTTTCGTAATTTGGAAGTTCAAATTTTATTTTCGATCTGTACATATATTTTACACAAAAAAAGCTCATCCATACTTTTGATTTACTAAAAAAAATTCAATTTTTCATAATTCAGAAATTTATATTTTATTTTCGATCCGTACTTTTTTTACAATAAAAAAACTCAATTTTTAATAATTTGGAAATTCAAATTTTGTTTTTGATCCATAGTTTTGTTTTACACTAAAAAACTCAATTTTTCGTAATTTTGAAATTTATATTTTATTCTCGATTCGTACTTTGGTTTTAGAAAAAAAAATCAACTTTTTACAATCTTGAAATTTATATTTTATTTTCGATTTGTACTTTTGCTTTACAAAATAGAATCAAATTTTCATAATTTGGAAATTTATGTTTTATTCTCGATCCGTACTTTTATTTTACAAAAAAAAAACCTCAATTTTTCGTAATTTGGAAATTCAAATTTTATTTTCGATCCGTACTTTTCTTTTAAAAAAAAACTCATTTTTTTGTAATTTCAAAATTTAAATTTTATATTTGATCCCTACTTTTGTTTTACAAAAAATCAGTTTTTCATAATTTGGAAATTTATATTTTATTCTACATATGTACTTTTGTTTTTCAAAAAAACTCTATTTTTCGTAGTTTGGAAATTCAAATTTTATTTTCGATCCATACTTTTTTAGACATAAAAACACAATTTTTCATAATTTTGAAATTTAAATTTTATTTTCGATCAAGTACTTTTTTTTTTATAAAAAAATCATTTTTTCATAATTTGGAAATTTATATTTTATTTTCGTTCGTACTTTTGTTTTACCAAAAATAAACTAAATTTTTCATAATTAGGAAATTTAAATTTTATTTTCGATCCAGTACTTTAGTTTTACAAAAAATCAATTTTTCATAATTTGGAAATTTATATTTTATTCTCGATCCGTACTTTTGTTTTACACAAAAAACTCGCTTCTTCGTAACCTCGAATTCAATTTTTTTCTGATCCGTACTTTAGCTTTACACAAAAAGCTCAATTATTCGGTCCATACTTTTGATTTACTAAAAAAATTCAATTTTTCATAATTCAGAAATTTATATTTTATTTTCGATCCGTACTTTTTTACAATAAAGAAACTCAATTTTTAATAATTTGGAAATTCAAATTTTGTTTTTGATCCATAGTTTTGTTTTACACTAAAAACTCAATTTTTCGTAATTTTGAAATTTATATTTTATTCTCGATTCAGTACTTTGGTTTTAGAAAAAAATCAACTTTTTACAATCTTGAAATTTATATTTTATTTTCGATTTGTACTTTTGCTTTACAAAATAGAATCAAATTTTCATAATTTGGAAATTTATGTTTTATTCTCGATCCAGTACTTTTATTTTACAAAAAAACCTCAATTTTTCGTAATTTGGAAATTCAAATTTTATTTTCGATCCAGTACTTTTCTTTTAAAAAAACTCATTTTTTTGTAATTTCAAAATTTAAATTTTATATTTGATCCCTACTTTTGTTTTACAAAAAAAATCAGTTTTTCATAATTTGGAAATTTATATTTTATTCTACATATGTACTTTTGTTTTTCAAAAAACTCTATTTTTCGTAGTTTGGAAATTCAAATTTTATTTTCGATCCATACTTTTTTAGACATAAAAACACAATTTTTCATAATTTTGAAATTTAAATTTTATTTTCGATCAAGTACTTTTTTTTTTATAAAAAAATCATTTTTTCATAATTTGGAAATTTATATTTTATTTTCGTTCCGTACTTTTGTTTTACCAAAAATAAACTAAATTTTTCATAATTAGGAAATTTAAATTTTATTTTCGATCCGTACTTTAGTTTTACAAAAAAAATCAATTTTTCATAATTTGGAAATTTATATTTTATTCTCGATCCGTACTTTTGTTTTACACAAAAAAACTCAGTTCTTCGTAACTTCGGAATTCAATTTTTTTTCTGATCCGTACTTTAGCTTTACACAAAAAAGCTCAATTATTCGGTCCATACTTTTGATTTACTAAAAAAATTCAATTTTTCATAATTCAGAAATTTATATTTTATTTTCGATCCGTACTTTTTTTACAATAAAGAAACTCAATTTTTAATAATTTGGAAATTCAAATTTTGTTTTTGATCCATAGTTTTGTTTTACACTAAAAACTCAATTTTTCGTAATTTTGAAATTTATATTTTATTCTCGATTCAGTACTTTGGTTTTAGAAAAAAATCAACTTTTTACAATCTTGAAATTTATATTTTATTTTCGATTTGTACTTTTGCTTTACAAAATAGAATCAAATTTTCATAATTTGGAAATTTATGTTTTATTCTCGATCCAGTACTTTTATTTTACAAAAAAACCTCAATTTTTCGTAATTTGGAAATTCAAATTTTATTTTCGATCCAGTACTTTTCTTTTAAAAAAACTCATTTTTTTGTAATTTCAAAATTTAAATTTTATATTTGATCCCTACTTTTGTTTTACAAAAAATCAGTTTTTCATAATTTGGAAATTTATATTTTATTCTACATATGTACTTTTGTTTTTCAAAAAACTCTATTTTTCGTAGTTTGGAAATTCAAATTTTATTTTCGATCCATACTTTTTTAGACATAAAAACACAATTTTTCATAATTTTGAAATTTAAATTTTATTTTCGATCAAGTACTTTTTTTTTTATAAAAAAATCATTTTTTCATAATTTGGAAATTTATATTTTATTTTCGTTCAGTACTTTTGTTTTACCAAAAATAAACTAAATTTTTCATAATTAGGAAATTTAAATTTTATTTTCGATCCAGTACTTTAGTTTTACAAAAAATCAATTTTTCATAATTTGGAAATTTATATTTTATTCTCGATCCGTACTTTTGTTTTACACAAAAACTCAGCTCTTCGTAACTCTGAATTCAATTTTTTTCTGATCCGTACTTTAGCTTTACACAAAAAGCTCAATTATTCGGTCCATACTTTTGATTTACTAAAAAAATTCAATTTTTCATAATTCAGAAATTTATATTTTATTTTCGATCCAGTACTTTTTTACAATAAAGAAACTCAATTTTTAATAATTTGGAAATTCAAATTTTGTTTTTGATCCATAGTTTTGTTTTACACTAAAAACTCAATTTTTCGTAATTTTGAAATTTATATTTTATTCTCGATTCAGTACTTTGGTTTTAGAAAAAAATCAACTTTTTACAATCTTGAAATTTATATTTTATTTTCGATTTGTACTTTTGCTTTACAAAATAGAATCAAATTTTCATAATTTGGAAATTTATGTTTTATTCTCGATCCAGTACTTTTATTTTACAAAAAAACCTCAATTTTTCGTAATTTGGAAATTCAAATTTTATTTTCGATCCAGTACTTTTCTTTTAAAAAAACTCATTTTTTTGTAATTTCAAAATTTAAATTTTATATTTGATCCCTACTTTTGTTTTACAAAAAATCAGTTTTTCATAATTTGGAAATTTATATTTTATTCTACATATGTACTTTTGTTTTTCAAAAAACTCTATTTTTCGTAGTTTGGAAATTCAAATTTTATTTTCGATCCATACTTTTTTAGACATAAAAACACAATTTTTCATAATTTTGAAATTTAAATTTTATTTTCGATCAAGATTTTTTTTTTTATAAAAAAATCATTTTTTCATAATTTGGAAATTTATATTTTATTTTCGTTCAGTACTTTTGTTTTACCAAAAATAAACTAAATTTTTCATAATTAGGAAATTTAAATTTTATTTTCGATCCAGTACTTTAGTTTTACAAAAAATCAATTTTTCATAATTTGGAAATTTATATTTTATTCTCGATCCGTACTTTTGTTTTACACAAAAACTCAGCTCTTCGTAATCTCTGAATTCAATTTTTTTCTGATCCGTACTTTAGCTTTACACAAAAAGCTCAATTATTCGGTCCATACTTTTGATTTACTAAAAAAATTCAATTTTTCATAATTCAGAAATTTATATTTTATTTTCGATCCAGTACTTTTTTACAATAAAGAAACTCAATTTTTAATAATTTGGAAATTCAAATTTTGTTTTTGATCCATAGTTTTGTTTTACACTAAAAACTCAATTTTTCGTAATTTTGAAATTTATATTTTATTCTCGATTCAGTACTTTGGTTTTAGAAAAAAATCAACTTTTTACAATCTTGAAATTTATATTTTATTTTCGATTTGTACTTTTGCTTTACAAAATAGAATCAAATTTTCATAATTTGGAAATTTATGTTTTATTCTCGATCCAGTACTTTTATTTTACAAAAAAACCTCAATTTTTCGTAATTTGGAAATTCAAATTTTATTTTCGATCCAGTACTTTTCTTTTAAAAAACTCATTTTTTTGTAATTTCAAAATTTAAATTTTATATTTGATCCCTACTTTTGTTTTACAAAAAATCAGTTTTTCATAATTTGGAAATTTATATTTTATTCTACATATGTACTTTTGTTTTTCAAAAAACTCTATTTTTCGTAGTTTGGAAATTCAAATTTTATTTTCGATCCATACTTTTTTAGACATAAAAACACAATTTTTCATAATTTTGAAATTTAAATTTTATTTTCGATCAAGTACTTTTTTTTTTATAAAAAAATCATTTTTTCATAATTTGGAAATTTATATTTTATTTTCGTTCAGTACTTTTGTTTTACCAAAAATAAACTAAATTTTTCATAATTAGGAAATTTAAATTTTATTTTCGATCCAGTACTTTAGTTTTACAAAAAATCAATTTTTCATAATTTGGAAATTTATATTTTATTCTCGATCCGTACTTTTGTTTTACACAAAAAAACTCAGTTCTTCGTAACTTCGGAATTCAATTTTTTTTCTGATCCGTACTTTAGCTTTACACAAAAAAGCTCAATTATTCGGTCCATACTTTTGATTTACTAAAAAAATTCAATTTTTCATAATTCAGAAATTTATATTTTATTTTCGATCCGTACTTTTTTACAATAAAGAAACTCAATTTTTAATAATTTGGAAATTCAAATTTTGTTTTTGATCCATAGTTTTGTTTTACACTAAAAACTCAATTTTTCGTAATTTTGAAATTTATATTTTATTCTCGATTCAGTACTTTGGTTTTAGAAAAAAATCAACTTTTTACAATCTTGAAATTTATATTTTATTTTCGATTTGTACTTTTGCTTTACAAAATAGAATCAAATTTTCATAATTTGGAAATTTATGTTTTATTCTCGATCCAGTACTTTTATTTTACAAAAAAACCTCAATTTTTCGTAATTTGGAAATTCAAATTTTATTTTCGATCCAGTACTTTTCTTTTAAAAAAACTCATTTTTTTGTAATTTCAAAATTTAAATTTTATATTTGATCCCTACTTTTGTTTTACAAAAAAATCAGTTTTTCATAATTTGGAAATTTATATTTTATTCTACATATGTACTTTTGTTTTTCAAAAAACTCTATTTTTCGTAGTTTGGAAATTCAAATTTTATTTTCGATCCATACTTTTTTAGACATAAAAACACAATTTTTCATAATTTTGAAATTTAAATTTTATTTTCGATCAAGTACTTTTTTTTTTATAAAAAAATCATTTTTTCATAATTTGGAAATTTATATTTTATTTTCGTTCTGCACTTTTGTTTTACCAAAAATAAACTAAATTTTTCATAATTAGGAAATTTAAATTTTATTTTCGATCCAGTACTTTAGTTTTACAAAAAATCAATTTTTCATAATTTGGAAATTTATATTTTATTCTCGATCCGTACTTTTGTTTTACACAAAAACTCAGCTCTTCGTAACCTCGAATTCAATTTTTTTCTGATCCGTACTTTAGCTTTACACAAAAAGCTCAATTATTCGGTCCATACTTTTGATTTACTAAAAAAATTCAATTTTTCATAATTCAGAAATTTATATTTTATTTTCGATCCGTACTTTTTTACAATAAAGAAACTCAATTTTTAATAATTTGGAAATTCAAATTTTGTTTTTGATCCATAGTTTTGTTTTACACTAAAAACTCAATTTTTCGTAATTTTGAAATTTATATTTTATTCTCGATTCAGTACTTTGGTTTTAGAAAAAAATCAACTTTTTACAATCTTGAAATTTATATTTTATTTTCGATTTGTACTTTTGCTTTACAAAATAGAATCAAATTTTCATAATTTGGAAATTTATGTTTTATTCTCGATCCAGTACTTTTATTTTACAAAAAAACCTCAATTTTTCGTAATTTGGAAATTCAAATTTTATTTTCGATCCAGTACTTTTCTTTTAAAAAAACTCATTTTTTTGTAATTTCAAAATTTAAATTTTATATTTGATCCCTACTTTTGTTTTACAAAAAAATCAGTTTTTCATAATTTGGAAATTTATATTTTATTCTACATATGTACTTTTGTTTTTCAAAAAACTCTATTTTTCGTAGTTTGGAAATTCAAATTTTATTTTCGATCCATACTTTTTTAGACATAAAAACACAATTTTTCATAATTTTGAAATTTAAATTTTATTTTCGATCAAGATTCTTTTTTTTTATAAAAAAATCATTTTTTCATAATTTGGAAATTTATATTTTATTTTCGTTCAGTACTTTTGTTTTACCAAAAATAAACTAAATTTTTCATAATTAGGAAATTTAAATTTTATTTTCGATCCAGTACTTTAGTTTTACAAAAAATCAATTTTTCATAATTTGGAAATTTATATTTTATTCTCGATCCGTACTTTTGTTTTACACAAAAACTCGCTCTTCGTAATCTCTGAATTCAATTTTTTTCTGATCCGTACTTTAGCTTTACACAAAAAGCTCAATTATTCGGTCCATACTTTTGATTTACTAAAAAAATTCAATTTTTCATAATTCAGAAATTTATATTTTATTTTCGATCCGTACTTTTTTACAATAAAGAAACTCAATTTTTAATAATTTGGAAATTCAAATTTTGTTTTTGATCCATAGTTTTGTTTTACACTAAAAACTCAATTTTTCGTAATTTTGAAATTTATATTTTATTCTCGATTCAGTACTTTGGTTTTAGAAAAAAATCAACTTTTTACAATCTTGAAATTTATATTTTATTTTCGATTTGTACTTTTGCTTTACAAAATAGAATCAAATTTTCATAATTTGGAAATTTATGTTTTATTCTCGATCCAGTACTTTTATTTTACAAAAAAAACCTCAATTTTTCGTAATTTGGAAATTCAAATTTTATTTTCGATCCAGTACTTTTCTTTTAAAAAAACTCATTTTTTTGTAATTTCAAAATTTAAATTTTATATTTGATCCCTACTTTTGTTTTACAAAAAAATCAGTTTTTCATAATTTGGAAATTTATATTTTATTCTACATATGTACTTTTGTTTTTCAAAAAACTCTATTTTTCGTAGTTTGGAAATTCAAATTTTATTTTCGATCCATACTTTTTTAGACATAAAAACACAATTTTTCATAATTTTGAAATTTAAATTTTATTTTCGATCAAGATTTTTTTTTTTATAAAAAAATCATTTTTTCATAATTTGGAAATTTATATTTTATTTTCGTTCTGCATTTTTGTTTTACCAAAAATAAACTAAATTTTTCATAATTAGGAAATTTAAATTTTATTTTCGATCCAGTACTTTAGTTTTACAAAAAATCAATTTTTCATAATTTGGAAATTTATATTTTATTCTCGATCCGTACTTTTGTTTTACACAAAAACTCGCTCTTCGTAACTCTGAATTCAATTTTTTTCTGATCCGTACTTTAGCTTTACACAAAAAGCTCAATTATTCGGTCCATACTTTTGATTTACTAAAAAAATTCAATTTTTCATAATTCAGAAATTTATATTTTATTTTCGATCCGTACTTTTTTACAATAAAGAAACTCAATTTTTAATAATTTGGAAATTCAAATTTTGTTTTTGATCCATAGTTTTGTTTTACACTAAAAACTCAATTTTTCGTAATTTTGAAATTTATATTTTATTCTCGATTCAGTACTTTGGTTTTAGAAAAAAATCAACTTTTTACAATCTTGAAATTTATATTTTATTTTCGATTTGTACTTTTGCTTTACAAAATAGAATCAAATTTTCATAATTTGGAAATTTATGTTTTATTCTCGATCCGTACTTTTATTTTACAAAAAAAAAAACTCAATTTTTCGTAATTTGGAAATTCAAATTTTATTTTCGATCCGTACTTTTCTTTTAAAAAAAAACTCATTTTTTTGTAATTTCAAAATTTAAATTTTATATTTGATCCCTACTTTTGTTTTACAAAAAAATCAGTTTTTCATAATTTGGAAATTTATATTTTATTCTACATATATACTTTTGTTTTTCAAAAAACTCTATTTTTCGTAATTTGAAATTCAAATTTTATTTTCGATCCATACTTTTTTAGACATAAAAACACAATTTTTCATAATTTTGAAATTTAAATTTTATTTTCGATCAGACTTTTGTTTTACAAAAATATCAATTTTTTCATAATTCGAAATTTAAATTTTATTTTCGATCAGACTTTTTTTTTATAAAAAAATCATTTTTTCATAATTTGGAAATTTATATTTTATTTTCGTTCAGTACTTTTGTTTTACCAAAAATAAACTAAATTTTTCATAATTAGGAAATTTAAATTTTATTTTCGATCCGTACTTTAGTTTTACAAAAAAAATCAATTTTTCATAATTTGGAAATTTATATTTTATTCTCGATCCGTACTTTTGTTTTACACAAAAAAACTCAGTTCTTCGTAACTTCGGAATTCAATTTTTTTTCTGATCCGTACTTTAGCTTTACACAAAAAAGCTCAATTATTCGGTCCATACTTTTGATTTACTAAAAAAATTCAATTTTTCATAATTCAGAAATTTATATTTTATTTTCGATCCAGTACTTTTTTACAATAAAAAACTCAATTTTTAATAATTTGGAAATTCAAATTTTGTTTTTGATCCATAGTTTTGTTTTACACTAAAAAACTCAATTTTTCGTAATTTTGAAATTTATATTTTATTCTCGATTCGTACTTTGGTTTTAGAAAAAAAAATCAACTTTTTACAATTTTGAAATTTATATTTTATTTTCGATTTGTACTTTTGTTTTACAAAATAGAATCAAATTTTCATAATTTGGAAATTTATGTTTTATTCTCGATCCGTACTTTTATTTTACAAAAAAACAAACCTCAATTTTTCGTAATTTGGAAATTCAAATTTTATTTTCGATCCGTACTTTTCTTTTAAAAAAAAACTCATATTTTTGTAATTTCAAAATTTAAATTTTATATTTGATCCCTACTTTTGTTTTACAAAAAAAATCAGTTTTTCATAATTTGGAAATTTATATTTTATTCTACATATATACTTTTGTTTTTAAAAAAAAACTCTATTTTTCTTAATTTGGAAATTCAAATTTTATTTTCGATCCATACTTTTTATAGACATAAAAACACAATTTTTCATAATTTTGAAATTTAAATTTTATTTTCGATCCAGATTTCGTTTTACAAAAATATCAATTTTTTCATAATTCGAAATTTAAATTTTATTTTCGATCAAGATTTTTTTTTTTATAAAAAAATCATTTTTTCATAATTTGGAAATTTATATTTTATTTTCGTTCAGTACTTTTGTTTTACCAAAAATAAACTAAATTTTTCATAATTAGGAAATTTAAATTTTATTTTCGATCCAGTACTTTAGTTTTACAAAAAATCAATTTTTCATAATTTGGAAATTTATATTTTATTCTCGATCCAGTACTTTTGTTTTACACAAAAACTCAGCTCTTCGTAATCTCGAATTCAATTTTTTTCTGATCCGTACTTTAGCTTTACACAAAAAGCTCAATTATTCGGTCCATACTTTTGATTTACTAAAAAAATTCAATTTTTCATAATTCAGAAATTTATATTTTATTTTCGATCCAGTACTTTTTTACAATAAAGAAACTCAATTTTTAATAATTTGGAAATTCAAATTTTGTTTTTGATCCATAGTTTTGTTTTACACTAAAAACTCAATTTTTCGTAATTTTGAAATTTATATTTTATTCTCGATTCAGTACTTTGGTTTTAGAAAAAAATCAACTTTTTACAATCTTGAAATTTATATTTTATTTTCGATTTGTACTTTTGCTTTACAAAATAGAATCAAATTTTCATAATTTGGAAATTTATGTTTTATTCTCGATCCGTACTTTTATTTTACAAAAAAAAAAACCTCAATTTTTCGTAATTTGGAAATTCAAATTTTATTTTCGATCCGTACTTTTCTTTTAAAAAAAAACTCATTTTTTTGTAATTTCAAAATTTAAATTTTATATTTGATCCCTACTTTTGTTTTACAAAAAAAATCAGTTTTTCATAATTTGGAAATTTATATTTTATTCTACATATGTACTTTTGTTTTTCAAAAAACTCTATTTTTCGTAGTTTGGAAATTCAAATTTTATTTTCGATCCATACTTTTTTAGACATAAAAACACAATTTTTCATAATTTTGAAATTTAAATTTTATTTTCGATCAAGTACTTTTTTTTATAAAAAAATCATTTTTTCATAATTTGGAAATTTATATTTTATTTTCGTTCAGTACTTTTGTTTTACCAAAAATAAACTAAATTTTTCATAATTAGGAAATTTAAATTTTATTTTCGATCCAGTACTTTAGTTTTACAAAAAATCAATTTTTCATAATTTGGAAATTTATATTTTATTCTCGATCCGTACTTTTGTTTTACACAAAAAAACTCAGTTCTTCGTAACTTCGAATTCAATTTTTTTTCTGATCCGTACTTTAGCTTTACACAAAAAAGCTCAATTATTCGGTCCATACTTTTGATTTACTAAAAAAATTCAATTTTTCATAATTCAGAAATTTATATTTTATTTTCGATCCGTACTTTTTTACAATAAAAAACTCAATTTTTAATAATTTGGAAATTCAAATTTTGTTTTTGATCCATAGTTTTGTTTTACACTAAAAAACTCAATTTTTCGTAATTTTGAAATTTATATTTTATTCTCGATTCGTACTTTGGTTTTAGAAAAAAAAATCAACTTTTTACAATTTTGAAATTTATATTTTATTTTCGATTTGTACTTTTGTTTTACAAAATAGAATCAAATTTTCATAATTTGGAAATTTATGTTTTATTCTCGATCCGTACTTTTATTTTACAAAAAAAAAACCTCAATTTTTCGTAATTTGGAAATTCAAATTTTATTTTCGATCCGTACTTTTCTTTTAAAAAAAAACTCATTTTTTTGTAATTTCAAAATTTAAATTTTATATTTGATCCCTACTTTTGTTTTACAAAAAAAATCAGTTTTTCATAATTTGGAAATTTATATTTTATTCTACATATATACTTTTGTTTTTAAAAAAAAACTCTATTTTTCTTCATTTGGAAATTCAAATTTTATTTTCGATCCATACTTTTTATAGACATAAAAAACACAATTTTTCATAATTTTGAAATTTAAATTTTATTTTCGATCTGTACTTCTGTTTTACAAAAAATATCAATTTTTTTCATAATTCGGAAATTTAAATTTTATTTTCGATCAGTACTTTTTTTTTTTATAAAAAAAAATCATTTTTTCATAATTTGGAAATTTATATTTTATTTTCGTTCCGTACTTTTGTTTTACCAAAAATAAACTAAATTTTTCATAATTAGGAAATTTAAATTTTATTTTCGATCCGTACTTTAGTTTTACAAAAAATCAATTTTTCATAATTTGGAAATTTATATTTTATTCTCGATCCAGTACGTTTGTTTTACACAAAAACTCGCTCTTCGTAACTCTGAATTCAATTTTTTTCTCGATCCGTACTTTAGCTTTACACAAAAAGCTCAATTATTCGGTCCATACTTTTGATTTACTAAAAAAAATTCAATTTTTCATAATTCAGAAATTTATATTTTATTTTCGATCCGTACTTTTTTTACAATAAAAAAACTCAATTTTTAATAATTTGGAAATTCAAATTTTGTTTTTGATCCATAGTTTTGTTTTACACTAAAAAACTCAATTTTTCGTAATTTTGAAATTTATATTTTATTCTCGATTCGTACTTTGGTTTTAGAAAAAAAAATCAACTTTTTACAATTTTGAAATTTATATTTTATTTTCGATTTGTACTTTTGTTTTACAAAATAGAATCAAATTTTCATAATTTGGAAATTTATGTTTTATTCTCGATCCAGTACTTTTATTTTACAAAAAAAACCTCAATTTTTCGTAATTTGGAAATTCAAATTTTATTTTCGATCCAGTACTTTTCTTTTAAAAAAAAAACTCATTTTTTTGTATTTTCAAAATTTAAATTTTATATTTGATCCCTACTTTTGTTTTACAAAAAAAATCAGTTTTTCATAATTTGGAAATTTATATTTTATTCTACATATATACTTTTGTTTTTCAAAAAAAACTCTATTTTTCGTAATTTGGAAATTGAAATTTTATTTTCGATCTGTACTTTTGTTTTACAAAAAATATCAATTTTTTTCATAATTCGGAAATTTAAATTTTATTTTCGATCAGTACTTTTTTTTTTATAAAAAAAAATCATTTTTTCATAATTTGGAAATTTATATTTTATTTTCGTTCCGTACTTTTGTTTTACCAAAAATAAACTAAATTTTTCATAATTAGGAAATTTAAATTTTATTTTCGATCCGTACTTTAGTTTTACAAAAAAAATCAATTTTTCATAATTTGGAAATTTATATTTTATTCTCGATCCGTACTTTTGTTTTACACAAAAAAACTCAGTTCTTCGTAACTTCGGAATTCAAATTTTTTTTTCTGATCCGTACTTTTGTTTTACACAAAAAAGCTCAATTTTTCGGTCCATACTTTTGATTTACTAAAAAAAATTCAATTTTTCATAATTCAGAAATTTATATTTTATTTTCGATCCGTACTTTTTTTACAATAAAAAAACTCAATTTTTAATAATTTGGAAATTCAAATTTTGTTTTTGATCCATAGTTTTGTTTTACAATAAAAAACTCAATTTTTCGTAATTTTGAAATTTATATTTTATTCTCGATTCGTACTTTGGTTTTAGAAAAAAAAATCAACTTTTTACAATTTTGAAATTTATATTTTATTTTCGATTTGTACTTTTGTTTTACAAAATAGAATCAAATTTTCATAATTTGGAAATTTATGTTTTATTCTCGATCCGTACTTTTATTTTACAAAAAAAAACCTCAATTTTTCGTAATTTGGAAATTCAAATTTTATTTTCGATCCGTACTTTTCTTTTAAAAAAAAAACTCATTTTTTTGTAATTTCAAAATTTAAATTTTATATTTGATCCCTACTTTTGTTTTACAAAAAAAATCAGTTTTTCATAATTTGGAAATTTATATTTTATTCTACATATGTACTTTTGTTTTTAAAAAAAACTCTATTTTTCGTAATTTGGAAATTCAAATTTTATTTTCGATCCGTACTTTTTTTAGACATAAAAAACACAATTTTTCATAATTTTGAAATTTAAATTTTATTTTCGATCTGTACTTTTGTTTTACAAAAAATATCAATTTTTTTCATAATTTGGAAATTTAAATTTTAGATCATTACTTTTTTTTTACAAAAGAAATCATTTTTTCATAATTTGGAAATTTATATTTTATTTTCGTTCCGTACTTTTGTTTTACAAAAAACAAACTAAATTTTTCATAATTAGGAAATTTAAATTTTATTTTCGATCCGTACTTTTGTTTTACCAAAAAAAATCAATTTTTCATAATTGGGAAATTTAGATTTTATTCTCGATCTGTACTTTTATTTTACACAAAAAAACTCAGTTCTTCGTAACTTCGGAATTCAATTTTTTTTTCTGATCCGTACTTTTGTTTTACACAAAAAAGCTCAATTTTTCGGTCCATACTTTTGTTCTACTAAAAAAAATTCAATTTTTCATAATTTAGAAATTTGTATTTTATTTTCGATCTGTACTTTTTTTACAATAAAAAAACTCAATTTTTCATAATTTGGAAATTCAAATTTTGTTTTTGATCCGTAGTTTTGTTTTACACTAAAAAACTCAATTTTTCGTAATTTCAAAATTTATATTTTATTCTCGATTCGTACTTTGGTTTTAGAAAAAAAAATCATTTTTTTATAATTTTGAAATTTATATTTTATTTTCGATCAGTACTTTTGTTTTACAAAATAGAATCAAATTTTCATAATTTGGAAATTTATGTTTTATTCTCGATCCGTACTTTTGTTTTACAAAAAAGAACCTCAATTTTTCTTAATTTGGAAATTCAAATTTTATTGTTGACCCGTACTTTTTTGTTTTACACAAAAGAAATCAAGTTTTCATAATTTGAAAATTTATATTTTATTTTCGATCCGTATTTTTTTTACAAAAGTGAATCAATTTTTCATAATTTGGAAATTTATATTTTATTCTCGATACTTACTTTTGTTTTACGCATAAAAACAAAATATTTTGAAATTTTGAAATTTATAATTTATTTTGGGTCCGTACTTTTTTTTTACAGAAAAATGTTAAATAAAGACGACAATGTAAAAACCAAGAGGGGGTGAATTGGATTTTTAATAAACTTTTTCCCTTTAAAATAAATTTCTAGATTTTGAATTGTTTTAAAAAACTTGGATGCGGATTTTTCTTAACCTTTGATTAATGCAGATTGAGTTGCAATTGTTAATATGATCCACAATAAAAAGAGATAGGGAAAGAGAAAGAACACAGAGATTTATACTGGTTCGGATTAAGCCAATCCTACGTCCAGTTCCCAACCACCACAAATGTGTGATGATCACCCCACTATCTTTAATTGAAATTACAAACACCAATTCATGCAATAACAAATAAAGATAAAGGAAACACCTCCTTAGACACACTAAGGATGAAACACCTCCCCAGACACACTGAGGATGAAACCCACCTCTCTTGACACACAAGAGATGAGCACACCTTCCTTAGAACAGATCCAAGGGATGAATTTTCCCGTTTATTAAAACAGTAAAAAGAATACACCTAATAATAGTGCTGAATGGAAAGCTTAAACACAAAGATCACCACTTCCAAAGACTTGATCAAACTTGAGAGAGCAAGAAAGCGGTTTTGAAAAGCTAAGGCGCAAGAACACTTTGAATATTTGTGTTTTATCATATGTGTTTAACCTAAGACATTCTCTTTCATTTTATAATTCGAAAATGCTCCAAAGTTTCCATTCTTAGGTTGATTTAGCATTTAATTCACAAAAACAACTCATTTAATCGATTATCTAAAAAGCTTAATCGATTATATCATGTTTAAAAACTGGAAAAATTATTTTGCCTGATATAATCGATTAGATTAAGGCCATAATCGATTATATTAACCCAAAATCAATATAATCAATTATCAAAAACACTTAATCGATTATTTAGTTTGTTAAACAATTTTAATTCAAATTTTAAGTTAAATAATCGATTATCTAGGTATCATAATCGATTAAAAGCGTAGAAAAACGTTTTTGCGAGAAAACATCTTGCTCTCTTGTTTGGGAAGGTCTTGAATGGGATTTATGACTTACTCTTTTCATCCAACACCCAAAACAGAACCTTCTATACTTGAAACTTCAGCTCTTGAGAAAATCTTTATCAATCTTCTCTCTCGAAAGCTTTAAAAACTCTTTATGCCTTTCCTTTTCTATCAAGCAACCTTCCTTTGTGAGATGACACAAGTCTTTAATGTTGATTGGATCACTTTAAATCTTCATCATCAAAACTTTAAGACTTCATTAAAACTTTGGAAGACTTCATTAAAACTTTGGAAGACTTCATTAACACTTGGTCTTGAAATATGCTAACAATCTCCCCCTTTTTGATGATGATAAAAAGAAACATAGAGAGTTGTGATTGATATCCTGAAAATCTTGAAAATAATGTATGGATATCTCCATCATAAAAATTAGTCCACAAAGGAAATAAAGTAGGCAATCATATAGCATTTAATTTTCAATTTGAATTTTGAAAAGAGATTTCAAGGAAATTAATGCATGGAAATTATTTCTAAAAACTCCCCCCTTAAACTTTGCTCTTAAATGTTTAAGATATATTAGGCAATTATTTGAAATATTTCCTAATGCTCCCCCTGAAATTAATTTTCTTAAAAGCTAGAAATCTGGACATATTATCAATCAAAACAAATATATTTCTCCCCTTTATTTTTATCATTTTCAAAAAGATTACATATTCAGTAGATTAATACAAGCGAAGCAATTAAATACACAGAAAATATAGAGGGAAAATAAAATACAGCAGCTGGAAAAAAAAATTAAAATTAAGCTAAGGGAATTAGTGAACTTGTAGCCTATTCAGTTTCTTCACTATCCCCTGCATCTTCTTCATCTTCCTCATCATCTACTGTTGGCTGTTTGCGTCTGGAAGATCTAGCATTATCTTCTTCTGGAGAGACATCTTCAATCTCCAGCTTCCTTTCAACTCTATAAACTCTCCTATTAAGCCTTGAGAGCTTGGAGCAAATGTCATCATAATGAGTTGTTTGGAGACTCATCATGGTGTCCATCCTGGAGAGAATATGTGCCTCCATTGATCCAGGTTGAGGTTGAGGTGGTGGTTCTTCATCTTCATCCATTGCAGCTTCCTCATCTCTTTGCCGGAACCTGTTGCCTTGTTCAATAAGGCCCATGTGCCTTAGAACATTCTTCCCTATTTTGCTGTTGCTAAGCAAAATTTGCTTGTTTTCTCCTTCAAGATCTACACCTTTATATTCTAATATCTTTGATATGAACACAGCATAGGGTAAAGCAAAGGATGATAGCCTAGTGGCTTTAAACATATTATCTAAAATAATAGCGGGCCAATCAATACTAACATTATTAAGAAAGCCATACATTAAAAGAATGTCTTCCTTAGTAAGTTGGGCATGATTGGTGCCTCTAGCAACAAGAATCCATACAATAACATAATGTAACATGCTCTCATTTAACTTAACATTACCAACTTTGTACAAGTTTTCTACTTGTAAGTTTGGATCCTTGCAGAATTTGCGAAACTCCACCAGCTTATTGAAGTCTTCAAAGCCATAAGTGATGTTTATGCCTCCTTGAGTGGATAATCCAACAACATTATTCCACACCTTTTCATCAAGGTGAATTCGAACTCCCTTCACCTTTGTACTGGGACTAGCTGTCCTTGAAGTCAGATTCATGTAGAAAACTCTGACCAAGTCTGGATAATAAGCTCCTTCCATTTCTACAAAATTTTGCAATCCACTTGCAACTAAAAAATCTTAAAAAGTAAAACCATGAGTTCTGAAAAGATGGCAAGATAAATATTTGGGAGTTAGAATCTTCCTGTCTTTCCATTTATTCACGAAGCCAATCTGCATATCCTCATCAAAAATCCATCCAGCAAGAGTGGGTGGTCTCCTTTCTTGCTGTTGGGATGTCATGGGCTCCTTGCCTCTCCTCCTTGAGGGCATCTTTCTCCTCCTTTGATCAGCCATGTAGATAGGGAATGGACAAAAGAAAAATACACAAACGAAATAGCACAGAAACAGAATAACAGAGGGTATATCAGCAGAAAAACCAGCAAGAGTGAGAGAGAGTGAAAGTAGTACTTTTAATTCTCAATCTAGCTATTTATAGGCAAATAATCTGATCACAATTCATGGATTTAATGTAAATAGAGCCGTTAGAATTCGAATATAGCTGTTAGGATTGAAAACCACGTGAAATTTAAGCTCAAAGGTAAAAAAATAGAGTGTAGAAAAATGCAGAACGTTGCATTTAATCGATTATGTGAAGAACGTAATCGATTATTTGCCTTCAAAATTTTCCATAAAACGAAAACCCAGAAATTTAATCGATTATGTGCATTCCTTAATCGATTAAAATGCTCCCCAGTGATTTAATCGATTATGTTATGAACTTAATCGATTATCTTGTAAAACATATTTAAAAACAACGCTTTTAATCGATTAACACACGAAAACTAATCGATTAAATACGGAATTTTTCGTAAAACTCATAATTAACGTCAAAATCAACAATAAACATCAATCAATCAACAGATTTATCATCAACAATTCCTAGATCTCTTCTAAGCTCATAAAATCTATCTCTAGGCAAAGGTTTGGTAAAGATATCAGCTAATTGATGTTTTGTATCTATATATTCTATAATGCAATCACCTTTAGCTATATGATCTCTAATGAAATGATGTCTAATTTCTATATGCTTTGTCTTAGAATGCATGATAGGGTTCCTAGTCAAATTAATGGCACTAGTGTTATCACACTTAAGAGGGATATGATCTAAAAAGATATCAAAATCTTCTAATTGCTGCTTCATCCACAGTATTTGAGCACAACAACTGCCTGCTGCTATATACTCAGCCTCCGTGGTTGAAAGAGCAACACTAGCCTGTTTCTTAGAATGCCATGAAACTAAAGAACATCCTAAAAGATGACATGTACCACTAGTACTCTTCCTATCAACTCTACAGCCACCATAATCTGAGTCAGAAAAACCTATGATACTAGGTGAGGCTCCTGAAGGGTACCATAAACCAAAGGATTTTGTTCCTCTAAGGTACTTAAGGATTCTCTTAACGGCCTTTAGGTGTGACTCTCTAGGGTTGGATTGAAACCTAGCACAAACACACACACTCTGCATAATATCAGGTCTACTAGCAGTAAGATAAAGCAATGATCCGATCATACCTCGATACCTTGTTTGATCTATAGACTTACCACTTAAATCTTGATCTAGATAACAAGATGTAGCCATGGGAGTTGCAGCTTCCTTGGAACTTTCCATCTCAAATTTCTTTAAGATTTCGTTGCAATACTTTGTTTGACATATAAATATGCCTTTCTTCAATTGTTTGATTTGCAAACCAAGAAAGAAATTTAATTCTCCCATCATAGACATTTCAAACTCTCCTCGCATATTACTAGCAAACTCTTGGCAAAGATCATCATTAGTTGATCCAAATATGATATCATCAACATAAACTTGAACAATAAGAATATGTTTCTTTGATTTTTTAATAAAAAGAGTAGAATCAACTTTACCTCTTCTAAAATTATTTTCTAGCAAGAAATTACTTAACCTTTCATACCAAGATCTTGGGGCTTGTTTGAGTCCATACAAGGCTTTCTTCAACTTGTAGACATGATTAGGATTTTTGAAATCTTCAAAGCCTGGAGGTTGTTCTACATAGACTTCTTCCTTGATGTATCCGTTTAGGAAAGCACTTTTACATCCATTTGAAATAATTTGAATCCCATAATGGAGGCATATGCTAGCAACAAACGAATAGCTTCAAGTCTTGCTACTGGAGCATAGGTTTCATCATAGTCTATGCCTTCTTCTTGTCTATAGCCTTTGCAACCAGCCTTGCTTTGTTCTTGGTGATATTTCCATCTTCATCAAGCTTATTCCTAAAAACCCATCTCGGTGCCTATAACCTCGCATTTTGTTAGTTTTAGGAATTAAATCCCATACCTGATTTCTTTCAAACCGATTTAGCTCTTCTTGCATTGCTATACACCAATGTTCATCCATCAACGCTTCTTCTACATTCTTTGGTTCAATTCGTGAAACAAAAGCAACATTCATGCATAAATTATTCATGTTCCTCCTTGTTCTTACACCTTTGAGATATCTCCAATGACATTGTCCAAAGATATGTTTCTAGGTGGTCTCCATTCTTTTGGTAGACTTTCATCATGAGGAGGATTCTCATCCAATTTGATTTCTTCAACAGCTTCTTCTAAAGGAGTTTCTTCTTGATATTCTCCTTCATCATCTACAAAGAATCTTTTTGACTCAAGAGGGTTTTCCTCAAGGTCTAGATATTCATCAAAGACAACATGTATAGATTCTTCAACATTTAAAGTCCTTTTATTAAAAACTCTATATGCTTTACTATGCAAAGAATAACCTAAAAATGTAGCTTCATCTGATTTAGCATCAAATTTCCCAAGGCTATCTTTTCCATTATTCAAAACAAAACATTTGCATCCAAAAATTCTGAAATGAGAAATATTTGGTTTTCTTCCTTTGAAAAGCTCATAAGGTGTTAATTTCAAAATAGGTCTTATTAAAACTCTATTTAAAATGTAACAAGCGGTGCTTACGGCATCAACCCAAAAATATTTAGGTAAATTGGTTTCATTCAACATAGTTCTTGCAAGTTCTTCCAAAGATCTATTTTTCCTTTCAACCACACCATTTTGTTGAGTTGTTCTTGGTGCTGAAAAATTATGAGAAATTCCTTGTTCTTCACAAAAATTTTCAAAAGAAACATTTTGAAATTCACCGTCATGATCACTTCTTAAAAACTTGATTTTCAAATCCTTTTCATTTTGAATAACCTTGGAAAATTTTCTAAATTCTTAGAAAGCATCACTTTTAGATGAAAGAAAAAGAGTCCAAGTAAATCTAGAGTAATCATCAACAATCACAAGAGCATAATAATTGCCACCAAAACTTTTTGTTCTAGAAGGGCCAAATAAATCCATGTGCAGTAATTCTAAAGGTTTAGAAGTGGAAACAACATTTTTAGATTTAAAAGAATTTTTAGTTTGCTTCCCTTTTGACAAGCTGCACATAGTTTGTTCTTTTCAAAAACCAGTTTTGGCAAACCAATTACTAACTCTTTAGATATGAGTTTACTTAGATGAGGCATATGAATGTGAGCAACTCTTCTATGCCATAACCATGGATCCTCTTCTTTCGCAACTAAACAAGATAAATTACTAGATGTAGATGCACAATCAATATCAATCAAATAAATATCATTATGTCTCTTACCAATGAGGGCAATTTTATTTGAGTCCTTGTGATGAATTTTCAAAGATCACTATCAAAAGTTACCTTTAAACCTTTATCACAAAGTTGACTAATGCTTAGCAAATTGTGCTTCAATCCATCAACAAGAAGAACATCATGAATCTTTAAGGATTCTCCAATCATTCCACTACCAATGATCTTTCCCTTGTTGTTGTCACCATAGGTTACAAAACCTTGTTCTTTCTTTTTGAAGCTTTTGAATTTGCTTTTATCACCCATCATATGTCTTGAACAACCACTATCAAGGTACCACAATGACTTTTTAGACTTGGGACCAACCTTGCTACATGTGGATTCAGCATCATCATCCGCCATGAGACAAATGTTGGCTTCTTCTTCCGATTCATTTGCACTTTCAGAAGAACTCACTTCATTATCTTCCCAAGCGATGTATGCCTTCTTTTTCTTTTTATCAAAAGGCTTTTTGTATTTCTTGACCTTTTCTTCATCCTTCTTGATGTTAGGGCAATCCGACTTCAAGTGTCCTCTTTTTCCACAACCATAACATTTAAAATTATCAAGAGAATTTAAATTTTCAGTTTTCTTACCTTTCTTGAAATTCCCTTTGTTTTTGTTCTTGATGAACTTTTTGTATTTCTTGACGAACAAGCTGATGTCACTGCATTCAAGATTATCATCTGAATCACTACTCTCATCCTTGTAGGATTCCGCTTTAAGAGCAACACCTTTCCTCTTGACGTCTTCCTCTTCTCCTTTGAAACGTCCAAGCTCCATTTCGTGTTCTCTAAGCTTTTCGAAGAGAGTTATCATATTCATGCTTGTGAGATTCTTTGATTCCGTGATAGCCGTCACTTTGGGTTGCCATGTCCTGTCCAAAGATTTTAAAACTTTCACATTTAATTCCTCAGTGTCAAATTTCTTACCTAACGCCTTGAGGTGATTTACAATGTGAGTAAATCTCTTTTGAATGCCATAGATGGTTTCCCCTTTGCTCATCCGGAACATCTCGTATTCTTGAATCAAGGTATTTTTCCTTGATCTCTTGACCTCCTCCGTTCCTTCATGTGTGACTTCTAAAGTGTCTCACATCTCCTTTGCTGTAGTGCAATCTGACAACCTGTAAAAATCATCAACCGTTAAGGCAGATGATATCATATTACATGCCTTTATGTCGCACTGATGTTCATTGTATTCATCCTTGGTCCAACTTGCTCTCACTTTGGGTACCTGCACTTCATTAACAACAGTCATAGGAATATATGGACCATTTACAATTGCATCCCAAACGCCTTGATCACTAGACCTAAGAAAAATCTCCATCCTCTTTTTCCAAAAAGGATAGTTTTCACCTGTAAAGAGTGGTGGTCTATGAATAGATGCACCTTCAGAAAAGATTGATTTTTGCTCGCCATAAGGATCTTGTTTTTGAGTAATTTTCAAAAACCAGCTCCGAGGCCAATTGTTAAATAAACACGGCAAGTGTAAAAACAAAGAGGGGGTGAATTGGATTTTTAATAAACTTTTTCCCTTTAAAATAAATTTCCATATTTTGAATTGTTTTCAAAAACTTGGATGCGGATTTTTCTTAACCTTTTATTAATGTAGATTGAGTTGCAATTGTTAATATGATCCACAATAAAAAGAGATAGGGAAAGAGAAAGAACACAGAGATTTATACTGGTTCGGATTAAGCCAATCTTACGTCCAGTTCCCAACCACCACAAATGTGTGATGATCACCCCACTATCTTTAATTGAAATTACAAACACCAATTCATGCAATAACAAATAAAGATAAAGGAAACACCTCCTTAGACACACTAAGGATGAAACACCTCCCCAGACACACTGAGGATGAAACACCTCCCCAGACACACTGAGGATGAAACCCACCTCTCTTCACACACAAGAGATGAACACACCTCCCTTAGAACAGATCCAAGGGATGAATTTTCCCGTTTATAAAAATAGTAAAAAGAATACACCTGATAATAGTGCTGAATGGAAAGCTTAAGTACAAAGATCACCACTTCCAAAGACTTGATCAAACTTGAGAGAGCAAGAAAGCGGTTTTGAAAAGCTAAGGCGCAAGAACACTTTGAATATTTGTGTTTTATCAAATGTGTTTAACCTAAGACATTCTCTTTCATTTTATAATTCGAAAATGCCCCAAAGTTTCCATTCTTAGGTTGATTTAGCATTTAATTCACAAAAACGACTCATTTAATCGATTATCTAAAAAGCTTAATCGATTATATCATGTTTAAAAACTGGAAAACTTATTTCGCCTGATATAATCGATTAGATTAAGGCCATAATCGATTATATTAACCCAGAATCAATATAATCGATTATCAAAAACACTTAATCGATTATTTAGTTTGTTAAACAATTTTAATTCAAATTTTAAGTTAAATAATCGATTATCTACGTATCATAATCTATTAAAAGCGTAGAAAAACGTTTTTGCGAGAAAACAACTTGCTCTCTTGTTTGGGAAGGTCTTGAATTGGGTTTACGACTTATGTTGGCATATTTCAAGACCAAGAGTTTATGAAGTTCTCCTGAATTTTAATGAAGTCTTAAAGTTTTGATGATGAAGATTTAGAGTGATTCAATCAACATTAAAGACTTGTGCCATCTCACAAAGGAAGGCTGCTTGGTAGAAAAGGAAAGGCATAAAGAGCTTTCAAAGCTTTCAAGTGAGAAGATTGATGAAGATTTTCTCAAGAGCTGAAGGTTCAAGAGTAGAAGGTTCTGTTTTGGGTGTTGGATAAAAAGAGTAAGTCATAAATCCCATTCAAGACCTTCCCAAACAAGAGAGCAAGGTGTTTTCTCGCAAAAACGTTTTTCTACGCTTTTAATCGATTATGATACGTAGATAATCGATTATTTAACTTAAAATTTGAATTAAAAATGTTTAACGAACTAAATAATCGATTAAGTGTCTTTGATAATCGATTATATTGATTCTGGGTTAATATAATCGATTATGGCCTTAATCTAATCGATTATATCGATGTAAATTTGTTTTCCAGTTTTTAAACATGATATAATCGATTAAGCTTTTAATATAATCGATTAAATGAGTCGCTTTTGTGAAATCAATACCAAATCAACCTAAGAATGGAAACTTTGGAGCATTTTCGAATTATAAAATGAAAGAGAATGTCTTAGGTTCAACACATCCGATTAAACACAAAATATTCAAAGTGTTTCGCGCCTTAGCTTTTCAAAACCGCTTCCTCGCTTCTCTTCAGCTTGATCAAGTCTTTGGAAGTGGTGATCATTGTGCTTAAGCTTTCTATCCAGCACTATTATCGTGTGTATTCTTTACTGCTTTTATAAATGGGAAAATTCATCCCTTGGATCTGCTTCTAAGGGAGGTGTGTTCATCTCTCAGTGTGTCAAGAGAGGTGGGTTTCATCCTCGTGTGTCTGGGAGGTGTTTCATCCTTAGTGTGTCTAAGGAGGTGTTCCTTTATCTTTATTTGTTATTGCATGAATTGGTGTTTGTAATTTCATTTAAAGATAGTGGGGTGATCATCACGCATTTGTGGTGGTTGGGAACTGGACGTAGGATTGGCTTAATCCAAACCAAGTATAAATCTCTCGTGTTCTTTCTCTTTCCCTATCTCTTTTATTGTGGATCATATTAACAATTGCAAACTCAAACTGCGTTAATCAAAGGTTAAGAAAAATCCACATCCAAGTTTTTGAAAGAATTTCAAAATCTGGAAATTTATTTAAAGGGGAAAATTTTATTAAAAATCCAATTCACCCCCTCTAGGTTTTTACATTGCCGTCTTTATTTAACAATTGGCCTCAGAGCTGGTTTTTTTGAAAATTACTCAAAAACAAGATCCTCATGGCAGATAAAAATCAAACTTTTGCTGAAGGTGCATCTATTCATAGACCACCACTTTTACCAGTGAAAACTATCCTTTTGGAAAAAGAGGATGGAGATTTTTCTAAGGTCTAATGATCAAGGCGTTTGGGATGCAATTGTGAATGGTCCATATATTCCTATGATTATTGTTAATGATGCGCAGGTACCCAAAGTGAGAGCAAGTTGGACTAAAGATGAGTACAATCAAAATCAATGCGACATAACGACGTGTAACATGATAGCATCTTCTTTAACTGTTGATGAGTTTTACAGGTTGTCAGATTGCACTACAGCGAAGGAGATGTGGGACACTTTGGAAGTCACACATGAAGGAACGGAGGATGTAAAGAGATCAAGGAAAAATACCTTGATTCAAGAATACGAGATGTTCCGGATGAGCAAAGGGGAAACCATATATGACGTTCAAAAGAGATTTACTCACATTGTAAATCACATCAAGGCGTTAGGTAAGAAATTTGATACTGAGGAATTAAATGTGAAAATTTTGAAATCTTTAGACAAGACATGGCAACCCAAAGTGACGGCCATCACGGAATCAAAGAAACTCTCAAGTATGAATATGACAACTCTCTTCGGAAAGCTTAGAGAACACGAAATGGAGCTTGGACGTTTCAAAGGAGAAGAAGAAGACGTCAAGAGGAAAGGTGTTGCTCTTAAAGCAAAATCTCACAAGGATGAGAGTAGTGATACAGATGATGATCTTGAATGTAGTGACATCAGCTTGTTCGTCAAGAAATACAAAAAGTTCATCAAGAACAAGAACAAAGGGAATTTCAATAAAGGTAAGAAAACTAAAAATCTAAATTCTCTTGATAGCTTTAAATGTTGTGGTTGTGGAAAAAGGGGACACTTGAAGTCAGATTGCCCCAACATCAAGAAGGATGAAGAAAAGGTCAAGAAATACAAAAAGCTTTTTGATAAGAAGAAAAAGAAGGCATACATCGCTTGGGAAGATAATGACGTGAGCTCTTCTAGTGCAAGTGAATCAGAAGAAGAAGCCAACATTTGTCTCATGGCGGATGATCATGATGTTGAATCCACATGTAGCAAGGTTGGTCCCAAATCCAAAAAGTCACTATGGTACCTTGATAGTGGTTGTTCAAGACACATGACGGGTGATAAAAGCAAATTCAAAAGCTTCAAAAAGAAAGAACAAGGTTTTGTAACCTATGGCGACAACAACAAGGGAAAAATCATTGGTAGTGGAATGATTGGAGAATCCTTAAAGATTCATGATGTTCTTCTTGTTGATGGGTTGAAGTACAATTTGCCAAGTATTAGTCAACTTTGTGATAAAGGGTTAAAGGTAACGTTTGATAGTGATCTTTGCCAAATTCATCACAAGGACTCAAATGAAATCGCCCTTATTGGTAAGAGACACAATAATATTTATTTGATTGATATTGATTGTGCATCTTCATCTAGTAATTTATCTTGTTTAGTTGCGAAAGAAGAGGATCCATGGTTATGGCATAGAAGAGCTGCTCACATTCATATGCCTCATCTAAGTAAACTCATATCTAAAGAGTTAGTAATTGGTTTGACAAAACTGGTTTTTGAAAAGAACAAACTATGTGTAGCTTGTCAAAAAGGGAAGCAAACTAAAAATTCTTTTAAATCTAAAAATGTTTTTTCCACTTCAAAACCTTTAGAATTACTGCACATGGATTTATTTGGCCCTCTAGAACAAAAAGTTTTGGTGGCAATTATTATGCTCTTGTGATTGTTGATGATTACTCTAGATTTACTTGGACTCTCTTTCTTTCATCTAAAAGTGATGCTTTCAAAGAATTTAGAAAATTTGCCAAGGTTATTCAAAATGAAAAAGATTTGAAAATCAAGTTTTTAAGAAGTGATCATGGCGGTGAATTTCAAAATGTTTCTTTTGAAAATTTTTGTGAAGAACAAGGAATTTCTCATAATTTTTCAGCACCAAGAACACCTCAACAAAATGGTGTGGTTGAAAGGAAAAATAGATCTTTGGAAGAACTTGCAAGAACTATGTTGAATGAAAATAATTTACCTAAATATTTTTGGGCCGATGCCGTAAGCACCGCTTGTTATGTTTTAAATAGAGTTTTGATAAGACCTATTTTGAAATTAACACCTTATGAGCTTTTCAAAGGAAGAAAACCAAATATTTCTCATTTCAGAATTTTTGGATGCAAATGTTTTGTTTTGAATAATGGAAAAGATAGCCTTGGGAAATTTGATGCTAAACCGATGAAGCTACATTTTTAGGTTATTCTTTGCATAGTAAAGCATATAGAGTTTTTAATAAAAGGACTTTAAATGTTGAAGAATCTATACATGTTGTCTTTGATGAATATCTAGACCTTGAGGAAACCCTCTTGAGTAAAAAAGGTTCTTTGTAGATGATGAAGGAGTACATCAAGAAGAAACTCCTTTAGAAGAAGCCGTTGAAGAAATCAAATTGATGAGAATCCTCCTCATGATGAAAGTCTACCAAAAGAATGGAGACCACCTAGGAACATGTCTTTGGACAATGTCATTGGAGACATCTCAAAAGGTGTAAGAACAAGGAGGAACATGAATAATTTCTGCATGAATGTTGCTTTTGTTTCACAGAGTTGAACCAAAGAATGTAGAAGAAGCATTGACGGATGAACATTGGTGTATAGCAATGCAAGAAGAGCTAAATCGCTTGAAAGAAATCGGTATGGGATTTAATTCCTAAAACTAACAATATGCAGGTTATAAGCACAAGATGGGTTTTTAGGAATAAGCTTGATGAAGATGGAAATATCACCAAGAACAAAGCAAGGCTGGTTGCAAAAGGATATAGATAAGAAGAAGGCATAGATTATGATGAAACCTATGCTCCAGTAGCAAGCCTTGAAGCTATTCGCTTGTTGCTAGCATATGCCTCCATTATGGGATTCAAATTATTTCAAATGGATGTAAAAAGTGCTTTCCTAAACGGATACATCAAGGAAGAAGTCTATGTAGAACAACCTCCAGGCTTTGAAGATTTCAAAATCCTAATCATGTCTACAAGTTGAAGAAAGCCTTGTATGGACTGAAACAAGCCCCAAGATCTTGGTATGAAAGGTTAAGTAATTTCTTACTTGAAAATAGTTTTAGAAGAGGTAAAGTTGATTCTACTCTTTTTATTAAGAAATCAAAGAAACGTATTCTTATTGTTCAAGTTTATGTTGATGATATCATTTTTGGATCAACTAATGATGATCTTTGCCAAGAGTTTGCTAGTAATATGCAGGGAGAGTTTGACATGTCCATGATGGGAGAATTAAATTTCTTTCTTGGTTTGCAAATCAAACAATTGAAGAAAGGCATATTTATATGTCAAACAAAGTATTGCAATGACATCTTGAAGAAATTTGAGATGGAAAGTTCCAAGGAAGCTGCAACTCCCATGGCCAGATCTTGTTATCTAGACCAAGATTTAAACGGTAAGGCGATAAATCAAACACGGTATCGAGATATGATCGGATTTTACTTTATCTTACTGCTAGTAGACCTAATGTTGATGATTTGTGATTTGATGATGTTTATTAAGCTTTGATGATTGTGTTTATAATGTGCTGGATGTATGGTTAATGGTTCTGAAATGATTTAGGATTACTAGAGATGTTAGATTACCTGTAAATGATTAATCAATTGAATAATGATAATCTGTTGTTTTTATTATTCATCAGTTAGTCTACTAATTCTGTTTCTCTAGTCGACTACTTTCATTAAATGTACCAGGAATACAAGATTAATGAAAATAGCAAACTGGTTTGGTTCCTCAGTCGACTATTCTATTCTAGACACCTACCTTATGCAGAAAACGTGCAGAACGCGGGTTTTAAAGATTTCAAAACAGGCTGACCCAATACAATTCCTTTTTGCCTATAAATACAATACTCAAGGACATATCACTGTGCAAAAAGATTCAAGAGAAAACTCTCAAGTGCTGCATACATTCAGAGGAAAAGATTCAACAGAGTTTTTCAGATTTTACTATGTTGTTTGTTCAAGAAGATTATTTTCTTTCTTTTCACTGTATCTTGTATTCTTTGATCTCGGGTTAGAGATTCGTAGGTGGGTTTTAGAACCCTGTGTCTGTGATTGGGGGTGATCATAGTGACTCAGTGTGAGTCAGTGGGTGAAGATCTGTTCTATAGTGTTTAGAATAGGTTCTTTAGTTTTCTTGTAGAGTTCAAGAAAGGATTTGTTGTAAAGAATACGATTTTGATAATGATTAGGATCCGTGGAGTTGCGTATCACCAACTCGGATGTAGTTCTTGCATAAAGAATGAACCAGATATAATCCTTGGTGTTATATTTTCTCTTCCTTCATCATCTGTCATATTCTGCAGTAAGAACTAACATACTATTTTGCGATTATCAGTTGGCTAATTCTCAGTAAATTGAACCAGTAAATTTTCTGATACGAAAAAGTTTTCAATAAAGCTTTATATCAATTCAACCCCCCCTTCTTGATATAATTCCGCTTCTAACAATTGGTATCAAGAGCAGGTTCTTGTAAGATACTCAAGATAAAATCAAGATGGGTGACAAGCTTCCCTTTGCTGAAGGAGCATCTACCAACAGACCTCCTCTCTTCGTAGGAGCAAATTATCCTTTCTGGAAAGCCAGAATGAAGATCTTCTTCGAGTCTGTTGATAGAGGCGTGTGGGATGTAGTGGTTAATGGTCCATATATTCCTACAGAAAAAGGTGAAGATGGACAGCGGATTGAAAAACCATGGGAGCAGTGGACTGATACAGAAAATAAGAAGGCGCAGTTTGACAGTAAGGCAAAGAATATTTTAACTTGTGCTCTTAATCTTGATGAATTTTTCAAGGTTTCACAATGCACTACAGCCAAAGAAATGTGGGACATCCTTCAACTCACACATGAAGGTACAACTAAAGTGAAAAGGGAAAGAAAACACACTCTCATACAAGAGTATGAGATGTTTCGAATGCAGCCTGGTGAGACAATTCAAGACGTGCAGAAGCGATTCACGCACATAGTGAATCATTTGCTTAGCTTAGGAAAGAAGTTTGAGGATGAAGAGCTCAATATAAAGGTTCTTAAATGCTTGAGTAGGAGTTGGCAGCCAGAAGTTACAGCTATCCTTGAAACAAAGGATTTAATAGTCATGAGCACTGCAACCTTGTTTGGGAAACTCAGGGAACACGAGTTGGAGCTGAGTAGGCTTGATCAACTTGAAAGTTCAGAAAAACAGAGCAAGAATCTAGCACTAAGAGCCAAGGAGTTCATCAAGAGTGATAAAGAGAAAGAAGACGAGAGTACTGAGTTTGCTATGCTGGTTAAGAAGTTTGGAAAATTTCTAAAGAGGAAGGACAATTCAAAAGACAGGTTTCAGGAAAAACAGAGGAGGTATACCCGAAAACCTGATTTTAATTCCTCTAACTTCTCTTGCTTTAATTGTGGGCAGCTAGGACATGTCAAGGTAGATTGTCCTCTTTTGAATCAAAGAAAAGATAGAAGCCCAGAAAAGAATGAAAGAAGAGATAAAGACAAACGAAATCAGTACTTCAAGAAAGGCAAGAAAGCTTATATGGCCTGGGATGACAAGTGATTCCAAAGAAATCATCAAGTTCAGATTCTGAATCTGGAAATCAAGCTAATTTGTGCCTTGTAGCTAATGATGAAACATCCAGTCAAGTAAGTTCTTGTGATTATGATATGAGTGAGAATTATGACACCTTGTTTAATGCTTTCATTGAATTTCATGATGAAGCAAAGAAAATGGAGTATCAGTATAATCGGCTAAAAGGACTGAATCATTGGCTAGAAAATAAGGTACTAGAATCGGAAGATCAGAATAGCAGACTGAAAGATGAAAACAGTCAACTAAAAGACAATGTCCTGCAACTGAAAAACCAGAAAGAATCTGAAGAATCCAAGAATGATAAAATCAATTCTGCAAAGTGTGAAAACTGCATTAATCTTCAAAATAAAGTTGGTTATCTGATTAAAACCTTGGCAAAGTTTCAAATTGGATCTAATACACTTAATCAACTTCTACATTCACAAATCGATTTTTCAAATGGAAATGGTCTTGGCTATGGAAAACGTTATCATGCTGCAAAGTACAAATCTTATCCCAGTAACAGATTTAAAACATGTTCTTCATATATCTAGATTTTGCTATGTCAAGAATTTTGGGATTTCAAGAGGTGAATTCTATTGGAAACCCAAAACTTATGCTGTTTCTAACTTGAAAGGACCCAACTAGTTTTGGGGACCTAAATTTGTAAATTAAACTTTGTTTTGCAGATCTGTCATGGAGCAAAAAGAACTTTATGGTATCTAGATAGTGGCTGCTCCAAACATATGACAGGTGATAAATCAAAGTTGATAAATTTCAAAGCATATGAAGCTAGTTTTGTTACTTTTGGAGACAATAGCAAAGGCAAAATCAAGGGATCTGGAGATATTGGAGACTGTTCTTCTTCACAGATTAAGGATGTACTTTTTGTTGAGGGACTTAAACACAATCTGCTAAGCATAAGTCAGCTATGTGACAAAGGTATGAAAGTGACTTTTGATGCAGAATTTTGTGTCATATACAACTGCAAAACTGCAGATATTGTGCACATTGGGAGAAGAACAAACAATGTATACATGTTGGACATTGAGCCCTCAATTCTCAAGAACATTTGCTTCTTGACCAAAGAAGATGAAGGATGGCTTTGGCATAGAAGGTGTGGACATATAAACATGCAGTTATTGAACAAAATCAGCTGCAAAAGTCTTGTTAGAGGCCTTCCAAATGTGAAATTCGTGAAGGACAAAGTATGTGAATCATGCTAAAAAGGAAAGCAGTCCAAAAGCTCATTTGATTCAAAGAACATCATCTCAACTAGGAGACCACTTGAGCTATTGCACCTTGATTTGTTTGGTCCATCAAGAACTGTAAGTCTTGGAAATAATTCATATGTTCTTGTCATTGTTGATGATTTCTCAAGGTATACTTGGACACTTTTTCTTTCTTCAAAAGATGAAACTTTCCATGCATTCAAAAATTTTGCTAAGATCATTTCAAATGAAAAAGATCTTAAAATTGTTTCTTTAAGAAGTGACATGGAACTGAGTTTCAAAACATGCATTTTGAAAAGTTTTGTTCTAAATATGGCATATCTCACAACTTTTCTGCACCTAGAACTCCACAGCAAAATGGAGTTGTTGAAAGAAAGAACAGGACTCTTCAAGAATGTGCAAGGACAATGTTGAGTGAATCCAACCTTCGAAAATACTTTTGGGCAGATGCAGTCTCTACAGCTTGTTATGTTCTTAATAGAGTATTGCTCAAACCAATACTTGATAAAACTCCATATGAACTTTTGAATGATAGAACTCCTAGTATTGCATATTTCAAAGTCTTTGGTTGTAAGTGTTTCATTCTAAACAATGGAAAAGCTTCATTAGGGTATATTCCTAGGTTATTCCATGAATAGCAAAGCATATCGTGTTTTCAATAAAAAGAACTTAACTGTGGAAGAATCTATTCATGTTGTATTTGATGAAGTCTTATGCCAAAAAGAGAGAAAAGGTAATTCTCTTGCAGATTCAGATGATGAAAAGTCTAAGAAATTATAGAAGAATGAAGATTTTGCAGAAAAATCTGTTGATGCTGACAGACAGGATGAACCAGTCGACTATAACCCTGAATTAGTTGACTACTCTGCAGCAGACAATGCTCTATCAAAATCCTGGAGGACTCATAAAGGATTGTCTCTGGATAACATCATTGGAAATGTTGAAAAGGGAGTAACAACTCGAAACTCTTTACATGAATTCTGCAATCACATGGCATTTGTTTCTCAAATAGAACCAAAGAATATTAATGATGCATTGCTTGATCATAATTGGATAACTGCTATGAATGAAGAATTGAATCAGTTTGTTAGGAATAATGTTTGGCATCTAGTACCTAGGAACAATGCAATGAATGTGATAGGAACTAAGTGGGTTTTCAAAAACAAACTAGATGAAAATGGTGTAATAACTAGAAACAAAGCTAGACTTGTAGCAAAAGGGTATAATCAGGAAGAAGGCATTGATTATGATGAGACTTATGCACCAGTTGCTAGATTAGAAGCCATTAGGTTGTTGCTTGCATTCGCATGTCTTAAATGCTTCAAACTCTATCAAATGGATGTTAAAAGTGCTTTTCTTAATGGTTTTATAAATGAGGATGTGTATGTTGAACAGCTACCTGGTTTTATTGATTCTAAGTTTCCTAACCATGTTTACAAACTCAAAAAGGCATTGTATGGTCTGAAACAAGCAGCTAGATAGTGGTATGAAAGACTCACAACCTTCCTCATATCACAAGGTTTTAAAACAGGAGTTGTGGATAAAACTCTTTTTAACAAGAAAGTTGTCAATGATCTCATACTTGTGCAAATTTATGTTGATGACATAATTTTTGGATCATCTAATCCCTCTCTTTGCCAAGAGTTTCCAGAATCAATGCAAGGTGAATTTGAGATGTCTATGATGGGAGAATTGAATTTCTTTCTAGTTTTGCAGGTCAAACAGATGCAAAATGGAACTTTCATTTGTCAATCTAAATACTACAATGAATTGCTGAAGAAGTTCAACATGGAGAACTGTAAAGAAGCCAATACTCATATGTCATCAAACTGTTACCTTGACATAGATGAATCTGGAAAATCAGTTGATGCAACTATGTATAGAGGTTTGATTGGTTCTTTATTGTACATCACTGCTAGCAGACCTGACATTATGTTTGTTGTTTGTCTATGTGCAAGATTCCAAGCTAATCCAAAGGAATCACATCTCACAGCTGCAAAACGAATTTTGAAGTATCTCAAAGGAACTGTGAATGTTGGGCTGTGGTATTCAACTGGTAATGAGTTAAATCTTGTTGGATATACTGATTCTGATTTTGCATGTTGCAAATTAGACAGGAAAAGCACCAGTAGAACATGTCACTTGTTTGGAAACTGTTTAATTTCGTGGACAAGCAAGAAACAAGCTTGTGTTGCACTTTCAACAGCAGAAGCTGAATACATAGCTGCTGGTAGCTGTACTGCACAGATTTTGTGGTTGAAACAACAACTAAGTGATTTCAATTTGCATCTTTCTGATATCCCAATCTTATGTGATAACACTAGTGCAATCAACCTAACTAAGAATCCTATACAGCACTCGAGAACTAAGCACATTGAAATAAGGCATCATTTTATAAGAGATCACATAGAAAAGAAGGATTGTAGGATTGAATTCATCTCTACTAATGATTAGTTAGCTGATATATTCACTAAACCTCTTGGTCGTGATAGGTTTTTCAAACTTAGAAATGAATTGGGGATCCTAAATATTAATCATCTCTCTTAAAATTTCTTCTGCTGAGTTGATTAGTTTGTTAATTCTATGAAATAGTTTGCTTATTTCATTAAACTGGAAATAATATCTTACTGTTGCAGATTTCAGTGTGTTAATTTCTTGAAATAGTCGATTTATTTCATTTAACTGACAGTAGTGCTTTACTGTTACAAAAATAACTTGCTTATTTTCAGGAAATAACAGGCTTTTTTCATTAATTGTACCTGCAGATGTTCTTTGAATCTGAACAAGCCCATTAATTGCTTTGACTAGCTGACTAATCCCTGTAACTGCAATTAAATTCAATTGTAGTTTCACGAAATCAGTGTTTAATCAAATCAACTTAAGTCATATCTGTACAATTCGTTCATTCTGTGCATTATCATTTAAAGCATGAACAGTTATAGGTGCATGTGTATTCACTTTATTGGGGTTTCAGAATTGAGTTTCCATTTCTCAATATATTCTCTGCATTTTCTGAAAACTGAGCATCTGTGGTTGAGTATGAATCTGTTCAAAATATTTGCTCATTAATATTCAGTTGAACATGCATACTTTTCTCTCTATATAGTCCCAATACATCTGCATATTACAGACTTAAACTGCTTCTCTCTATACTCTATACTCTATATTTTCACATACTGCTTATCATTTCAGGTTCACAAATTGAAATGTCGAACTTTGAGCATGGTGCTAGTGATGGCTCAGATGCACCTATAGGCAATATGTTTCAAAGGCTAAGAAGATCACTAAGGAACAGAACATCATCACACACAACTGCATCTCAATCTGGGAGAGCAAACAGAGGCTCAACATCTGGAACTCAAGCAGATCCCATTCAAATTCCAGAATAGACAGCTGAACCTTCCGAGAGAAGGTTTCCGAAAAGATACAAATTAAGGGTCAGACTTCCTCAACGAATGAATCCTCCACCTCCTCCTCCTGTAGAAGAATCCAATGAAGAAACAGAGTCTGAAGCAGAAGAAGAAGAAAACAATGAGGTTGAAGTTGTTGAATCTGTAGAACGCCGAATGCAGATGAAGCAAATTCTTACACCAAAAATACTTAAGTTCAGCTGGCTGGAAAATGAAAATCTGATCTTCGTGAGGAACTCTCTTCATGCACAAGGTCTTCAGCAATTTGTAGAGCTTGAAGCGTGACACCCATGAGACTATGGTAGCAAGGTTTATCAATGTTGATACTGAGATTGATTTAATCCAGCGACGCTTGCAGAACTCCAAGTCATGGTGGACGGACTTGGTGACTCCAGTTATCAACCCTCTACTGCAATGGAAGAGGATGTTGCTGATGATGATGGTGACGATGGAGAAGATGATGAAGATGAGGACGATGATGAAGAGGATGAATGATTTTATCTGCTGCTATTTTTATGTTTTCAGCCTTATTTTTCTGCATTAAAAACAATTCTGGGTTTGTAATAACTGCTATACCTGTTATTTTGGATTAATCTGCACTTTTGAACACTTTATAACTACTATACCTGCTATTTGCTAATGTCAAAGGGGGAGATAATCTACCATCTCTTCTCTTTGTGTTTGTTTTGTTTTGCAGGTTGACATCATCAAATAGGGGGAGTTTGTTGATGATTGTGTTTATAATGTGCTGGATGTATGGTTAATGGTTCTGAAATGATTTAGGATTACTAGAGATGTTAGATTACCTGTAAATGATTAATCAATTGAATAATGATAATCTGTTGTTTTTATTATTCATCAGTTAGTCTACTAATTCTGTTTCTCTAGTCGACTACTTTCATTAAATGTACCAGGAATACAAGATTAATGAAAATAGCAAACTGGTTTGGTTCCTCAGTCGACTATTCTATTCTAGACACCTACCTTATGCAGAAAACGTGCAGAACGCGGGTTTTAAAGATTTCAAAACAGGCTGACCCAATACAATTCCTTTTTGCCTATAAATACAATACTCAAGGACATATCACTGTGCAAAAAGATTCAAGAGAAAACTCTCAAGTGCTGCATACATTCAGAGGAAAAGATTCAACAGATTTTTTCAGATTTTACTATGTTGTTTGTTCAAGAAGATTATTTTCTTTCTTTTCACTGTATCTTGTATTCTTTGATCTCGGGTTAGAGATTCGTAGGTGGGTTTTAGAACCCTGTGTCTGTGATTGGGATGATCACAGTGACTCAGTGTGAGTCAGTGGGTGAAGATCTGTTCTATAGTGTTTAGAATAGGTTCTTTAGTTTTCTTGTAGAGTTCAAGAAAGGATTTGTTGTAAAGAATACGATTTTGATAGTGATTAGGATCTGTGGAGTTGCAGATCACCAACTGGATGTAGTTCTTGCATAAAGAACGAACCAGTATAATCCTTGGTGTTATATTTTCTCTTCCTTCATCATCTGTCATATTCTGCAGTAAGAACTAACATACTATTTTGCGATTATCAGTCGGCTAATTCTCAGTAAACTGAACCAATAAATTTTTTGATACGAAAAAGTTTTCAATAAAGCTTTATATCAATTCAACCCCCCCTTCTTGATATAATTCCGCTTCTAACACCTGATATTATGCAAAGTGTGTGTGTTTGTGCTAGGTTTCAATCCAACCCTAGAGAGTCACACCTAAAAGCCGTTAAGAGAATCCTTAAGTACCTTAGAGGAACAAAATCTTTTGGTTTATGGTACCCTTCAGGAGCCTCACCTAGTATTATAGGTTTTTCAAACTCAGATTATGGCGGCTGTAGAATTGATAGGAAGAGTACTAGTGGTACATGTCATCTTTTAGGATGTTCTTTAGTTTCATGGCATTCTAAGAAACAGGCTAGTGTTGCTCTTTCAACCACAGAGGTCGAGTATATAGCAACAGGGAGTTGTTGTGCTCAAATATCGTGGATGAAGCAAGCAATTAGAAGATTCCGATATCTTTTAGATCATATCCTCTTAAGTGTGATAACACTAGTGCCATTAATTTGACTAGGAACCCTATCATGCATTCTAAGACAAAGCATATAGAAATTAGACATCATTTCATTAGAGATCATATAGCTAAAGGTGATTGCATTATAGAATATACAGATACCAAACATCAATTAGCTGATATCTTCACCAAACCTTTGCCTAGAGATAGATTTTATGAGCTTAGAAGAGATCTAGGAATTGTTGATGATAAATCTGTTGATTGATTGATGTTTATTGTTGATTTTGATGTTAATTATGTGTTTTACGAAAAATTACGTATTTAATCGATTAGGTTTCGTGTGTTAATCGATTAAACGCGTTGTTTTTGAAAATGTTTTACAACATAATCGATTAGGTTCATAACATAATCGATTAAATCGCTGGGGAGCAATTTAATTGATTAAGGAATGCACATAATCGATTAAATTTCTGGGTTTTCGTTTTCAGGAAAATTTTGAAGGCAAATAATCGATTTAATGAAGAACATAATCGATTAAATGCACCGTTCTGTGTTTTTCTGCACACTGTTTTTTCGAACGTTGGACTTCAATTCACGTGTTTTGTTTTATTCTAACGGCTATATTCGATTCAAACAGCTCTATTTGAATTAATTCAGTGCTTTATGACCGGATTTCCTTCCTATAAATAGCTAGTTTGAGAATTTAAAGGTGCTACATTCACTCTCTCTCACTCTTGCTGTTTTTCTGCTCTCATTCCTTTTTTGTGCGAATTTCTGTTTCTGTGATTACACTGGTTCTTTGTTATTTCATTGTGCTCTCTCTTTTGTCTATTCTACATACAAATGGCTGATCAAAGGAGGAGAAAGATGCCCTCAAGGAGGAGAGGCAAGGAGCCTATGACATCCCAACAGCAAGAGAGGAGACCACCAACACTTGCTGGTTGGATTTCAGATGAAGACATGCAGATTGGTTTTGTTAACAAATGGAAAGACAGGAAGATCCTCACTCCTAAATATTTAGTGGCAAGTGGACTACAGAACTTTGTGGAGATGGAAGGAGGATATTATCCAGACTTGGTCAGAGTATTTTACATGAATCTGACTTCAAGGACAGCTAGTCCTAGCACCAAGGTGAAGGGTGTGCGAATCTACCTTGATGAAGAGGTGTGGAACAATGTGGCTGGATTATCCACTCAAGGCATCAACATCACTTATGGCTTTGAGGATTTCAATAAATTGGTGGAGTTCAGAAAATTCTGCAAGGATCCAAATCTACAAGTGGAAAACTTGTATAAAGTTGGTAATGTTAAGCTTAATGAACGCATGTTACATTATGTAATTGTTTGGATTCTTGTTGTTAGAGGCACTAATCATGCCCAACTTACTAAGGAGGACATTCTTTTAATGTATGGATTCCTTAATAATGTTAGCATTGATTGGCCCTCCATTATCTTAGATAATATGTTTAAAGCCACTAGGCTTTCATCTTTTGCTTTACCCTATGCTGTGTTTATCTCAAAGATATTAGAATATAAGGGTGTAGACCTTGAAGGGGAGAACAAGCAAATTTTGCTTAGCAACAGCAAAATTGGGAAGAATGTTCTAAGGCACATGGGCCTTATAGAACAAGGAAACAGGTTTAAGCAAAGAGAAGAGGAAGCTGCTGAAATGGAAGAAGATGATGAAGAACCTCAACCTCAACCTCAACCTCAACCGGGATCAATGGAGGCACACCTTCTTTCAAGAATGGACACCATGATGAGTCTCCAAACAACTCATTATGATGATCTTTGCCATAGACTCTCAAGGCTCAATAGAAGAGTTCATAGAGTTGAAAGGAAGCTGCAGATTGAAGACATATCTCCAGAAGAAGACAATGCAAGATCTTCAAGAGGCAAATAGCCAGCTGTAAATGATGAGGAAGATGAAGAAGATGAAGGGGATAGTGAAGAAACTGAATAGGCTAAAAGTTCACTTATTCCTTAGCTTGATTTTAATTTTTCCAGCTGCTGTATTTTTTTTATTTTTCCCTCTATGTTTTCTGTGTATTAAATTGCTTCTGTTGTAATAATCTCTGAATATGTAATCTTTTTGAAAATGATAAAAATAAAGGGGGAGAAAAATATTTGTTTTGATTGATAATATATCCAGAATTCTAGCATTTAAGAAAATTAATTTCAAGGGGAGCTTTAGGAAATATTTCAAATAATTGCCTAATATATCTTAAACAATTAAGAGCATAGTTTAAGGGGGAGCCTTTAGAAATAATTTCCATGCATTAATTTCCTTGAAATCTCTTTTTCAAAATTCAAATTGAAAATTAAATGTTATGTGACTGCCTATTTTATTTCCTTTGTGGACTAATTTTTATGATGGAAATATCCATACATTATTTTCAAGATTTTCAGGATATCAATCACAAGTCTCTATGTTTCTTTCTATCATCATCAAAAAGGGGGAGATTGTTGGCATATTTCAAGACCAAGAGTTTATGAAGTTCTCCAAAATTTTAATGAAGTCTTAAAGTTTTGATGATGAAGATTTAGAGGGATTCAATCAACATTAAAGACTTGTGCCATCTCACAAAGGAAGGTTGCTTGGTAGAAAAGGTAAGGCATAAAGAGCTTTCAAAGCTTTCAAGTGAGAAGATTGATGAAGATTTTCTCAAGAGCTGAAGGTTCAAGAGTAGAAGGTTCTGTTTTGGGTGTTGGATAAAAAGAGTAAGTCATAAATCCCATTCAAGACCTTCCCAAACAAGAGAGCAAGGTGTTTTCTCGCAAAAACGTTTTTCTACGCTTTTAATCAATTATGATACGTAGATAATCGATTATTTAACTTAAAATTTGAATTAAAAATGTTTAATGAACTAAATAATCGATTAAGTGTCTTTGATAATCGATTATATTGATTCTGGGTTAATATAATCGATTATGGCCTTAATCTAATCGATTATATCGATCGAAATTTGTTTTCCAGCTTTTAAACATGATATAATCGATTAAGCTTTTAATATAATCGATTAAATGAGTCGTTTTATGAAATCAATACCAAATCAACCTAAGAATGGAAACTTTGGAGCATTTTCGAATTATAAAATGAAAGAGAATGTCTTAGGTTCAACACATCTGATTAAACACAAAATATTCAAAGTGTTTCGCGCCTTAGCTTTTCAAAACTGCTTTCCTGCTCTCTTCAGTTTGATCAAGTCTTTGGAAGTGGTGATCTTTGTGCTTAAGCTTTCTATCCAGCACTATTATCAGGTGTATTCTTTTACTGTTTTTATAAACGGGAAAATTCATCCCTTGGATCGGTTCTAAGGGAGGTGTGTTCATCTCTTGTGTGTCAAGAGAGGTGGGTTTCATCCTCAGTGTGTCTGGGGAGGTGTTTCATCCTTAGTGTGTCTAAGGAGGTGTTCCTTTATCTTTATTTGCTATTGCATGAATTGGTGTTTGTAATTTCATTTAAAGATAGTGGGGTGATCATCAAGCATTTGTGGTGGTTGGGAACTGGACGTAGGATTGGCTTAATCCGAACCAGTATATATCTCTGTGTTCTTTCTCTTTCCCTATCTCTTTTTATTTTGGATCATATTAACAATTGCAAACTCAAACTGCGTTAATCAAAGGTTAAGAAAAATCCACATCCAAGTTTTTGAAAGAATTTCAAAATCTGGAAATTTATTTAAAGGGGAAAATTTTATTAAAAATCCAATTCACCCCCCCCTCTTGGTTTTTACACTGCCGTCTTTATTTAACAACTTACTCTTTTCATCCAAAACCCAAAACAGAACCTTCTATACTCGAAACTTCAGCCTCTTGAGAAAATCTTCATCAATCTTCTCTCTTGAAAGTTTTAAACACTCTTTATGCCTTTCCTTTTCTATCAAGCAACCTTCCTTTGTGAGATGACACAAGTCTTTAATGATGATTGGATCACTTTAAATCTTCATCATCAAAACTTTAAGACTTCATTAAAACTCTGGAGGACTTCATTAACACTTTGTCTTGAAATATGCTAACAAAAAAAACTCAGTTTTTCATTTTATATTTTATTCTCGATCCATACTTTTGTTTTACACAAAAAAAAATCAATTTTTCGTAATTTGGAAGTTCAAATTTTATTTTCGATCCGTACTTTTGTTTTACACAAAAAAAACTCAATTTTTCATAATTTGAAAATTTAAATTTTATTTTCGATCAGTAGTTTTTTTTGCAAAAAAAAACTCAAATTTTCATAATTTGGAAATTTATGTTTTATTCTCGATCCGTACTTTTTTTTACAAGAAAAAACTCAATTTTTCACAATTTGGAATTTTATATTTTATTCTCTATCCGTACTTTTGTTTTACACAAAAAAAATCAATTTTTCATAATTTGGAAGTTCAAATTTTATTTTCGATCTGAACATATATTTTACACAAAAAAAACTCAATTTTTAGTAATTTCAAAATTTATATTTGATTCTCAATCCGTACTCTTGTCTCACAAAAAAATATTCAATTTTTTTATAATTTCGAAATTTATATTTTATTTTCGATACATACTTTTGTTTCACAAAAAAATCAATTTTTCATAATTTGGAAATTTATATTTTATTCTCGATCCATACTTTTGTTTTACACAAAAAAAACCTCAATTTTTCGGTCCATACTTTTGTTGTACTAAAAAAAATTCAATTTTTCATAATTCAGAAATTTATATCCGTACTTTTTTTACAATAAAAAAACTCAATTTTTCATAATTTGGAAATTCAAATTTTGTTTTTGATCTGTAGTTTTTTTTTACACTAAAAAACTCAATTTTTTGTAATTTCGAAATTTATATTTTATTCTCGATTCATACTTTGGTTTTAGAAAAAAAATCAATTTTTTATAATTTTGAAATTTATTTTTTATTTTCGATCAGTACTTTTGTTTTACAAAATAGAATCAAATTTTCATAATTTGGAAATTTATGTTTTATTCTCGATCCGTACTTTGTTTTACAAAAAAAAACCTCAATTTTTCGTAATTTTGAAATTCAAATTTTATTGTCGACCCGTACTTTTTTGTTTTACACAAAAGAAATCAAGTTTTCATAATTTGAAAATTTATATTTTATTTTCAATCCGCACTTTTTTTTTACAAAAGAGAATCAATTTTTCATAATTTGGATATTTATATTTTATTCTCGACACTTACTTTTGTTTTACGCATAAAAACTCAATATTTCGTAATTTCGAAATTTATAATTTATTTTGGATCCGTACTTTTTTTACCAAAAAAACCTCAATTTTTCATAATTTGGAATTTTATCTTTTATTCTCAATCCGTACTTTTGTTTTACACAAAAAAAAATCAATTTTTCCTAATTTGGAAGTTCAAATTTTATTTTCGATCCGTACTTTTGTTTTACTCAAAAAAACTCGATTTTTTGAAGTTTTAAAATTTAAATTTTATTTTCGATTCGTACTTTTGTTTTACAAAAAAAATTAATTTTTTATAATCTGAAAATTTAAATTTTATTTTCGATCAGTAGTTTTTTTTTTGCTAAAAAAAACTCAATTTTTCATAATTAGGAAATTTATGTTTTATTCTCGATCCGTACTTTTTTTTACAAGAAAAAACTCAATTTTTCACAATTTGGAATTTTATATTTTATTCTCTATCCGTACTTTTGTTTTACACAAAAAAAATCAATTTTTCGTAATTTGGAAGTTCAAATTTTATTTTCGATCTGTACATATTTACACAAAAAAACTCAATTTTTAGTAATTTCAAAATTTATATTTTATTCTCGATCCGTACTCTAGTCTCACAAAAAAAATTCAATTTTTAATAATTTGGATATTTATATTTTATTCTGGATACGAACTTTTGTTTCCCAGAAAAACTCAATTTTTCATAATTTGGAAATTCAAATTTTATTTTCGATCTGTACTTTTGTTTTACATAAAAAACTCTATTTTTCGTAATTTCGACATTTAAATTTTATTTTTGATCCGTACTTTTGTTTTACAAAAAAAACTCTATTTTTCGTAATTTCGAAATTTATATTTTATTTTCGATCCGCACTTTTGTTTTACAAAAAAAACTCAATTTTTAGGAATTTGGAATTTTATATTTTATTTTCGATCCGTACTTTTGTTTTAAAAAAAAACTCAATTTTTCATAATTTGAAATTTATATTTTATTCTCGATCCGTACTTTTGTTTTACACAAAAAAACTCAATTTTTCTTAATTTCGAAATTTATATTTTATTTTCGATCCGTACTTTTGTTTTACAAAAACAAAACTCAATTTTTTATAATTTGGATATTTATATTTTGTTCTCGATACGAACTTTTGGTTCCCACAAAAAAACTCAATTTTTCATAATTTGGAAATTCAAATTTTAGTTTCGATCCGTACTTTTGTTTTACATAAAAAACCCTATTTTTCGTAATTTTGAAATTTATATTCTATTTTCGATCTGTACTTTTGTTTTACAAAAAAGACTCTATTTTTCGTAATTTTGTAATTTATATTTTCTTTTCGATCCGCACTTTTGTTATACAAAAAAAAAAGTCAATTTTTAAGAATTTGGAATTTTATATTTTATTTTCGATCCGTACTTTTGTTTTAAAAAAACCTCAATTTTTCATAATTTGAAATTTGTATTTTATTCTCGATCCGTACTTTTGTTTTACAAAAAAAAAATCAATTTTTCTTAATTTCGAAATTTATATTTTATTTTCGATCCCTACTTTTGTTTTACAAAAAAAAACTCAATTTTTTATAATTTGGATATTTATATTTTATTCTCAATCCAAACTTTTGTTTTACGCATAAAAACTTAAATTTTTGTAATTTGAAAATTTATATTTTATTTTGGATCCGTACTTTTGTTTTACAAAGAAAAACTCAATTTTTCATAATTTGGATATTTATATTTTATTCTCAATCCGAACTTTTGTTTTACTCATAAAAACTTAATTTTTCGTAATTTCAAAATTTATATTTTATTTTGGATCCGTTGTTGGCATATTTCAAAACCAGAGTTTTATGAAGACCTAAAGTTTTGATGATGAAGTTTTAGAAAGTTTCAATCAATATTAAAGACTTGTGCCATCTCACAAAGGAAGGTTGCTTGGAAGAAAAGGAAAGGCATAAAGAGCATTCAAAGCTTTCAAGAGAGAAGATTGATGAAGATTTTCTCAAGAGCTGAAGGAGCTAGAGTAGAAGGTTCTGTTTTGGGTGTTGGATAAAAAGAGTAAGTCATAAATCCCATTCAAGACCTTCCAAACAAGAGAGCAAGGTGTTTTGTCGCAAAAACGTTTTTCTACGCTTTTAATCGATTACCATACGTAGATAATCGATTATTTAACTTAAAATTTGAATAAAAAATGTTTAACGAACTAAATAATCGATTATATTGATTTCTGGGTTAATATAATCGATTATGGCCTTAATCTAATCGATTATATCAGACGTAATTTGTTTTCCAGTTTTTAAACATGATATAATCGATTAAGCTTTTAATATAATCGATTAAATGAGTTGTTTTTGCGAAATCAATTCTAAATCAACCTAAGAATGGAAACTTTGGAGCATTTTCGAATTATAAAATGAAAGAGAATGTCTTAGGTTAAACACATCTGATTAAACACGAAATATTCAAAGTGTTTCTTTTTCAAAGCCGCTTTCCTGCTCTCTTCAGTTTGATCAAATCTTTGGAAGTGGTGATCATTGTGCTTAAGCTTTCTATTCAACACTTATCAGGTGTATTCTTTTACTGTTTTCTTTAAACGGGAAAATTCATCCCTTGGATTGGTGTTTCATCTCTTGTGTGTCAAGAGAGGTGGGTTTCATCCTCAGTGTGTCTGGGGACGTGTTTAATCCTTAGTGTGTCTGAGGAGGTGTTCCTTTGTCTTTATTTGTTATTGCATATATTGGTGTTTGTAATTTCAATTAAAGATAGTGGGGTTAATCATCACGCATTTGTGGTGGTTGGGAACTGGACGTAGGATTGGCTTAATCCGAACCAGTATAAATCTCTGTGTTCTTTCTCTTTACCTATCTCTTTTTATTGTGGATCATATTAACAATTGCAAACTCAAACCGCGTTAATCAAAGGTTAAGAAAAATCCACATCCTAGTTTTTGAAAGAATTTCAAAATCTGAAAATTTATTTAAAAGAGAAAATTTTACTAAAAATCCAATTCACCCCCCCGTCTTGGTTTTTACACTGCCGTCTTTATTTAACATCCGTACTTTTGTTTTACAAAGAAAAACTCAATTTTTCATAATTTGGAATTTTATATTTTATTCTCGATCCGTACTTTTTTTTACACAAAAAGGTTAAATTTTTGTTAATTTCGAAATTTATATTTTATTTTCGATCCCTACGATTGTTTGACAAAAAAAAACTCAATTTTTCATAATTTGGATACATATATTTTATTCTTTATCCGAACTTTTATTTTACACAAAAAAGCTCAATTTTTCGTAATTTGGAAATTCAAATTTTATTTTCGATCCATACTTTTGTTTTACAAAAAAACTCTATTTTTCGTAATTTTAAAATTTATATTTTATTTTCGATCCGCACTTTTGTTTTACAAAAAAACTCAATTTTTCAGAATTTGGAATTTTATATTATATTTGTGATCCGTACTTTGGTTTTAAAAAAACAACTCAATTTTTCATAATGTGAAATTTATATTTTATTCTCGATCCGAACTTTTGTTTTACGCATAAAAACTTAATTTTTCATAATTTCAAAATTTAAATTTTATTTTCGATCCCTACGTTTGTGTTACAAAAAAAAAACTCAATTTTTCATAATTTGAAATTTATATTTTATTCTTGATCCGAACTTTTGTTTTACACAAAAAAGCTCAATTTTTTGTAATTTGGAAATTCAAATTTTATTTTCGATCCGTACTTTTGTTTCACAAAAAAAAAACTCAATTTTTCTTAATTTCCAAATTTATATTTTATTTTCCATCCTTACGTTTGTTTTACAAAAAAAAAACACAATTTTTCATAATTTGAAATTTATATTTTATTCTCGATCCGTACTTTTGTTTCACACAAAAAACTCAATTTTTCTTAATTTCAAAATTTATATTTTATTTTCATTCCCTACTTTTGTTTTACAAAAAAAAAACTCAATTTTTTATAATTTTGATATTTATATTTTATTCTCGATACGAACTTTTATTTCCCACAAAAAAACTCAATTTTTCATAATTTGGAAATTCAAATTTTATTTTCGATCAATACTTTTGTTTTACATAAAAAACTCTATTTTTCGTAATTTCAACATTTAAATTTTATTTTCGATGCGTACTTTTGTTTTACAAAAAAACTCTATTTTACGTAATTTCGAAATTTATATTTTATTTTCGATCCGCACTTTTGTTTCACAAAAAAACTCAATCTTTCAGAATTTGGAATTTTATATTTTATTTTCGATCCGTACTTTTGTTTTAAAAAAACTCAATTTTTCATAATTTGAAATTTATATTTTATTCTCGATTCGAACTTTTGTTTTCCACAAAAAAACTCAATTTTTCATAATGTGGAAATTCAAATTTTATTTTAGATCCGTACTTTTGCTTACCTAAAAAAGTTATATTTTTCGTAATTTCGAAATTTAAATTTTATTTTCGATCCGTACTTTTGTTCTACAAAAAACACTCTATTTTTCGTAATTTTGAAATTTATATTCTATTTTCGATCTGTACTTTTATTTTACAAAAAAAACTCAATTTTTCAGAATTTAGAAATTTATATATTATTTTCGATCCGTACTTTTGTTTTACAAAAACAAACTCAATTTTAAATAATTCGAAATTTATATTTTATTCTCGATCCGTACTTTTGTTTTATACAGAAAAACTCAATTTTTCTTAATTTCGAAATTTATATTTTATTTTCGATCCCTACTTTTGTTTTACAAAAAAAACTCAATTTTTTATAATTTGGATATTTATATTTTATTCTCGATCGGAACGTTTGTTTTACGCATAAAAACTTCATTTTTCGTAATTTCAAAATTTATATTTTATTTTGGATCCGTACTTGTGTTTTACAAAGAAAAACTCAATTTTTGGATAATTTGGAATTTTATATTTTATTTTCGATCTGTACTTTTGTTTTACACAAAAGTTCAATTTTTGTTAATTTCGAAATTTATATTTTATTTTTTATCCTTACGTTTGTTTGACAAAAAAAAACTCAATTTTTCATAATTTGGATACTTATATTTTATTCTTGATCCGAACTTTTGTTTTACACAAAAAAAGCTCGATTTTTCGTAATTTGGAAATTCAAATTTTATTTTTTGATCCGTACTTTTGTTTTACATAAAAAAAACTCAATTTTTTGTAATTTCAAAATTTCAATTTTATATTTGATCCCTACTTTTGTTTTACAAAAAAAAATCAATTTTTCATAATTTGGAAATTTATATTTTATTTTCGATTCGCACTTTTGTTTTACAAAAAAAAACTCAGTTTTTGATAATTTGAAATTTATATTTTATTCTCGATCCGTACTTTTGTTTTACACAAAATACTCAATTTTTCTTAATTTTGAAATTTATATTTTATTTTCCATCCCTACGTTTGTTTTACAAAAAAAACTCAATTTTTCATAATTTGAAATTTATATTTTATTCTCGATCCGTACTTTTGTTTTATACAAAAAAACTCAATTTTTCTTAATTTCGAAATTTATATTTTATTTTCGATCCCTACTTTTGTTTTACAAGAAAAACTCAATTTTTTATAATTTGGATATTTATATTTTATTCTCGATCGGAACGTTTGTTTTACGCATAAAAACTTCATTTTTCGTAATTGTTTATTTTGTATCCGTACTTGTGTTTTACAAAGAAAAACTCAATTTTTGATAATTTGGAATTTTATATTTTATTTTCGATCCGTACTTTTTTTTTACACAAAAAGGTTCAATTTTTGTTAATTTCGAAATTTATATTTTATTTTCGATCTCTACGTTAGTTTGACAAAAAAAACTCAATTTTTCATAATTTGGATACTTATATTTTATTCTTGATTCGAACTTTTGTTTTACACAAAAAAGCTCAATTTTTCGTAATTTGAAAATTCAAATTCTATTTTCGATCCGTACTTTTGTTTCACATAAAAAAACTCAATTTTTTGTAATTTCAAAATTTAAATTTTATATTTGATCCCTACTTTTGTTTTACAAAAATAATCAATTATTCATAATTTGGAAATTTATATTTTATTTTCGATTCGTACTTTTGTTTTACAGAAAAAAAAACTCAGTTTTTGATAATTTGAAATTTATATTTTATTCTCGATCCGTACTTTTGTTTTACACAAAAAACTCAATTTTTAGGAATTTGGAATTTTATATTTTATTTTCGATCCGTACTTTTGTTTTAAAAAAAACTCAATTTTTCATAATTTGAAATTTATATTTTATTCTCGATCAGTACTTTTGTTTTACACAAAAAAACTCAATTTTTCTTAATTTCGAAATTTATATTTTATTTTCGATCCCTACTATTGTTTTACAAAAAAAAACTCAATTTTTTATAATTTGGATATTTATATTTTATTCACGATCCGTACTATTGTTCTACAAAAATAACTCTATTTTTCGTAATTTTGAAATTTATATTCTATTTTCTATCTGTACTTTGGTTTTACAAAAAAAATTCAATTTTTCAGAATTTAGAAATTTATATTTTATTTTCAATCCATACTTTTGCTTTACAAAGACAAACTCAATTTTAAATAATTTGAAATTTATATTTTATTCTCGATCCGTACTTTTGTTTTACAAAAAAAACTCAATTTTTCTTAATTTTGAAATTTATATTTATTTTCCATCGCTACGTTTGTTTTACAAAAAAAACTCAAATTTTCATAATTTGAAATTTATATTTTATTCTCGATCCGTACTTTTGTTTTGCACAAAAAGGTTCAATTTTTGTTAATTCCAAAATTTATATTTTATTTTCGATCCCTACGCTTGTTTGGCAAAAAAAACTCAATTTTTTATAATTTGGATATTTATATTTTATTCTTCATCCGAACGTTTCGTTTTCCACAAAAAAACTCAATTTTTCATAATGTGGAAATTCAAATTTTACTTTTCATCCGTACCTTTGCTTACCTAAAAAAAATCTATTCTTCATAATTTCGAAATTTAAATTTTATTTTCGATCCGTACTTTTGTTCTACAAAAAAAACACAATTTTTCGTAATTTTGAAATTCATATTCTATTTTCGATCTGTACTTTTGTTTTACAAAAAAAAACTCAATTTTTCAGAATTTAGAAATTTATATTTTTTTTCGATCCGTACTTTTGTTTTACAAAAACAAAATCAATTTCAAATAATTTGAAATTTTTATTTTATTCTCAATCCGTACTTTTGTTTTACACAAAAAACTCAATTTTTCATAATTTGGAATTTTATATTTTATTCTCGATCCGTACTTTTGTTTTACACAAAAAGGTTCAATTTTTGTTAATTTCGAAATTTATATTTTATTTTCGATCCCTACGTTTGTTTGACAAAAAAAACTCAATTTTTTATAATTTTGATATTTATATTTTATTCTTAATCCGAACTTTTGTTTTACACAAAAAAGATCAATTTTTCGTAATTTGGAAATTCAAATTTTATTTTCGATTCGTACTTTTGTTTTACATAAAAAAAACTCAATTTTTCGTAATTTCAAAATTGAAATTTATATTTGATCCCTACTTTTGTTTTAGAAAAAAAATCAATTTTTCATCATTTGGAAATTTATATTTTATTTTCGATCCGTAGTTTGATTTTACAAAAAAAAAACTCAGTTTTTGATAATTTGAAATTTATACTTTATTCTCGATCCGTACTTTTGTTTTACACAAAAAACTCAATTTTTCTTAATTTTGAAATTCATATTTTATTTTCTATCCGTACGTTTGTTTTACAAAAACAACTCAATTTTTCAAAATTTGAAATTTATATTTTATTCTTCATCTGAACTTTTGTTTTACACAAAAAACGCAATTTTTCGAAATATGGAAATTCAAATTTTATTTTTGATCCGTACTTTTGTTTTACATAAAAAAAACTCAATTTTTTGTAATTCAAAAATTTAAATTTTATATCTGATTCGTTTTTTTGTTTTACAAAAAAAATCAATTTTTCATAATTTGGAAATTTATATTTTATTTTCGATCCATACTTTTGTTGTACAAAAAAAAACTCAGTTTTTTATAATTTGAAATTTATATTTTATTCTCGAACCATACTTTTGTTTTACAATTAAAACTCATTTTTTCTTAATTTTCAAATTTATATTTTATTTTCCATCCCTACGTTTGTTTTACATAAAAAACTCAATTTTTCATAATTTGAAATTTATATTTTATTCTCGATCCGTACTTTTGTTTTATAAAAAATAAACTCAATTTTTCTTAAATTCGAAATTTATATTTTATTTTCGATCCCTACTTTTGTTTCACAAAAAAAACTCAATTTTTTATAATTTGGATATTTATATTTTATTCTCGATCCGAACTTTTGTTTTACGCATAAAAACTTAATTTTTCGTAATTTCAAAATTTATATTTTATTTTGGATCCGTATTTTTGTTTTACAAAGAAAAACTAAATTTTTCATAATTTGGAATTTTATATTTTATTCTCTATCCGTACTTTTGTTTTACACAAAAAGATTCAGTTTTTGTTAATTTCGGAATTTATATTTTATTTTCGATCCCTAATTTTTTTTTACAAAAAAAACTCAATTTTTCATAATTTGGATATTTATATTTTATTCTTGATCCGAACTTTTGTTTTACACAAAAAAGCTCAATTTTTCGTAATTTGGAAATTCAAATTTTATTTTCGATCCGTACTTTTGTTTTACATAAAAAAAACTGAATTTTTTGTAATTTCAAAATTTAAATTTTATATTTGATCACTTCTTTTGTTTTAAAAAAAATGAATTTGTCATAATTTGGAAATTTATATTTTATTTTCGATCTGTACTTTTGTTTTACAAAAAAAAACTCAGTTTTTGATAATTTGAAATTTATATTTTATTCTCGATCCGTACTTTTGTTTTACACAAAAAACTCAATTTTCCTTAATTTTGAAATTTATATTTTATTTTCTATACCTACGTTTGTTTTACAAAGAAAACTCAATTTTTCATAATTTGAAATTTATATTTTATTCTTGATCCGAACTTTTGTTTCACACAAAAAAGCTCAATTTTTTGTAATTTGGAAATTCAAATTTTATTTTCGATCCTTACTTTTGTTTTACAAAGAAAACTCAATTTTTTATAATTTGGATATTTATATTTTATTCTCGATCCGAACTTTTGTTTTTCGCATAAAAACTTAATTTTTCGTAATTTCAAAATTTCTATTTTATTTTGGATCCGTACTTTTGTTTTATACAAAAAAACTCAATTTTTCTTAATTTTGAAATTTATATTTTATTTTCAATCCCTACTTTTGTTTCACAAAAAAACTCAATTTTAAATAATTGGGATATTTATATTTTATTCTCGATCCCAACTTTTGTTTTACGCATAAAAACTTAATTTTGGTAATTTCAAAATTTATATTTTATTTTGGATCCGCACTTTTGCTTTACAAAAAAAACTCAATTTTTCAGAATTTGGAATTTTATATTTTATTTTCAATCCGTACTTTTGTTTTAAAAAAAACTCAATTTTTCATAATTTGAAATTTATATTTTATATTCGATCCGAACTTTTGTTTTCCACAAAAAAACTCAATTTTTCATAATGTGGAAATTCAAATTTTATTTTTGATCTGTACTTTTGCTTACCTAAAAAAATTCTATTTTTCGTAATTTTGAAATTTAAATTTTATTTTCGATCTGTACTTTTGTTCTACAAAAAAAACTCAATTTTTCGTAATTTTGAAATTTACATTCTATTTTCGATCTATACTTTTGTTTTACAAAAAAACTCAATTTTTACGAATTTAGAAATTTATATTTTATTTTCGATCCGTAGTTTCGTTTTACAAAAACAAACTAAATTTCAAATAATTTAAAATTTATATTTTATTCTCGATCCGTACTTTTGTTTTACGTAAAAAACTCAATTTTTCTTAATTTTGAAATTTATATTTTATTTTCCATCCCTACTTTTGTTTTACAAAAAAAAACTAAATTTTTCATAATTTTGAAATTCAAATTTTATTTTCAATCCATACTTTTGTTTTTTATAAAAAACTCTATTTTTCGTAAGTTCGACAATTAAATTTTATTTTCGATCCGTACTTTTGTTTTACAAAAAAAAACTCAATTTTTCGTAATTTCGAAATTTATATTTTATTTTCGATCCGCACTTTTCTTTTACAAAAAAAAACTCAATTTCTAGGAATTTGAAATTTTATATTTTATTTTCGATCCATACTTTTGTTTTAAAAAAAACTCAATTTTTCATAATTTAAAATTTATATTTTATTCTCTATCCGTACTTTTGTTTTAAACAAAAAAACTCAATTTTTCTTAATTTCAAAATTTATATTTTATTTTCGATCCCTACTTCTGTTTTACAAAAAAAAACTCAATTTTTTATAATTTGGATATTTATATTTTGTTCTCGATACGAACTTTTGTTTCCCACAAAAAAACTCAATTTTTCATAATTTGGAAATTCAAATTTTAGTTTCGATCCGTGCTTTTGTTTTACATAAAAAACTCTATTTTTCATAATTTTGAAATTTATATTCTATTTTCGATTTGTGCTTTTGTTTTACAAAAAAAACTCAATTTTTCAGAGTTTAGAAATTTTTATTTTATTTTCGACCCACACTTTTGTTTTAAAAAAACAAACTCAATTTTAAATAATTTGGATATTTATATCTTATTCTCGATCCGAACTTTTGTTTTATGCGTAAAAACTTAATTTTTCGTAATTTCAAAATTTATATTTTATTTTGGATACGTACTTTTGTTTTACAAAGAAAAACACAATTTTTCATAATTTGGAATTTTATATTTTATTCTCGATCCGTACATTTGTTTTACACAAAAAGGTTCAATTTTTGTTAATTTCAAAATTTATATTTTATTTTCGATCCCTACGTTTTTTTGACAAAAAAAGCTCAATTTTTCATAATTTGGATACTTATATTTTATACTTGATCCGAACTTTTGTTTTACACCAAAAAGTTCAATTTTTCGTAATTTCAAAATTCAAATTTTATTTTCGATCCGTACTTTTGTTTTACATAAAAAAAAACTCACTTTTTTGTAATTTCAAAATTTAAATTTTATTTTTGATCCCTACTTTTGTTTTACAAAAAAATCAATTTTTCATAATTTGGAAATTTATATTTTATTTTCGATCCGTATTGTTGTTTTACAAAAAAAAACTCAGTTTTTGATAATTTGAAATTTATATTTTAATCTCGATTCGTATTTTTGTTTTACACAAAAAACTCAATTTTTCTTAATTTTGAAATTTATATTTTATTTTCCATCCCTACATTTGTTTTACAAAAAAAAACTCAATTTTTCATAATTTGAAATTTATATTTCATTCTCGATCCCTACTTTTGATTTATTAAAAAAAACTCAATTTTTCTTAATTTCGAAATTTATATTTTATTTTCGATCCCTACTTTTGTTTTACAAAAAAAACTCAATTTTTTATAATTTGGATATTTATATTTTATTCTCGATCCGAACTTTTGTTTTATGCATAAAAACTTAATTTTTCGTAATTTCAAAATTTATATTTTATTTTAGATCCGTACTTTTGTTTTACAAAGAAAAACTCAACTTTTCATAATTTGGAATTTTATATTTTATTCTCGATCCAAACTTTTGTTTTATGCATAAAAACTTAATTTTTCGTAATTTCAAAATTTATATTTTATTTTAGATCCGTACTTTTGTTTTACAAAGAAAAACTCAACTTTTCATAATTTGGAATTTTATATTTTATTCTCAATCCATACTTTTGTTTTACACAAAAAGGTTCAATTTTTGTTAATTTCAAAATTTATATTTTATTTTCGATCCCTACGTTTGTTTTACAAAAAGAACTCAATTTTTTATAATTTGGATATTTATATTTTATTCTCGATCCGAACTTTTGTTTTACACAAAAAAGCTCAATTTTTCGTAATATGAAAATTTAAATTTTATTTTCGATCCATACTTTTGTTTTACAAAAAAAAAACTCAGTTTTTGATAATTTGAAATTTATATTTTATTCTCGAACCATACTTTTGTTTTATACAAAAAACTCAATTTTTCTTAATTTTGAAATTTATATTTTATTTTCCATCCCTACGTTTGTTTTGCAAAAAAACTCAATTTTTCATAATTTGAAATTTATATTTTATTCTCGATCCGTATTTTTGTTTTATTAAAAAAACTCAATTTTTCTTAATTTCGAAATTTATATTTTATTTTCGATCCCTACTTTTGTTTTACAAAAAAAACTCAATTTTTTAACATTTGGATATTTATATTTTATTCTCGATCCGAACTTTTGTTTTACGCATAAAAACTTAATTTTTCGTAATTTCAAAATTTATATTTTATTTTGGATCCATACTTTTGTTTTAGAAAGAAAAACTCAATTTTTCATAATTTGGAATTTAATATTTTATTCTCGATCCGTACTTTTGTTTTACACAAAAAGGTTCAATTTTTGTTAATTTCGAAATTTATATTTTATTTTCGATCCCTACGTTTGTTTTACAAAAAAAACTCAATTTTTTATAATTTGGATATTTATATTTTATTCTCGATCCGAACTTTTGTTTTACACAAAAAAGCTGAATTTTTCGTAATATGGAAATCCAAATTTTATTTTCGATCCATACTTTTGTTCTACAAAAAAAAAACTCAGTTTTTGATAATTTGAGATTTATATTTTATTCTAGAACCATACTTTTGTTTTACACAAAAGACTCAATTTTTCTTAATTTTGAAATTTATATTTTATTTTCCATCCCTACGTTTGTTTTGCAAAAAACTCAATTTTTCATAATTTGAAATTTATATTTTATTCTCGATCCGTACTTTTGTTTTATTAAAAAAACTCAATTTTTCTTAATTTCGAAATTTATATTTTATTTTCGATCCCTACTTTTGTTTTAGAAAAAAAACACAATTTTTTAAAATTTGGATATTTATATTTTATTCTCGATCCGAACTTTTGTTTTACGCATAAAAACTTAATTTTTCGTAATTTCAAAATTTATAGTTTATTTTGGATCCGTACTTTTGTTTTACAAAGAAAAACTCAATTTTTCATAATTTGGAATTTAATATTTTATTCTCTATCCATACTTTTGTTTTACAAAAAAAGGTTCAATTTTTTATTAATTTCGAAATTTATATTTTATTTTCGATCCCTACGTTTGTTTTACAAAAAAAACTCAATTTTTTATAATTTGGATATTTATATTTTATTTTCGATCCCTACGTTTGTTTTACAAAAAAAACTCAATTTTTTATAATTTGGATATTTGTATTTTAGTCTCGATCCGAACTTTTGTTTTACGCATAAAAACTTAATTTTTCGTAATTTCAAAATTTATATTTTATTTTAGATCCGTATTTTTGTTTTACAAAGAAAAACTCAATTTTTCATAGTTGGGAATTTTATATTTTATTCTCGATCCGTACTTTTGTTTTACATAAAAAGGTTCAATTTTTGTTAATTTCATAATTTATATTTTATTTTCGATCCCTACGTTTGTTTTACAAAAAAAACTCAATTTTTTATAATTTGGATATTTATATTTTATTATCGATCTGAACTTTTGTTTTACACAAAAAAGCTGAATTTTTCGTAATATGGAAATTCAAATTTTATTTTCGATCCATACTTTGGTTTTACAAAAAAAAACTCAGTTTTTGATAATTTGAAATTTATATTTTATTCTCGAACCATACTTTTGTTTTACACAAAAAACTCATTTTTTCTTAAATTTGAAATTTATATTTTATTTTCCATCTGTACGTTTGTTTTGCAAAAAAACTCAAATTTTCATAATTTGAAATTTATATTTTATTCTCGATCCGTACTTTTGTTTTATTAAAAAAACTCAATTTTTCTTAATTTCGAAATTTATATTTTATTTTCAATCCCTACTTTTGTTTTAGAAAAAAAAACACAATTTTTTAAAATTTGGATATTTATATTTTATTCTCGATCCGAACTTTTGTTTTACGCATAAAAACTTAATTTTTCGTAATTTCAAAATTTATATTTTATTTTGGATCCATACTTTTGTTTTAGAAAAAAAAACTCAATTTTTCATAATTTGGAATTTAATATTTTATTCTCTATCCGTACTTTTGTTTTACACAAAAAGGTTTAATTTTTGTTAATTTCGAAATTTATATTTTATTTTCGATCCCTACGTTTGTTTTACAAAAAAAACTCAATTTTTTATAATTTGGATATTTATATTTTATTTTCGATCCCTATGTTTGTTTTACAAAAAAAACCCAATTTTTTATAATTTGGATATTTGTATTTTATTCTCGATCCGAACTTTCGTTTTACGCATAAAAACTTAATTTTTCGTAATTTCAAAATTTATATTTTATTTTAGATCCGTATTTTCATTTTACAAAGAAAGCTTGTTTCTTGCTTGTCCACAAAATTAAACAGTTTCCAAACAAGTGACATGTTCCACTAGTGCTTTTTCTGTCTAATTTGCAACCTGCAAAATCAGAATCAGTATATCCAACCAGATTTAACTCATTACCAGTTGAATACCACAGCCCAACATTCACAGTTCCTTTGAGATACTTCAAAATTCATTTTGCAGCTGTGAGATGTGATTCTTTTGGATTAGCTTGGAATCTTGCACATAGAAAAACAACAAACATAATGTCAGGTCTGCTAGCAGTGATGTATAACAAAGAACCAATCAAACCTCTATACATAGTTGCATCAACTGATTTTCCAGATTCATCTCTATCAAGATAACAGCTTGAGGACATTGGAGTATTGGCTTCTTTGCAGTTCTCCATGCTGAACTTCTTCAGCAATTCATTGCAGTATTTGGATTGGTTTATGAAGGTTCCATTTTGCAACTGTTTGACCTGCAAACCTAGGAAGAAATTCAATTCTCCCATCATAGACATCTCAAATTCACCTTGCATTGATTCTGCAAACTCTTGGCAAAGAGAGGGATTAGATGATCCAAAAATTATGTCATCAACATAAATTTGCACAAGTATAAGATCATTGACAACTTTCTTGGTGAAAAGAGTTTTATCCACAACTCCTCTTTTAAAACCTTGTGATATGAGGAAAGTTGTAAGTCTTTCATACCACTGTCTAGGTGCCTGTTTCAGACCATACAATGCCTTTTTGAGTTTGTAAACATGGTTAGGAAACTTAGAATCAATAAAACCAGGTGGTTGTTCAACATACACATCCTCATTTATAAAACCATTAAGAAAAGCACTTTTAACATCCATTTGATAGAGTTTGAAGCATTTAAGACATGCAAATGCAAGCAATAACCTAATGGCTTCTAATCTAGCAACTGGTGCATAAGTCTCATCATAATCAATGCCTTCTTCCTGATTATACCCTTTTGCTACAAGTCTAGCTTTGTTTCTAGTTATTACACCATTTTCATCAAGTTTGTTTTTGAAAACCCACTTTGTTCCTATCACATTCATTGCATTGTTCCTAGGTACTAGATGCCAAACATTATTTCTAACAAACTGATTCAATTCTTCATTCATAGCAGTTATCCAATTATGATCAAGCAATGCATCATGGATATTTTTAGGTTCTATTTGTGAAACAAATGCCATGTGATTATAGTAATCATGTAAAGAGTTCCGAGTTGTTACTCCCTTTTCAACATTCCCAATGATGTTATCCAGAGACAATCCTTCATGAGTCCTCCAGGATTTTGATAAAGTATTGTCTGCTGCAGAGTAGTCAACTGATTCAGGGTTATAGTCGACTAGTTCATCCTGTCTGTCAGCATCAGCAGATTTTTCTGCAAAATCTTCATTCTTCTCTGATTTCTCAGACTTTTCATCATCTGAATCTGCAAGAGAATTACCTTTTCTCTCTTTTTGGCATAAGACTTCATCAAATACAACATGAATAGATTCTTCCACAGTTAAGTTCTTTTTATTAAAAACACGATATGCTTTGCTATTCATGGAATAACCTAGGAATATACCATCATCAGCTTTTTCATCAAACTTGCCTAATGAAGCTTTTCCATTGTTTAGAATGAAACACCTGCAACCAAAGACTTTGAAATATGCAATACTAGGAGTTCTATCATTCAAAAGTTCATATGGAGTTTTGTCAAGTATTGGTCTAAGCAACACTCTATTAAGAACATAACAAGCTGTAGATACTGCATCTGCCCAAAAGTATTTTGGAAGCTTGGATTCACTCAACATTGTCCTTGCACATTCTTGAAGAGTCCTGTTCTTTCTTTCAACAAATCCATTTTGCTGTGGAGTTCTAGGTGCAGAAAAGTTGTGAGATATGCCATATTTAGAACAAAACTTTTCAAAATGCATGTTTTGAAACTCAGTTCCATGATCACTTCTTAAGGAAACAATTTTAAGATCTTTTTCGTTTGAAATGATCTTTGCAAAATTTTTGAATGCATGGAAAGTTTCATCTTTTGAGGAAAGAAAAAGTGTCCAAGTATACCTTGAGAAATCATCAACAATGACAAAAACATATGAATTATTTCCAAGACTTACAGTTCTTGATGGACCAAACAAATAAAGGTGCAATAGCTCAAGTGGTCTCCTAGTTGAGATGATGTTCTTTGACTCAAATGAGCTTTTGGACTGCTTTCCTTTTTGGCAAGATTCACATACTTTGTCCTTCACAAATTTCAGATTTGGAAGGCCTCTAACAAGACTTTTGCAGCTGATTTTGTTCAATAACTGCATGCTGATATGTCCACACCTTCTATGCCAAAGCCATCCTTCATCTTCTTTGGTCAACAAGAAAACGTTCTTGAGAATTGAGGGCTCAATGTCTAGCATGTATACATTGTTTGTTCTTCTCCCAATGTGCACAATATCTGCAGTTTTGCAGTTGTATATGACACAAAATTCTGCATCAAAAGTCACTTTCATACCTTTGTCACATGGCTGACTTATACTTAGCAGATTGTGTTTTAGTCCTTCAACAAAAAGTACATCCTTAATCTGTGAAGAAGAACAGTTGCCAATATCTCCAGATCCCTTGATTTTGCCCTTGCTATTGTCACCAAAAGTAACAGAACCAGCTTCATATGCTTTGAAGTTTTATCAACTTTGATTTATCACCTGTCATATGTTTAGAGCAGCCACTATCTAGATACCACAAAGTTCTTTTTGCTCCATGAAAGATCTGCAAAATAAGGTTTAATTTAAAAATTTAGGTCCCCAAAACCAGTTGGGTCCTTTCAAGTTAGGAACAACATATGTTTTGGGTTTCCAATAGAATTCACCTCTTGAAATCCCAAAATTCTTGACATAGCAAAAACTAGATATATGACCATGTTTCAAGCAATAAGAACATGTTTTAAATCTGTTACTGGGATAAGATTTGTTCTTAGCAGCATGATAACGTTTTCCATAACCAAGACCATTTCCATTTGAAAAACCGATTTGAGAATGTAGAAGTTGATTAAGTGTATTATGACCAATTTGAAACTTTGCCAATGTTTTAATCAGATAACCAACTTTATTTTGAAGATTAATGCAGTTTTCACACTTTGCAGAATTGATTTTATCATTCTCGGATTCTTCAGATTCTTTCTGGTTTTTCAGTTGCAGAACATTGTCTTTTAGTTGACTGTTTTCATCTTTCAGTCTGCTATTCTGATCTTCCAGTTCCAGTACCTTATTTTCTATCCAGTTATTCAGTCCTTTTAGCCGATTATACTGATACTCCATTTTCTTTGCTTCATCATGAAATTCTATGAAAGCATTAAACAAGGTGTCATAATTCTCACTCATATCAGAATCACAAGAACTTACTTGACTGGATGTTTCATCATTAGCTACAAGGCACAAATTAGCTTGATTTCCAGATTCAGAATCTGAACTTGATGATTTGCTGGAATCACTGTCATCCCAGGCCATATAAGCTTTCTTGCCTTTCTTAAAGTGCTGATTTCGTTTTTCTTTGTCTCTTCTTTCATTTCTTTCTTGGCTTCTATCTTTTCTTTGATTCAAAAGAGGAAAATCTACCTTGACATGTCCTAGCTGCTCACAATTAAAACAAGAGAAGTTAGAGGAATTAAAATCAGGTTTTCGGGTATACCTCCTCTGTTTTTCCTGAAACCTGTCTTTTGAATTGTCCTTCCTCTTTAGAAATTTTCCAAACTTCTTAACCAGCATAGCAAATTCAGTACTCTCATCTTCTTTCTCTTCATCACTCTTGATGAACTCCTTGGCTCTTAGTGCTAGATTCTTGCTCTGTTTTTCTGAACTTTCAAGTTGATCAAGCCTACTCAACTCCAGCTCGTGTTCTCTGAGTTTTCCAAACAAGGTTGCAGTGCTCATGGTAGTCAAATCCTTTGTTTCAAGGATGGCTGTAACTTTCGGCTGCCAGCTCCTACTTAAGCATTTAAGAACCTTTATATTGAGCTCTTCATCATCAAACTTCTTCCCTAAGCCAAGCAAATGATTCACTATGTGTCTGAAACACTTCTGCACGTCTTGAATTGTCTCACCAGGCTGCAATCGAACCATCTCATACTCTTGTATGAGAGTGTGTTTTCTTGCCCTTTTCACTTCTGTTGTACCTTCATGTGTGACTTGAAGAATGTCCCACATTTCTTTGGCTGTAGTGCATTGTGAAACCCTGAAAAATTCATCAAGATTAAGAGCAGAAGTTAATATATTCTTTGCCTTACTGTCAAACTGAGCCTTCTTATTTTCTGTATCAGTCCACTGCTCCCATGGTCTTTCAATTAGCTCTCCATTTTCAGTCTTCATAGTTGGAGTATAAGGACCATTAATCACTGCATCCCACACGCCTCTATCAACAGACTTGAAGAAGATCTTCATTCTGGCTTTCCAGAAAGGATAATTTGCTCCTACAAAGAGTGGAGGTCTGTTGGTAGATGCTCCTTCAGCAAAGGGAAGCTTGTCACCCATCTTGAATCTTTCTTGAGTACCTTACAAGAACCTGCTCTTGATACCAATTGTTAGATGCGGAATTATATCAAGAAGGGGGGTTGAATTGATATATAGCTTTATTGAAAACTTTTTCTTATCAGAAAATTTACTGGTTCAATTTACTGAGAATTAGCTGACTGATAATTGCAAAATAGTATGTTAGTTCTTACTGCAGAATATGACAGATGATGAAGGAAGAGAAAATATAACACCAAGGATTATACTGGTTCGTTCTTTGTGCAAGAACTACATCCAGTTGGTGATTTGCAAATCCACAGATCCTAATCACTATCAAAAACGTATTCTTTACAACAAATCTTTTCTTGAACTCTACAAGAAAACTAAAGAACCTATTCTAAACACTATAGAACAGATCTTCACCCACTGACTCACACTGAGTCACTGTGATCACCCCAATCACAGACACAGGGTTCTAAAACCCACCTACGAATCTCTAACCCGAGATCAAAGAATACAAGATACAGTGAAAGAAAGAAAATAATCTTCTTGGATAGAATACACAGTAAAATCGTAAAACTCTGCAGAATCTTTCTTGCTTCTGAATGTTGCAGCACTTGAGAGTTTTCTCTTGAATTCTTTCGCACCTAGATACATCCTTCAGTGTTGTATTTATAGGCCAAAAGAAATGCTATGGGTCATCTTCTTTTGAAAGCAACAAACCCACGTTCTGCACATTTTCTGCATAAGGAAGGGATCTGGAACAGAATAGTCGACTGAAGACCCAAACCAGTTTGTTATTTTCATTAATCCTGTATTCCTGGTACATTTAATGAAAATAGTTGACTAGAGAAATAGAATTAGTAGACTAACTGATGAATAACAAAAACAACAGATTATCATTATTCAATTAGTTAATCATTTACAGGTAATCTAACATCTCTAGTAAACCTTAATCATTTCAGAACCATTAATCATACATCCAGCACATTAGAAACACAACCAACAAAGCTTTAATAAACATCATCAAATCTCAAATCATCAACAGATCCCTACTTTTGTTTTACAAAAAAAATCAATTTTTCATAATTTTGAAATTTATATTTTATTTTCGATCCGTACTCATATTTTACAAAAAAAACTCAGTTTTTGATAATTTGAAATTTAAATTTTATTCTCGATCCGTACTTTTGTTTTACACAAAAAACTCAATTTTTCTTAATTTCGAAATTTATATTTTATTTTCGATCCCTACTTTTGTTTTACAAAAAAAAACTCAATTTTTTATAATTTTGATATTTATATTTTATTCTCGATCCGAACTTTTGTTTTACTCATAAAAACTTAATTTTTCGTAATTTCAAAATTTATATTTTATTTTGGATCCGTACTTTTGTTTTACAAAGAAAAACTCAATTTTTCATAATTTGGAATTTTATATTTTATTCACGATCCGTACTTTTGTTTTACACAAAAAGGTTCAATTTTTGTTAATTTCGAAATTTATATTTTATTTTCGATCCTTACGTTTTTTTGACAAAAAAAACTCAATTTTTTATAATTTTGATATTTATATTTTATTCTCGATCCGAACTTTTGTTTTACGCATAAAAACTTAATTTTTCGTAATTTCAAAATTTATATTTCATTTTGGATCCGTACTTTTGTTTTACAAAGAAAAACTCAATTTTTCATAATTTGGAATTTTATATTTTATTCTCGATCCGTACTTTTGTTTTACACAAAAAGGTTCAATTTTTGTTAATTTCGAAATTTATATTTTATTTTCGATCCCTACGTTTGTTTGACAAAAAAAAAACTCAATTTTTTATAATTTGGATATTTATATTTTATTTTTGATCCCTATGTTTGTTTTACAAAAAAAACTCATTTTTTTATAATTTGGATATTTATATTTTATTCTCGATCCGAACTTTTGTTTTACGTATAAAAACTTAATTTTTCGTAATTTCAAAATTTATATTTTATTTTGGATCCGTATTTTTGTTTTACAAAGAAAAACTCAAATTTTCATAATTTGGAATTTTATATTTTATTCTCGATCCGTACTTTTGTTTTATACACAAAAAGGTTCAATTTTTGTTAATTTCGAAATTTATATTTTATTTTCGATCCCTACGTTTGTTTGACCAAAGAAAAACTCAATTTTTCATAATTTGGATATTTATATTTTATTCTTGATCCGAACTTTTATTTTACACAAAAAAGATCAATTTTTCGTAATTTGGAAATTCAAATTTTATTTTCGATCCGTACTTTTGTTTTACATAAAAAAAACACAATTTTTTGTAATTTGAAAATTTAAATTTATATTTGATCCCTACTTTTGATTTACAAAAAAAATTCAATTTTTCATAATTTGGAAATTTATATTTTATTTTCGATCCGTACTTGTTGTTTTACAAAAAAAACTCAGTTTTTGATAATTTGAAATTTATATTTTATTCTCCATCCGTACTTTTGTTTTACACAAAAAACTCGTTTTTCTTAATTTATAAATTTATATTTTATTTTCCATCCCTACGTTTGTTTTACAAAAAAAACTCAATTTTTCATAATTTGAAATTTATATTTTATTCTCGATCCGTACTTTAGTTTTATACAAAAAAACTCAATTTTTCGTAATTTGGAAATTCAAATTTTATTTTCGATCCGTGCTTTTGTTTTACATAAAAAAAACTCAATTTTTTGTAATTTCAAAATTTAAATTTTATATTTGATCCCTACTTTTGTTTTACAAAAAAAATCAATTTTTCATAATTTGGAAATTTATATTTTATTTTCGATCCGTACTTTTTGTTTTACAAAAAAAAACTAAGTTTTTGATAATTTGAAATTTATATTTTATTCTCGATCCGTACATTTCTTTTACACAAAAAGCTCAATTTTTCTTAATTTTGAAATTTGTATCTTATTTTCCATCCTTACGTTTGTTTGAAAAAATACACTCAATTTTTCATCATTTGGATATTTATATTTTATTCTTGATCCGAACTTTTGTTTTACACAAAAAAGGTCAATTTCTCGTAATTTGGAAATTCAAATTTTATTTTCGATCCGTGCTTTTGTTTTACATAAAAAAAACTCAATTTTTTGTAATTTCAAAATTTAAATTTTATATTTGATCCCTACTTTTGTTTTACAAAAAAAATCAATTTTTCATAATTTGGAAATTTATATTTTATTTTCGATCCGTACTTTTTGTTTTACAAAAAAAAACTAAGTTTTTGATAATTTGAAATTTATATTTTATTCTCGATCCGTACATTTCTTTTACACAAAAAGCTCAATTTTTCTTAATTTTGAAATTTGTATCTTATTTTCCATCCTTACGTTTGTTTGAAAAAATACACTCAATTTTTCATAATTTGGATATTTATATTTTATTCTTGATCCGAACTTTTGTTTTACACAAAAAAGGTCAATTTCTCGTAATTTGGAAATTCAAATTTTATTTTCGATCCGTGCTTTTGTTTTACATAAAAAAAACTCAATTTTTTGTAATTTCAAAATTTAAATTTTATATTTGATCCCTACTTTTGTTTTACAAAAAAAATCAATTTTTCATAATTTGGAAATTTATATTTTATTTTCGATCCGTACTTTTTGTTTTACAAGAAAAAACCAAGTTTTTGATAATTTGAAATTTATATTTTATTCTCGATCCGTACATTTCTTTTACACAAAAAGCTCAATTTTTCTTAATTTTGAAATTTGTATCTTATTTTCCATCCTTACGTTTGTTTGAAAAAATACACTCAATTTTTCATCATTTGGATATTTATATTTTATTCTTGATCCGAACTTTTGTTTTACACAAAAAAGGTCAATTTCTCGTAATTTGGAAATTCAAATTTTATTTTCGATCCGTGCTTTTGTTTTACATAAAAAAACTCAATTTTTGTAATTTCAAAATTTAAATTTTATATTTGATCCCTACTTTTGTTTTACAAAAAAATCAATTTTTCATAATTTGGAAATTTATATTTTATTTTCGATCCAGTACTTTTTGTTTTACAAAAAAAACTAAGTTTTTGATAATTTGAAATTTATATTTTATTCTCGATCCGTACATTTCTTTTACACAAAAAGCTCAATTTTTCTTAATTTTGAAATTTGTATCTTATTTTCCATCCTTACGTTTGTTTGACAAAATACACTCAATTTTTCATAATTTGGATATTTATATTTTATTCTTGATCCGAACTTTTGTTTTACACAAAAAAGGTCAATTTCTCGTAATTTGGAAATTCAAATTTTATTTTCGATCCGTGCTTTTGTTTTACATAAAAAAACTCAATTTTTTGTAATTTCAAAATTTAAATTTTATATTTGATCCCTACTTTTGTTTTACAAAAAAAATCAATTTTTCATAATTTGGAAATTTATATTTTATTTTCGATCCGTACTTTTTGTTTTACAAGAAAAAACCAAGTTTTTGATAATTTGAAATTTATATTTTATTCTCGATCCGTACATTTCTTTTACACAAAAAGCTCAATTTTTCTTAATTTTGAAATTTGTATCTTATTTTCCATCCTTACGTTTGTTTGACAAAATACACTCAATTTTTCATAATTTGGATATTTATATTTTATTCTTGATCCCAACTTTTGTTTTACACAAAAAAGGTCAATTTTTCGTAATTTGGAAATTCAAATTTTATTTTCGATCCGTGCTTTTGTTTTACATAAAAAAAACTCAATTTTTTGTAATTTCAAAATTTAAATTTTATATTTGATCCCTACTTTTGTTTTACAAAAAAAATCAATTTTTTATAATTTGGAAATTTATATTTTATTTTCGATCCGTACTTTTGTTTTACAAAAAAAACTCAGTTTTTGATAATTTGAAATTTATATTTTATTCTCGATCCGTACTTTTGTTTTACACAAAAAACTCAATTTTTCTTAATTTGTAAATTTATATTTTATTTTCCATCCCTACGTTTGTTTTACAAAAAAAACTCAATTTTTCATAATTTGAAATTTATATTTTATTCTTGATCTGAACTTTTGTTTTACACAAAAAAGCTCAATTTTTCGTAGTTTGGAAATTCAAATTTTATTTTCAATCCGTACTTTTGTTTTACATAAAAAAAACTCAATTTTTGTTAATTTCAAAATTTAAATTTTATATTTGATACCTACTTTTGTTTTACAAAAAAAATCAATTTTTTATAATTTGGAAATTTATATTTTATTTTCGATTCGTACTTTTGTTTTACAAAAAAAAACTCAGTTTTTGATAATTTGAAATTTATATTTTATTCTCGATCCGTACTTTTGTTTTACACAAAAAACTCAATTTTTCTTAATTTGTAAATTTATATTTTATTTTCCATCCCTACGTTTGTTTTACAAAAAAAACTCAATTTTTCATAATTTGAAATTTATATTTTATTCTTGATCCGTACTTTTTTTTATACAAAAAAACTTAAATTTTCTTAATTTCGAAATTTATATTTTATTTTTGATTCCTACTTTTGTTTTACTTAAAAAAACTCAATTTTTTGTGATTTCAAAATATAAATTTTATATCTGATCCTTACTTTTGTTTTACAAAAGAAATCAATTTTTCATAATTTGGAAATTTATATTTTATTTTCGATATGTACTTTTTTTTACAAGAAAAGTACTCAATTTGTGATAATTTGAAATTTCTATTTTATTCTCGATCTGTACTTTTGTTTTACACAACAAACTCAACTTTTCTTAATTTTGAAATTTATATTTTCTTTTCCATCCCCACGTTTGTTTTAAAAAAAAAAACTCAATTTTTCATAATTTGAAATTTATATTTTATTCTCGATTCGTACTTTTTTTTATTAAAAAAATCTCAATTTTTCTTAATTTTGAAATTTATATTTTATTTTCGATTCCTACTTTTGTTTTGCAAAAAAAACTCAATTTTTTATAATTTGGATATTTATATTTTATCCTCGATTTGAACTTTTGTTTTACGCATAAAAACTTAATTTTTCGTAATTTCAAAAATTATATTTTATTTTGGATCCGTACTTTTGTTTTACAGAGAAAAACTCAATTTTTCTTAATTTGGAATTTTATATTTTATTCTCGATCCGTATTTTGTTTTACACAAAAAGGTTCAATTTTTGTTAATTTCGAAATTTATATTTTATTTTTGATCCCTACGTTTGTTTGACAAAAAAAATCAATTTTTCAGAATTTGGATATTTATATTTTATTCTTGATCCGAACTTTTGTTTTACAGAAAAAAGTTCAATTGTTTACAGAAAAAAGTTCAATTTTTTGTAATTTGGAGATTTAAATTTTATTTTCGATCCGTACTTTTGTTTTACATAAAAAAAACTCAATTTTTTGTAATTTCAAAATTTAAATTTTCTTAAATAAAGACGGCAGTGTAAAAACCAAGAGGGGGGGGTGAATTGGATTTTTAATAAACTTTTCTCTTTTAAAAAACTTTTCAGATTTTGAAATTCTTTCATAAACTAGGATGTGGATTTTTCTTATCCTTTGATTAAAGCGGATTAAATTAGCAATTGTTATAATGATCCACAATTAAAAGATATAGAGAAAGAGAAAGAACACAAAGATTTATACTGGTTCGAATTAAGCCAATCCTACGTCCAGTTCCCAACCACCACAAATGCGTGATGATTAACCCCACTATCTTTAAATGAAATTACAAACACCAATTCATGCAATAACAAATAAAGAAAAAGGAACACCTCCTCAGACACACTAAGGATGAAAACACCTATATCTGATCCCTACTTTTGTTTTACAAAAAAAAATCAAATTTTCATAATTTGGAAATTTATATTTTATTTTCCATCCGTACTTTTGTTTTACAAAAAAAACTCAATTTTTCATAATTTGAAATTTGTATTTTATTCTCGATCCGTACTTTTCTTTTATACAAAAAAAACTCAATTTTTCTTAATTTCAAAATTTATATTTTAAATTCGATCCCTACATATGTTTTAGAAAAAAAACTCAATTTTTTATAATTTGGATATTTATATTTTATTCTCGATCCGAACTTTTGTTTTACGCATAAAACTTAATTTTTCGTAAGTTCAAAACTTATATTTTATTTTGGATCCGTACTTTTGTTTTACACAAAAAGGTTCAATTTTTGTTAATTTTGAAATTTATATTTTATTTTCGATCCGTACGTTTTTTTGACAAAAACAACTCAATTTTCCATAATTTGGATATTTATATTTTATTCTTGATCTGAACTTTTGTTTTACACAAAAAAGCTCAATTTTTCGTAATTTGGAAATTCAAATTTTATTTTCGATCCGTATTTTTGTTTTACATAAAAAAAAACTCAATTTTTGTAATTTCAAAATTTAAATTTTATATCTGATCCCTACTTTTGTTTTACAAAAAAATATCAAATTTTCATAATTTGGAAATTTATATTTTATTTTCCATCCGTATTTTACTTTTGTTTTACAATAAAAACTCAATTTTTTATAATTTGGATATTTATATTTTATTCTCGATCCGAACTTTTGTTCTACGCATAAAAACTTAATTTTACATTATTTCAAAATTTATATTTTATTTTGGATCCGTACTTTTGTTTTACAAAGAAAAACTCAATTTTTCATAATTTGGAATTTTATATTTTATTCTCGATCCGTACTTTTGTTTTACACAAAAAGGTTCAATTTTTGTGAATTTCGAAATTTATATTTTATTTTTTATCACTACGTTTGTTTGACAAAAAAAAACTCAATTTTTCATAATTTGAATATTTATATTTTATTCTTGATCCGAAATTTTGTTTTACACAAAAAAGCTCAATTTTTTTTAATTTGGAAATTCAAATTTTATTTCCGATCCGTACTTTTGTTTTACATAAAAAAACTCAATTTTTTGTAATTTCAAAATTTAAATTTTATATTTGATCCCTACTTTTGTTTTAAAAAAAATCAATTTTTCATAATTTGGAAATTTATATTTTATTTTCGATCCGTACTTTCGTTTTACAAAAAAAAAACTCAGTTTTCGATAATTTGAAATTTATATTTTATTCTCGATCCATATTTTTGTTTTACACAAAAAACTGAATTTTTCTTAATTTTAAAATTTATATTTTATTTTCCATCCCTACGTTTGTTTTACAAAAAAAACTCAATGTTTCATATTTTGAAATTTATATGTTATTCTCAATCCGTACTTTTGTTTTATACAAAAAAACTCAATTTTTCTTAATTTCAAAATTTATACTTTATTTTCGATCCCTACTTTTGTTTAACAAAGAAAACTCAATTTTTTATAATTTGGATATTTATATTTTATTCTCAATCCGAACTTTTGTTTTACGCATAAAAACTTAATTTTTCGTAATTTCAAAATTTATATTTTATTTTGGATCCGTACTTTTGTTTTACAAAGAAAAACTCAATTTTTCATAATTTGGAATTTTATATTTTATTCTGGATCCGTACTTTTATTTTACACAAAAAAATCAATTTTTCTTAATTTTGAAATTTATATTTTATTTTCCATCCCTACGTTTGTTTTACAAAAAAAACTCAATTTTTTATAATTTGAAATTTATATTTTATTCTCGATCCGTACTTTTGTTTTATACAAAAAAACTCAACTTTTCTTAATTTCGAAATTTATATTTTATTTTCGATCTCTAGTTTTGTTTTACAAAAAAAATCAATTTTTTGTCTTCCATAAGGACCTTGTTTTTGAATAACTTTCCAAAAACCAGCTCTGAGGCCAATTGTTAAATAAAGACGACAGTGTAAAAACCAAGAGGGGGGGTGAATTGGATTTTTAATAAACTTTTCTCTTTTAAAAAACTTTTCATATTTTGAAATTCTTTCAAAAACTCGGATGTGGATTTTTCTTATCCTTTGATTAAAGCGGATTGAATTAGCAATTGTTATAATGATCCACAATTAAAAGATATAGAGAAAGAGAAAGAACACAGAGATTTATACTGGTTCGGATTAAGCCAATCGTACATCCAGTTCCCAACCACCACAAATGCGTGATGATTAACCCCACTATCTTTAAATTGAAATTACAAACACCAATTCATGCAATAACAAAATAAAGATAAAGAAACACCTCCTCAGACACACTAAGGATGAAACACCTCCCCAGACACACTGAGGATGAAACCCTCCTCTCTTGACACACAAGAGATGAAACACCTCCCTTAGAACCAATCCAAGGGATGAATTTTCCCGTTTAAAGAAAACAGTAAAAGAATACACCTGATACGTGCTGGATAGAAAGCTTAAGCACAATGATCACCACTCCCAAAGACTTGATCAAACTGAAGAGAGGAGGAAAGTGGCTTTGAAAAAGCTAAGGCGCAGAAACACTTTGAATATTTTAGTGTTTAATCAGATGTGTTTAACCTAAGACATTCTCTTTCATTTTATAATTCGAAAATGCTCCAAATTTTCCATTCTTAGGTTGATTTAGTATTAATTTCGCAAAAAACGACTTAATTAATCGATTATATAAAAAGCTTAATCGATTATATCATGCTTAAAAACTGGAAAACTGAAATCGTCTGATATAATCGATTAGATTAAGGCCATAATCGATTATATTAACCCAGAATCAATATAATCGATTATCAAAGACACTTAATCGATTATTTTGCTCGTTAAACATTTTTAATTCAAATTTTAAGTTAAATAATCGATTATCTACGTATGGTAATCGATTAAAAGCGTAGAAAAACGTTTTTGCGAGAAAACACCTTGCTCTCTTGTTTGGGAAGGTCTTGAATGGGATTTATGACTTACTCTTTTTATCCAACACCCAAAACAGAACCTTCTACTCTTGATCCTCCAGCTCTTTGAGAAAATCTTCATCAATCTTCTCTCTTGAAAGCTTTGAATGCTCTTTATGCCTTTCCTTTTCTATTAAGCAGCCTTCCTTTGTGAGATGGCACAAGTCTTTAATGTTGATTAAAACTTTCTAAAACTTCATCATCAAAACTTTAGGTCTTCATAAAACTCTGGTCTTGCAAAATGCCAAAAATAATTTCAAAATTTATATTTTATTTTCGATCCGTACATTTGTTTTAGAAAAAAAAACTCAGTTTTTTATAATTTGAAATTTATATTTTATTCTAGATCCGTAGTTTTGATTTACACAAAAAAACTCAATTTTTCTTAATTTTGAAATTTATATTTTATTTTCCATCCCTACGTTTGTGTTTACAAAAAAACTCAATTTTTCATAATTTGAAATTTATATTTTATTCTCGATCCGTACTTTTGTTTTATACAAAAAAACTCAATTTTTGATAATTTGAAATTTATATTTTATTCTCGATCCGTACTTTTGTTTTACACAAAAAACTCAATGTTTCTTAATTTTGAAATTTATATTTTATTTTCCATCCCCACTTTTGTTTTACACAAAAAAGCTCAATTTTTCGTAATTTGGAAATTCAAATTTTATTTTCGATCCGTACTTTTGTTTTACATAAAAAACTCAATTTTTTGAAATTTCAAAATTTAAATTTTATATCTGATCCCTACTTTTGTTTTAGAAAAAAATCAATTTTTCATAATTTCGAAATTTATATTTTATTTTAGATCCGTACTTTTGTTTTACAAAAAAAAACACAATTTTTCTTAATTTAGAAATTTATATTTTATTTTCCATCCTTACCTTTGTTTTACAAAAAAAACTCAATTTTTCATAATTTGAAATTTATATTTTATTCTCGATCTGTACTTTTCTTTTATACAAAAAAACTCAATTTTTCTTAATTTCGAAATTTATATTTTAAATTCGATCCCTACATTTGTTTTACAAAAAAACTCAATTTTTTATACTTTGGATATTTATATTTTATTCTCGATCCGAACTTTTGTTTTACGCATAAAAACTTAATTTTTCGTAATTTCAAAATTTATATTTTATTTTGGATCCGTACTTTTGTTTTACAAAGAAAAACTCAATTTTTCATAATTTGGAATTTTATATTTTATTCTCGATCCGTACTTTTGTTTTACACAAAAAGGTTCAATTTTCGTTAATTTCGAAATTCACATTTTATTTTCGATCCCTACGTTTGTTTTACAAAAAAAACTAAATTTTTCATAATTTGGATATTGATATTTTATTCTTGATTCGAACTTGTGTTTTACACAAAAAAGCTCAATTTTTCGTAATTTGGAAATTCAAATTTTCTTTTCGATCCGTACTTTTGTTTTACATAAAAAAACAAAATTTTTTGTAATTTCAAAATTTCAATTTTATATTTGATCCCTACTTTTGTTTTACAAAAAAAATAAATTTTTCATAATTTGGAAGTTTATATTTTATTTGCAATCCGTACTTTTGTTTTACAAAAAAAAACTCAGTTTTTGATTATTTGAAATTTATATTTTATTCTCGATCCGTAATTTTGTTTTAGACAAAAAACTCAATTATTCTTAATTTTGAAATTTATATTTTATTTTCCATCCCTACGTTTGTTTTACAAAAAGAACTCAATTTTTTATAATTTGAAATTTATATTTTATTCTCTATCCGTACTTTTGTTTTATACAAAGAAACTCAACTTTTATTAATTTCGAAATTTATATTTTAAATTCGATCCCTACATTTGTTTTACAAAAAAAACTCAATTTTTTATAATTTGGATATTTATGTTTATTCTCGATCCGAACTTTTGTTTTATGCATAAAAACTTTATTTTTCGTAATTTCAAAATTTATATTTTATTTTGGATCCGTACTTTTGTTTTACAAAGAAAAACTCAATTTTTCATAATTTTGATATTTATATTTTATTCTTCATCCGAACTTTTGTTTTACACAAAAAAGCTCATTTTTTCGTAATTTGGAAATTCAAATTTTATTTTCGATCCGTACTTTTGTATTACATAAAAAAAACTCAATTTTTCGTAATTTCAAAATTTAAATTTTATATTTGATCCCTACTTTTGTTTTACAAAAAAAATCAATTTTTCATAATTTGAAAATTTATATTTTATTTTCGATCCGTACTTTTGTTTTAAAAAAAAAACTCAGTTTTTGATAATTTGAAATTTATATTTTATTCTCGATCCCTACATTTGTTTTACACAAAAAACTCAATTTTTCTTAATTTTGAAATTTATATTTTATTTTCCATCCCTACGTTTGTTTTACAAATAAAAACTCAATTTTTCATAATTTGAAATTTATATTTTAGTCTCGATCCATACTTTTGTTTTATACAAAAAAACTCAATTTTTCTTAGTTTCGAAATTTATATTTTATTTTCGATCCCTACTTTTGTTTTACAAAAAAAAGTCAATTTTTTATAATTTGGATATATATATTTTATTCTCGATCCGAATTTTGTTTTACGCTTAAAAACTTAATTTTTCGTAATTTCAAAATTCATATTTTATTTTGGATCCGTACTTTTGTTTTACAAAGAAAAACTCAATTTTTCATAATTTGGAATTTTATATTTTATTCTCGATCCGTACTTTTGTTTTACACAAAAAGGTTCAATTTTCATTAATTTCGAAATTTATATTTTATTTTCGATCCCTACGTTTGTTTGAAAAAAAAAACTCAATTTTCCATAATTTGGATATTTAAACTCAATTTTTCATAATTTGAAATTTATATTTTATTCCCGATTCGTACTTTTGTTTCATACAAAATAACTCAATTTTTCTTAATTTCGAAATTTTTATTTTATATTCGATCTGTACTTTTGTTTTACAACAAAAACCTCAGTTTTTGATAATTTGAAATTTATATTTTATTCTCGATCCATACTTTTGTTTTACACAAAAAACTCAGTTTTTCTTAATTTTCAAATTTATATTTTATTTTCCATCCCTATGTTTGTTTTACAAAAAAATCAATTTTTCATAATTTGAAATTTATATTTTATTCTCGATTCGTACTTTTGTTTCATACAAAAAAACTCAATTTTTCTTAATTTCGAAATTTTTATTTTATTTTCGATCCGTATTTTGTTTTACAAAAAAAACCTCAGTTTTTGATAATTTGAAATTTATATTTTATTCTCGATCCATACTTCTATTTTACACAAGAAACTCAATTTTTCTTAATTTTCAAATTTATATTTTATTTTCCATCCCTACGTTATTTTTACAAAAAAATCAATTTTTCATAATTTGGAAATTTATATTTTATTTTCTATCCATACTTTTGTCGTACAAATAAAAACTATGTTTTTGATAATTTGAAATTTATATTTTATTCTCGATCCGTACTTTTGTCTTACACAAAAAACTCAATTTTTCTTAATTTTGAAATTTATATTTTATTTTCCATCCCTACGTTTGTTTTAAGAAAAAGACTCAATTTTTCATAATTTGAGATTTATATTTTATTTTCGATCCGTACTTTTGTTTTATACAAAAAAACTCAATTTTTCTTAATTTCGAAATTTATAGTTTATTTTCGATCCCTACTTTTGTTTTACAAAAAAAAACACAATTTTTTGTAAATTGGATATTTATATTTTATTCTCGATCCGAACTTTTGTTTTACGCATAAAAACTTAATTTTTCGTAATTTCAAAATTTATAGTTTATTTTGGATCTGTACTGTTGTTTTGCAAAGAAAAACTCAATTTTTCATAATTTGGAATTTTATATTCTATTCTCGATCCGTACTTTTGATTTATACAAAAAGGTTCAAATTTTGTTAATTTCGAAATTTATATTTTATTTTCGATCCCTACGTTTGTTTGACAAAAAAAACACAACTTTTCATAATTTGGATATTTATATTTTAATCTTGATCTGATATTTTGTTTTACACAAAAAAGCTCAATTTTTCGTAATTGGGAAATTCAAATTCTATTTTCGATCCGTACTTTGTTTTACATAAAGAAACTCAATTTTTTGTAATTTCAAAATTTAAATTTTATATTTGATCCCTACTTTTTTGTTTTACAAAAAAAAATCAATTTTTCATAATTTGAAAATTTATATTTTATTTTCGATCCGTCCTTTTCTTTTACAAAAAAACTCAGTTTTTGATAATTTGAAATTTATATTTTATTCTCGATCCGTACCTTTGTTTTACACAAAAAACACAATTTTTCTAAATTTTGAAATTTATATTTTATTATCCATTCCTACGTTTGTTTGACAAAAACAAAACTCAATTTTTCATAATTTGGATATTTATATTTTATTCTCGATCCGTACTTTTGTTTTATACAACAAAAAATTAATTTTTCATAATTTGGATATTTATTTTTTATTCTCGATCCGTACTTTTGTTTTATACAACAAAAAATTAATTTTTCTTAATTTTGAAATTTATATTTTATTTTCGATCCTTACTTTTGTTTTACAAAAAAAACTCTATTTTTTTATAATTTTAATATTTATATTTTATTCTCGATCCGAACTTTTGTTTTACGCATAAAATCATAATTTTTCGTGATTTCAAAATTTATATTTTATTTTGGATTCATACTTTTGTTTTACAAAGAAAAACTCAATTTTCATAATTTGGATATTTATATTTTATTCTCGATCCGTACCTTTGTTTTATACAAAAAAAATTAATTTTCTTAATTTCGAAATTTATATTTTATTTTCGATCCCTACTTTTGTTTTACAAAAGAAAACTCATTATTTTTATAATTTGGATATTTATATTTTATTCTAGATCCGAACTTTTGTTTTACGCATAACAACTTATTTTTTCATAATTTCAAAATTTATATTTTATTTTGGATCCGTACTTTTGTTTTACGAAGAAAGTCGATTTTTCATAATTTTGATATTTATATGTTTCTCAATCCGTGCTTTTGTTTTATACAAAAAAAAAACTGAATTTTTCTTCATCTCGAAATTTATATTTTATTTTCGATCCCTACTTTTGTTTTAAAAAAAACTCATTATTTTTATAATTTGGATATTTATATTTTATTCTAGATCCGAACTTTTGTTTTATGCATAAAAACTTAATTTTTCGTAACTTCAAAATTTATATTTTATTTTGAATCCGTACTTTTGTTTTACAAAGAAATATTTTTTTTCATAATTTGGAATTTTATATTTTATTCGCGATCCGTAATTTTGTTTAACACATAAAAACTTAATTTTTCATAATTTCAAAATTTATATTTTATTTTTTATCCGTCCTTTTGTTTTACAAAAAAAACTCAGTTTTTGATAATTTGAAATTTATATTTTATTCTCGATTCGTACTTTTGTTTTACACAAAAAACTCAATTTTTCTTAATTTTGAAAATTATATTTTATTTTCCATCCCTACGTTTGTTTGACAAAAAAAACTCAATTTTTCATAATTTGGATATTTATATTTTATTCTCGATCCGTATTTTTCTTTTATACAACAAAAAATTAATTTTTCTTAATTTTGAAATTTAAATTTTATTTTCGATCCTTACTTTTGTTTTACAAAAAAAAAATCCATTTTTATAATTTCGATATTTATATTTTATTCTCGATCCAAACTTTTGTTTTACGCATAAAACATAATTTTTCGTGATTTCAAAATTTATATTTTATTTTGGATCCGTACTTTTGTTTTACAAAGAAAAACTCAATTTTTCATAATTTCGAATTTTGTATTTTATTCTCGATCCGTACTTTTGATTTACACAAAAAGGTTCAAATTTTGTTAATTTCGAAATTTATATTTTATTTTCGATCCCTACAATTCTTTGACAAAAAAACTCAATTTTTCATAATTTGGATATTTAAATTTTATTCTTCATCCGAACTTTTGTTTTACACAAAAAAGCTCAATTTTTCGTAATTTGGAAATTCAAATTTTATTTTCGATCCGTACTTTTGTTTTACATAAAAAAACTCAATTTTTTGTAATTTCAAAATTTAAATTTTATATTTGATCACTACTTTTGTTTTACAAAAAAAAATGAATTTTTCATATTTTGGAAATTTATATTTTATTTTCGATCCGTACTTTTCTTTTACAAAAAAAACTCAATTTTTTTATAATTTGGATAGTTGTATCTTATTCTCGATCCGAACTTTTATTTTTACGCATAAAAACTGAATTTTTCGTAATTTCAAAATTTATATTTTATTTTGGATTCGTACTTTTGTTTTACAAAGAAAAACTCAATTTTTCATAATTTGGAATTTTATATTTTATACTCGATCCGTACTTTTGTTTTACACAAAAAGGTTCAATTTTTGTTAATTTCAATATTTATATTTTATTTTCGATCCCTACGTTTTTTTGACAAAAAAACTCAATTTTTCATAATTTGGATATTTATATTTTATTCTTGATCCGAACTTTTGTTTTACACAAAAAAGCTCAATTTTTCGTAATTTGGAAATTCAAATTTTATTTTCAATCCGAACTTTTGTTTTACATAAAAAAACTCAATTTTTTTTAATTTCAAAATTTAAATTTTATATTTGATCCCTACTTTTGGTTTACAAAAGAAATCAATTTTTCATATTTTGGAAATTTATATTTTATTTTCGATCCGTACTTTTCTTTTACAAAAAAAAATCACTTTTTGATAATTTGAAATTTATATTTTATTCTCGATCCGTACTTTTGTTTTACAAAAAAAAATCAATTTTTCTTAATTTTGAAATTTATATTTTATTTTCCTTCCCTACGTTTGTTTTACAAAAAAAAAACTCAATTTTTCATACTTTGAAATTTATATTTTATTCTCGATCCGTACTTTTTGTTTTATACAAAAACACTCAATTTTTCCTAATTTCGAAATTTATATTTTATTTTCGATTCCTACTTTTCTTTTACAAAAAAAAAACTCAATTTTTTATAATTTGGATATTTATATTTTATTCTCGATCCGAACTTTTGTTTTACACATAAAAACTTAATTTTTCGTAATTTCAAAATTTATATTTTATTTTGGATCCGTACTTTTGTTTTACAAAGAAAAACTCAATTTTTCATAATTTGGAATTTTATATTTTATTCTCGATCCGTACTTTTGTTTTACAAAAAAAAGGTTCAACTTTTGTTAATTTCGAAATTTATATTTTATATCAGATCCCTACGTTTGTTTGACAAAAAAAAACTCACTTTTTCATAATTTGGATATTTATATTTTATTGTTGATTCAAACTTTTGTTTTACACAAAAAAGCTCAATTTTTCGTAATATGGAAATTGAAATTTTATTTTCGATCCGTACTTTTGTTTTACATAAAAAAACTCAAGTTTTGGTAATTTCAAAATTTAAATTTTATATTTGATCACTACTTTTGTTTTACAAAAAAAAAATCAATTTTTCATAATTTGGAAATTTATATTTTATTTGCGATCCGTACTTTTGTTTTACAAAAAAAATCATTTTTTGTTAATTTGAAATATATAATTTATTTTCGATCTGTACTTTTTGTTTTACAAAAAAATCAATTTTTCATAATTTGGAAATTTATAGTTTATTTGGATATTTATATTTTATTCTCGATCCGAACTTTTGTTTTACACATCAAAACTTAATTTTTTGTAATTTGAAAATTTATATTTTATTTTGGATCTGTACTTTTTTTTACAAATAAAAACTCAATTTTTCATAATTTGGAATTTTATATTTTATTCGCGATCCGTAATTTTGTTTTACACAAAAAAGCTCAAATTTTTGTAATTTGGAAATTCAAATTTTATTTTCGATCCGTACTTTTGTTTTAGAAAAAAAATCAATTTTTCATAATTTGGAAATTTATATTTTATTTTCGATTCGTACTTTTGGTTTACAAAAAAAACCTCAGTTTTTGATAACTTGAAATTTATATTTTATTCTCGATCCGTACTTTTGTTTTACACAAAAAACTCAATTTTTCTTAATTTTGAAATTTATATTTTATTTTCCATAATTTGGATATTTATATTTTATTCTCTGTCCGAACTTTTGTTTTACACAAAAAAGCTCAATGTTTTGTAATTTGGAAATTCAAATTTTATTTTCGATCCGTACTTTTGTTTTACATAAACAAACTCAATTTTTTGTAATTTTAAAATTTAAATTTTATATTTGATCCCTACTTTTGTTTTACAAAAAAAATCAATTTTTCATAATTTGGAAATTTATATTTTATTTTTGATCCGTACTTTTGTTTTACAAAAAAAAACTCAGTTTTTGATAACTTGAAATTTATATTTTATTCTCGATCCGTACTTTTGTTTTACACAAAAAACTCAATTTTTCTTAATTTTGACATTTATATTTTATTTTCTATCTCTACGTTTGTTTTACAAAAAAAAACTCAATTTTTCATAATTTGAAATTTCTATTTTATTCTCGATCCGTGCTTTTGTTTTATACAAAAAAAAACTCAATTTTTCTTAATTTCGAAATTTATATTTTATTTTGGATCCTTACTTTTGTTTTACAAAAAAAACTCAATTTTTTATAATTTGGATATTTATATTTTATTTTCGATCCGAACTTTTGTTTTACGCATAAAAACTTAATTTTTCGTAATTTCAAAATTTATATTTTGTTTTGGATCCGTACTTTTGTTGTACAAAGAAAAACTCAATTTTTCATAATTTGGAATTTTATATTTTATTCGTGATCCGTAATTTTGTTTTACACAGAGGTTCAATTTTTGTTAATTTTGATATTTATATTTTATTTTCGATCCCTACGTTGTTTGACAAAAAAAAACTCAATTTTTCATAATTTGGATTTTTATATTTTATTTTTTATCCGAACTTTTGTTTTACACAAAAAAGCTCAATTTTTCGTAATTTGGAAATTCAAATTTTATTTACGATCTGTACTTTTGTTTTAAATAAAAAACTCAATTTTTTGTAATTTCAAATTTTAAATTTTATATTTGATCCCTACTTTTGTTTTACAAAAAAAATCAATTTTTCATAATTTCGAAATTTATATTTTATTTTCGATCTGTAGTTTTGTTTTAAAAAAAAACTCAGTTTTTGATAATTTGAAATTTATATTTTATGTTAAATAAAGACGGCAGTGTAGAAACCAAGAGGGGGGGGTGAGTTGTATTTTTAATAAAATTTTCCCTTTTAAATAAATTTCCAGATTTTGAAATTGTTTCAAAAACTCGGATGTGGATTTTTCTTAACCTTTGATTAAAGCAGTTTGAGTTTGCAATTGTTAATATGATCCACAATTAAAAGAGATAGAGATAGAGAAAGAGAAACAACACAGAGATTTATAGTGGTTCGGATTAAGCCAATCCTACGTCCAGTTGCCAACCACCACAAATGCGTGATGATCACCCCACTATCTTTAAATGAAATTACAAACACCAATTCAAGCAATAACAAATAAAGATAAAGGAACACCTCCTTAGACACACTAAGGATGAAACACCTTCCCAGACACACTGAGGATGAAACCCACCTCTCTTGACACACAAGAGATGAAACACCTCCCTTAGAACCGATCCAAGGGATGAATTTTCTCGTTTATAAAAACAGTAAAAGAATACACCTGATAATAGTGCTGGATAGAAAGCTTAAGCACAATGATCACCACTTCCAAAGACTTGATCAAACTGAAGAGAGCAGGAAAGCGGCTTTGAAAAAGCTAAGGCGCAGAAACACTTTGAATATTTCGTGTTTAATCAGATGTGTTTTACCTAAGACATTCTCTTTCATTTTATAATTCGAAAATGCTCCAAAGTTTCCATTCTTAGGTTGATTTAGAATTGATTTCGCAAAATGACTCATTTAATCGATTATATTAAAAGCTTAATCGATTATATCATGTTTAAAAACTGAAAACAAATATCGCCTCGATATAATCGATTAGATTAAGGCCATAATCGATTATATTAACCCAGAATCAATATAATCGATTATCAAAAACACTTAATCGATTATTTAGTTCGTTAAACATTTTTAATTCAAATTTTAAGTTAAATAATCGATTATCTACATATCATAATCGATTAAAAGCGTAGAAAAACGTTTTTGCGAGAAAACATCTTGCTCTCTTGTTTGGGAAGGTCTTGAATGGGATTTATGACTTACTCTTTTATCCAACACCCAAAACATAACCTTCGTTAAATAAAGACTAGCAGTAAAAACCAAGAGGGGGTGAATTGGGTTTTTAAACAAATTTTCTCTTTAAATAAATTTTCGTGTTTTGAAAAACTTTCAAAAACTTGGATGTGAATTTTTCCAATCCTTTGATTAACGCTGTTGGGATTAGCAATTGTAATAATGATCCACAATTAAAAGATAAAGAGAAAGAGAAAGAACACAGAGATTTATACTGGTTCGGATTAAGCCAATCCTACATCCAGTTCCCAACCACCACAAATCCGTGATGATTTTCCCCACTATCTTTAATTGAAATTACAAACACCAATTCATGCAATAACAAGAAAAGATAAACTGAAACACCTCCTCGTACACACTAAGGATGAAACACCTCCCGCACACACCGAGGATGAAACCCACCTCTCTTGACACACAAGAGATGAAACACCTCCCTTAGAACAGATCCAAGGGATGAATTTTCCCTTTACGTAAAAACAAGAAAAGAATACACCGAAATGTGCTGGATAGAAAGCTTAAGCACAACGATCACCACTTCCAAAGACTTGATCAAACTGAAGAGAGCAGGAAAGCGGCTTTGAGAAAGCTAAGGTGCAGAAACACTTTGAATATTTTGTGTTTGTTCAGATGTGTTAAACCTAAGACATTCTCTTTCATTTTATAATTCGAAAATGCTCCAAAGTTTCCATTCTTAGGTTGATTTAAAATTAATTTCGCAAAATGACTCATTTAATCGATTATATTAAAAGCTTAATCGATTATATCATGTTTAAAAACTGGAAAACAAATATCGTCTGATTTAATCGATTAGATTAAGGCCATAATCGATTATATTAACTCGTAATCAATATAATCGATTATCAAAGACACTTAATCGATTATTTTGCTCGTTAAACATTTTTTATTCAAATTTTAAGTTAAATAATCGATTATCTACGTATGGTAATCGATTAAAAGCGTAGAAAACGTTTTTGCGAGAAAACACCTTGCTCTCTTGTTTGGGAAGGTCTTGAATGGGATTTATGACTTACTCTTTTTATCCAACACCCAAAACGTAACCTTCTACTTTTGATCCTTCAACTCTTGAGAAAATCTTCATCAATCTTCTCTCTTGAAAGCTTTGAATGCTCTTTATGCCTTTCCTTTCTTATCAAGCAACCTTCCTTTGTGAGATGGCACAAGTCTTTAATGTTGATTGAAACTTCCTAAAAACTTCATCATCAAAACCGTAGGTCTCCATAAAACTCGGACTTGAAATATGCCAACAATCTCCCCTTTTGATGATGATAAAAAGAAACCTAGAGACTTGTGATAATATCCTGAAAATCTTGAAAATAATGTATGGATATCTCCATCATAAATATTAGTCCACAAAGGAAATAAAATAGGCAGTCATATAGCATTTAAGTTTCAATTTGAATTTTGAAAAGGAGATTTCAAGGAATTAATGAGTGGAAATTATTTCTAAAAACTCCCCCTTAAACTATGCTCTTAATTGTTTAAGCTATATTAGGCACTTATTTGAATTATTTCCTAAAGTTCCCTTGAAATAAATTTTCTTAAAAGCTATATTAACTAGACAGATTTTCAATCAAGACAAATATTTTCTCCCCTTTATTTTTATCATTTTTCAAAAGATTACATTTTCGGAGATAATTACAAGCAAAAGCAAATACACGTAAAATAATAGAGAAAAAAATACAAGCAACTGGAAAATAATGAAGAACAAGCTAAGGAAAAGTGAACTTGTAGCCTATTCAGTTTCTTCACTATCTTCTTCATCTTCCTCAACATTGGCTGGCTGTTTGCCTCTTGAGGATGTTGTATTATCTTCTTCAGGAGATAATTCTTCAATGTTCATCTTTCTTTCAACTCTATACATCCTTCTATTAAGCCTTGAGAGTTGATGAGAAAGGCCTTGAAATTCCTTGGAGTGAAGATTCATCATAGAATCCATTCTTGATATGAGAAGCTCTTCCACTGATCCTGGTTGAGGTTGAAATTGAGGTGGAGGTGGAGGTTGGTCTTCATCATCTTCTTCCATGGCAGCAGCTCCTTCTTCTCTTTGGGTAAACCTGTTGCCTTGTTCTATGAGGCCCATATGCCTTAGAACATTTTTACCAATCTTGCTATTGCTTAGCAAAATCTGTTTATTCTCCCCTTCAAGATCAACACCTTTGTATTCTAGAATTTTATATAAGTTCTCAACTTGTAGGTTAGGATCCTTGCAGAATTTTCTGAATTCTACCAACTTGTTGAAGTCCTCAAAACCATATGTGATGTTTATGCCTTGAGTTGAGAGACCAGCTACATTGTTCCACAAATCTTCATCAAAGAAGATCCTTACACCTTTCACTTTGGTGCTTGGGCTGGCTGTCCTTGATGTCAAGTTCATGTAGAACACTCTAACCAAATCTGGATAGAATGCCCCTTCCATCTCCACAAATTGTTGTAGACCACTTCCTACTAAAAGTTCCTGAAATTGAAAACCATGAGATCTAAAAAATTCACAAGACAAGAATTTAGGGGTAAGAATTTTTCTATCCTTCCACTTGTTAACAAAACCAATTTGCAGATCCTCATCTGAAATCCAACCAGCTAGAGTTGGAGGTCTCCTTTCTTGAGAAGTCATTGGCTCCTTGCCCTTTCTCCTTCATGGCATCTTCCTTCTTCTTTGATCAGCCATTGTGGTGATATAAAAGACAAGAGAAATTGCACAACAAGATAATAGAATAACAGAGACAAAGACAGAGAATTAAAATTCGCACAAGACAAAGAATAATGCAGTAAAGCAAAGAAGAGTGAGAGAGAGAGTGAGTGAGTCACTTTGATTCTCAAACCAGCTATTTATAGAATGAAATCCGGTCATAAAACGTTGATTTAATGAAAATATATCCGTTGGGAACGAATATAGCCGCTTAAAAAGACAAAACACATGAAAACATGGCCAACGTTCGAAAATCAGATTTGCAGTAAAAACACGATCGGTGCATTTAATCGATTATATTCTCATCTAATCGATTATTTGCCTTCAAAAATTTTCCGAAAACGAAAACTCAGAAATTTAATCGATTATGTGCATTCCTTAATCGATTAAATTGCTCTCAGACGATTTAATCGATTATGTCATAAACGTAATCGATTATATTTTAAAACATTTTCACAAACACCGCGTTAATCGATTAACACACGAAACCTAATCGATTAAATACGTAAATTTTCGTAAAACGCTGAAATAACATAAAAAACAACAACAAACATCAATTAAGCAACAGATTTATCACAAACAATTCCTAGATCTCTTCTAAGCTCATAAAATCTATCTCTAGGTAAAGGTTTGGTGAAGATATCAGCTAGTTGATGTTTGGTATCTATATATTCTATAATGCAATCTCCTTTAGCTATATGATCTCTAATGAAATGGTGTCTAATTTCTATATGCTTGGTCTTAGAATGCATGATAGGGTTCCTAGTCAGGTTAATGGCACTAGTGTTATCACACTTAAGAGGGATATGATCTAGAAAGATATCAAAGTCTTCTAATTGTCGCTTCATCCACGAGATTTGAGCACAACAACTCCCTACCGCTATATACTCAACCTCCGTGGTTGAAAGAGCAACACTAGCCTGTTTCTTAGAATGCCATGAAACTAAGGAACAACCTAAAAGATGACATGTACCACTAGTACTCTTCCTATCTATTTTACAGCTACCATAATTTGAGTCTGAAAAACCTATGATACTAGGTGAGGCTCCTGAAGGGTACCATAAACCAAAGGATGTTGTTCCTCTAAGGTACTTAAGGATTCTCTTAACGGCTTTTAGGTGAGACTCTCTAGGGTTGGCTTGAAACCTAGCACAAACACACACACTTTGCATTATATCGGTCTACTAGCAAGAAGATAAAGTAAAGATCCGATCATACCTCGATACCGTGTTTGATCTACCGCCTTACCGCTTAAATCTTGATCTAGATAGCAAGATGTAGCCATGGGGTTGAAGCTTCTTTCGAACTTTCCATCTCAAATTTCTTCAAGAGTTCCTTGCAATACTTTGTTTGACATATAAAAATACCTTTCTTCAATTGTTTGATTTGCAAGCCAAGAAAGAAATTTAGTTCTCCCATCATGGACATTTCAAACTCTCCCTCGCATATTCTTAGCAAACTCTTGGCAAAGATCATCGTTAGTTGATCCAAAAATAATATCATCAACATAAACTTGAACAATGAGAATATGTTTCTTTGATTTCTTAATAAAAAGAGTAGAATCAACTTTACCTCTTTTAAAATTATTTTCAAGTAAGAAATTACTTAACCTTTCATACCAAGATCTTGGGGCTTGTTTGAGTCCATATAAAGCTTTCTTCAACTTGTAGACATGATTAGGATTTTTGAAATCTTCAAAGCCTGGAGGTTGTTCTACATAAACTTCTTCCTTGATATACCCGCTTAGAAAAGCACTTTTTACATCCATTTGAAATAATTTGAATCCCATAATGGAGGCATATGCTAACAACAAGCGGATAGCTTCAAGTCTTGCTACTCGAGCATAGGTTTCATCATAATCTATGCCTTCTTCTTGTCTATAACCTTTGCAACCAGCCTTGCTTTGTTCTTTGTGATGTTTCCATCTTCATCAAGCTTATTTCTAAAGACCCATCTTGTACCTATGACCTGCATATTATTAGTCTTAGGAATTAAATCCCATACCTGATTTCTTTCAAACTGATTTAGCTCTTCTTGCATTGCAATACACCAATGTTCATCCGTCAATGCTTCTTCTACATTTTTCGGTTCAACCTGTGAAACAAAAGCAACATTCATGCAGAAATTATTCATATTCCTCCTTGTTCTTACACCTGTTGATATGTCTCCAATGACATTTTCCAAGGAAACGCTTTCTAGGTGGTCTCCATTCTTTGGTAGACTCTCATCATGAGGAGGATTCTCATCCAAACCGATTTCTTCAACGGCTTTTTCAAGAGGAGTTTCTTCTTGATGTACTCCTTCATCATCCGCAAAGAATCTTTTTGACTCAAGAGGGGTTTCCTCAAGGTCTAGATATTCATCAAAGACAACATGTATAGATTCTTCAACAGTTAAAGTCCTCTTATTAAAAACTCTATATGCTTTACTATGCAAAGAATAACCTAAAAATGTAGCTTCATCGATTTAGCATCAAATTTCCCAAGGCTATCTTTTCCGTTATTCAAAACAAAACATTTACATCCAAAAATTCTGAAATAAGAAATATTTGGTTTTCTCCCTTTGAAAAGCTCATAAGGAGTTAATTTTAAAATAGGTCTTATTAAAACTCTATTTAAAACGTGACATGCGGTACTTACTGACATCAGCCCAAAAATATTTAGGTAAATTATTTTCGTTCAACATAGTTCTTGCAAGTTCTTCCAAAGATCTATTTTTCCTTTCAACCACACCATTTTGTTGAGGTGTTCTTGGTGCTGAAAAATTATGAGAAATTCCATTTTCTTCACAAAAATTTTCAAAAGAAATATTTTGAAATTCACCGCCATGATCACTTCGTAAAAACTTGATTTTTAAATCTTTTTCATTTTGAATAACCTTGGCAAATTTTCTAAATTCTTTAAAAGCATCACTTTTAGATGAAAGAAAAAGAGTCCAAGTGAATCTAGAGTAATCATCAACAATCACAAGAGCATAATAATTGCCACCAAAACTTTTTGTTCTAGAAGGGCCAAATAAATCCATGTGCAGTAATTCTAAAGGTTTTGAAGTGGAAACAACATTTTTAGATTTAAAAGAACTTTTCGCTTGCTTCCCTTTTGACAAGCTGCACATAGTTTGTTCTTTTCAAAAACCAGTTTTGGCAAACCAATCACTAACTCTTTAGATATGAGTTTACTTAGATGAGGCATATGAATGTGAGCAGCTTCTTCTATGCCATAACCATGGATCCTCTTCTTTCGCAACTAAACAAGGCAGATTATTAGATGTAGATGCACAATCAATATCAATCAAATAAATGTTATTATGTCTCTTACCAATGAGGGCGATTTCATTTGAGTCCTTGTGATGAATTTTGCAAAGATCACTATCAAACGTTACCTTTAAACCTTTATCACAAAGTTGACTAATGCTTAGCAAATTGTGCTTCAATCCATCAACAAGAAGAACATCATGAATCTTTAAGGAGTCTCCAACCATTCCGCTACCAATGATTTTTCCCTTATTGTTGTCACCATAGGTTACAAAACCTTGTTCTTTCTTCTTGAAGCTTTTGAATTTGCTTTTATCACCCGTCATGTGCCTTGAACAACCACTATCAAGATACCATAGTGACTTTTTGGACTTGGGACCAACCTGTATCATAAGAAAAAAAATTTAGGTCCCCTAAAGTCACTTATTAGGGTCCTTATGGGTTAGAAACAGATTTTCCTTTGGGAACCCATTTATATTTCCCATTAGGAACACTAAAACGTTTAATATTGCACCTATTAACAGAATGACCTTTATGCATACAGTAAAAACATGTAGGAACATTTGTTTTCCTTGAAACATATGCATTTTTATAAAACTTCTTTGTAGGCACATTTTGTTTAAAGGAATTAGGATTTTCAAAAACCTGATTCGATTTAGACGATTCTCCTTTCACAAAAACAGTTTTGGTAGGTTTATGATTATACCTGAAATTGTAACCAAGACCTGCTTTTTCATATAAACCTTTTTGCACTTTCAAAACATTATTTAAATTTTTATTACCCGTTGTAATGTTTGAAAGAGACGTTTCAAGATAAGAAACCTTGTTAGCAAGTTCATTACAATTTTCGCAAACAGGAATTTTTGTTTTGCATTTGCAAGGGATAAGCGTTGTTTTCAAATCATCCTTTAAAACGATTTTCTCTTGTTCCAAATCTGAAATTTTCTTTTCAAGACTCTTGTAGTCATTTTTTAATTTATTGTGAAAGAAAGTTAATTTTTCAGATTTTTCACATAATTCCAAAAACTCTTCAAGCAAATCATCATAATTATTTGGAAGGCCAGAATCACTTACCTTGCTACATGTGGATTCGGCATCATCATCATCATTCGCCATAAGACAGATATTGGCTTCTTCCTCTGATTCACTTGCACTAGAAGAACTCACGTCATTATCTTCCCATGCGATGTATGCCTTCTTTTTCTTTTTGTCAAAAGGCTTCTTGGATTTCTTTGCCTTTTCCTCATCCTTCTTGATGTTGGGGCAATCCGACTTCAAGTGTCCCCTTTTTCCACAACCATAGCATTTAAAATTATCAAGAGAATTTAGGTTTTCAGTTTTCTTACCTTTCTTGTAATTCCCTTTGTTCTTGTTCTTGATGAACTTTTTGTACTTTTTGACAAACAAGCTTATGTCACTGCATTCAAGATCATCATCCATGTCACTACTCTCATCTTTGTGGGATTCTGCTTTAAGAGCAACACCTTTTCTTTTGACTTCTTCTTCTTCTCCTTTGAAGCGTCCAAATTCCATTTCATGTTCTCTGAGTTTCCCGAAGAGAGTTGTCATGTTCATGTTTGACAGGTTCTTTGATTCCGTGATGGCCGTCACTTTAGGTTGCCAAGTCCTGTCCAAAGACTTCAAAATTTTGACATTTAATTCTTCAGTATCGAATTTCTTACCTAATGCCTTGAGATGATTTACGATGTGAGTAAATCTCTTTTGTACGTCGCATATGGTTTCTCCTTTGCTCATACGAAACATTTCATATTCCTGAATCAAGGTGTTCTTCCTTGATCGTTTCACTTCTTCCGTTCCTTCATGTGTGACTTCTAGAGTGTCCCACATCTCCTTTGCAGTAGTGCAATCCGATAACCTGTAAAACTCATCAATGGTTAAGGCAGATGCTATCATGTTACATGCCCTTATGTCGCATTGATTCTGGTTGTATTCGTCCTTGCTCCAATTTGCTTTCTTCTTAGGTACCTGCGCTTCTTCAACAACAACCATAGGAATAAATGGACCATTTACAACAGCATCCCAAACGCCTTGATCATTAGACCTTAGAAAAATTTCCATCCTCTTTTTCCAAAAAGGATAGTTTTCACCTGTAAAAGTGGTGGTCTATGAATAGATGCACCTTCAACAAAAGTTTGATTTTTGTTCGCCATAAGGATCTTGTTTTTGAATAACTTTCAAAAACCAGCTCTGAGGCCAATTGTTAAATAAAGAAGGCAGTGTAAAAACCAAGAGGGGGGTGAATTGGGTTTTTAAACAAATTTTCTCTTTTAAATAAATTTTCAGGTTTTAAAAAACTTTCAAAAACTTGGATGTGAATTTTTCCAATCCTTTGATTAACGCTGTTGGGATTAGCAATTGTAATAATGATCCACAATTAAAAGATAAAGAGAAAGAGAAAGAACACAAAGATTTATACTGGTTCGGATTAAGTCAATCCTACATCCAGTTCCCAACCACCACAAATCCGTGATGATTTTCCCCACTATCTTTAATTGAAATTACAAACACCAATTCATGCAATAACAAGAAAAGATAAACGGAAACACCTCCTCGGACACACTAAGGATGAAACACCTCCCTGCACACACCGAGGATGAAACCCACCTCTCTTGACACACAAGAGATGAAACACCTCCCTTAGAACGGATCCAAGGGATGAATTTTCCTTTACGTAAAACAAGTAAAAGAATACACCTGAAATGTGCTGGATAGAAAGCTTAAGCACAATGATCACCACTTCCAAAGACTTGATCAAACTGAAGAGAGCAGGAAAGCGGCTTTGAGAAAGCTAAGGTGCAGAAACACTTTGAATATTTTGTGTTTGTTCGGATGTGTTAAACCTAAGACATTCTCTTTCATTTTATAATTCGAAAATGCTCCAAAGTTTCCATTCTTAGGTTGATTTAAAATTAATTTCGCAAAACGACTCATTTAATCGATTTTTATTAAAAGCTTAATCGATTATATCATGTTTAAAAACTGGAAAACAAATATCGTATGATTTAATCGATTAGATTAAGGCCATAATCGATTATATTAACCCAGAAACAATATAATCGATTATCAAAGACACTTAATCGATTATTTTGCTCGTTAAACATTTTTTATTCAAATTTTAAGTTAAATAATCGATTATCTACGTATGGTAATCGATTAAAAGCGTAGAAAAACGTTTTTGCGAGAAAACACCTTGCTCTCTTGTTTGGGAAGGTCTTGAATGGGATTTATGACTTACTCTTTTTATCCAACACCCAAAACAGAACCTTCTACCTTTGATCCTTCAGCTCTTGAGAAAATCTTCATCAATCTTCTCTCTTGAAAGCTTTGAATGCTCTTTATGCCTTTCCTTTCTTATCAAGCAACCTTCCTTTGTGAGATGGCACAAGTCTTTAATGTTGATTGAAACTTCCTAAAAACTTCATCATCAAAACTGTAGGTCTCCATAAACCTCTGGACTTGAAATATGCCAACACCTTCTACTCTTGATCCTTCAGCTCTTGAGAAAATCTTCATCAATCTTCTCTCTTGAAAGCTTCGAATGCTCTTTATACCTTTCCTTTTCTACCAAGCAGCCTTCCTTTGTGAGATGGAACATGTCTTTAATGTTGATTGAATCACTCTAAATCTTCCTCATCAAAACTTTAAGTCTTTATAAGAATTCTAGAGAACTTCATAAACTCTTGGTCTTGAAATATGCCAACAATCTCCCCCTTTTTTATGTTGATAAAATGAAACATAGAGACTTGTGATTGATATCCTAAAAATCTTGAGAATAATGTATGGATATCTCCATCATAAAAATTAGTCCACAAAGGAAATAAAATAGGCAATCACATAGCATTTAATTTTCAATTTGAATTTTGAAAAAGAGATTTCAAGGAAATTAATGCACAAAAATTATTTCTAAAAGCTCCCCCTTAAACTTTGCTCTTTAATGTTTAAGCTATATTAGGCACTTATTCGAAATATTTCCTAAAGCTTGCCCTGAAATTAATTTTCTTAAATGCTAGAAAACTGGACAGATTATCAATCAAAACAAATATTTTTCTCGATCCGAACTTTTGTTTTACGCATAAAAACTTAATTTTTCGTAATTTCAAAATTTATATTTTATTTTGGATCCGTACTTTTGTTTTACAAAGAAAAACTCAATTTTTCATAATTTGGAATTTTATATTTTATTCGCGATCCGTAATTTTGTTTTACACAAAAAGGTTCAATTATTGTTAATTTCGATATTTATATTTTATTTTCGATCCCTACGTTTGTTTGACAAAAAAAACTCAATTTTTCATAATTTGGATATTTATATTTTAATCTTGGTCCGAACTTTTGTTTTACACAAAAAAGCTCAATTTTTTGTAATGTGGAAATTCAAATTTTATTTTCGATCCATACTTTTGTTTTACATAAAAAAACTAAATTTTTTGTAATTTCAAAATTTAAATTTTATATTTGATCCCTACTTTTGTTTTACAAAAAAAAATCAATTTTTCATAATTTGGAAATTTATATTTTATTTTCGATCCGTACTTTTGTTTTACACAAAAAACTCAATTTTTCTTAATTTTGAAATTTATATTTTATTTTCCATCCCTACGTTTGTTTTACAAAAAAACTCAATTTTTCATAATTTGAAATTTGTATTTTATTCTCGATCTGTGCTTTTGTTTTATACAAAAAAACTCAATTTTTCTTAATTTCGAAATTTATATTTTATTTTTGATCCCTACTTTTGTTTTACAAAAAAAAACTCATTTTTTTTATAATTTGGATATTTATATTTTATTCTCGATCCGAACTTTTGTTTTACGCATAAAAACTTAATTTTTCGTAATTTCAAAATTTATATTTTATTTTGCATCAGTACTTTTGTTTTACAAAGAAAACTCAATTTTTCATAATTTGGAATTTTATATTTTATTCGCGATCCGTAATTTTGTTTTACAAAAAAAGGTTCAATTATTGTTAATTTCAATATTTATATTTTATTTTCAATCCCTACATTTGTTTGACAAAAAAAAAACTCAATTTTTCATAATTTGGATATTTATATTTTATTCTTGGTCCGAACTTTTGTTTCACACAAAAAAGCTCAATTTTTTTTTAATTTGGAAATTTAAATTTTATTTTCGATCCGTACTTTTGTTTTACATAAAAAAACTCAATTTTTTGTAATTTCAAAATTTAAATTTTATATTTGAAACCTACTTTTGTTTTACAAAAAAAATCAATTTTTCATAATTTGGAAATTTATATTTTATTTTCGATCTGTACTTTTGTTTTACAAAAAAAACACTCAGTTTTTGATAACTTGAAATTTATATTTTATTCTCGATCCGTACTTTTGTTTTACACAAAAATCTCTATTTTTCTTAATTTTGAAATTTGTATTTTATTTTCCATTCCTACGTTTGTTTTACAAAAAAAACTCAATGTTTCATAATTTGAAATTTGTATTTTATTCTCAATCCGAACTTTTGTTTTATGCATAAAAACTTAATTTTTCGTAATTTCAAAATTTATATTTTATTTTGGATCCGTACTTTTGTTTTACAAAGAAAAACTCAAATTTTCATAATTTGGAATTGCTTATTTTATTGTCGATCCGTACTTTTGTTTTACACAAAATGGTTCAATTTTTGTTAATTTCGATATTTATATTTTATTTTAGATCCCTACGTTTGTCTGACAAAAAAAACCCAATTTTTCATAATTTGGATATTTAGATTTTATTCTTGGTCCGAACTTTTGTTTTACACAAAAAAGCAACATTTTTCGTAATTTGGAAATTCAAATTTTATATTCGATCCGTACTTTTGTTTTACATAAAAAAAAAACTCAATTTTTTGTAATGTCAAAATTTAAATTGTATATTTGATCCCTACTTTTGTTTTAGAAAAAAAAACTCAATTTTTGATAATTTGAAGTTCATATTTTATTCTCGATCCGTACTTTTGTTCTACACAAAAAACTCAATTTTTCTTAATGCTGAAATTTATATTTTATTTTCCATCTCGAAGTTTGTTTTACAAAAAAAACTCAATTTATCATAATTTGAAATTTATAATTTATTCTCGATCCGTACTTTTGTTTTATACAAAAAAAAACTCAATATTTCTTAATTTCGAAATTTATATTTTATTTTCGATCCCTACTTTTGTTTTACAAAAAAACTCCATATTTTATAATTTGGATATTTATATTTTATTCTCGATCCGAACTTTTGTTTTACACATAAAAACTTAATTTTTCGTAATTTCAAAATTTATATTTTTTTTGGATCCGTACTTTTGTTTCACAAAGAAAAACTCAATTTTTCGTAATTTGGAATTTTATATTTTATTCGCGATCCGTAATTTTGTTTTACACAAAAACGTTCAATTTTTGTTAATTTCGATATTTATATTTTATTTTCGATCCCTACGTTTGTTTGACAAAAAAAAAACTCAATTTTTCATAATTTGGATATTTATATTTTATTCTTGATCTGAACTTTTGTTTTACACAAAAAAGCTCAATTTTTTGTAATTTGGAAATTCAAATTTTATTTTCGATTCGTACTTTTGTTTTACATAAAAAAACTCAAATTTTTTGTAATTTCAAAATTTAAATTTTATATTTGATCCCTACTTTTGTTTTACAACAAAAATCAATTTTTCATAATTTGGAAATTTATATTTTATTTTCGATCCGTACTTTTGTTTTACAAAAAAAAACTCAGTTTTTTAAAAACTTGAAATTTATATTTTATTCTCGATCCGTACTTCTGTTTTACACAAAAAACTGAATTTTTCTTAATTTTGAAATTTATATTTTATTTTCCATCGCTACGTTTGTTTTACAAAAAAAACTCAATTTTTCATAATTTGAAATTTATATTTTGTTTTCCTTCCCTACGTTTGTTTTACAAAAAAAACTCCATTTTTCATAATTTGAAATTTATATTTTATTCTCGATCCGTACTTTTCTTTTATACCAAAAAAACTCAATTTTTCTTAATTTCAAAATTTATATTTTATTTTCGATCCCTACTTTTGTTTTACAAAAAAAAACTCCATATTTTATAATTTGGATATTTATATTTTATTCTCGATCCGAACTTTTGTTTTACGCCTAAAAACTTATTTTTTCGTAATTTCAAAATTTATATTTTATTTTGGATCCTACTTTTGTTTTACAAAGAAAAACTAAATTTTTCATAATTTGGAATTTTATATTTTATTCTCGATCCGTACTTTTGTCTTACACAGAAAGGTTGAATTTTGGGTAATTTCGATATTTATATATTATTTTCGATCCCTACGTTTGTTTCACAAAAAAAAAAACTCAATTTTTCATAATTTGGATATTTATATTTTAGTCTTGATTCAAACTTTTGTTTTACACAAAAAAGCTCAATTTTTCGTAATTTGGAAATTCAAATTTTATTTTCGATCCGTACTTTTGTTTTACATAAAAAAAACTCAATTTTATGTAATTTCAAAATTTAAATTTTATATTTGATCCCTACGTTTGTTTTAAAAAAAAATCAATTTTTCATAATTTGGAAATTTATATTTTATTTTCAATCCGTACTTTTGTTTTACAAAAAAAACTCAGTTTTTGATATTTTGAAGTTTATATTTTATTCTAGATCCGTACTTTTGTTTTACACAAAAAACTCAATTTTTCTTAATTTTGAAACTTATATTTTATTTTCCATCCCTATGTTTGTTTTACAAAAAAAAAACTCAATTTTTCATAATTTGAAATTTATATTTTATTCTTCATCCGTACTTTTGTTTTATACAAAAAAACTCAATTTTTATTAATTTCGAAATTTATATTTTATTTTCGATCCCTACTTTTGTTTTACAAAAAAAACTCAATTTTTTATAATTTGGATATTTATATTTTATTCTCGATCCGAACTTTTGTTTTACGCATAAAAACTTAATTTTTTGTAATTTCAAAATTTATATTTTATTTTGGATCCGTACTTTTGTTTTACAAAGAAAAACTCTATTTTTCATAATTTGGAATTTTATATTTTATTCTCGATCCGTACTTTTGTTTTACACAAAAAGTTTCAATTTTTGTTAATTTCGAAATTTATATTTTATTTTCGATCCCTACGTTTGTTTGACAAAAAAAATTCAATTTTTCATAATTTGGATATTTATATTTTATTCTTGATCCGAACTTTTGTTTTACACAAAAAAGCTCAATTTTTCGTAATTAGGAAATTCAAATTTTATTTTCGATTCATACTTTTGTTTTACATAAAAAAAACTCAATTTGTTGTAATTTTAAAATTTAAATTATATATTTGATCCCTACTTTTGTTTTACAAAAAAAATCAATTTTTCATAATTTGAAAAACTTATATTTTATTTTCGATCCATACTTTTGTTTTACAAAAAAAAAACTCAGTTTTTGTTAATTTGGATATTTATATTTTATTCTCGATCCGAACTTTTGTTTTCCGCATAAAAACTTAATTTTTCGTAATTTCAAAATTTATACTTTATTTTGGATCCGTACTTTTGTTTTACAAAGAAAAACTAAATTTTTCATAAATTTGAATTTAATATTTTATTCTCGATCCGTACTTTTGTTTTAAAAAAAGACTCAGTTTTTGATAATTTGAAATTTATATTTTATTCTCGATCCGTACTTTTGTTTTACACATCAATTTTTCGTAATTTGGAAATTCAAATTTTATTTTCGATCCGTACTTTTGTTTTACATAAAAAAAATTAAATTTTTTGTAATTTCAATTTAAATTTTATATTTGATTCCTACTTTTGTTTTGCAAAGAAAATCAATTTTTCATAATTTGGATATTTATATTTTAGTCTTGATTCGAACTTTTGTTTTACACAAAAAAGCTCAATTTTTCGTACTTTGGAAATTCAAATTTTATTTTCGATATGTACTTTTGTTTTACATAAAAAACTCAATTTTATGTAATTTCAAATTTCAAATTTTATATTTGATCCCTACTTTTGTTTTACAAAAAAAATGAATTTTTCATAATTTGGAAATTTATATTTTATTTTCGATCCGTACTTTTGTTTTTCAAAAAAACACTTAGTTTTTGATATTTTGAAGTTTGTATTTTATTCTTGTTCCGTACTTTTTTTTTACACAAAAAACTCAATTTTTCTTAATTTTGAAACTTATATTTTATTTTCCATCCCTACGTTTGTTTTACAAAAAAAACTCAATTTTTCATAATTTGAAATTTATATTTTATTCTCGTTCCGTACTTTTGTTTTATACAAAAAAATTCAATTTTTCTTAATTTCAAAATTTATATTTTATTTTTGATCCCTACTTTTGTTTTACAAAAAAAACTCAATTTTTCATAATTTGGATATTTATATTTTATTCTTGATCCGAACTTTTGTTTTACACAAAAAAGCTCAATTTTTCGTAATTTGGAAATTCAAATTTTATTTTCGATTCGTACATTTGTTTCACATAAAAAAACTCAATTTGTTGTAATTTTAAAATTTAAATTATATATTTGATCCCTACTTTTGTTTTACAAAAAAAATCAATTTTTCATAATTTGAAAATTTATATTTTATTTTCGATCCATACTTTTGTTTTACAAAAAAAAACTCAGTTTTTGATGATTTGAAATTTATATTTTATTCTCGATCCGTACTTTTGTTTTACACAAAAAACTCAATTTTTCTTAATTTCGAAATTTATATTTTATTTTCGATCCCTACTTTTGTTTTGCAAAAAATACTCAATTTTTAATAATTTGGATATTTACATTTTATTCTCGATCCGAACTTTTGTTTTAGCATAAAAACTTAATTTTTCGTAATTTGAAAATTTATACTTTATTTTGGATCCGTACTTTTGTTTTACAAAGAAAAACACAATTTTTCATGATTTCGAATTTAATATTTTATTTTCGATCCGTACTTTTGGTTTACAAAAAAAAACTCAGTTTTTGATAATTTGAAATTTATATTTTATGCTCGATCCGTACTTTTGTTTTACACATCAATTTTTCGTAATTTGGAAATTCAAATTTTATTTTCGATCCATACTTTTGTTTTACATAAAAAAAAACTCAATTTTTTGTAATTTCAAAATTTCAATTTTGTATTTGATTCCTACTTTTGTTTTGCAAAGAAAATAAATTTTTCATAGTTTGGAAATTTATATTTTATTTTCGATCCGTACTTTTGTTTTACAAAAAAACTCAATTTTTCATAATTTGAAATTTATATTTTATTCTTGATCCGTACGTTTTTTTTACACCAAAAACTCAATTTTTCTTAACTTTGAAATTTATATTTTATTTTCCATCCCTATGTTTGTTTTACAGAAAAAGCTCAATTTTTTATAATTTGAAATTTATATTTTATTCTCGATCCGTACTTTTGTTTTATACAAAAAAACTCAATTTTCCTTAATTTCGAAATTTATATTTTATTTTTTATCCCTACTTTTGTTTTACAAAAAAAACTCAAATTTTTTATAATTTGGATATTTATATTTTATTCTCGATTCGAACTTTTGTTTTACGCATAAAAACTTAATTTTTCGTAATTTTAAAATTTATATTTTATTTTGGATCCGTACTTTTGTTTTACAAAGAAAACCTCTATTTTTCATAATTTGAAATTTTATATTTTATTGTCGATCCGTACTTTTGTTTTACACAAAAAGGTTCAATTTTTGTTAATTTCGAAATTTATGATTTATTTTCGATCCCTACGTTTGTTTGACAAAAAAAACTCAATTTTTCATAATGTGGATATTTATATTTTATTCTTGATCCGAACTTTTGTTTTACACAAAAAAGCTCAATTTTTCGTAATTTGGAAATTCACATTTTATTTTCGATTCGTACTTTTGTTTCACATAAAAAAATTCAATTTGTTGTAATTTTAAAATTTAAATTATACATTTGATCCCTACTTTTTTTTTACAAAAAAAATCAATTTTTCATAATTTGGAAATTTATATTTTATTTTCGATCCATACTTTTGTTTTACAAAAAAAAACTCAGTTTTTGATAATTTGAAATTTATATTTTATTCTCGATCCGTACTTTTGTTTTACACAAAAAGGTTCAATTCTTGTTAATTTCGAAATTTATATTTTATTTTCGATCCCTACGTTTGTTTGACAAAAAAAACTCAATTTTTCATAATTTGGATATTTATATTTTACTCTTGATACGAACTTTTGTTTTACACAAAACAGCTCAATTTTTCGTAATTTGGAAATTCAAATTTTATTTTCGATCCGTACTTTTGTTTTACATAAAAAAACTCAATTTGTTGTAATTTTAAAATATAAATTATATATTTTATCCCTACTTTTTTTTTACAAAAAAAATCAATTTTTCATAATTTGAAAATTTATATTTTATTTTCGATCCATACTTTTGTTATACAAAAAAAAACTCAGTTTTTGATAATTTGAAATTTATATTTTATTCTCGATCCGTACTTTTGTTTTACACAAAAAACTCAATTTTTCTTAATTTCGAAATTTATATTTTGTTTTTGATCCCTACTTTTGTTTTACAAAAAAAACTCAATTTTTAATAATTTGGATATTTATATTTTATTCTCGATCCGAACTTTTGTTTTACGCATAAAAACTTAATTTTTCGTAATTTCAAAATTTATACTTTATTTTGGATCCGTACTTTTGCTTTACAAAGAAAAACTCAATATTTCATAATTTGGAATTTAATATTTTAGTCTCAATCTGTACTTTTGTTTTACAAGAAAAAACTCAGTTTTTGATAATTTGAAATTTATATTTTATTCTCCATCCGTACTTTTGTTTTACATAAAGAAAACACAATTTTTTGTAATTTCAAAATTTAAATTTTATTTTTGATTCCTACTTTTGTTTTGCAAAGAAAATAAATTTTTCATAGTTTGGAAATTTATATTTTATTTTCGATTCGTACTTTTGTTTGACAAAAAAAACTCAGTTTTTGATAATTTTGAAATTTATATTATATTCTCGATCCGTACATTTTTTCTACACAAAAAACTGAATTTTTCTTAATTTTGAAATTTATATTTTATTTTCCATCTCTACGTTTGTTTTACCAAAAAAACTCAATTTTTCATAATTTGAAATTTATATTTTATTCTCGATCCGTACTCTTGTTTTATACAAAAAACTCAATTTTTCTTAATTTCGAAATTTATATTTTATTTAAGATCCCTACTTTTGTTTTACAAAAAAAACTCAATTTTTTATAATTTGGATATTTATATTTTATTCTCGATCCGAACTTTTGTTTTACGCATAAAAACTTCATTTTTCGTCGTTTCAAAATTTATATTTTATTTTGGATCCGTACTGTTGTTTTACAAACAAAAACTCAATTTTTCATAATTTGGAATTTTATATTTTATTCTTGATCTGTACTTTTGTTTTACAGAAAAAGGTTCAATTTTTGTTAATTTTGAAATTTATATTTTATTTTCGATCCTTACGTTTGTTTGACAAAAAAAACTCAATTTTTCATAATTTGGATATTTATATTTTATTCTTGATCTGAACTTTTCTTTTACACAAAAAAGCTCAATTTTTCGTAATTTGGAAATTCAAATTTTAGTTTCGATCCGTACTTTTGTTTTACATAAAATAACTCAATTTTTTGTAATTTCAAAAATTTAAATTTTATATTTGATACCTACTTTTGTTTTACAAAAAAAAAACTCAGTTTTTTATAATTTGAAATTTAAATTTTATTCTCGATCCGTACTTTTGTTTTACAAAAAAAACTCAATTTTTCTTAATTTCGAAATTTATATTATATTTTCCATCCCTACATTTGTTTTACAAAAAAAAACTCAATTTGTTATAATTTGGATATTTATATTTTATTCTCGATCCGAACTTTTGTTATATGCATAAAAACTTAATTTTTCGTAATTTCAAAATTTATAGTTTATTTTGGATCCGTACTTTTGTTTTGCAAAGAAAAACTCAATTTTTCATAAATGAAATTTATATTTTATTCTCGATCCGTACTTTTGTTTTATACAAAAAAGCTCAATTTTTCTTAATTTCAAAATTTATATTTTATTTTCGATCCCTACTTTTGTTTTACAAAAAAACTCAATTTTTTATAATTTGGATATTTATATTTTATTCTCAATCCGAACTTTTGTTTTACGCATAAAAACTTAATTTTTCGTAATTTCAAAATTTATAGTTTATTTTGGATCCGTACTTTTGTTTTACAAAGAAAAACTCAATTTTTCAGAATTTGGAATTTTATATTTTATTCTCGATCTGTACTTTTGTTTTACACAAAAAGGTTCAATTTTTGTTAATTTCGAAATTTATATTTTATTTTCGATCCCTATGTTTGTTTGACAAAAAAAACTCAATTTTTCATAATTTGGATATTTATATTTTATTCTTGATCCGAACTTTTGTTTTACACAAAAAAGTTCAGTTTTTCGTAATTTGGAAATTCAAATTTTATTTTCGATTCGTACTTTTGTTTTACATAAAAAAAACTCAATTTTTTGTAATTTCAAAATTTAAATTTTATATTTGATCCCTACTTTTGTTTTACAAAAAAATCAATTTTTCATAATTTGGCAATTTATATTTTATTTTCGATCTGTACGTTTGTTTTAGAAAAAAAAGGTCAATTTTTGATAATTTGAAATTTATATTTTATTCTCGATCCGTACTTTTGTTTTACACAAAAAACTGAATTTTTCTTAATTTTAAAATTTATATTTTATTTTCTATCCCTAATGTAGTAATAATAAATAACTATACCCATAATATCTCAATAATTTCCATAACTTTTAGTTTCTTTTCTCAATGATAACATTACTTTTATTGTTTACAAAATTTAAAAAATAGAAATTTAATTTTTAACATTTTACTTAATGCATATACAAAATACATTTTTACAAAATTTTAAAATTTTATTTTCATTTTCTTTTTTAAGTATTTTAATTTTATCACAAAAACAAACCTTTATTTTCCTAAATAAATATTTTATAAATAAATTTTCCAAATAAAATTAATTCATATTTTACATAATTAATGCATGAATTATTACCGGTTATCAATTATTATATTTAAAAGTATTTTAATTAATATATTTTTTATTAATATTATATTTATTAATTAATAGTGTGATTTCTATATCAAAATTTTACTATCAGTAAATTTTTTAATTTATTTTCTAAAATTAATTTTAAAATTATTAATTATTATTTGTTCTAACTTTAATTTCTAAATCTTTTCCTAATCTTAATTTAAAAAAATTACACAAAAAAATTAAAATCTTTCATAAAAATATTGATAAATATTGAACTAAGAAATATTACATTAGAAAATAACTAGGGATGACAAAGCGAGACGGATTATAAGGACCTAAACCATTACAGAAAATGTAAAATAGGTTGAACATTTGAAACTGCTAACCAATTTAAGTCATCTCCGCATAACCCACAGCCCACTCGAGTCATGTGTTATGTATTTTATTAGGGTGACAGTATGTAAAGTTTTTCTACATAGTTAAAAGAGTTCTAGACTTGATCATATGAAGTGAAGAATGAGATGAAAGAGTTAAACCTCTTTGTAATCATAATATGAAGTCTAAGTGACTTGCTTTAGTTGTTGAACATTACTCTCACAGGCCTAATATTATCTTTCCCCTTACAGAATTCCATGTGTGTGGTAATGGTAACCACAAGGGTATAACTTTTTCAGGAAAACTAAGAACTCCTGTAACTTCTCCACCACATCCTGAGCAAAATGACTATTTAGTCAGATATTCAGTTTATCTCTATACTGAGATAATTTGTTTACTATTTACTAGAACAATTATTGCCTGTCAATAGATATAACATCTATACATATAACTACATAAAAACTCAAAACGAATATTCTTCTAATATTTTAATTTTTTATATTTTATCAACGACCTTTTGTTTTATAGAATTGATTAATTATTTTCAAAAGCACTATTTCCATGCACATTTTATTTACAATTAGGCACCTGTACTGAACTTGCTATGGAGTTTATTTTATACGCCTAAGTCTTTGTCCATTCTCATTAGGATGACAGCAGAATGGGGTAATTTGTGCAAGTCGGTCCACTATTAAAAACATGAAACGAACTAAGTATTTGAGTTCGGTCCATTAATGTCCACTTCATATAACTCTTAGCCCGCACAGGTCATGAACGGAGCAGAACAGATTGGTCCGCAAAACAAATTTTTTATTTATTTAATTATTTTAATTTTTATTTACAATACAATATTAGTTTAATTAGTTTTTTTATGTTTTAATATGTGAATGTTTACTTGTTAAATAAAAATTCACTTAAATAAAATGAATTAATTAATGTATATTTTTATATTTAAGTTCTCTGGTTAAAATACTTTCTAACAATGGTATTTTTAAAAGTACTAATAATTTATTACTAATGAGTTTAAATAAATTTCTTAATATTCGGATAATGTTAAATATGAAATTGAATGCATTATGAATTCAAATAGAAAAAATATAACAATACCATGTAACACAAAGAAAATATTAGATATGTGGATTTACCGTGAACCAAAAATTATGACAGACCAGTAAAATTTGACGCACAAAATTTATGCGGAACAGGACAGATTGACCCATTTTTTACAAGTCAAAAATAGTGCCGGCCTATGCAGGCGAGCCAGCTTGCATTGCTAGACCCACCAAAAATAGGCCCACTTGATATTTCAATATACATACATTAGCAATGACAGTAAATAATAAATTTGTATAGTATATAATAAATTTGTCAATTTTTCTTACAAAAAAAATCTTACAAACCATAACTACCCTGATTCTAAAACTTCTATAGATTAATATAAACTCAAAAAAAATCATCTTGTGACGTTGAAAGAGGAGTTTCAAAACATCTAGTTAAGGCTTTTTTTTTCCCGAAGACATGGAAGTTGCCTTTTTTCTTTTAGGCAAACATGGGAGTAATGGTTTTTGTTGTAGGAAGGCTTGGAGTTAAGTCGATAAAGTCTAAAAATGTAAAACAAACTGAACTAAATATACACCTTGTTTTGTAAAAAGCCCGAAACGGTTCAATTATCTCCTGCCAAGCCAAAATATTACAATGTGAAGAATTCGAAAGTTAAGATCAGAGGACAGTTTCATGTCATTGCAGTAAATATTTGCCCCTAAGGTATATATCTCCGCAGGAACTTTCAATAATCTTGTCATGTTTAGGAGCGAGCAGGGAAAAATATTACATCAATTCCATAATTTGTGTACTGCACGAAATGATGCAATACGTGCGAGTTATACATTTTCTCAAGATCATCTTGCATGAATAGGGATGTGTTTGATCAGCCATGTTCGCTCATCGAAGAGTGATCCAAGACCTGCCCATCTCCTATTTCCAATTACTAAGAGAAAGTAAACAAAGAAGTGTTTACTTAACTTTATTTGCGAATTAACTAAAGGGGTACAAATACATAAATTGAAGACCTCTTCTACATTAGGCCAAAAATAAATTCCAGCACTATATGGATTGATGCCGACGAAAAATAACTTCTTTTTTGGGGAGTCTGCGGGATGAAGCAGCAATATATTGACCATATTCCAAACATGGAACCAAAGGCCAACTTTAAAATAACAACCAGCATCCAATTGTCTTCCAGATTGAAAATTCCACAATGAAGAACATCAACTAGAGAGAAGGACAAGATGGAAGTTGAAAAATGCAGGATCCATCGTTGACATCCATCCTGTGGTATCGTTCTTCCCCTACAACTCCCCTAGTTCATAAATTCAAATCGCAATATTAGGAAACGACAATAGGCGGACAAAGCTAATGGAATGGGACCACAAAAATTGAATTTAGAAGGAAACCAAACAACAGGCACTAACTTCCAAGCATCAAATTGTAGCAAACCTTTTTCTAATACAAAATATTAGGTATTGTTAGAATTTTAGTAGAGGTGAATAGTTTTAGTGGGTTGAGTAGCAATGTAGAAGGTAGATTGGAAATAGTTGATAGTATGGAGGAGTTTTGAATAAGGTAGTAGTAGATTTGATGAAAAATAACTTTGTTGAGTTACTTGAGAATTTCCTTACATGTGAGATGCCATCACACACATATATATAGGCATGAGGCACCTCTTTACATTGATCTAGATTTTTCTAGAGCTTGAATATTCTAGATGCATAAAGATTATTCTACATAGTACATCTCTACGCTTCTTTTCTAGATTATTCTTCATAATTGTAGTAGTTATTACTTCTATTAGTTTCTAAGATTATCTAGAACTTTTTAGGATTTTCTAGAAGTTTCTAGGATTTTCTAGAACTTTCTAGAATATTTTGGAACTATCTAGAAATTTGCATCATAATTTAACAGGTATATCTAATTTCCAAAATGGGAATACTAACACTCAGACAACAAAACTTGTCACGTGTCAACCATGACAATCACCAAAATGTCATTCTGCTTAAGCTTACAAAGTTCTTCACAGTGCATAGTTGGGGAATGTCAAAACTTAAAAGCAAGCTAATCTAACCTTTTAACTGGTTCTATTAAAGGTTAAAGAAGCATTTATCACCTCGCATTAAATATTTCCAATTCCTTAAAAAAAACTTAAACGTATTTTGTATTTATCATATCAATAAATACTATCTAGTTTTGTTTTTAGCACCAGTGTCCTGAAGGCACCTGTAGCGTTTGCCTTATGCGTTAAAAATCCACTAATAAACAACCCTCCACCAACACAGGTGTGAACATGCATCCACGCACAGTGACTGAGTGAGTGAGAGAGAGAGAGAGTACCAAGTACACTAGATTGTTGTCCTTCTCAAACGATGCCTCACGACGAGGATTCCCTAGAGGGATAAAAAGTCAATCTCATCCGAGCTTTCCTCGTATATCACGTAGTTGGCATCTTGACCGTCCTCATTGCCACTTCCCTGATCACTATTGTAGCTGCTTTCAGATGTACTCATAAAAATTGATCCATCCGACGTGTGGCTACTCAATTGTGAGGGCAGACTTATCTCACTATTCTTATCAGCATCAAATGTCTCAATATAACTGCCGACACACAAAATTGACGACCATTATAAAACTCAAAAAAATCCCTCCACCAGCAAGAAACACTAGAATCCAAAAATACTCAAACTGAAAACTATCTAACCTTCCTTCTGCTGATGGATATTCAGCCACCAGACACATATCAGGCCTCGCTTCCAAAACCTGTTTTATAGGCATAATACTGGAACACAACACCAAATTTGTAAGTAAAAAATAAAAAGTCATTTAGAAAGTCAAAGTAATTTAAGGAACTCATCATATGTGATAACCATTACCAAGAGTTGTAGCACCTGTGATACCAGTCAGCCTCAGATGCCAAACCTTCCCTATTGGATATGTCCTGTTTAAAGGTAAAAGTGACAACACGAATCAAAATTGAGTCTAGCTGAAACATCACTCTTATTTTAGCAACGTAAAACATTTCTATATACCCACAAGATGTACAAGAAATTTGAAATCTCCAGCAAGAATTGCAGTCAACAGCCTTGCGAGTTCCATCTGCACATGAAGTGTTAATGTTTCAGAGGCAATTGAGTGAAAAGGGAAAAAGGGAGAAATTTATTACGGACATTACCTCTTTGAGATGCATGCAATCCCTTAAAATTAAGACCTCAAGTAAATTCCCCCCATTGCAGCTTCCAAGGTTTCTGAAAAATAAAGGTTTTAGTACTTTTAATCAATCTCACTAAATGGACAGAATGTAACAGGAACTTGCAAAGCCTTGTTAGGAACAACTGACCTTGAGAAGTTACCAGTGATTGAATAGGATGTTGAAAAGTCAACATATTTCAGTTTCCTAAATCCCTGCACATTCAGTTTAGAATTAATAACTGAGAATGTGGGGCTTTTCTTTTACTTTGATGAAAAGGAAAAATTAGCATACGCTATCTAATTTAGGTAAGTTACAGGCTGCAAAAGTTCACAATAATGCCTCTAACTTGAGCTCAAGATAGTGTGTAAGTCAAGACAATAAAAAGAAATCAAGTTTACAATTTACAACTAAAGTAAAATGCAGAAATTGAATACAGAAGATAGAGGCAAACATGAATCTTTAATGAATCAAATTAATTAAAAAATTCACTGGATTAACAAGAGAAAATGGGTGCACTCTGCACAGTGTAAAATATGCCAAAAATCAGATCTGAAACACAGTACATTGTAAATTGCAACTTTCCTGAAAACATACCTTAACCAGTACACGAACTTTGCAATCATGTAGCTTAAACCCTCTAAGGGATAAAGAAGTTAGATGGGGACAATTGTTTACTAGCTCAAAACAGGTTTGTGCTTTCAAGCTGTCATCTCTACCTGATAATAAAAAAGAGATAAGTAGAGATATCAAAAGCCCTAAAAGGTAATATATAGCTGAGAAAGTAAGTTACCTGTTTTAGAAGACTCAAAAAACAACCGCTCTATCAAGCTGCAGTTTGCACTTACTGACATTAATGTTTGCCTCAGCTCAACATGGCTAGCATGTCAGGAAAAAAGAAAAAGGAAAGAAAAGGATCATCAACAAACACTATTTAGAAGTAACCTTCTGTTTCAAATGAAACAAATTAGTGAAAAAAATACAAAGACACACACATATACACATTAAATGCTAATCACATGTTCACACCAGAATTTAAAAGAAAGATATTTCAATAAAATCAACCAAGTTTGTAGTCAAACTTACAGGCAGATGGAATTCCAAATGGTGCATATTCCAGATCATAAGAAATAAAATTTGAGTTCCATAATCTTCATGTTTAAGGACTTTCGAAAGGTTTATGGGATTTTTTGGACTCTAGGAGTAGTAATACAGAAAATTGCTCCGGAATTATGGGAAAATAGTAAATTCCTAAAAAATTATTGAAAACAAAAGTAAATTTTCATTGGTCTCATGGCACCACAAGGCTTTTAAAAGACATTCGAAGAAAGTAGATTTAAGCCTAACTTAACTCTACAAACTCGGTTGCAACTGGTCATATCTATAATTGATCTAGGATCTCCAATACACTTCATCACAACAAGAACTAGATATCTTGCAAGACCAAATATTTGTAAGTAGTCCGATAACAAGTAACATGATAGGTCCTAACAAACCTTAGTAGGATAGGCTATGATATCATTTTAGAAAGTGGTTACAGAACTAGCTTGCAAGGTGATCTTTACACTCACTTACATACTCTAATTTGATCACATCTCTAATCAATATGGGATCTCTAACAAACATAATTGTGGAGATGGATGCATGCAGCAAGGGATAAGAGCAGTATTATAATATAAAAGCTCACTGAATTCAGTTCACAAAAAGTGATTGCATTCTAGCAGCTGTAACAAGTGATTGTATTCTAGCAGTTGTAACATTATCTGATGGGGCAGGCACTTCATCATCCTTACTTATTGAAGGAGTTTAAAATTCCTACCAGACATTAATGTGTAAAGACCAACGCAAATGGACATCTGAACTGTAGGTTTATTAGTTTTGGAATCCACTATTATCCTGAAATGACAACCACATAGCAGATGCACTTTTATGAAACATGACTTACGCGAGTAGCATCTCAAGAGTTCATTTCATTGAATAGGAGCAAGGGAAGGTAGAAGTTCAGACTAATTCCGATTTACATCAATTCATAAGAGATCTGATTGCACAACCCCAAAGCTCATCCAGGTTATTATGCTTTGAAGTTGGCAGGCTATTTTACAAAGGACAGATAAGTTATTAGTAAATCAATCAGCCATAGGGACTAGGAGTTCAGTTAGGTCCATTCAGAAATCAAACATGCAAGAGAATATCTGGGGTGGCTTATAGGGAAGGAATGAAGAAGGATTCCAGCAGTTTATAGTCAAATATGAAGTACACAAGAGAATAAGAATCAAAACCAGTAACCCACCAGCCTCCTGCACCATTGCCCATTCAGACCCAAATGTAGAGTGACATCTCCATGGATTTCATCAGTTGCAATCCAAGGCCAAGAGGAAGGATAACACCTCAGCATGGAGTATAGAGTTCCCAAATATGGCCAGTTTTGGCTTTAGGTCATCCTCTCTCATCTAAGGAGAAAGCCCACTTCATATCTAAAATAGTAAATCACCAAGTGTTCCCTAATTCTATTTGATCAAATAGGGACCAAATCTTGCCCAGGCCTTTCTACTAAAAAATTATTCAAACAAGTTGGAACTAACTAAAGTACAACTATGCTTGCTTAGACTCCACAAGGAGGTAAACAGATGTTTGGATATTTCAGATATTTCACAAGGTATAAGCTGCGGCCACAATCATTCAGTTGGCCCGAATGTGGGTTCAATACAAATGAGGCCCTTCAGAGACTTGTATGGAAGGGAACCTGCCTTGCTTTTTAGAGGGAGTACATTTCCCTCAAACATGGACATGTGAACTGGCTCTCTAGACTCTGCTACAACAAGGGACTCAATTTTGGATAAGTTGAAGCATAATTACAACCAATTTAATGTTGCACTACACTGCTACAAGGATAACACCAAGCTCTTCACAGCATAATATTGCAGTGCCAAAGAAAGAGAAAATCGGTCCAAGATTCAATGGGCCATATCACACTATCCTCTATTTCATCTCAGTTGGTTGAACAGGGCTGTATGAGGCTCATATAATCCTCTGCCATTGAACAATATATTGACAGACAATTGGTAATTATGGACACAAGCTAAGGACCTTTTTGAATTTTTGACACACTGCTCACTGTCTACCCTTAGATCACTTCAAAGGTCTACTCAAAATATGTCTCAGTGTCTTCAAATCATTTTTTTGTTCTACTCCTGGTCAAATTCAACCAGAATACCCAGCCTGAATGTGGCAGATCACAGATGGAATTAAACTTTTACATGCACCAGATTGTAAGGAAGTGCACGGATTACAGAAAAAGTGATTTATTTTCTTCAGGTTTAACACATTCTAACCAATGACATTCTCATATTCATTATAGAAAAAGTTTTTTATACATTTTTCTAAAAATTTTATTTTATTACATAATATAATTATAATTAATTAATATAATTAATTATATATTATAACATATAATTAATTATGTTAAAATATAATTAATTATAATTTATATATTATTTTTAATAAAAATTATAATAAATTTTTAATAATTATATGTAAGATTTTTAATAATTATATGTAGGAATTTTAATAGTAAATATGGTAATTTGTATTTTTTGTAGATTTAATTTTTATGATTGTATTGTTCTATTATTTATTATAAGTAGCACAATATGTAATATATTTTTTAATAGTATATATTATTATAGTGTGTAAAAATCTTTATTATAATTGATTAATTGAGAATTAAAAATTATTTAAATTTAAATTTTCTAAGAACTAAATATTAGATTGAATTTTAATTTTAACTTTGTTTTTAAAAATAAGATGAAAATAAATTAAAAATATAAAATAAATAATTATTATAAATTGAGCATTAATTTTAAAAAGTGAATTAAATATTTTTTTATTAAAAATTAAATTTGTTATATTTAAGAATTATTATAAAAACTAATAAAAATTAATATATAAACACAATAATTGATAATAATTTCTGAAAACATTAAAATAATTAATAAATGTAATGTTTAATTATTAAATTTGGAAAAAATTATTTAAATAGCTTTCATATATGATAAAAAGTATTTATTAAGTTATTAAAATAAATAATAAAATTCTATATTATGATGATTAATTTTAAATAATTATTAAGTACATGTTTTAATCTTATAAATGATCTGGAAAATTTAAATTTAAATTTAAAAACAATAAATTGTAAATATTATAATATTTATAAATTGTAAACTTAATGCTGTTTGAAATATTTGTAAATATAATAATTAATAAATTTAAAATGTTAATAAAATATTAATTTTTATTTAATTTATTAATTAAAATATTTATTTATTTATTTTAAATTATATTTTTTATATTTATTAATAAAATATTTAACTATTCTTAACTAAATACTAATATTCTTTTCAATTATATATAATTTTATATATTTTCAATTAAATTACTTTTTAAAATATATAAAATAAATTATTTAAAATATAAGTATTTAATGCCAATTTTCAATTCTGTTATTTATATAACTTTAAGTGGAATTTTAAATTTTCTACATTCTTAATTATTTATAACTTTAAATTATCTATTTAATAATTATTTGAAATTAATTATTAAAATATAAATTTTTATTATTTATTTCAATTACTTAAAAAATAACTTTTATCATACCTAAAAGTATCTAAATTTTTTTTTAAAATGTAATAATTAAATATTATATTTATTAACTATTACAGTATTTCTTAAAATATTATTATCCATCACTATATTTATATATTAATTTTTATTAAATTTTTCTTAAATTAATTTTAAATATAAAAATTTTAATTTTTAATGAAAAAATATTTAGTCTGATTTATAAAACTAATTCAATCTATTAATAATTATTTATTTTATCAATTATTTTTATTTTTAAATTTTTTTCTCATCTTATTTAAAAAAATATAATTCAATCTAAAATTTAGTTCTTGATAATCTAATTTTAAGTGATTTTTTAGTGATTAATTGATTAATTACATTGACATACTATGCTACTTTGGACAATAAATGAAAAAAGAATGTGGTAGGAAAAAATTCGTGTTTCTTTTTATTTTAATGGAAAGGTAAAGATGAGGATCCACACTTTTCTTTCTTTGCATTTTTGTTCATTTTATTATAATCAAACATCTATCACTCTCACATTTCTGTTCAATAAAGAAGTCAATTGCATAAACAAATATATTGCTAATGCTATTGAATGTGACATCTTATAAAATGATATAAAATGTAAGCATGTTCTTCCAATTAGGTTGACAACACATACTTGTCTCGTAACATAAATCCATTAAGAAATTCAAAACTTGTGTATTCAAACTCCAAGACATCAAGAAACCAATAAAATATTTTATTCTTTTTGTATTCAACTTATTTATTTACTTCTATTTATAAAAAAAATCATATTATTTATTTTAATTAAACATTAATATTATAATATTCTTTCCTTGCTGTCATAATTGAAACAAAATTTTTATGTATAGCAGAAAATTATTCACAATTTACAAAATAAGTAATATGGTAAGGAATACTTGAGACATGAATATGAACTTTCCAAAGATTTTACTTTTCAAATGATATGAGTGACAAAATCTTTATATCTTGTTCATGGAATCTTGTTTCTCATCTCCCTTCCCAATTCGATTTTCGTATTTTCTTGCACTGTCACAACATCAACCCCATCAACTTTGTGTGGGAACACTACCTCTCCATCACACTATTTATACTTACTCCCTCTTCAGCTACCACAATAGCTCCATCAACTCCATGTGGGGACACTACCTTGTCATCCACACCACTTATACTTACTTCCTCATTAGTTATCATAGTAGCTTCATTATAACCTCTACCATGCAACCCCACTGTTTTTCTCATTGTGAAGCCATGGATGCACCCCTTTTGTAGGTGTTGCATCAAGTCTTCCATCCAATATCATCATTAACAACATACTTGTTAGATGCGGAATTATATCAAGAAGGGGGGTTGAATTGATATATAGCTTTATTGAAAACTTTTTCGTATCAGAAAATTTACTGGTTCAGTTTACTGAGAATTAGCTGACTGATAATTGCGAAATAGTATGTTAGTTCTTACTGCAGAATATGACAGATGATGAAGGAAGAGAAAATATAACACTAACGATTATACTGGTTCGTTCTTTGTGCAAGAACTACATCCAGTTGGTGATCTGCAACTCCACAGATCCTAATCATTATCAAAAACGTATTCTTTACAACAAATCTTTTCTTGAACTCTACAAGAAAACTAAAGAACCTATTCTAAACACTAAAGAACCTATTCTAAACACTATAGAACAGATCTTCACCCACTGACTCACATTGAGTCACTGTGATCACCCCAATCACAGACACAGGGTTCTAAAACCCACCTACAAATCTCTAACCCCGAGATCAAAGAATACAAGATATAGTGAAAGAAAGAAAATAATCTTCTTGGACAGAATACACAGTAAAATTGTAAAACGCTGCATAATCTTTCTTGCTTCTGAATGTTGCATCACTTGAGAGTTTTCTCTTGAATTCTTTCTCGCATTGATACGTCCTTCAATGTTGTATTTATAGGCCAAATGAAATGCTATGGGTCTTCTTCTTTTAAAAGCAATAAACCTCGTTCTGCACATCTTCTGCATAAGGAAGAGATCTGGAACAAAATAGTCGACTGAGAAATCAAACCAGTTTGCTATTTTCATTAATCCTGTATTCCTGGTACATTTAATGAAAATAGTCGACTAGAGAAACAGAATTAGTAGACTAACTGATGAATAACAAAAACAACAGATTATCATTATTCAATTGGTTAATCATTTACAGGTAATCTAACATCTCTAGTAAACCTAAATAATTTCAGAACCATTAATCATACATCCAACACATTAGAAATACAATCAACAAAGCTTTAATAAACATCATCAAATATCAAATCATCAACAATATTCAATATCATAATTAATTAATATCAAGAGCGTGAAGAGTGTTGTCTGGTGACATAGCAAATGGAAATTTATGTTCATAAAATTTCACATCTCTAGAGACAAAGTATTCGTGGGATTCCAAATCATACAATTTCCTACCATTTTTTCCATAAGGGTACCCCACAAATATACACTTTCGACTTCTACCTGCAAATTTATCCCCATCATAATTTTGATGATGTGCATAACATAAGCAACCAAAAATTTTCATGTTATCAAAATTAGGGGTTGTACCAAATAACTTTTCATAAGGTGTTAGATAATTAAGCACACTAGACAATGCATGATTAACTAAATAACATGTTGTTAACACACATTCACCCCAAAATTGCATTGCTAAATGACCCTAAAATCTGAGTATCCGAGCCATATTCATAATATGTTGATGTTTTCTTTCAACTCTTTCATTTTGTTGTGGAGTACCTGTTAAATAAAGACGGCAGTGTAAAAACCAAGAGGGGGGGTGAATTGGGTTTTTAAAGAAATTTTCTCTTTCAAATAAATTTTCAGGTTTTGAAAAACTTTCAAAAACTTGGATGTGAATTTTTCCAATCCTTTGATTAACGCTGTTGGGATTAGCAATTGTTATAATGATCCACAATTAAAAGATAAAGAGAAAGAGAAAGAACACAGAGATTTATACTGGTTCGGATTAAGCCAATCCTACGTCCAGTTCCCAACCACCACAAATCCGTGATGATTTTCCCCACTATCTTTAATTGGAATTACAAACACCAATTCATGCAATAACAAATAAAGATAAACGGAAACACCTCCTCAGACACACTAAGGATGAAACACCTCCCCAGACACACTGAGGATGAAACACCTCCCCAGACACACTGAGGATGAAACCCACCTCTCTTGACACACAAGAGATGAAACACCTCCCTTAGAACAGATCCAAGGGATGAATTTTCCCTTTACAGAAAACAGTAAAAGAATACACCTGAAATGTGCTGGATAGAAAGCTTAAGCACAATGATCACCACTTCCAAAGACTTGATCAAACTGAAGAGAGCAGGAAAGCGGCTTTGAAAAAGCTAAGGCGCAGAAACACTTTGAATATTTTGTGTTTGTTCAGATGTGTTAAACCTAAGACATTCTCTTTCATTTTATAATTCGAAAATGCTCCAAAGTTTCCATTCTTAGGTTGATTTAGAATTAATTTCGCAAAAACGACTCATTTAATCGATTATATTAAAAGCTTAATCGATTATATCATGTTTAAAAAACTGGAAAACAAATATCGTCTGATATAATCGATTAGATTAAGGCCATAATCGATTATATTAACCCAGAATCAATATAATCAATTATCAAAGACACTTAATCGATTATTTTGCTCGTTAAACATTTCTAATTCAAATTTTAAGTTAAATAATCGATTATCTACGTATGGTAATCGATTAAAAGCGTAGAAGAACGTTTTTGCGAGAAAACACCTTGCTCTCTTGTTTGGGAAGGTCTTGAATGGGATTTATGACTTACTCTTTTTATCCAACACCCAAAACAGAACCTTCTACTCTTGATCCTTCAGCTCTTGAGACAATCTTTATCAATCTTCTCTCTTGAAAGTTTTGAATGCTCTTTATGCCTTTCCTTTCCTATCAAGCAACCTTCCTTTGTGAGATGACACAAGTCTTTAATGTTGATTGAAAATTTCTAAAAACTTCATCATCAAAACTGTAGGTCTCCACAAAACTCTGGTCTTGAAATATGCCAACAGTACCCACACATGATGTCTCAAGCACAATTTAATTTTTTAAAGAAAAATCACGAAGACAATTAAATTTGGTACCATTGTCACTTCATACTTTTTTTATTTTCATATCAAATTGTCTATCAACCAAGGCAACAAAGTTCATAAACCAAGACTGAACCTTAGTTTTATTGTATAACAAATAAATCCAAACTGCACGTGAATAATCATAAAAGGTTAAGTAATATTATACCCCACATGATGAAGGAGTGCGATAAGGTTCCCATAAATCACAATGAACTAATTCAAACAAACTGCATGCATTGTGCTCACTTGTTGAAAAACAATCCTGTGTTGTTTAGCATGAGGACAAACATCACAAGTTTTATTATTATTGTTTCTACTAAACAGACTTACAATGGAGATGAATTTCAACACCTTTTTTTATGGGTGACCCAAATGTTTATGCCACAGATCAATTGAGAAATGATTATCAAGCGTCAAGCGTCAACACATGCACATTCGAGAAACCATGAAAAAAGTAAAGTCCATCAGTCCCTTCACCTGCTCCAATCAACATCCTCCTTGTTGTCTTATAGTGTATTACACACAATGTATTAATAAATTGAAACGATACAATTAGAGACATCAATTAATTGAGATACAGAAATTAAGTTGCAAGTTAATTGAGGCACAAAAAGAACATTGTCAAGCTACATACCACCACCAAATATCACACTACCCTCCTTCGTAGGGGTCTTTCTCATCCGGAAATCCTACCTATATGGTTGTAATTTTTTTCACATTTATCAAACAAGATAATTTTGTCACATGGTGTGAGACTCTCATGTCGATAATCCAAGGAATATCATTCTTACCGTGAAGACTATCTTTAGTTTTGGAAATATTCAAAACACCAAGAAGTTGTTGCCATTGAGATGGAGTGCTGCCGGATATTCCTGTTGGCTCATGGTAGTGCATGAGACTGCTCGTTACCATTATTCTTAGTAATAATTTCTTAGGTTTAATAGACATTTTGGTCCCAATATTTTGTGAAAATTTGTAATGTTTTACCACATTTTTTTTTTCTCAAGTAAGTCCCAAATTTTATTAAAATCTGTCAATATGATCATTTTTATCAAAAATTCACATATTGTAATGTTCATATTCGTACCTTTTTGTTATTATTCAAGTACCACGAGTTAACTTGGATGCGTCACGCCTCATATAATTAATGTCATTAACATTAATCTAACAGAAGAAATACAAATTTTAATAAAATTTTGGGACTCAATTGAAAAAAAAATAAACATAAAAAAACATTGCAAATTCTCACAAAATATTGGGACCAAAATGCCTATTAAACCTAATTTCTTATGGTTTCCTAAAAGAAAATTAACTTTTTCCTTGTTCTTGATACCATGATAAACTTTACTGTTAGAAAATTTGTTGTCTTTTAATGATCAAGATAGCAAATATAACTACATAAACAAGTTACTATTACATAGATTAAAACAAAAAAATTGAACAAAATTACAACCACTAAACATACCTATAATTAAATTAAATAATATTTTCTATAATAACTATATGTAATAATAATAAATAACTATAACAATAATATCTCAATAATTTCCATAAATTTTACTTTCTTTTCTCAATGATAACATTACTTTTATTGTTTACAAAATTTAAAAAATAGAAATTTAATTTTTAACATTTTAATCACTTAATGCATATACAAAATACATTTTTATAAAATTTTAAAATTTTATTTTCATTTTCTTTTTTAAGTATTTTAATTTTATCACAAAAACAAACCTTTATTTTCCTAAATAAATATTTTATAAATAAATTTTCCAAATAAAATTATTTCATATTTTACATAATTAATGCATGAATTATTACCGGTTATTATATTTATCAATTATTATATTTAAAAGTATTTTAATTAATATATTTTTTATTAATATTATATTTATTAATTAATAGTGTGATTTCTATATCAAAATTTTACTATCAGTAAATTTTTTAATTTATTTTCTAAAATTAATTTTAAAAGTATTAATTATTATTTGTTGAACATTACTCTCACAGGCCTAATATTATCTTTCCCCTTACAGAATTCCATGTGTGTGGTAATGGTAACCACAAGGGTATAACTTTTTCAGGAAAACTAAGAACTCCTGTAACTTCTCCACCACATCATGAGCAAAATGACTATTTAGTCAGATATTCAGTTTATCTCTATACTAAGATAATTTGTTTACTATTTACTAGAACAATTATTGCCTGTCAATAGATATAACATCTATACATATAACTACATAAAAACTCAAAACGAATATTCTTCTAATATTTTAATTTTTTATATTTTATCAACGACCTTTTGTTTTATAGAATTGATTAATTATTTTCAAAAGCACTATTTCCATGCACATTTTATTTACAATTAGGCACCTGTACTGAACTTGCTATGGAGTTTATTTTATACGCCTAAGTCTTTGTCCATTCTCATTAGGATGACAGCAGAATGGGGTAATTTGTGCAAGTCGGTCCACTATTAAAAACATGAAACAAACTAAGTATTTGAGTTCGGTCCATTAATGTCCACTTCATATAACTCTTAGCCCGCACAGGTCATGAACGGAGCAGAACAGATTGGTCCGCAAAACAAATTTTTTATTTATTTAATTATTTTAATTTTTATTTACAATACAATATTAGTTTAATTAGTTTTTTTATGTTTACTTGTTAAATAAAAATTTACTTAAATAAAATGAATTAATTAATGTATATTTTTATATTTAAGTTCGGTTAAAATACTTTCTAACAATGGTATTTTTAAAAGTACTAATAATTTATTACTAATGAGTTTAAATAAATTTTTTAATATTCGGATAATGTTAAATATGAAATTGAATGCATTATGAATTCAAATAGAAAAAATATAACAATACCATGTAACACAAAGAAAATATTAGATATGTGAATTTACCGTGAACCAAAAATTATAACAGATCAGTAAAATTTGACGCACAAAATTTATGCGGAACAGGATGGATTGACCCATTTTTTATAGGTAAAAAATAGTGCAGGCCTATGCAGGCGAGCCAGCTTACATTGCTAGACCCACCGAAAATAGGCCCACTTGATATTTCAATATACATACATTAGCAATGAGAGTATATAATAAATTTGTATAGTATATAATAAATTTATCAATTTTTCTTACAAAAAAAATCTTACAAACCATAACTACCCTGATTCTAAAACTTCTATAGATTAATATAAATTCAAAAAAAATCATCTTGTGACGTTGAAACAGGAGTTTCAAAACATCTCTAGTTAAGGCTTTTTTTTTTTCACGAAGACATGGAAGTTGCCTTTTTTCTTTTAGGCAAACATGGGAGTAATGGTTTTTGTTGTAGGAAGGCTTGGAGTTAAGTCGATAAAGTCTAAAAATTTAAAACAAACTGAACTAAATATACACCTTGTTTTGTAAAAAGCCCGAAACGGTTCAATTATCTCCTGTCAAGCCAAAATATTACAATGTGAAGAATTCGAAAGTTAAGATCAGAGGACAGTTTCATGTCATTGCAGAAAATATTTGCCCCTAAGGTATATATCTCCGCAGGAACTTTCAATAATCATGTCATGTTTAGGAGCGAGCAGGGAAAAATATTACATCAATTCCACAATTTGTGTACTGCACGAAATGATGCAATACGTGCGAGTTATACATTTTCTCAAGAGTGTCATCTTTCATGAATAGAGATGTGTTTGATCAACTGGCCATGTTCGCTCATCGAAGAGTGATCCAGGACCTGCCCATCTCCTATTACCAATTACTAAGAGAAACTAAACAAAGAAGTGTTTACTTAACTTTATTTGCGAATTAACTAAAGGGGTACAAATACATAAATTGAAGACCTCTTCTACATTAGGCCAAAAATAAATTCCAGCACTATATGGATTGATGCCGACGAAAAATAACTTCTTTTTTTGGGGAGTCTGCGGGATGAAGCAGCAATATATTGACCATAATCCAAACATGGAACCAAAGGCCAACTTTAAAATAACAACCAGCATCCAATTGTCTTCCAGATTGAAAATTCCACAATGAAGAACATCAACTAGAGAGAAGGACAAGATGAAAGTTGAAAAATGCAGGATCCATCGTTGACATCCATCCTGTGGTATCGTTCTTCCCCTAGAACTTCCCTAGTTTATAAATTCAAATCGCAATATTAGGAAACGACAAGAGGCGGACAAAGCTAATGGAATGGGACCACAAAAATTGAATTTAGAAGGAAACCAAACAACAGGCACTAACTTCCAAGCATCAAATTGTAACAAACCTTTTTCTAATACAAAATATTAGGTATATCTAATTTCCAAAATGGGAATACTAACACTTAGACAACAAAACTTGTCACGTGTCAACCATGACAATCACCAAAATATCATTCTGCTTAAGCTTTCAAAGTTCTTCACAGTGCATAGTTGGGGAATGTCAAAACTTAAAAGCAAGCTAATCTAACCTTTTAACTGGAACTATTAAAGGGTAAAGAAGCATTTATCACCTCGCATTAAATATTTCCAATTCCTTAAAAAAAAACTTAAACGTATTTTGTATTTATCATATCAATAAATACTATCTAGTTTTGTTTTAAGCACCAATGTCCTCAAGGCACCTGTAGCGTTTGCCTTATGCATTAAAAATCCACTAATAAACAACCCTCCACCAACACAGGTGTGAACATGCATCCACGCACAGTGACTGAGTGAGTGAGAGAGAGAGAGTACCAAGTACACTGGATTGTTGTCCTTCTCAAATGATGCCTCACGATGAGGATTCCCTAGAGGGATAAAAAGTCAATCTCATCCGAGCTTTCCTCGTATATCACGTAGTTGGCATCTTGACCGTCCTCATTGCCACTTCCCTGATCACTATTGTAGCTGCTTTCAGATGTACTCATAAAAATTGATCCATCCGACGTGTGGCTACTCAATTGTGATCATCTCACTATTCTTATCTGCATCAAATATCTCAATATAACTGCCGACACACAAAATTGACAATCATTATAAAACTAAAAAAAATCCCTCCACCAGCAAGAAACACCAGAATCCAAAAATACTCAAACTGAAAACTATCTAACCTTCCTTCTGCTGATGGATATTCAGCCACCAGACACATATCAGGCCTCGCTTCCAAAACCTGTTTTATAGGCATAATACTGGAACACAACACCAAATTTGTAAGTAAAAAATAAAAAGTCATTTAGAAAGTCAAAGTAATTCAAGGAACTCATCATATGTGATAACCATTACCAAGAGTTGTAGCACCTGTGATACCAGTCAGCCTCAGATGCCAAACCTTCCCTATTGGATATGTCCTGTTTAAAGGTAAAAGTGACAACACGAATCAAAATTGAGTCTAGCTGAAACATCACTCTTATTTTAGCAACGTAAAACATTTCTATATACCCACAAGATGTACAAGAAATTTGAAATCTCCAGCAAGAATTGCAGTCAACAGCCTTGCGACTTCCATCTGCACATGAAGTGTTAATGTTTCAGAGGCAATTGAGTGAAAAGGGAAAAAGTGAGAAATTTATTACGGACATTACCTCTTTGAGATGCATGCAATCCCTTAAAATTAAGACCTCAAGTAAATTCCCCCCATTGCAGCTTCCAAGGTTTCTGAAAAATAAAGGTTTTAGTACTTTTAATCAATCTCACTAAATGGACAGAATGTAACAGGAACTTGCAAAGCCTTGTTAGAAACAACTGACCTTAAGAAGTCACCAGTGATTGAATAGGATGTTGAAAAGTCAACATATTTCAGTTTCCTAAATCCCTACACATTCAGTTTAGAATTAATAACTGAGAATGTGGGGCTTTTCTTTTACTTTGATGAAAAGGAAAAATTAGGATACGCTATCTAATTTAGGTAAGTTACAGGCTGCAAAAGTTCACAATAATGCCTCTAACTTGAGCTCAAGATAGTGTGTAAGTCAAGACAATAAAAAAAATCAAGTTTACAATTTACAACTAAAGTAAAATGCAGAAATTGAATACAGAAGATAGAGGCAAACATGAATCTTTAATGAATCAAATTAATTAAAAAATTCACTGGATTAACAAGAGAAAATGGGTGCACTCTGCACAGTGTAAAATATGCCAAAAATCAGATCTGAAACACAGTACATTGTAAATTGCAACTTTCCTGAAAACATACCTTAACCAGTACACGAACTTTGCAATCATGTAGCTTAAACCCTCTAAGGGATAAAGAAGTAAGATGGGGACAATTGTTTACTAGCTCAAAACAGGTTTGTGCTTTGAAGTTGTCATCTCTACCTGATAATAAAAAAGAGATAAGTAGAGATATCAAAAGCCCTAAAAGGTAATATATACCTAAGAAAGTAAGTTACCTGTTTTAGAAGACTCAAAAAACAACAGCTCTATCAAGCTGCAGTTTGCACTTACTGACATTAATGTTTGCCTCAGCTCAACATGGCTAGCATGTCTGGAAAAAAGAAAAAGGAAAGAAAAGGATCATCAACAAACACTATTTAGAAGTGACCTTCTGTTTCAAATGAAACAAATTAGTGAAAAAAATACAAAGACACACACATATACACATTAAATGCTAATCACATGTTCACACCAGAATTTAAAAGAAAGATATTTCAATAAAATCAACCAAGTTTGTAGTCAAACTTAGAGGCAGATGGAATTCCAAATGGTGCATATTCCAGATCATAAGAAATAAAATTTAAAATTTGAGTTCCATAATCTTCATGTTTAAGGACTTTCAAAAGGTTTATGGGATTTTTTGGACTCTAGGAGTAGTAATACAGAAAATTGCTCCGGAATTATGGCAAAATAGTAAATTCCTAAAAAATTATTGAAAACAAAAGGAAATTTTCATTGGTCTCATGGCACCACAAGGCTTTTAAAAGACACTCGAAGAAAGTAGACTTAAGCCTAACTTAACTCTACAAACTCGGTTGCAACTGGTCATATCTATAATTGATCTAGGATCTCCAATACACTTCATCACAACAAGAACTAGATATCTTGCAAGACCAAATATTTGTAGGTAGTCCAATAACAAGTAACATGATAGGCCTAACAAACCTTAGTAGGATAGGCTATGATATCATTTTAGAAAGTGGTTACAGAACTAGCTTGCAAGGTGATCTTTACACTCACTTACATACTCTAATTTGATCACATCTCTAATCAATATGGGATCTCTAACAGACATAATTGTGGAGATGGATGCATGCAGCAAGGGATAAGAGCAGTATTATAATATAAAAGCTCACTGAATTCAGTTCACAATAGGTGATTGCATTCTAGCAGCGGGAACAAGTGATTGTATTCTAGCAGTTGTAACATTATCTGATGGGGCAGGCACTTCATCATCCTTACTTATTGAAGGAGTTTAAAATTCCTAACAGACATTAATGTGTAAAGACCAACGCAAATGAACATGTAAACTGTAGGTTTATTAGGTTTGGAATCCACTATTATCCTGAAATGACAACCACATAGCAGATGCACTTTTATGAAACATGACTTACGCCAGTAGCATCTCAAGAGTTCATTTCATTGAATAGGAGCAAGGGAAGGTAGAAGTTCAGACTAATTCCGATTTACATCAATTTATAAGAGATCTGATTGCACAACCCCAAAGCTCATCCAGGTTATTATGCTTTTGAAGTTGGCAGGCTATTTTACAAAGGACAGATAAGTTATTAGTAAATCAGCCATAGGGACTAGGAGTTCAGTTAGGTCCATTCAGAAATCAAACATGCAAGAGAATATCTGGGGTGGCTTATAGGGAAGGAATGAAGAAGGATTCCAGCAGTTTATAGTCAAATACGAAGTACACAAGAGAATAAGAATCAAAATCAGTAACCCACCAGCCTCCTGCACCATTGCCCATTCAGACCCAAATGTAGAGTGACATCTCCATAGATTTCATCAGCTGCAATCCAAGGCCAAGAGGAAGGATAACACCTTAGCATGGAGTATAGAGTTCCCAAATATGGCCAGTTTTGGCTTTAGGTCATCCTCTCTCATCTAAGGAGAAAGCACCAAATGTTCCCTAATTCTATTTGATCAAATAGGGACCAAATCTTGCCCAGACCTTTCTACTAAAAACTTATTCAAACAAGTTGGAACTAACTCAAATACAACTATGCTTGCTTAGACTCCACAAGGAGGTAAACAGATGTTTGGATATTTCAGGTATTTCACAAGGTATAAGCTGCGGCCACAATCATTCAGTTGGCCCGAATGTGGGTTCAATACAAATGAGGCCCTTCAGAGACTTGTATGGAAGGGAACCTGCCTTGCTTTTTAGAGGGAGTACATTTTCCTCAAACATGGACATGTGAACTGGCTCTCTAGACTCTGCTACAACAAGGGACTCAATTTTGGATAAGTTGAAGCATAATTACAACCAATTTAATGTTGCACTACACTGCTACAAGGATAACACCAAGCTCTGCACAGCATAATGTTGCAGTGCCAAAGAAAGAGAAAATTGGTCCAAGATTCAATAGGCCATATCACACTATCCTCTATTTCATCTCAGTTGGTTGAACAAGGCTGTATGAGGCTCATATCCTCTGCCATTGACCAAAGTATTGACAGACAATTGGAAATTGTGGACACAAGCTAAGGACTTTTTTGAATTTTTGACACACTGCTCACTGTCTACCCTTAGATGACTTCAAAGGTCTACTGAAAATATGTCTCACTGTCTTCAAATCATTTTTTTGTTCTACTCCTGGTCAAATTCAACCAGAATACCCAGCCTGAATGTGACAGATCACATATGGAATTAAACTTTTACATGCACCAGATTGTAAGGAAGTGCACGGATTATAGAAGAAGTGATTTATTTTCGATACGTACTTTTGTTTTACATAAAAAAACTCAATTTTTTGTAATTTCAAAATTTAAATTTTATATTTGATCCCTATTTTAGTTTTACAAAAAAAATCAATTTTTCATAATTTGAAAATTTATATTTTATTTTCGATCCGTACTTTTGTTTTACAAAACAAATTTAGTTTTTGATAATTTGAAATTTATATTTTATCCTCGATACGTACTTTTGTTTTACACAAAAAACTCAATTTTTCTTAATATTGAAATTTATATTTTATTTTCCATCCCTACGTTTGTTTTACAAAAAAAACTCAATTTTTCATAATTTGAAATTTATATTTTATTTGCTTTATACAAAAAAAAAACTCAATTTTTCTTAATTTCGAAATTTATATTTTATTTTCGATCCCTACTTTTGTTTTACTAAAAAAAATCAATTTTTTATAATTTGGATATTTATATTTTATTCTCGATCCGAACTTTTGTTTTACGCATAAAAACTTAATTTTTCGTCATTTCAAAATTTATATTTTATTTTGGATCCGTACTTTTGTTTTACAAAGAAAAACTCAATTTTTCATAATTTGGAATTTTATATTTTATTCTCGATCCGTACTTTTGTTTTACAGAAAACGGTTCAATTTCTGTTAATTTCGAAATTTATATTTTATTTTCGATCCCTAAGTTTGTTTGACAAAAAAAAAACTCAATTTTTCATAATTTGGATATTTATATTTTATTCTTGATCCGAACTTTTGTTTTACACAAAAAAGTTCAATTTTTCGTCATTTGGAAATTCAAATTTTATTTTCGATCCGCACTTTTGTTTTACATAAAAAAACTCAATTTTTTGTAATTTAAAAATTTAAATTTTATATTTGATCCCTACTTTAGTTTTACAAAAAAAATCAATTTTTCATAATTTGAAAATTTATATTTTATTTTCGATCCGTACTTTTGTTTTACAAAAAAAACTCAGTTTTTGATAATTTCAAATTTATATTTTATCCTCGATCCGTACTTTTGTTTTCCACAAAAAACTCAATTTTTCTTAATATTGAAATTTATATTTTATTTTCCATCCATACGTTTGTTTTACAAAAAAAACTCAATTTTTCATAATTTGAAATTTATATTTTATTTGCTTTATACAAAAAAAAACTCAATTTTTCTTAATTTCGAAATTTATATTTTATTTTCGATCCCTACTTTTGTTTTACTAAAAAAAATCAATTTTTTTTTTGATAATTTGAAATTTATAATTTATTCTCGATCTGTACTTTTGTTTTACACAAAAAACTCAATTTTTCTTAATATTGAAATTTATATTTTATTTTCCATCCCTACGTTTGTTTTACAAAAAAAACTCAATTTTCAATAATTTGAAATTTATATTTTATTCTCCATCCGTACTTCTGTTTTATACAAAAAAAACTCAATTTTTCTTAATTTCGAAATTTATATTTTATTTTCGATCCCTACTTTCGTTTTACTAAAAAAAATCAATTTTTTATAATTTGGATATTTATATTTTATTCTCGATCCGATCTTTTGTTTTACTCATAAAAACTTAATTTTTCGTCATTTCAAAATTTATATTTTACTTTGGATCCGTACTTTTGTTTTACAAAGAAAAACTCAATTTTTCATAATTTGGAATTTTATATTTTATTCTCGATCCGTACTTTTGTTTCACACAAAACGGTTCAATTTCTGTTAATTTCGAAATTTATAATTTATTTTCGATCCCTAAGTTTGTTTCACAAAAAAAAACTCAATTTTTCATAATTTGGATATTTATATTTTATTCTTGATCCGAACTTTTGTTTTACACAAAAAAGCTCAATTTTTCGTAATTTGGAAATTCAAATTTTATTTTCGATCCGTACTTTTGTTTTACATAAAAAAACTCAATTTTTTGTAATTTCAAAATTTAAATTTTATATTTGATCCCTACTTTTGTTTTACAAAAAAAATCAATTTTTCATAATTTGGAAATTTATATTTTATTTTCGATACCTCAGTTTGTTCGATAAAAAAAAAACTCAATTTTTCATAATTTGGATGTTTATATTTTATTCTTGATCCGAACTTTTTTTTTACACAAAAAAGCTCAATTTTTCGTAATTTGGAAATTCAAAAATTTTATTTTCGATCCGTACTTTTATTTTACAAAAAAAAATTCAGAATTTGATAATTTGAAATTTATATTTTATTCTGGATCCGTACTTTTGTTTTACACAAAAAACTCAATTTTTCTTAATTTTGAAATTTATATTTTATTTTCCATCCCTACGTTTGTTTTACAAAAAAAAAACCAAATTTTTCATAATTTGAAATTTATATTTTATTCTCGATCTGTACTTTTGTTTTATACAAAAAAACACAATTTTTGTTAATTTTGAAATTTATATTTTATTTTCAATCTCTACTTTTGTTTTACAAAAAAAACTCAATTTTTTATAATTTGGATATTTATGTTTTATTCTAGATCCGAAGTTTTGTTTTACGCATAAAAACTTAATTTTTCGTAATTTCAAAATTTATATTTTATTTTGGATCCGTACTTCTGTTTTATAAAGAAAATCTCAATTTTTCATAATTTGGAATTTTATATTTTATTCTCGATCCGTACTTTTGTTTTACACAAAAAGGTTCAATTTTTATTAATTTCGAAATTTATATTTTATTTTCGATCCCTACGTTTGTTTGACAAAAAAAACTCAATTTTGCATAATTTGGATATTTATATTTTATTCTTGATCCGAACTTTTGTTTTACACAAAAAAACTCAATTTTTCATAATTTGGAAATTTAAATTATATTTCCGATGTGTAGTTTTGATTTACATAAAAAAACTCAATTTTTTGTAATTTCAAAATTTAAATTTTATATTTGATCCCTACTTTTGTTTTACAAAAAAAATCAATTTTTCATAATTTGGAAATTTATATTTTATTTTCGATCCGTACTTTTGTTTTACAAAAAAAAAACTCAGTTTTTGATAATTTGAAATTTATATTTTATTCTCGATCCGTACTTTTCTTTTATACAAAAAAACTCAATTTTTCATAATTTGAAATTTATAGTTTATTCTCGATCAGTACTTTTGTTTTATACAAAAAAAACTCAATTTTTCTTAATTTCGAAATTTATATTTTATTCTCGATCCGTACTTTTGTTTTTCACAAAAAAGTTAATTTTTCTTAATTTTGAAATTTATATTTTATTTTCCATCCCTATGTTTCTTTTTAAAAAAAAACTCAATTTTTCAAAATTTGAAATTTATATTTTATTTTCGATCCGTACTTTTGTTTTATACAAAAAAACTCAATTTTTCTTAATTCAAAATTTATATTTTATTTTCAATCACTACTTTTGTTTTACAAAAAAAACTAAATTTTTTATAATTTGGATATTTATATTTTATTCTCGGATCCGAACTTTTGTTGTACGTATAAAAACTTAATTTTTCGTAATTTCAAAATTTATATTTTATTTTGGATTCGTACTTTTGTTTTACAAAGAAAAACTCAATTCTTCATAATTTGGAATTTTATATTTTATTCTCGATCCGTACTTTTGTTTTACACAAAAATGTTCAATTTTTGTTAATTTCGACATTTATATTTTATTTTCGATCCCTACGTTTGTTTGACAAAAAAAACTTAATTTTTCATAATTTGGATATTTATATTTTATTCTTGATCCGAACTTTTGTTTTACACAAAAAAACTCAATTTTTCGTAATTTGGAAATTCAAATTTTATTTTCGATCTGTACTTTTGTTTTACATAAAAAAACTCAATTTTTTGTAATTTCAAAATTTAAATTTTATATTTGATCCCTAATTTTGTTTTACAAAAAAAATCAATTTTTCATAATTTGGAAATTTATATTTTATTTTCGATCCGTACTTTTGTTTTAGTAAAAAAAAACTCACTTTTTGATAATTTGAAATTTATAATTTATTCTCGATCCATACTTTTGTTTTACACAAAGAACTCAATTTTTCTTGATTTTGAAATTTATATTTTATTTTCCATCCCTACGTTTGTTTTAAAAAAAAACTACATTTTCCATAATTTGAAATTTGTATTTTATTCTCGATCCGTACTTTAGTTTTATACAAAAAAAACTCAATTTTCCTTAATTTTGAAATTTACATTTTATTTTCGATCCTTACTTTTGTTTTACAAAAAAAACTCAATTTTTTATAATTTGGATATTTATATTTTATTCTCGATCCGAGCTTGTGTTTTACGCATAAAAACTTAATTTTTCGAAATTTCAAAATATATATTTTATTTTAGATCTGTACTTTTGTTTTACAAAGAAAAATATAATTTTTCATAATTTGGATTTTTATATTTTATTCTCGATCCGTACTTTTGTTTTATAAAAAAAAAACTCAATTTTTCTTAATTTCGAAATTTATATTTTATTTTCGATCCGTACTTTTGTTTTACAAAGAAAAACTCAATTTTTCATAATTTCGAATTTTATATTTTATTCTCGATCCGTACTTTTGTTTTACACAAAAAAGCACAATTTTTGTTAATTTCGATATTTATATTTTATTTTCGATCCCTACGTTTGTTTGAGTAAAAAACTCAATTTTTCATAATTTGGATATTTATATTTTATTCTTGATCCGAACTTTTGTTTTACACAAAAAAGCTCATTTTGTCGTAATTTGGAAATTCAAATTTTATTTTCGATCTACACTTTTTTTTACATAAAAAAAACTCAATTTTATGTAATTTCAAAATTTAAATTTTATATTTGAGCCCTACTTTTGTTTAACAAAAAAAATAAATTTTGCATAAATTGTAAATTTATATTTTATTTTCGATCCGTACTTTTGTTTTACAAAAAATAACTCAGTTTTTGATAATTTGAAATTTATATTTTAATCTCGATCCGTACTTTTGATTTATACAAAAAAACTCAATTTTTCTTAATTTCAAAATTTATATTTTATTTTCCATCCCTACTTTTGTTTTACAAAAAAAACTCAATTTTTTATAGTTTGGATATTTATATTTTATTCTCGATACGAACTTTTGTTTTACGCATAAAAACTTAATTTATCGTAATTTCAAAATTTATATTTTATTTGGGATCTGTACTTTTGTTTTACAAAGAAAAACTCAATTTTTCATAATTTGGAATTTTATGTTTTATTCTCGATCCGTAGTTTTGTTTCACACAAAAATGTTCAATTTTTGTTAATTTCGAAATTTATATTTTATTTTTGATCCCTACGTTTGTTTGACAAAAAAAAACTCAATTTTTCATAATTTCAATATTTATATTTTATTCTTGATCTGAACTTTTCTTTTACACAAAAAAGCTCAATTTTTCGTAATTTGGAAATTCAAATTTTATTTTCGATCCGTACTTTTGTTTTACATAAAATAACTCTATTTTTTGTAATTTCAAAATTTAAATTTTATATTTGATCCCTACTTTTGTTTTACAAAAAAAATCAATTTTTCATAATTTGGAAATTTATATATTTTTTTCGATCCGTACTTTTGTTTTACAAAAAAAAAACTCAGTTTTTGATAATTTGAAATTTATATTATATTCTCGATCCATACTTTTATTTTATACAAAAAAACTCAATTTGTCTTAATTTCGAAACTTATATTTTATTTTCGATCCCTACTTTTGTTTTACAAAAAAAAAAACTCAATTGTTTATAATTTGGATATTTATATTTTATTCTCGATCCGAACTTTTTATTTACGCATAAAAACTTAATTTTTCGTAATTTTAAAATTTATATTTTATTTTGGATCTGTGGTTTTGTTTTACAAAGAAAAACTCAATTTTTCATAATTTGGATTTTTATATTTTATTCTCGATCCGTACTTTTGTTTTATACAAAAAAACTCAATTTTTCTTAATTTCGAAATTTATATTTTATTTTCGTTCCGTACTTTTGTTTTACAAAGAAAAACTCAGTGTTTCATAATTTGGAATTTTATATTATTCTGGATCCGTACTTTTGTTTTACACAAAAAAGCTCAATTTTTGTTAATTTTGATATTTATATTTTATTTTCGATCCCTACGTTTGTTTTGTTGGCATATTTCAAGACCAGAGTTTTATGAAGACCTACAGTTTTGATGATGAAGTTTTAGAAAGTTTTTATCAACATTAGAGACGTGTGCCATCTCAGAAAGGAAGGCTGCTTGGTAGAAAAGGAAAGGCATAAAGAGCATTCAAAGCTTTCAAGAGAGAAGATTGATGAAGATTTTCTCAAGAGCTGAAGCAGCTAGAGTAGAAGGTTCTGTTTTGGGTGTTGGATAAAAAAAGTAAGTCATAAATCCCATTCAAGACCTTCCCAAACAAGAGAGCAAGGTGTTTTCTCGCAAAAACGTTTTTCTACGCTTTTAATCGATTACCATACGTAGATAATCGATTTTTTAACTTAAAATTTGAATAAAAAATGTTTAACTAACTAAATAATCGATTAAGTGTTTTTTATAATCGATTATATTGATTTATGGGTTAATATAATCGATTATGGCCTTAATCTAATCGATTATATCAGACGATTTCAGTTTTCCAGTTTTTAAACATGATATAATCGATTAAGCTTTTAATATAATCGATTAAATGAGTCGGTTTTAGTAAATTAATTCTAAATCAACCTAAGAATGGAAACTTTGGAGCATTTTCGAATTATAAAATGAAAGAGAATGTCTTAGGTTTAACACATCCGAAAACACACAAAATATTCAAAGTGTTTCGCGCCTTAGCTTTTTCAAAGCCGCTTTCCGCTCTCTTCGCTTTGATCAAGTCTTTGAAAGTGGTGATCATTGTGCTTAAGCTTTCTGTCCAGCACATTTCAGGTGTATTCTTTTACTATTTTCTGTAAAGGGAAAATTCATCCCTTGGATCTGTTTCTAAGGGAGGTGTTTCATCTCTTGTGTGTCAAGAGAGGTGGGTTTCATCCTCAGTGTGTCTGGGGAGGTGTTTCATCCTTAGTGTGTCTGAGGAGGTGTTTCCGTTTATCTTTTTTTGTTGTTGCATGAATTGGTGTTTGTAATTTCAATTAAAGATTGTGGGGAAAATCATCACGGATTTGTGGTGGTTGGGAACTGGACGTAGGATTGGCTTAATCCGAACCAGTATAAATCTCTGTGTTATTTCTCTTTCTCTATCTCTTTTAATTGTGGATCATTATAACAATTGCTAATCCCAACAGCGTTAATCAAAGGATTAGAAAAATTCACATCCAAGTTTTTGAAAGTTTTTCAAAACCTGAAAATTTATTTGAAAGAGAAAATTTCTTTAAAAATCCAATTCACCCCCCCCTCTTGGTTTTTATACTGTCGTCTTTATTTAACAATTGGTATCAGAGCTGGTTTTTTTAAAGTTATTCAAAAACAAGATCCTTATGGCAGAGAAAAATCAAACTTTTGCTGAAGGTGCATCTATCCATAGACCACCACTTTTTACATGTGAAAACTATCCTTTTTGGAAAAAGAGGATGGAAATTTTTCTAAGGTCTAATGATCAAGGCGTTTGGGATGCAATTATAAATGGTCCATTTATTCCTATGGTTGTTGTTGAAGAAGCGCAGGTACCCAAAAAGAGAGCAAATTGGAGCAAAGATGAATACAACCAGAATCAATGCGATATAAGGGCGTGTAACATGATAGCATACGCTTTAACCATTGATGAGTTTTACAGGTTGTCGGATTGCACTACAGCAAAGGAGATGTGGGACACTTTAGAAGTCACACATGAAGGAACGGAAGACGTGAAACGATCAAGGAAAAATACCTTGATTCAGGAGTACGAAATGTTCCGGATGAGCAAAGGGGAAACCATATACGACGTCCAAAAGAGATTTACTCACATTGTAAATCACCTCAAGGCGTTAGGTAAGAAATTTGATATGGAAGAATTAAATGTGAAAATTTTGAAATCTTTGGACAGGACTTGGCAACCAAAAGTGACGGCCATCACAGAATCAAAGAATCTTGCAAACATGAATATGACAACTCTCTTCGGGAAGCTTAGAGAACATGAAATGGAGCTAGGTCGCTTCAACGGTGAAGAAGAGGACGTTAAAAGAAAAGGTATTGCCTTAAAGGCTCAATCCATTAAAGAGGAGAGTAGTGACACTGATGATTCAGAAGACGATGATCTTAAGGAATTTGTAAAGAAATACAAAAAGTTCATCAAGAAGAAAGGCAACCATAAGAAAGGTAAGAAATTTGAAAATTCAAACTCTAACGATAATTATAAATGTTATGGTTGTGGCAAAAAGGGGCACATGAGAGCAGATTGCCCAAATTACAAGAAACCTGAAGAAAGGGAAAAGAAAAGCAAGAAGTTCTTCAAAAAGAAGAAGAAAGCATATATCGCTTGGGACGACAATGAAGTGAGTTCTTCTGAAGGTTCAAGTGAATCAGAAGAAGAAGCAAACATTTGTCTTATGGTAGATGATAATGTGGAATCCACGTGCAACGAGGTAAGTGATTCTGATCTTCCTAACGATTATGATGAATTGCTTGAAGAATTCCTTAGCCTTTGTAAAAAATCTGAAAAGCTTTCTTCGGTTCACAGTAAATTGAAAAATGATTATAAGGTTCTTGAAAAGAAAGTTATTGATTTAGAAGAAGAGAAAAAGGTTTTGAAAGATGATTTGGAAAAAGCAAAAATTCCTTGTAAATGCAAAACAAAAATTCCTTTTTGCGAAAATTGTAATGATCTTGCAAATAAAGTTTCTTATCTTGAAACATCTCTTTCAAACATTTCAATGGGAAATAAAAATTTAAACAATGTTTTGAAAGTGCAAAAAGGTTTATATGAAAAAGCAGGTCTTGGCTATAATTTTAGGTATAATCATAAACCTACCAAATTTTGTAAAAGGAGAATCATCAAATTCAAGCAAGATTTTCGAAATCCCTAATTCGTTTGATAAACAAAATGATTCTAAAAAGAAGTTTTATAAAAATGCATATATTCCAAGAAAAACAAATATTCCTACATGTTTTTATTGTATGCATAAAGGTCATTCTGTTAATAGATGCAATATTAAACGTTTTAGTGTTCCTAATGGAAAATACAAATGGGTTCCCAAAGGAAAAATTGTTTCTAACCCATGAGGACCCTGATAAGTGAATTTAGGGGACCAAGATATTTCTTGTTTGTATTACAGGATGGTTCCAAAGTTCAAAAAGTCTCTTCCGTGTTGAAACAACAAGTGATGAAGTTTATGAAAGGAGGCAAAAACATCAACAAGTTGGCATATTTACCAAACTTTCATCTCAAGTAAGATTTTATGAGCTTAGAAAGGTTCCAGGTAAGTGTTTGTTGTTGATTTTGATGATATTTCAGCGTTTTACGAAAATTTACGTATTTAATCGATTAGGTTTCGGGTGTTAATCGATTAAACGCGCTGTTTGTGAAATTTTTTTTTAAACATAATCGATTAAGTTTATGACATAATCGATTAAATCGCTGGGGAGCAATTTAATCGATTAAGGAATGCACATAATCAATTAAATTTCTGGGTTTTCATTTTCTGAAAATTTTGAAGGCAAATAATCGATTAAATGAAGAACATAATCGATTAAATGCACCGTTCTGTGTTTTTCTGCAACTCTGATTTTCGAACGTTGGCCATGTTTTCACGAGTTTTGTCTTTTTTAAACGGCTATATTCATTCCCAACGGATATATTTTCTTTAAATCAACGTTTTATGACCCGGATTTCCTTCTATAAATAGCTGGTTTGAGAATCAAAGTGACTCACTCACTCTCTCTCTCACTCTTGCTGTTTTCTGCTGTGATCTTCTGTTATTGTGCGAATTTCAATTCTCTGTGCTGTCTCTGTTACCATATTATCTTGTTGTGCAATTTCTCTTGTCTATTATATCTTTATAATGGCTGATCAAAGAAGAAGGAAGATGCCATCAAGGAGAAGAGGCAAGGAGCCTATGTCTTCTCAACATCAAGAAAGGAGACCTCCAACTCTAGCTGGTTGGATCTCTGATGAAGATCTGCAAATTGGTTTTGTTAACAAGTGGAAGGATAGGAAAATTCTTACCCCTAAATATTTGTCTTGTGAATTTTTTAGATCTCATGGATTTCAATTTCAGGAATTTTTAGTAGGAAGTGGGCTACAACAATTTGTGGAGATGGAAGGGGCATTCTATCCAGATTTGGTTAGAGTGTTCTACATGAATTTGACATCAAGGACAGCAAGCCCAAGCACCAAAGTGAAGGGTGTAAGGATCTTCTTTGATGAAGAATTATGGAACAATGTAGCTGGCCTCTCAACTCAAGGCATAAACATCACATATGGCTTTGAGGACTTCAACAAGCTAGTAGAATTTAGAAAATTCTACAAGGATCCTAACTTACAAGTTGAGAACTTGTACAAAGTTGGTAATGTGAAATTAAATGAAAGAATGCTGCATTATGTTATTGTTTGGATTTTAGTTGCTAGAGGCACTAATCATGCCCAACTTACTAAGGAAGACATCCTCTTAATGTATGGATTCCTTAATAATGTGAGCATAGATTGGCCCTCAATTATACTTGATAATATGTTTAAAGCCATTAGGCTTTCCTCTTTTGCATTACCCTATGCTGTGTTTATTTCCAAGATTTTAGAATACAAAGGTGTAGATCCTGAAGGGGAGAATAAACAGATTTTGCTAAGCAATAGCAAAATTGGCAAAAATGTTCTAAGGCATATGGGCCTCATAGAACAAGGCAACAGGTTCAGGCAAAGAGAAGATGGAGCTGCTGCAATGGAAGAGGATGATGAAGACCGACCTCCACCTCAACCTCAACCTCAACCAGGGTCAATGGAGGATCATATACTTTCAAGAATGGATACAATGATGAATCTTCACACTACTCAATATGAAGATCTTTGTCACAGACTTTCAAGACTAAATAGAAGAGTGTATAGAGTTGAAAGAAAGATGGAGATTGAAGAAATATCTCCTGAAGAAGATTATACAACATCCTCAAGAGGCAAACAGCCAGCAAATGTTGAGGAAGATGAAGAAGATAGTGAAGAAACAGAATAGGCTACAAGTTCACTTTTCCTTAGCTTGTTCTTCATTATTTTCCAGCTGCTGTTTTTTTTTTCTCTCTAGAATTTCTGCGTAATTAATTTGCTTCTGCTGTAATTATCTCTGAAAATTGTAATCTTTTTGAAAATGATAAAAATAAAGGGGGAGAAAATATTTGTTTTGATATGAAAATCTGTCTAGTTATTATAGCTTTTAAGAAAATTAATTTCAGGGGGAGCTTTAGGAAATATTTCAAATAAGTGCCTAATATAGCTTAAACATTAAAGAGCATAGTTTAAGGGGGAGCTTTTAGAAATAATTTCCACTCATTAATTTCCTTGAAATCTCTTTTTCAAAATTCAAATTGAAACTTAAATGCTATGTGACTGCCTATTTTATTTCCTTTGTGGACTAATTTTTATGATGGAGATATCCATACATTATTTTCAAGATTTTCAGGATATCAATCACAAGTCTCTTTGTTTCTTTTTATCATCATCAAAAAGGGGGAGATTGTTGGCATATTTCAAGACCAGAGTTTTATGAAGACCTACAGTTTTGATGATGAAGTTTTAGAAATTTTTTATCAACATTAAAGACTTATGCCATCTCAAAAAGGAAGGCTGCTTGGTAGAAAAGGAAAGGCATAAAGAGCATTCAAAGCTTTCAAGAGAGAAGATTGATGAAGATTTTCTCAAGAGCTGAAGGAGCTAGAGTAGAAGGTTCTGTTTTGGGTGTTGGATAAAAAGAGTAAGTCATAAATCCCATTCAAGACCTTCCCAAACAAGAGAGCAAGGTGTTTTCTCGCAAAAACGTTTTTCTACGCTTTTAATCGATTACCATACGTAGATAATCGATTTTTTAACTTAAAATTTAAATAAAAAATGTTTAACGAACTAAATAATCGATTAAGTGTTTTTGATAATCGATTATATTGATTTATGGGTTAATATAATCGATTATGGCCTTAATCTAATCGATTATATCAGATGATTTCAGTATTCCAGTTTTTAAACATGATATAATCGATTAAGCTTTAAATATAATCGATTAAATGAGTCGTTTTTGCGAAATTAATTCTAAATCAACCTAAGAATGGAAACTTTGGAGTATTTTCGAATTATAAAATGAAAGAGAATGTCTTAGGTTTAACACATCTGAAAACACACAAAATATTCAAAGTGTTTCTGCGCCTTAGCTTTTTCAAAGCCGCTTTCCTGGTCTCTTCAGTTTGATCAAGTCTTTGAAGGTGGTGATCATTGTGCTTAAGCTTTCTGTCCAACACATTTCAGGTGTATTCTTTTACTGTTTTCTGTAAAGGGAAAATTCATCCCTTGGATCTGTTCTAAGGGAGGTGTTTCATCTCTTGTGTGTCAAGAGAGGTGGGTTTCATCCTCAGTGTGTCTAGGGAGGTGTTTCATCCTTAGTGTGTCTGAGGAGGTGTTTCCGTTTATCTTTTTTTGTTGTTGCATGAATTGGTGTTTGTAATTTCAATTGAAGATAGTGGGGAAAATCATCACAGATTTGTGGTGGTTGGGAACTGGACGTAGGATTGGCTTAATCCGAACCAGTATAAATCTCTGTGTTACTTTTCTTTCTCTATCTCTTTTAATTGTGGATCATTATAACAATTGCTAATCCCAACAGCATTAATCAAAGGATTAGAAAAATTCACATCCAAGTTTTTGAAAGTTTTTCAAAACCTGAAAATTTATTTGAAAGAGAAAATTTCTTTAAAAATCCAATTCACCCCCCCCCCCCCGCCTCTTGGTTTCTATACTGCCGTCTTTATTTAACATGTTTGACAAAAAAAACTCAATTTTTCATAATTTGGATATTTATATTTTATTCTTGATCCGAACTTTTCTTTCACACAAAAAAGCTCAATTTTTCGTAATTTGGAAATTCAAATTTTATTTTCGATCTATACTTTTTTTTTACATAAAAAAACTCAATTTTTTGTAATTTCAAAATTTAAATTTTATATTTGAGCCTTACTTTTGTTATACAAAAAAAAAATCAATTTTTCGTAATTTGTAAATTCATATTTTATTTTCGATCCGTACTTTTGTTTTACAAAAAATAACTCAGTTTTTGATAATTTGAAATTTATATTTTAATGTCGATCCGTACTTTTGATTTATACAAAAAAACTCAATTTTTCTTAATTTCGAAATTTACATTTTATTTTCGATCCCTACTTTTGTTTTACAAAAAAACTCAAATTTTTATAGTTTGGATATTTATATTTTATTCTCGATACGAACTTTTGTTTTACGCATAAAAACTTAATTTTTCGTAATTTCAAAATTTATATTTTATTTTGGATCCGTGCTTTTGTTTTACAAAGAAAAACTCAATTTTTCATAATTTAGAATTTTATATTTTATTCTCGATCCGTACTTTTGTTTTACACAAAAATGTTCAATTTTTGTTAATTTCGAAATTTATATTTTATTTTTTATCCCTCCGTTTGTTTGACAAAAAAAAACTCAATTTTTCATAATTTCGATATTTATATTTTATTCTTGATCCGAACTTTTCTTTTACACAAAAAAGCTCAATTTTTCGTAATTTGGAAATTCAAATTTTATTTTCGATCCATACTTTTGTTTTACATAAAAAAAACTCATTTTTTTGTAATTTCAAAATTTAAATTTTATATTTGATCCCTACTTTTGTTTTACAAAAAAAATCAATTTTTCATAATTTGGAAATTAATATTTTATTTTCGATCCGTACTTTTGTTTTACAAAAAAAAAACCCAGTTTTTGATAATTTGAAATTTATATTATATTCTCCATTCGTACTTTTGTTTTATACAAAAAAAACTCAATTTTTCTTAATTTCGAAACTTATATTTTATTTTCGATCCCTACTTTTGTTTTACAAAAAAAACTCAATTTTTTATAATTTGGATATTTATATTTTATTCTAGATCCGAACTTTTGTTTTACGCATAAAAACTTAATTTTTCACAATTTCAAAATTTATATTTTATTTTGGATCCGTAGTTTTGTTTTACAAAAGAAAAACTCAATTTTTCATAATTTGGATTTTTATATTTTATTCTCAATCGGTACTTTTGTTTAATACAAAAAAACTCAATTTTTCTTAATTTCGAAATTTATATTTTATTTTCGCTCCGTGCTTTTGTTTTACAAAGAAAAACTCAATTTTTCATAATTTGGAATTTTATATTTTATTCTCGATCCGTACTTTTGTTTTACACAAAAAAAGCTCAATTTTTGTTAATTTCAATATTTATATTTTATTTTCGATCCCTACGTTTGTTTGACAAAAAAAACTCAATTTTTCATAATTTGGATATTTATATTTTATTCTTGATCCGAACTTTTCTTTTACACAAAAAAGCTCAATTTTTCATAATTTGGAAATTTAAATTTTATTTTCGATCTACACTTATTTTTTACATAAAAAAAATCAATTTTTTGTAATTTTAAAATTTAAATTTTATATTTGAGCCCTACTTTAGTTTTACAAAACAAAATCAATTTTTCATAATTTGTAAATTTATATTTTATTTTCGATCCGTACTTTTGTTTTACAAAAAATAACTCAGTTTGTGATAATTGGAAATTTATATTTTAATCTCAATCCGTACTTTTGATTTATACAAAAAAACTCAATTTTTCTTAATTTCGAAATTTATATTTTATTTTCGATCCCTACTTTTGTTTTACAAAAAAAACTCAATTTTTTATAGTTTGGATATTTATATTTTATTCTCGATACGAACTTTTGTTTTACGCATAAAAACTTAATTTTTCGTAATTTCAAAATTTATATTTTATTTTGGATCCGTACTTTTGTTTTACAAAGAAAAACTCAATTTTTCATAATTTGGAATTTTATATTTTATTCTCGATCCGTACTTTTGTTTTACACAAAAATGTTCAATTTTTGTTAATTTCGAAATTTATATTTTATTTTTGATCCCTACGTTTGTTTGACAAAAAAAAACTCAATTTTTCATAATTTCGATATTTATATTTTATTCTTGATCCGAACTTTTCTTTTACACAAAAAAGCTCAATTTTTCGTAATTTGGAAATTCAAATTTTATTTTCGATCCATACTTTTGTTTTACATAAAAAAACTCAATTTTTTGTAATTTCAAAATTTAAATTTTATATTTGATCCCTACTTTTGTTTTAGAAAAAAAAATCAATTTTTCATAATTTGGAAATTTATATTTTATTTTCGATATGTACTTTTGTTTTACAAAAAAAACTCAGTTTTTGATAATTTGAAATTTATATTATATTCTCGATCCGTACTTTTGTTTTATACAAAAAAAACTCAATTTTTCTTAATTTCGAAACTTATATTTTATTTTCGATCCCTACTTTTGTTTTACAAAAAAAAACTCAATTTTTTATAATTTGGATATTTATATTTTATTCTTGATCCGAACGTTTGTTTTACGTATAAAAACTTAATTTTGCATAATTTCAAAATTTATATTTTATTTTGCATCCGTAGTGTTTTACAAAGAAAAACTTAATTTTTCATAATTTGGAATTTTATATTTTATTCTCGATCCGTACTTTAGTTTTACACAAAAAGGTTCAATTTTTGTTAATTTCGAAATTTATATTTTAGTTTCGATCCCTACGTTTGTTTGACAAAAAAAACTCAATTTTTCATAATTTGGATATTTATATTTTATTCTTGATCCGAACTTTTGTTTTACACAAAAAAGCTGAATTTTTCGTAATTTGAAAATTCAAGTTTTATTTTCGATCCGTACTTTTGTTTTACATAAAAAAAAACTCAATTTTTTGTAATTTCAAAATTTAAATTTTATATTTGATCCCTACTTTTGTTTTACGAAAAAAATCAATTTTTCATAATTTGGAAATTTATATTTTATTTTCAATCCGTACTTTTGTTTTACAAAAAAAAGAACTCAGTTTTTGATAATTTGAAATTTATATTTTATTCTCGATCCGTACTTTTGTTTTACACAAAAAACTGAATTTTTCTTAATTTTGAAATTTATATTTTATTTTCCATCTCTAATGTAATAATAATAAATAACTATAACCATAATATCTCAATAATTTCCATAAATTTTACTTTCCTTTCTCAATGATAACATTACTTTTATTGTTTACAAAATTTAAAAAATAGAAATTTAATTTTTAACATTTTAATTACTTAATGCATATACAAAATACATTTTTATAAAATTTTAAAATTTTATTTTCATTTTCTTTTTTAAGTATTTTAATTTTATCACAAAAACAAACCTTTATTTTCCTAAATAAATATTTTATAAATGAATTTTCCAAATAAAATTATTTCATATTTTACATAATTAATGCATGAATTATTACCGGTTATTATATTTAAAAGTATTTTAATTAATATATTTTTTATTAATATTATATTTATTAATTAATAGTGTGATTTCTATATCAAAATTTTACTATCAGTAAATTTTTTAATTTATTTTCTAAAATTAATTTTAAAATTATTAATTATTATTTGTTCTAACTTTAATTTCTAAATCTTTTCCTAATCTTAATTTAAAAAAATTACACAAAAAAATTAAAATCTTTCATAAAAATATTGATAAATATTGAACTAAGAAATACTACATTAGAAAATAAGTAGGGATGACAAAGCGAGACGGATTATAAGGACCTAAACCATTACAGAAAATGTAAAATAGGTTGAACATTTGAAACTGTTGACCAATTTAAGTCCTCTCCGCATAACCCACAGCCCACTCGAGTCATGTGTTATGTATTTTATTAGGGTGATAGTATGTAAATTTTTTCTACATAGTTAAAAGAGTCCTAGACTTGATCATATGAAGTGAAGAATGAGGTGAAAGAGTTAAACCTCTTCGTAATCATAATATGAAGTCTCAGTGACTTGCTTTAGTTGTTGAACATTACTCTCACAGGCCTAACATTATCTTTCCCCTTACAGAATTCCATGTGTGTCGTAATGGTAACCACAAGGGTATGACTTTTTCAGGAAAACTAAGAACTCCTGTAACTTCTCCACCACATGCTGAGCAAAATGACTATTTAGTCAGATATTCAGTTTATCTCTATACTAAGATAATTTGTTTACTATTTACTAGGACAATTATTGCCTGACAATAGATATAACATCTATACATATAACTACATAAAAACTCAAAACGAATATTCTTCTAATATTTTAATTTTTTATATTTTATCAACGACCTTTTGTTTTATAAAATTGATTAATTATTTTCAAAAGCACTATTTCCATGCACATTTGATTTACAATTAGGCACCTGTACTGAACTTGCTATGGAGTTTATTTTATACGCCTAAGTCTTTGTCCATTCTCATTAGGATGATAGCAGAATGGGGTAATTTGTGGAAGTCGGTCCACTATTAAAAACATGAAACAAACTAAGTATTTGAGTTCGGTCCGTTAATGTCCACTTCATATAACTCTTAGCCCGCACGGGTCATGAACGGAGCAGAACAGATTGGTCCGCAAAACAAATTTTTTATTTATTTAATTATTTTAATTTTTATTTACAATACAATATTAGTTTAATTAGTTTTTTTATGTTTTAATATGTGAATGTTTACTTGTTAAATAAAAATTCACTTAAATAAAATGAATTAATTAATGTATATTTTTATATTTAAGTTCTGTTAAAATACTTTCTAACAATGGTATTTTTAAAAGTACTAATAATTTATTACTAATGAGTTTAAATAAATTTTTCAATATTCGGATAATGTTAAATATGAAATTGAATGCATTATGAATTCAAATAGAAAAAATATAACAATACCATGTAACACAAAGAAAATATTAGATATGTGGATTTACCGTGAACCAAAAATTATGACAGACCAGTAAAATTTGACACACAAAATTTATGCGGAACAGGATGGATTGACCCATTTTTTACAGGTAAAAAATAGTGCAGGTCTATGCAGGCGAGCCAGCTCGCATTGCTAGACCCACCGAAAATAGGCCCACTTGATATTTCAATATACATACATTAGCAATGAGAGTATATAATAAATTTGTATAGTATATAATAAATTTGTCAATTTTTCTTACAAAAAAAATCTTACAAACCATAACTACCCTGATTCTAAAACTTCTATAGATTAATATAAACTCAAAAAAAATCATCTTGTGACGTTGAAACAGGAGTTTCAAAACATCTCTAGTTAAGGCTTTTTTTTTTCACGAAGACATGGAAGTTGCCTTTTTTCTTTTAGGCAAACATGGGAGTAATGGTTTTTGTTGTAGGAAGGCTTGGAGTTAAGTCGATAAAGTCTAAAAATGTAAAACAAACTGAACTAAATATACACCTTGTTTTGTAAAAAGCCCGAAACGGTTCAATTATCTCCTGCCAAGCCAAAATATTACAATGTGAAGAATTCGAAAGTTAAGATCAGAGGACAGTTTCATGTCATTGCAGTAAATATTTGCCCCTAAGGTATATATCTCCGCAGGAACTTTCAATAATCATGTCATGTTTAGGAGCGAGAAGGGAAAAATATTACATCAATTCCATAATTTGTGTACTGCACGAAATGATGCAATACGTGCGAGTTATACATTTTCTCAAGAGTGTCATCTTTCATGAATAGAGATGTGTTTGATCAACTGGCCATGTTCGCTCATCGAAGAGTGATCCAAGACCTACCCATCTCCTATTACCAATTACTAAGAGAAACTAAACAAAGAAGTGTTTACTTAACTTTATTTGCGAATTAACTAAAGGGGTACAAATACATAAATTGAAGACCTCTTCTACATTAGGCCAAAAATAAATTCCAGCACTATATGGATTGATGCCGACGAAAAATAACTTCTTTTTTGGGGAGTCTGCGGGATGAAGCAGCAATATATTGACCATAATCCACACATGGAACCAAAGGCCAACTTTAAAATAACAACCAGCATCCAATTGTCTTCAAGATTGAAATTTCCACAATGAAGAACATCAACTAGAGAGAAGGACAAGATGAAAGTTGAAAAATGCAGGATCCATATAAATATCCAAATTACTAAAAATTGAGTTGTTTTTGTAAAGCAAAAGTAGGGATCCAAAATAAAATATAAATTGCGAAATTACAAAAAATTGAGTTCTTTTGCATAAAACAAAAGTACGTATCGAGAATAAAATATAAATATCCAAATTACCAAAAATTGAGTTCTTTTTCTAAAACAAAAGTAAGGATCCAAAATAAAGTATAAATTTTGAAATTATAAAAAATTGAGTTCTTTGCATAAAACAAAAGTACGTAGCGAGAATAAAATATAAATATTCAAATTACCAAAAATTGAGTTCTTTTTGTAAAACAAAAGTAGGGATCCAAAACAAAATATAAATTTTTGAATTACAAAAAAATAAGTTCTTTTGCATAACACAAAAGTACGGATCGACAAGAGAATATATAAATATCCAAATTACTAAAAATTGAGTTGTTTTTGTAAAGCAAAAGTAGGGATCCAAAATAAAATATAAATTGCGAAGTTACAAAAAATTGAGTTCTTCTGCATAAAAAAAAGTACGTATCGAGAATAAAATATAAATATCCAAATTACCAAAAATTGAGTTCTTTTTGTAAAACAAAAGTAGGGATCCAAAATAAAATATAAAGTTTGAAATTACCAAAAATTGAGTTCTTTTCCATAAAACAAAATTACGGATCGAAAAGAGAATATAAATATCCCAATTACTAAAAATTGAGTTCTTTTTGTAAAGCAAAAGTAGGGATCCAAAATAAAATATAAATTGCGAAATTACAAAAAATTCGGTTCTTTTGCGTAAAACAAAAGTACGTATCGAGAATAAAATATAAATATCCAACTGACCAAAAATTGAGTTCTTTTTGTAAAACAAAAGTATGGATCCAAAATAAAATATAAATTTTGAAATTACAAAAAATTGAGTTCTTTTGCATAAAACAAAAGTACGTATTGAGAATAACATATAAATATCCAAATTACCAAAAATTGAGTTCTTTTTGTAACACAAAAGTAGTGATCCAAAATAAAATATAAATTTTGAAATTACAAAAAATTGAGTTCTTTCGCATAAAACAAAAGTACGTATCGAGAATAAAATATAAATATCCAAATTCCCAAAAATTGAGTTCTTTTTGTAGCACAAAAGTAGTGATCCAAAATAAAATATAAATTTTGAAATTACAAAAAATTGAGTTCTTTTGCATAAAACAAAAGTACGTATCATGAATAAAATATAAATATCGAAATTACTAAAAATTGAATTCTTTTTGTAAAGCAAAAGTAGGGATCCAAAATAACATATAAATTGCGAAATTACAAAAAATTGAGTTCTTTTACATAAAACAAAAGTACGTATCGAGAATAAAATATAAATATCCAAATGACCAAAAATTGAGTTCTTTTTGTAAAACAAAAGTAGGGATCCAAAATAAAATATAAATTTTGAAATTACAAAAAATTGAGTTCTTTTGCATAAAACAAAAGTACGTATCGAGAATAACGTATAAATATCCAAATTACCAAAAATTGAGTTCTTTTGTAAAACAAAAGTAGGGATCCAAAATAAAATATAAATTTTGAAATTACCAAAAATTGAGTTCTTTTGCATAAAACAAAAGTACCGATTGAAACGAGAATATAAAAATCCAATTACTAAAAATTGAGTTCTTATTGTAAAGCAAAAGTAGGGATCCAAAATAAAATATAAATTGCAAAATTACAAAAAATTGAGTTCTTTTGCATCAAACAAAACTACGGATCGAAAAGAAAATATAAATATCCAAATTACTAAAAATTGAGTTCTTTTTGTAAAGCAAAAGTAGGAGTCCAAAACAAAATATAAATTGCGAAATTACAAAAAAATGAGTTCTTTTGCATAAAACAAAAGTACGTATCGAGAATAAAATATAAATTTCCAAATTACCAAAAATTGAGTTCTTTTTGTAAAACAAAAGTAGGGATACAAAATAAAATATAAATTTTGAAATTACAAAAAATTGACTTCTTTTGCATAAAACAAAAGTACGTAGCGAGAATAAAATATAAATATTCAAATTACCAAAAATTGAGTTCTTTTTGTAAAACAAAAGTAGGGATCCAAAACAAAATATAAATTTTTGAAATACAAAAAAATAAGTTCTTTTGCATAACACAAAAGTACGGATCGACAAGAGAATATATAAATATCCAAATTACTAAAAATTGAGTTGTTTTTCTAAAGCAAAAGTAGGGATCCAAAATAAAATATAAATTGCGAAGTTACAAAAAATTGAATTCTTCTGCATAAAAAAAAAGTACGTATCGAGAATAAAATATAAATATCCAAATTACCAAAAATTGAGTTCTTTTTGTAAAACAAAAGTAGGGATCCAAAATAAAATATAAAGTTTGAAATTACCAAAAATTGAGTTCTTTTCCATAAAACAAAATTACGGATCGAAAAGAGAATATAAATATCCCAATTACTAAAAATTGAGTTCTTTTGTAAAGCAAAAGTAGGGATCCAAAAATAAAATATAAATTGCGAAATTACAAAAATTCGGTTCTTTGCGTAAAACAAAAGTACGTGATCGAGAATAAAATATAAATATCCAATTGACCAAAAATTGAGTTCTTTTTGTAAAACAAAAGTATGGATCCAAAATAAAATATAAATTTTGAAATTACAAAAAATTGAGTTCTTTTGCATAAAACAGAAGTACGTATTGAGAATAACATATAAATATCCAAATTACCAAAAATTGAGTTCTTTTTGTAACACAAAAGTAGTGATCCAAAATAAAATATAAATTTTGAAATTACAAAAAATTGAGTTCTTTCGCATAAAACAAAAGTACGTATCGAGAATAAAATATAAATATCCAAATTCCCAAAAATTGAGTTCTTTTTGTAGCACAAAAGTAGTGATCCAAAATAAAATATAAATTTTGAAATTACAAAAATTGAGTTCTTTTGCATAAAACAAAAGTACGTGATCATGAATAAAATATAAATATCGAAATTACTAAAAATTGAATTCTTTTGTAAAGCAAAAGTAGGGATCCAAAATAACATATAAATTGCGAAATTACAAAAATTGAGTTCTTTTACATAAAACAAAAGTACATGATCGAGAATAAAATATAAATATCCAAATGACCAAAAATTGAGTTCTTTTGTAAAACAAAAGTAGGGATCCAAAATAAAATATAAATTTTGAAATTACAAAAATTGAGTTCTTTTGCATAAAACAAAAGTACGTGATCGAGAATAACGTATAAATATCCAAATTACCAAAAATTGAGTTCTTTTTGTAAAACAAAAGTAGGGATCCAAAATAAAATATAAATTTTGAAATTACCAAAAATTGAGTTCTTTTGCATAAAACAAAAGTACCGATTGAAACGAGAATATAAAAATCCAATTACTAAAAATTGAGTTCTTATTGTAAAGCAAAAGTAGGGATCCAAAATAAAATATAAATTGCAAAATTACAAAAAATTGAGTTCTTTTGCATCAAACAAAACTACGGATCGAAAAGAAAATATAAATATCCAAATTACTAAAAATTGAGTTCTTTTGTAAAGCAAAAGTAGGAGTCCAAAACAAAATATAAATTGCGAAATTACAAAAAAATGAGTTCTTTTGCATAAAACAAAAGTACGTATCGAGAATAAAATATAAATATCCAAATTACCAAAAATTGAGTTCTTTTTGTAAAACAAAAGTAGGGATACAAAATAAAATATAAATTTTGAAATTACAAAAAATTGACTTCTTTTGCATAAAACAAAAGTACGTAGCGAGAATAAAATATAAATATTCAAATTACCAAAAATTGAGTTCTTTTTGTAAAACAAAAGTAGGGATCCAAAACAAAATATAAATTTTTGAATTACAAAAAAATAAGTTCTTTTGCATAACACAAAAGTACGGATCGACAAGAGAATATATAAATATCCAAATTACTAAAAATTGAGTTGTTTTTCTAAAGCAAAAGTAGGGATCCAAAATAAAATATAAATTGCGAAGTTACAAAAAATTGAATTCTTCTGCATAAAAAAAGTACGTATCGAGAATAAAATATAAATATCCAAATTACCAAAAATTGAGTTCTTTTTGTAAAACAAAAGTAGGGATCCAAAATAAAATATAAAGTTTGAAATTACCAAAAATTGAGTTCTTTTCCATAAAACAAAATTACGGATCGAAAAGAGAATATAAATATCCCAATTACTAAAAATTGAGTTCTTTTTGTAAAGCAAAAGTAGGGATCCAAAAATAAAATATAAATTGCGAAATTACAAAAAATTCGGTTCTTTTGCGTAAAACAAAAGTACGTATCGAGAATAAAATATAAATATCCAATTGACCAAAAATTGAGTTCTTTTTGTAAAACAAAAGTATGGATCCAAAATAAAATATAAATTTTGAAATTACAAAAAATTGAGTTCTTTTGCATAAAACAGAAGTACGTATTGAGAATAACATATAAATATCCAAATTACCAAAAATTGAGTTCTTTTTGTAACACAAAAGTAGTGATCCAAAATAAAATATAAATTTTGAAATTACAAAAAATTGAGTTCTTTCGCATAAAACAAAAGTACGTATCGAGAATAAAATATAAATATCCAAATTCCCAAAAATTGAGTTCTTTTTGTAGCACAAAAGTAGTGATCCAAAATAAAATATAAATTTTGAAATTACAAAAAATTGAGTTCTTTTGCATAAAACAAAAGTACGTATCATGAATAAAATATAAATATCGAAATTACTAAAAATTGAATTCTTTTTGTAAAGCAAAAGTAGGGATCCAAAATAACATATAAATTGCGAAATTACAAAAAATTGAGTTCTTTTACATAAAACAAAAGTACGTATCGAGAATAAAATATAAATATCCAAATGACCAAAAATTGAGTTCTTTTTGTAAAACAAAAGTAGGGATCCAAAATAAAATATAAATTTTGAAATTACAAAAAATTGAGTTCTTTTGCATAAAACAAAAGTACGTATCGAGAATAACGTATAAATATCCAAATTACCAAAAATTGAGTTCTTTTTGTAAAACAAAAGTAGGGATCCAAAATAAAATATAAATTTTGAAATTACCAAAAATTGAGTTCTTTTGTATAAAACAAAAGTACCGATTGAAACGAGAATATAAAAATCCAATTACTAAAAATTGAGTTCTTATTGTAAAGCAAAAGTAGGGATCCAAAATAAAATATAAATTGCAAAATTACAAAAAATTGAGTTCTTTTGCATCAAACAAAACTACGGATCGAAAAGAAAATATAAATATCCAAATTACTAAAAATTGAGTTCTTTTTGTAAAGCAAAAGTAGGAGTCCAAAACAAAATATAAATTGCAAAATTACAAAAAAATGAGTTCTTTTGCATAAAACAAAAGTACGTATCGAGAATAAAATATAAATATCCAAATTACCAAAAATTGAGTTCTTTTTGTAAAACAAAAGTAGGGATACAAAATAAAATATAAATTTTGAAATTACAAAAAATTGACTTCTTTTGCATAAAACACAAGTACGTATCCAGAATAAAATATAAATATCGAAATTACCAAAAACTGAGTTCTTTTTGTAAAACAAAAGTAGGGATCCAAAATAAAATATAAATTTTTAAATTTCAAAAAATTGAGTTTTTTTGCATAACACAAAACTACGGACCGAAAAGAGAATATAAATATCCAAATTACTAAAAATTGAGTTATTTTTGTAAAGCAAAAGTAAAGATCCAAAATAAAATATAAATTGCGAAATTTCAAAAAATTGAGTTCTTTTGCACAAAACAAAAGTATGTATCGAGAATAAAATATAAATATCCAAATTACCAAAAATTGAGTTCTTTTTGTAAAACAAAAGCAGGGATCCAAAATAAAATATAAATTGCGAAATTACAAAAAATTGAGTTCTTTTGCATAAAACAAAAGTACGTATCGAGAATAAAATATAAATATCCAAATGATAAAAAATTGAGTTCTTTTTGTAAAACAAAAGTAGGGATCCAAAATAAAATATAAATTTTGAAATTACAAAAAATTGAGTTCTTTTGCATAAAAGAAAAGTACGTATCGAGAATAAAATATAAATATCGAAATGACCAAAAATTGAGTTCTTTTTGTAAAACAAAAGTAGGGATCCAAAATAAAATATAAATTTTGAAATTACAAAAAATTGAGTTCTTTTGCATAAAACAAAAGTACGTATCGAGAATAACATATAAATATCCAAATTACCAAAAATTGAGTTCTTTTTGTAAAACAAATAGTAGGGATCCAAAATAAAATATAAATTTTGAAATTACCAAAAATTGAGTTCTTTTGCATAAAACAAAAGTACCGATCGAAACGAGAATATAAAAATCCAATTACTAAAAATTGAGTTCTTTTTGTAAAGCAAAAGTAGGGATCCAAAATAAAATATAAATTGAAAAATTACAAAAAATTGAGTTCTTTTGCATCAAACAAAACTACGGATCGAAAAGAAAATATAAATATCCAAATTACTAAAAATTGAGTTCTTTTTGTTGTTAAATAAAGACGGCAGTGTAAAAACCAAGAGGGGGGGTGAATTGGGTTTTTAAAGAAATTTTCTCTTTTAAATAAATTTTCAGGTTTTGAAAAACTTTCAAAAACTTGGATGTGAATTTTTCCAATCCTTTGATTAACGCTGTTGGGATTAGCAATTGTAATAATGATCCACAATTAAAAGATAAAGAGAAAGAGAAAGAACACAGAGATTTATACTGGTTCGGATTAAGCCAATCCTACATCCAGTTCCCAACCACCACAAATCCGTGATGATTTTCCCCACTATCTTTAATTGAAATTACAAACACCAATTCATGCAATAACAAATAAAGATAAACGGAAACACCTCCTCAGACACACTAAGGATGAAACACCTCCCCATACACACTGAGGATGAAACCCACCTCTCTTGACACACAAGAGATGAAACACCTCCCTTAGAACAGATCCAAGGGATGAATTTTCCCTTTACAGAAAACAGTAAAAGAATACACCTGAAATGTGCTGGATAGAAAGCTTAAGCACAAAGATCACCACTTCCAAAGACTTGATCAAACTGAAGAGAGCAGGAAAGCGGCTTTGAAAAAGCTAAGGCGCAAAAACACTTTTAATATTTTGTTTGTTCAGATGTGTTAAACCTAAGACATTCTCTTTCATTTTATAATTTGAAAATGCTCCAAAGTTTCCATTCTTAGGTTGATTTAGAATTAATTTCGCAAAAACGACTCATTTAATCGATTATATTAAAAGCTTAATCGATTATATCATGTTTAAAAACTGGAAAATTGAAATCGTCTGATTTAATCGATTAGATTAAGGCCATAATCGATTATATTAACCCAAAATCAATATAATCGATTATCAAAGACACTTAATCGATTATTTTGCTCGTTAAACATTTTTAATTCAAATTTTAAGTTAAATAATCGATTATCTACGTATGGTAATCGATTAAAAGTGTAGAAAAACGTTTTTGCGAGAAAAACACCTTGCTCTCTTGTTTAGGAAGGTCTTGAATGGGATTTATGACTTACTCTTTTTATCCAACACCCAAAACAGAACCTTCTACTCTTGATTCTTCAGCTCTTGAGACAATCTTTAACAATCTTCTCTCTTGAAAGCTTTGAATGCTCTTTATGGCTTTCCTTTCCTATCAAGCAACCTTCCTTTGTGAGATGACACAAGTCTTTAATGTTGATTGAAACTTTCTAAAAAACTTCATCATCAAAACTGTAGGTCTCCATAAAACTCTGGACTTCAAATATGCCAACAATCTCCCCCTTTTTGATGATGATAAAAAGAAACCTAGAGACTTGTGATAATATCCTGAAAATCTTGAAAATAATGTATGGATATCTCCATCATAAATATTAGTCCACAAAGGAAATAAAATAGGCAGTCATATAGCATTTAAGTTTCAATTTGAATTTTGAAAAAGAGATTTCAAGGAATTAATGAGTGGAAATTATTTCTAAAAACTCCCCCTTAAACTATGCTCTTAATTGTTTAAGCTATATTAGGCACTTATTTGAATTATTTCCTAAAGTTCCCTTGAAATAAATTTTCTTAAAAGCTATATTAACTAGACAGATTTTCAATCAAGACAAATATTTTCTCCCCCTTTATTTTTATCATTTTTCAAAAAGATTACATTTTCAGAGATAATTACAGCAGAAGCAAATACACAGAAAATAATAGAAAAAAAAAATACAGCAGCTGGAAAATAATGAAGAACAAGCTAAGGAAAAAAAGTGACCTTGTAGCTTATTCAGTTTCTTCACTATCTTCTTCATCTTCCTCATCATTGGCTGGCTGTTTGCCTCTTGAGGATGTTGTATTATCTTCTTCAGGAGATAAATCTTCAATGTTCATCTTTCTTTCAACTCTATACATCCTTGTATTAAGCCTTGAGAGTTGATGAGAAAGGCCTTGAAATTCCTTGGAGTGAAGATTCATCATAGAATCCATTCTTGATATAAGAAGCTCCTCCACTGATCCTGGTTGAGGTTGAAATTGAGGTGGAGGTTGAGGTTGATCTTCATCATCTTCTTCCATGGCAGCAGCTCCTTCTTCTCTTTGGGTAAACCTGTTGCCTTGTTCTATGAGGCCCATATGCCTTAGAACATTTTTACCAATCTTGCTATTGCTTAGCAAAATCTGTTTATTCTCCCCTTCAAGATCAACACCTTTGTATTCTAGAATCTTAGAAACAAACACAACATAGGGTAATGCAAAAGAGGAAAGCCTAATGGCTTTAAACATATTATCAAGGATAATTGAGGGCTAATCTATGCTCACATTATTAAGGAATCCATACATTAGAAGGATGTCTTCCTTAGTAAGTTGGGCATGATTAGTGCCTCTTGCAACTAAAAACCAAACAATAACATAATGCAGCATTCTTTCATTTAACTTTACATTACCAACTTTATACAAGTTCTCAACTTGTAGGTTAGGATCCTTGCAGAATTTTCTGAATTCTACCAACTTGTTGAAGTCCTCAAAGCCATATGTGAGGTTTATGCCTTGAGTTGAGAGGCCAGCTACATTGTTCCATAAATCTTCATCAAAGAAGATCCTTACACCCTTCACTTTGGTGCTTGGGCTTGTTGTCCTTGATGTCAAGTTCATGTAGAACACTCTAACCAAATCTGGATAGAATGCCCCTTCCATCTCCACAAATTGTTGTAGACCACTTCCTACTAAAAGTTCCTGAAATTGAAAACCATGAGATCTAAAAAATTCACAAGACAAGAATTTAGGGGTAAGAATTTTTCTATCCTTCCACTTGTTAACAAAACCAATTTGCAGATCCTCATCTGAAATCCAACCAGCTAGAGTTGGAGGTCTCCTTTCTTGAAAAGTCATTGGCTCCTTGCCCTTTCTCCTTGATGGCATCTTCCTTTTTCTTTGATCAGCCATTGTGGTGATATAAAAGACAAGAGAAATTGCACAACAAGATAATAGAATAACAGAGACAGCACAGAGAATTAAAATTCACACAAGACAGCAAATAACAGCAGAAACAACAAGAGTGAGAGAGAGAGTGAGTGAGTCACTTTGATTCTCAAACCAGCTATTTATAGAATGAAATCTGGGTCATAAAACGTTGATTTAATGAAAATATATCCGTTGGGAACGAATATAGCCGTTTAAAAAAGACAAAACACGTGAAAACATGGCCAACGTTCGAAAATCAGATTTGCAGAAAAACACAGAACGGTGCATTTAATCGATTATATTCTCATTTAATCGATTATTTGCCTTCAAATATTTTCCAGAAAACGAAAACCCAGAAATTTAATCGATTATGTGCATTCCTTAATCGATTAAATTGCTCTCCAGCGATTTAATCGATTATGTCATAAACTTAATCGATTATATTTGAAAACATTTTCATAAACACCGCGTTTAATCGATTAATACACGAAACCTAATCGATTAAATACGTAAATTTTCGTAAAACACTGAAATAACATCAAAAACAACAACAACACTTACCTGGAACCTTTCTAAGCTCATAAAGTCTTACTTGAGATAAGGGTTTGGTAAATATGCCAACTCATTGATGTTTATGCCTTCCTTCATAAACTTGATCACTTGCTAACTCATCACCAAAGAGGCCTTTTGGATATGGAACCAGCCTGCAATATAAACAAGAAAAATTCTGGTTCCCTACAATCACTTATTAGGGTCCTCATGGGTTAGAAGCAATTTTTCCTTTGGGAACCCATTTGTATTTCCCATTAGGAACACTATAACGTTTAATATTGCATCTATTTACCGAATGACCTTTATGCATACAATAAAAACATGTAGGAACATTTGTTCTTGTTGAGAAATATGCATTTTTATAAACTTTCTTTGTAGAAACGTTTTGTTTAAAGGAATTAGAATTTTCAAAAACCTTATTTGAATTAGACGATTCTCCTTTCACAAAAACAGTTTTAGTAGGTTTATGATTATACCTGAAATTATAACCAAGACCTGCTTTTTCATATAAACCTTTTTGCACTTTCAAAACATTATTTAAATTTTTATTACCCGTTGTAATGTTTGAAAGAGACGTTTCAAGATAAGAAACCTTGTTTGCAAGAACGCTACAATTTTCGCAAATAGGAATTTTGGTTTTGCATTTGCAAGGAATTTTTGCTGTTTCCAAATCATCTTTCAAAACGATTTTCTCTTGTTCCAAATATGAAATTTTCTTTTCGAGACTCTTGTAGTCATTTTTTAATTAATTATAAACCGAAGAAAGCTTTTCAGATTTTTTACAAAGATTTAGAAATTCTTCAAGCAATTCATCATAATCATTTGGAAGATCAGAATCACTTACCTCGCTGCACGTGGATTCCACATCATCATCTGCCATGAGACAAATGTTTGCTTCTTCTTCTGATTCACTTGAACCTTCAGAAGAACTCACTTCATTGTCGTCCCAAGCGATATATGCTTTCTTCTTCTTTTTGAAGAATTTCTTGCTTTTCTTTTCCCTTTCTTCAGGTTTCTTGGAATTCGGACAATCTGCTCTCATGTGCCCCTTTTTGCCACAACCATAACATTTATAATTATTGTTAGAATTTGAACTTTCAAATTTCTTACCTTTCTTATGGTTGCTTTTCTTCTTGATGAACTTCTTGTATTTCTTTACAAATTTATCAAGATCATCGTCTTCTGAATCATTAGTATCACTACTCTCCTCTTTGTCGGATTCCGCTTTAAGAGCAATACCTTTTCTTTTGACTTCTTCTTCTTCTCCTTTGAAGCGTCCAAGTTCCATTTCATGTTCTCTGAGTTTCCCGAAGAGAGTTGTCATGTTCATGTTTGACAGGTTCTTTGATTCCGTGATGGCCGTCACTTTAGGTTGCCAAGTCCTGTCCAAAGATTTCAAAATTTTGACATTTAATTCTTCAGTATCGAATTTCTTACCTAATGCCTTGAGATGATTTACGATGTGAGTAAATCTCTTTTGTACGTCGCATATGGTTTCTCCTTTGCTCATACGAAACATTTCATATTCCTGAATCAAGGTGTTCTTCCTTGATCGTTTCACTTCTTCCGTTCCTTCATGTGTGACTTCTAAAGTGTCCCACATCTCCTTTGTAGTAGTGCAGTCCGATAACCTGTAAAACTCATCAATGGTTAAGGCAGATGCTATCATGTTACATGCCCTTATGTCGCATTGATTCTGGTTATATTCGTCCTTGCTCCAATTTGCTTTCTTCTTAGGTACCTGCGCTTCTTCAACAACAACCATAGGAATAAATGGACCATTTACAACAGCATCCCAAACGCCTTGATCATTAGACCTCAGAAAAATTTCCATCCTCTTTTTCCAAAAAGGATAGTTTTCACCTGTAAAAGTGGTGGTCTATGAATAGATGCACCGTCAGCAAAAGTTTGATTTTTGTCTGCCATAAGGATCTTGTTTTTGAATAACTTTCAAAAAACCAGCTCTGAGGCCAATTGTTAAATAAAGACGGCAGTGTAAAAACCAAGAGGGGGGGTGAATTGGGTTTTTAAAGAAATTTTCTCTTTTAAATAAATTTTCAGGTTTTGAAAAACTTTCAAAAACTTGGATGTGAATTTTTCCAATCCTTTGATTAACGCTATTGGGATTAGCAATTGTAATAATGATCCACAATTAAAAGATAAAGAGAAAGAGAAAGAACACAGAGATTTATACTGGTTCGGATTAAGCCAATCCTACATCCAGTTCCCAACCACCACAAATGCGTGATGATTTTCCCCACTATCTTTAATTGAAATTACAAACACCAATTCATGCAATAACAAATAAAGATAAACGGAAACACCTCCTCAGACACACTAAGGATGAAACACCTCCCCATACACACTGAGGATGAAACCCACCTCTCTTGACACACAAGAGATGAAACACCTCCCTTAGAACAGATCCAAGGGATGAATTTTCCCTTTACAGAAAACAGTAAAAGAATACACCTGAAATGTGCTGGATAGAAAGCTTAAGCACAAAGATCACCACTTCCAAAGACTTGATCAAACAGAAGAGAGCAGGAAAGTGGCTTTGAAAAAGCTAAGGCGCAGAAACACTTTTAATATTTTGTGTTTGTTCAGATGTGTTAAACCTAAGATATTCTCTTTCATTTTATAATTTGAAAATGCTCCAAAGTTTCCATTCTTAGGTTGATTTAGAATTAATTTCGCAAAAACGACTCATTTAATCGATTATATTAAAATCTTAATCGATTATATCGTGTTTAAAAACTGGAAAACTGAAATCGTCTGATTTAATCGATTAGATTAAGGCCATAATCGATTATATTAACCCAAAATCAATATAATCGATTATCAAAGACACTTAATCGATTATTTTGCTCGTTAAACATTTTTAATTCAAATTTTAAGTTAAATAATCGATTATCTACGTATAATAATCGATTATCTACGTATGGCAATCGATTAAAAGCGTAGAAAAACGTTTTTGCGAGAAAAACACCTTGCTCTCTTGTTTAGGAAGGTCTTGAATGGGATTTATGACTTACTCTTTTTATCCAACACCCAAAACAGAACCTTCTACTCTTGATTCTTCAGCTCTTGAGACAATCTTTAACAATCTTCTCTCTTGAAAGCTTTGAATGCTCTTTATGCCTTTCCTTTCCTATCAAGCAACCTTCCTTTGTGAGATGACACAAGTCTTTAATGTTGATTGAAACTTTCTAAAAACTTCATCATCAAAACTGTAGGTCTCCATAAAACTCTGGACTTGAAATATGCCAACATTTGTAAAGCAAAAGTAGGAATCCAAAATAAAATATAAATTGCGAAATTACAAAAAAATGAGTTCTTTTGCATAAAACAAAAGTACGTATCGAGAATAAAATATAAATATCCAAATTACCAAAAATTGCGTTCTTTTTGTAAAACAAAAGTAGGGATACAAAATAAAATATAAATTTTGAAATTACAAAAAATTGACTTCTTTTGCATAAAACACAAGTACGTATCCAGAATAAAATATAAATATCCAAATTACAAAAAACTGAGTTCTTTTTGTATAACAAAAGTAGGGATCCAAAATAAAATATAAATTTTTAAATTTCAAAAAATTGAGTTCTTTTGCAAAAGACAAAAGTACGGACCGAAAAGAGAATATAAATATCCAAATTACCAAAAATTGAGTTATTCTTGTAAAGCTAAAGTAAAGATCCAAAATAAAATATAAATTGCGAAATTACAAAAAATTGAGTTCTTTTGCATAAAAAAACTACGGATCGAAAAGAAAATATAAATATCCAAATTACTAAAAATTGAGTTCTTTTTGTAAAGCAAAAGTAAAGATCCAAAATAAAATATAAATTGCGAAATTACAAAAAATTGAGTTCTTTTGCATAAAAAAAGTACGGATCGAAAAGAAAATATAAATATCCAAATTACTAAAAATTGGGTTCTTTTTGTCAAGAAAAAGTATGGATCCAAAATAAAATATAAATTGCAAAATTACAAAAAATTGAGTTCTTTTGCACAAAACAAAAGTACGTATCGAGAATAAAATATAAATATCCAAATTACCAAAAATTGAGTTCTTTTTGTAAAACAAAAATCCAAAATAAAATATAAATTTTTAAATTACAAAAAATTGAGTTCTTTTGCATAAAACAAAAGTACGTATCGAGAATAAAATATAAATATCCAAATTACGAAAAATTGAGTTCTTTTTGTAAAACAAAAGTAGGGATCCAAAATAAAATAAAAGTTTTTAAATTACAAAAAATTGAGTTCTTTTGCATAACACAAAAGCATGGATCGAAAAGAGAATATAAATATTCAAATTACTAAAAATTGAGTTCTTTTTATAAAGCAAAAGTAGGGATCCAAAATAAAATATAAATTGCGAAATTACAAAAAATTGAGTTCTTTTGCATAAAAAAGAACTACAGATCGAAATGAAAATATAAATATCCAAATTACTAAAACTTGAGTTCTTTTTGTGAGGCAAAAGTAGGGATCCAAAATAAAATATACATTGCGAAATTACAAAAAATTGAGTTGTTTTGCATAAAACAAAAGTACGTATTGAGAGTAAAATATAAATACCAAATTACTAAAAATTGAGTTCTTTTTGTAAAACAAAAGTAGGGATAAAAACTAAAATATAAATTTTGAAATTACAAAAAATTGAGTTCTTTTTGTAAAGCAAAAGTAGGGATCCAAAATACAATATAAATTGCAAAGTTACAAAAAATTGAGTTCCTTTGCATAAAACAAAAGTACGTATCGAGAATAAAATATAAGTATCCAAATTACCAAAAATTGTGTTCTTTTTGTAAAACAAAAGTAGGCATCCAAAATCAAATATAAATTTGGAAATTACAAAATATTGAGTTTTATTGCATAAAACAAAATTACGGATCGAAAACGGAATATAAACATCCGAATAACTAAAAATTGAGTTCTTTTTGTAAAGCAAAAGTAGGGATCCAAAATAAAATATAAATTGCGAAATTACAAAAAATTGAGTTCTTTTGCATAAAACAAAAGTACGTATCGAGAATAAAATATAAATATCCAAATTACCAAAAATTGAGTTCTTTTTGTAAAACAAAAGTTGGGATCCAAAATAAAATATAAATTTTGAAATTACAAAAAATTGAGTTCTTTCATATAAAACAAAAGTACGGATGGAAAAGAGAATATAAATATCCAAATTACTAAAAATTGAGTTCTTTTTGTAAAGCAAATGTATAGATCCAAAATAAAATATAAATTGCGAAATTACAAAAAATTGAGTTCTTTTGCATAAAACAAAAGTACGTATCGAGAATAAAATATAAATATCCAAATTACCAAAAATTAAGTTCTTTTTGTGAAAGAGGAGTAGGGATCCAAAATAACATATAAATTTTGAAATTACAAAAAATTGAGTTCTTTTGCATAAAAAAAAATAACGGATCGAAAAGAGAATATAAATATCCAAATTACTAAAAATTGAGTTCTTTTTGTAAAGCAAAAGTAGGGATCCAAAATAAAATATATATTGCGAAATTCAAAAAATTGAGTTCTTTTGCATAAAACAAAAGTATGTATCGGGAATAAAATGTTAAATAAAGACGGCAGCGTAAAAACCAAGAGGGGGGGTGAATTGGGTTTTTAAAGAAATTTAATCTTTCAAATAAATTTTCAGGTTTTGAAAAACTTTCAAAAACTTGGATGTGAATTTTTCTTAATCCTTTGATTAACGCTGTTGGGATTAGCAATTGTAATAATGATCCACAATTAAGAGATAAAGAGAAAGAGAAAGAACAAAGAGATTTATACTGGTTCGGATTAAGCCAATCCTACATCCAGTTCCCAACCACCACAAATCCGTGATGATTTTCCCCACTATCTTTAATTGAAATTACAAACACCAATTCATGCAATAACAAATAAAGATAAACGGAAACACCTCCTCGGACACACTAAGGATGAAACACCTCCCAGACACACCGAGGATGAAACCCACCTCTCTTGACACACAAGAGATGAAACACCTCCCTTAGAAACGGATCCAAGGGATGAATTTTCCCTTACTGAAAACAAGTAAAAGAATACACCGAAATGTGCTGGATAGAAAGCTTAAGCACATCGATCACCACTTCCAAAGACTTGATCAAACTGAAGAGAGCAGGAAAGCGCTTTGAAAAAGCTAAGACGCAGAAACACTTTGAATATTATGTGTTTGTTCAGAAGTGTTAAACCTAAGACATTCTCTTTCATTTTATAATTCGAAAATGCTCCAAAGTTTCCATTCTTAGGTTGATTTAGAATTAATTTCGCAAAAACGACTCATTTAATCGATTATATTAAAAGCTTAATCGATTATATCATGTTTAAAATCTGGAAAACAAATATCGCCTCGATTTAATCGATTAGATTAAGGCCATAATCGATTATATTAACTCAGAATCAATATAATCGATTATCAAAGACACTTAATCGATTATTTTGCTCGTTAAACAATTTTAATTCAAATTTTAAGTTAAATAATCGATTATCTACGTATGGTAATCGATTAAAAGCGTAGAAAAACGTTTTTGCGAGAAAACACCTTGCTCTCTTGTTTGGGAAGGTCTTGAATGGGATTTATGACTTACTCTTTTTATCCAACACCCAAAACAGAACCTTCTACCTTTGATCCTTCAGCTCTTGAGAAAATCTTCATCAATCTTTTCTCTTGAAAGCTTTGAATGCTCTTTATGCCTTTCCTTTCTTATCAAGCAACCTTCCTTTGTGAGATGGCACAAGTCTTTAATGTTGATTGAAACTTCCTAAAAACTTCATCATCAAAACTGTAGGTCTCCATAAAACTCTGGACTTGAAAAATGCCAACAATCTCCCCCTTTTTGATGATGATGAAAAGAAACCTAGAGACTTGTGATAATATCCTGAAAATCTTGAAAATAATGTATGGATATCTCCATCATAAATATTAGTCCACAAAGGAAATAAAATAGGCAGTCATATAGCATTTAAGTTTCAATTTGAATTTTGAACAAGAGATTTTAAGGAATTAATGAGTGGAAATAATTTCTAAAAGCTCCCCCTTAAACTATGCTCTTAATTGTTTAAGCACTTATTTGAATTATTTCCTAAAGTTCCCTTGAAATTAATTTTCTTAAAAACTATATTAACTAGACAGATTTTCAATCAAAACAATATTTTCTCCCCCTTTATTTTTATCATTTTTCAAAAAGATTACATTTTCAGAGATAATTACAGCATAAGCAAATTAATACACAGAAAATAATAGAGAGAAAAAAATACAGCAGCTGGAAAATAATGAAGAACAAGCTTAGGAAAAAAAATGACCTTGTAGCTTATTCAGTTTCTTCACTATCTTCTTCATCTTCCTCATCATTGGCTGGCTGTTTGCCTCTTGAGGATGTTGTATTATCTTCTTCAGGAGATAAATCTTCAATGTTCATCTTTCTTTCAACTCTATACATCCTTGTATTAAGCCTTGAGAGTTGATGAGAAAGGCCTTGAAATTCCTTGGAGTGAAGATTCATCATAGAATCCATTCTTGATATAAGAAGCTCCTCCACTGATCCTGGTTGAGGTTGAAATTGAGGTGGAGGTTGAGGTTGATCTTCATCATCTTCTTCCATGGCAGCAGCTCCTTCTTCTCTTTGGGTAAACCTGTTGCCTTGTTCTATGAGGCCCATATGCCTTAGAACATTTTTACCAATCTTGCTATTGCTTAGCAAAATCTGTTTATTCTCCCCTTCAAGATCAACACCTTTGTATTCTAGAATCTTAGAAACAAACACAACATAGGGTAATGCAAAAGAGGAAAGCCTAATGGCTTTAAACATATTATCAAGGATAATTGAGGGCCAATCTATGCTCACATTATTAAGGAATCCATACATTAGAAGGATGTCTTCCTTAGTAAGTTGGGCATGATTAGTGCATCTAGCAACTAAAATCCAAACAATAACATAATGCAACATTCTTTCATTTAACTTTACATTACCAACTTTATACAAGTTCTCAACTTGTAGGTTAGGATCCTTGCAGAATTTTCTGAATTCTACCAACTTGTTGAAGTCCTCAAAGCCATATGTGATGATTATGCCTTGAGTTGAGAGACCAGCTACATTGTTCCACAAATCTTCATCAAAGAAGATCCTTACACCTTTCACTTTGGTGCTTGGGCTTGCAGTTCTTGATGTCAAGTTCATGTAGAACACTCTAACCAAATCTGGGTAGAATGCCCCTTCCATCTCCACAAATTTTTGTAGTCCACTTCCTACTAAAAATTCCTGAAATTGAAAACCATGAGATCTAAAAAATTCACAAGACAAGAATTTAGGGGTAAGAATTTTTCTATCCTTCCACTTGTTAACAAAGGCAATTTGCAGATCTTCATCTGAAATCCAACCAGCTAGAGTTGGAGGTCTCCTTTCTTGAGAAGTCATTGGCTCCTTGCCCTTTCTCCTTGATGGCATCTTCCTTCTTCTTTGATCAGCCATTGTGGTGATATAAAAGACAAGAGAAATTGCACAACAAGATAATGGAATAACAGAGACGACACAGAGAATTAAAATTCGCACAAGACAACAAATATCAGCAGAAACAGCAAGAGTGAGAGAGAGAGTGAGTGAGTCACTTTGATTCTCAAACCAGCTATTTATCGAATGAAATCCGGGTCATAAAACGTTGATTTAATGAAAATATATCCGTTGGGAACGAATATAGCCGTTTAAAAAAGACAAAACAAGTGAAAACATGGCCAACGTTCGAAAATCAGATTTGCAGAAAAACACAGAACGGTGCATTTAATCGATTATATTCTCATTTAATCGATTATTTGCCTTCAAAAATTTTCCAGAAAACGAAAACCCAGAAATTTAATCGATTATGTGCATTCCTTGATCGATTAAATTGCTCCCCAGCGATTTAATCGATTATGTCATAAACTTAATCGATTATGTTTTAAAACATTTTCACAAACACCGCGTTTAATCGATTAACACACGAAACTTAATCGATTAAATACGTAAATTTTCGTAAAACGCTGAAATAACCTCAAAATCAACAACAACACTTACCTGGAACCTTTCTAAGCTCATAAAGTCTTACTTGAGATAAAAGATTGGTAAATATGCCAACTCGTTGATGTTTTTACAACCCTTCATAAACTTGATCACTTGCTATCTCATCACCAAAGAGGCCTTTTGGATATGGAACCAGCCTGCAATATAAACAAGAAAAATTCTGGTTCCCTACAATCACTTATTAGGGTCCTCATGGGTTAGAAATAGATTTTCCTTTGGGAACCCATTTATATTTCCCATTAGGAACACTAAAACGTTTAATATTGCATCTATTAACCGAATGACCTTTATGCATACAGTAAAAACATGTAGGAACATTTGTTCTTGTTGAGAAATATGCATTTTTATAAAACTTCTTTGTACAAACATTTTGTTTAAAGGAATTAGAATTTTCAAAAATCTTATTTGAATTAGACGATTCTCCTTTCACAAAAACAGTTTTGGTAGGTTTATGATTATACCTGAAATTATAACCAAGACCTGCTTTTTCATATAAACCTTTTTGCACTTTCAAAACATTGTTTAAATTATTATTGCCCATCGTGATTTTTGAAAGAGATGTTTCAAGATAAGAAACCTTGTTAGCAAGTTCATTACAATTTTCACAAATAGGAATTTTTGTTTTGCATTTGCAAGGGATTTTTGCCTTTTCCAAATCATCTTTCAAAACCTTTTTCTCTTCTTCCAAATTAATAATTTTCTTTTCAAGAACCTTAAAATCATTTTTCAATTTGTTATGAGCCGAAAAAAGCTTTTCAGATTTTTTACAAAGATTGAGAAATTCTTCAAGCAATTCATCATAATTATTAGGGAGATCAGAATCGCTTACCTCACTACACGTGGATTCCACATCATCATCTGCTATGAGACAAATGTTTGCTTCCTCTTCTGATTCACTTGAACCTTCAGAAGAACTCACTTCATTGTCGTCCCAAGCGATATATGCTTTGTTCTTCTTTTTGAAGAACTTCTTGCTTTTCTTTTCCCTTTCTTCAGGTTTCTTGGAATTTGGGCAGTCTGCTCTCATGTGTCCCTTTTTGCCACAACCATAACATTTATAATTATTGTTAGCATTTGAACTTTCAAATTTCTTACCTTTCTTATGGTTGCTTTTCTTCTTGATGAACTTCTTGTATTTCTTTACAAATTTATCAAGATCATCGTCTTCTGAATCATTAGTATCACTACTCTCCTCTTTGTCGGATTCCGCTTTAAGAGCAATGCTATTTCTCTTGACGTCTTCTTCTTCTCCTTTGAAACGTCCAAGCTCCATTTCATGTTCTCTAAGCTTCCCGAAGAGAGTTGTCATGTTCATGTTTGACAGATTCTTTGATTCCGTGATGGCCGTCACTTTAGGTTGCCAAGTCCTCGTCCAAAGATTTCAAAATTTTGACATTTAATTCTTCGATGATCGAATTTCTTACCTAATGCCTTGAGATGATTTACTATGTGAGTAAATCTCTTTGTACGTCGCATATGGTTTCTCCTTTGCTCATACTGAACATTTCATATTCTCGAATCAAGGTGTTCTTCCTTGATCGTTTCACTTCTTCCGTTCCTTCATGTGTGACTTCTAAAGTGTCCCACATCTCCTTTGCAGCTGTGCAATCCGATAACCTGTAAAACTCATCAATGGTTAAGGCAGATGCTATCATGTTACACGCTCTTATGTCGCATTGATTCTGGTTGTATTCGTCCTTGCTCCAATTTGCTTTCTTCTTAGGTACCTGCGCTTCTTCAACAACAACCATAGGAATAAATGGACCATTTACAACAAAGATCCCAAACGCCTTGATCATTAGACCTTAGAAAAATTTCCATCCTCTTTTTCCAAAAAGGATAGTTTTCACCTGTAAAAAGTGGTGGTCTATAAATAGATGCACCTTCAGCAAAAGTTTGATTTTTGTCTGCCATAAGGATCTTGTTTTTGAATAACTTTCAAAAAACCAGCTCTGATACCAATTGTTAAATAAAGACGGCAACGTAAAAACCAAGAAGGGGGGGTGAATTGGGTTTCTAAAGAAATTTAATCTTTCAAATAAATTTTCAGGTTTTGAAAAACTTTCAAAAACTTGGATGTGAATTTTTCTTAATCCTTTGATTAACACTGTTGGGATTAGCAATTGTAATAATAATCCACAATTAAGAGATAAAGAGAAAGAGAAAGAACACAGAGATTTATATTGGTTCGGATTAAGCCAATCCTACATCCAGTTCCCAACCACCACAAATCCGTGATGATTTTCCCCACTATCTTTAATTGAAATTACAAACACCAATTCATGCAATAACAAATAAAGATAAACGGAAACACCTCCTCGGACACACTAAGGATGAAACACCTCCCGCACACACTCGAGGATGAAACCCACCTCTCTTGACACACAAGAGATGAAACACCTCCCTTAGAACAGATCCAAGGGATGAATTTTCCCTTTACAGAAAACAGTAAAAGAATACACTTGAAATGTGCTGGATAGAAAGCTTAAGCACACTGATCACCACTTCCAAAGACTTGATCAAACTGAAGAGAGCAGGAAAGCGGCTTTGAAAAAGCTAAGGCGCAGAAACAATTTGAATATTTTGTGTTTGTTCAGATGTGTTAAACCTAAGACATTCTCTTTCATTTTATAATTCGAAAATGCTCCAAAGTTTCCATTCTTAGGTTGATTTAGAATTAATTTCGCAAAAACGACTCATTTAATCGATTATATTAAAAGCTTAATCGATTATATCATGTTTAAAATCTGGAAAACAAATATCGTCTGATTTAATCGATTAGATTAAGGCCATAATCGATTATATTAACCCAGAATCAATATAATCGATTATCAAAGACACTTAATCGATTATTTTGCTCGTTAAACAATTTTAATTCAAATTTTAAGTTAAATAATCGATTATCTACGTATGGTAATCGATTAAAAGCGTAGAAAAACGTTTTTGCGAGAAAACACCTTGCTCTCTTGTTTGGGAAGGTCTTGAATGGGATTTATGACTTACTCTTTTTATCCAACACCCAAAACAGAACCTTCTACCTTTGATCCTTCAGCTCTTGAGAAAATCTTCATCAATCTTCTCTCTTGAAAGCTTTGAATGCTCTTTATGCCTTTCCTTTCTTATCAAGCAACCTTCCTTTGTGAGATGGCACAAGTCTTTAATGTTGATTGAAACTTCCTAAAAACTTCATCATCAAAACTGTAGGTCTCCATAAAACTCTGGACTTGAAAAATGCCAACATAAAATATAAATATCCAAATTACTAAAAATTGAGTTCTTTTTGTAAAACAAATGTAGGGATCCAAAATAAAATATAAATTTTAAATTACAAAAAATTGACTTCTTTTGCATAAAACAAAAGTACGGATCGAAAAGAGAATATAAACATCCAAATTACTAAAAATTGAGTTCTTTTTGTAAAGCAAAAGTAGGGATCCAAATTAAAATATAAATTGCGAAATTACAAAAAATTGAGTTCTTTTGCATAAAACAAAAGTACGTATCGAGAATAAAATATAAATATCCAAATTACCAAAAATTGAGTTCTTTTTGTAAAACAAAACTAGGGATCCAAAATAAAATATAAATTTTGAAATTACAAAAATTTGAGTTCTTTTTTATAAAACGAAAGTAGGTATCAAGAATAAAATATAAACATCCAAATTACCAAAAATTGAGTTTTTTTTGTAAAACAAAAGTAGGGATCCAAAATAAAATATAAATTTTTGAATTACAAAAATGGAGTTCATTTGCATAAAACAAAAGTACAGATCGAAAAGAGAATATAAACATCCAAATTGCTAAAAATTGAGTTCTTTTTGTAAAGCAAAAGTAGGGATCCAAAATAAAATATAAATTGTGAAATTACAAAAAATTGAGTTCTTTTGCATAAAACAAAAGTACATATTGAGAATAAAACATAAATATACCAATTACCAAGAATTGAGTTCTTTTTGTAAAACAAAAGTACGGATCTAAAAGAGAATATAAATATCGAAATTACTAAAAATTCAGTTCTTTTTGTAAAGCAAAAGTAGGGATCCAAAGTAAAATATAAATTGCGAAATAACAAAAAGTTGAGTTCTTTTGCATAAAAGTAAAGTACGTATCGAGAATAAAATATAAATATCGAAATTATCAAAAGTTGAGTTCTTTTTGTAAAACAATAGTAACGATCCAAAATAAAATATAAATTTTGAAATTACAAAACATTGAGTTCTTTTGCATAAAACAAACTTACAGATCGAAAAGAGAATATAAATATCCAAATTACTAAAAATTGAGTTCTTTTTGTAAAGCAATAGTAGGGATCCAAAATAAAATATAAATTGCGAAATTACAAAAATTGAGTTCTTTTGCATAACACAAAAGTACAAATCGTAAAGAGAATATAAATATCCAAATTACTAAAAATTGAGTTCTTTTTGTAAAGCAAAAGTAGGGATCCAAAATAAAATATAAATTGCGACATTACAAAAAATTAAGTTCTTTTGCATTAAAAAGAACAACGGATCGAAAAGAAAATATAAATATCCAAATTACTAAAAATTGAGTTCTTTTCATAAAATTAATGTAGGGATCCAAAATAAAATATAAATTTTGAAATTACAAAAAATTGAGTTCTTTTGCATAAAACAAAAGAACGGATCGAAAAGAAAACATAAATATCCAAATTACAAAAAATTGAGTTCTTTTGGTAAAATTAAAGTAGGGATCCAAAATAAAATATAAATTTCGAAATTACAAAAAATTGAGTTCTTTTGCATAAAACAAACGAACGTATCGAGAATAAAATATAAATATCCAAATTACCAAAAATGGAATTCTTTTTGTAAAACAAAAGTATGGATCCAAAACAAAATATAAATTTGGAAATTACAAAAAATTGTGTTCTTTTGCATAAAACAAAAGTACGGATCGAAAAGAGAATATAAATATCCAAATTACTACAAATTGAGTTCTTTTTGTAAAACAAAAGTAGGGATCCAAAATAAAATATAAATTTTGAAATTACAAAAAATTGAGTTCTTTTGCATAAAACAAAAGTACGTATCAAGAATAAAATATAAATACCCAAATTACCAAAAATTCAGTTCTTTTTGTAAAACAAAGATAGGGATCCCAAATAAAATATAAATTTTTAAATTACAAAGAATTGAGTTCTTTTGCATAACACAAAAGTACGGATCGAAAAGAGAATATAAATATCCAAATTACTAAAACTTGAGTTGTTTTTGTAAAGCAAAAGTAGAGATCCAAAATAAAATATAAATTGCGAAATTACAAAAAATTGAGTTCTTTTGCATAAAAAAAAGTACGGATTGAAAAGAAAATATAAATATCCAAATTACTAAAAATTGAGTTCTTTTTGTCAAGCAAAAGTATGGATCCAAAATACAATCTAAATTGAGAAATTACAAAAAATTGAGTTCTTTTGCATAAAACAAAAGTACGTATCGAGAATAAATATAAATATCCAAATTACCAAAAATTGAGTTCTTTTTGTAAAACAAAAGTAGGGATCCAAAATAAAATATAAGTTTTGAAATTACAAAAAATTGAGTTCTTTTGCATAAAACAAAAGTAAGGATCGAAAAGAGAATATAAAGATCCAAATTACTAAAGATTGAGTTGTTTTTGAACAGCAAAAGTAGGGATCCAAAATAAAATATAAATTGCGAAATTACAAAAAATTGAGTTCTTTTGCGTAAAAGAAAAGTACGTATTGAGAATAAAACATAAATATACAAATTACCGAAAACTGAGTTCTTTTTGTAAAACAAAAGTAGGGATCCAAAATAAAATATAAATTCTGAAATTACAAAAAATTAAGTTCTTTTGCATAAAACAAAAGTAGGGATCGAAAAGAGAATATAAATATCCAAATTACTAAAAATTTAGTTCTTTTTGTAAAGCAAAAGTAGGGATCCAAAATCCAATATAAATTGCAAAGTTACAAAAAATTGAGTTCTTTTGCATAAAACAAAAGTACGTATCGAGAATAAAATATAAGTATCCAAATTACCAAAAATTGGGTTCTTTTTGTAAAACAAAAGTAGGCATCCAAAATCAAATATAAATTTGGAAATTACAAAAAATTGAGTTCTATTGCATAAAACAAAATTACGGATCGAAAAGAGAATATAAATATCCAAATTACTAAAAATTGAGTTCTTTTTATAAAGCAAAAATAGGGATCCATAATAAAATATAAATTGCGAAATTACAAAAAATTGAGTTCTTTTGCATAAAAAAAAAGTACGTGTCGAGAATAAAATATAAATATCCAAATTACCAAAATTTGAGTTCTTTTTGTAAAACAAAAGTAGGGATCCAAAATAAAATATAAATTTTGAAATTACAAAAAATTGAGTTCTTTTTAATAAAACAAATGTAGGTATCAAGAATAAAATATAAATATCCAAATTACCAAAAATTGAGTTTTTTTTGTAAAACAAAAGTAGAGATCCAAAATAAAATAAAAAATTTTAAATTACAAAAAATTGAGTTCTTTTGCATAACACAAAAGTACGGATCGAAAAGAGAATATAAATATCCAAATTACTAAAAATTGAGTTCTTTTAGTAAAGCAAAAGTAGGGATCCAAAATAAAATATAAATTGCGAAATTACAAAAAATTGAGTTCTTTTGCATAAAAAAAAAGTACAGATCGAAAAGAAAATATAAATATCCAAATTACTAAAAATTGAGTTCTTTTTGTCAAGCAAAAGTAGATATCCAAAATAAAATATAAATTGCGAAATTACAAAAAATTGAGTTCTTTTGCATAAAACAAAAGTACGGATCGAAAAGAAAATATAAATATCCAAAGTGCTAAAAACTGAGTTCTTTTTGTACAGCAAAAATAGGAATCCAAAATAAAATATAAATTGCGAAATTACAAAAAAATGAGTTCTTTGCATAAACTAAAAGTAGGTTTCGAGAATAAAATATAAATAGCCATATTACCAAAAATTGAGTTCTTTTGGTAAAACAAAGGTAGGGATCCAAAATAAAATATAAATTTTTAAATTACAAAAAATTTTAGTTCTTTTGCATAAAACCAAAGTACGGATCGAAAACGGAATATAAACATCCGAATAACTAAAAATTGAGTTCTTTTAGTAAAGCAAAAGTAGGGATCCAAAATAAAATATAAATTGCGAAATTACAAAAAATTGAGTTCTTTTGCATAAAAAAAAAGTACGGATCGAAAAGAAAATATAAATATCCAAATTACTAAACATTGAGTTCTTTTTGTCAAGCAAATATAAATGAAGAAATCTATGTTTCACAGCCATCTGGATTTATTGATCACAAATTGCCTAACCATGTATATAAGCTCAAAAAGGCTCTTTATGGACTCAAGCAAGCTCCAAGACAATGGTATGAAAGGTTAAGTAACTTTCTTATCTCTCAAAACTTTGAAAGGGGCCAAGTTGATAAAACTTTGTTCATTAGAAAGTCTTTGAACAGCATAATACTTGTGCAGGTTTATGTGGATGATATAATCTTTGGATCCACTAATGAGAAGCTTTGTGAAGAATTTGTTGCAGCTATGCAGGGGGAGTTTGAGATGTCAATGATGGGTGATCTAAACTTCTTCTTAGGCTTACAAGTCAAGCAATTAGATCATGGAACATTCCTCAATCAGTCAAAATATTGCAAAGAGCTGTTAAAGAAATATGAGATGGACAGCTGCAAAGAATCAAGCACACCCATGGCTACCAGCAGCTATCTTGATGCGGATGAAAGTGGTAAACCTTTTGATTCCACTAAGTATAGAGGTTTGATTGGTTCACTATTATATCTAACTGCTAGTAGGCCTGATATAATGTTTAGTGTATGCATGTGTGCTAGGTTTCAATCTAATCCCAAAGAATCACATTTTGCAATTGCCAAAAGAATTTTGAAATATCTAAAAGGAACTATTAATGTTGGTTTGTGGTATCCTAAAGGTGCTTCTTTTAATCTAGTAGGCTATTCGGATGCAGACTTTGCTGGATGTAAACTTGATAGAAAAAGCACTAGTGGAACTTGTCATCTACTAGGAAGTAGTCTAGTATCATGGCATAGCAAAAAGCAAGCTAGTGTGGCTTTGTCTCATCTTGAAGTCGAGTATGTTGTAGCTGGAGCCATTGTGCTCAAACTCTTTGGTTAAAACAGCAGCTTTTTGATTATGGTTTGAAACTTGATCACATTCCTATTAGGTGTGACAATACAAGTGCTATCAACTTAACAAAAATCTCGCTTTTGCACTCTAGAACGAAACATATAGAAATAAGGCACCATTTCATTAGGGATCATGTTCAAAAGGTGATTGCATAATTGAATTTGTTGACTCTAATAACCAACTTGTCGATACATTTACCAAACCACTCCCAAAAGATAGGTTTTTCCAATTAAGAAATGAGTTGGGTGTTCTTGATGTTTCAAATGTGATGTAATTCCTGTATATGATTCATTTCTGCTGTTAATCATGTTGTGTTTGTGTGTTTGAATGCTTAAATCTGCATAATTCTTGATTGATTGCAGTTAAATTTGCATATTGGATGTTATAAGTGTAATCTGCAATGTTATTCGAATTTTAGTTAGTTGTTTCGGCTTTTAATCAGCTTGTTTCGCGATAATTTGGGGTCTGCAGTGGATGTGCAAGTAATATCCGTCTCTGCTTTAGTCGAGCTAATCTGTCGATTCGGTCCGATTAAAATCATTTATCTGCATTAAATCAAGATCGGGATTTCCGCTTTTAATCACTGCTTTTCATAAATCAATCGACTAAAATTGCCTGTCACCATGCAAAGTTTAAAATTTGAGCGAATTTACTGTTAAACTGCATTGATTCACATTTAATTGGTGCATTTAAGTTGATTAATTGAGAATTGTGCATTTAAACATGATAGATAAAGCTGATTCAAAGAATCTTGACTACTATTTTGTCTTGTAGTGCCTTTGCTTTACTTTTTAGCTAGTTTCTCTCTCCAGATACGTGTTGCATTCAACCAACTCAATTCTTTGGTCAATATCGTGCTCGCTACATATCTCTCGTCCAATATATTCCAACCGAATGCATTTGATTCCTCTTTGATTGAATAAAGCATTAATTTGTTAAAAACTAAAAAATCGAAATGTTAAATACATGTGCTTGTGCATTGCTTCATTGTTATTCACATTGCCCGTGTAAAATCTGCATAATCCATTCTCTATACTCTATTTCTCTGCACTTTATCTTTTCTGAAATGGCATCTTCAAGCAACCCAAGGAAGAGATCAAAAAAGGCTGGGTCATCCAAAAATAAGGAACCAGAAATTCCAACAACTCATACTTATAGACATGGGTCTATAGAAGCTTGGTTCGAAGGTGATGAAGAAAGGATTGAGAAGTTTCAATCCCATATCAGTAGGAAGGCTCGTAAACTCACCCAAAGTGCTCGGCTTCAGTGGTCGGAAGATGAAGGATCGACTGACATTATAGCCATGATTCAACATCGGGATCTGCAGAAATTTCTGGAATTAAATGGGTTCATATACCCGGATTTGGTGAAAGTATTTTACACAAATCTCAAACATGATGGATCTGCTTTAACTTCCAAAGTGAAAGGAACGGAAATGATCATAAACAATTCGTTTGGAAAAGAGTAGGGGGCTTCAAAACTGACGGCATTGTGGTTAGCAGGGGTTTGTGTGGTTCCTTGGAAGACTTTAACAAGGTGCAGACGTACAAAGAGTGTTTGAGGAATCCTCAAGGATCTGTTCGTGGATTTCGAGGTTGGTGGACTTACCTTGACAGACAAGGGTGCTTACATTTATCATCACATGGATAATCACTCCAAGGGGAAGCAATCATGCTACATTGAATGAAGGTGATCTTCTTCTAATTTTTTGTTTGATGAAATCTGTGAGAATTAACTGGATTCATATCATCAAAGATCACATGATGAAGTCCAAAAGGCTTCCTGATTATCGTCTTCCATATGCTGTGATAATTTCCAAATTCCTTGAGTATTTTGGTGTGGACATTAGAGTTGAACGAGAAATCAGCGATAGGGCTGAACCCACCAGCTGGACAATGGCTTTCTCTTTAAGTTTGGCTTTACCAAAAGCAATGGAGCTTGGTCTGCCGCACGAGAAGTCGTCAATGCGGGGCCAAATGTCTCTGGAACTCTGGCTGTGTCGGAGCTGAAACCGATGAAGCTGGAAATTCGAATCTAGTGCGTAAGGCTACTCCATGATGGGAGATATTGTACCTTATGTTCCTCCAGTTGACCGTGGTCCTCCACTTTCATTGTTTGAACAAACAGTTTTACAAAGGTTTGATTCGATCCAATCTCATCAACAATATCATCACAACTACTGCATGAATAGGTTTGGGCGCATTGATCAAAGCATTGAAGATTTACATGCCCAACTTGCACAAATAAACATGGGTTCTTATGCTACTCCTGGTGATGATAGTGGAGAAGATAATGACTGATCTCTGCTGCTGAAGTTTCTGCTATGCGGTCATTGCTGTTGGTCATATGATCTTGTACTGCATATTGTCTGTCTTGTTGCTGCTGTTGGAGCTCAAGCTGCTGCTGCTTGCTTTTTTCTTTTAAATTTTTTGTTTTGTTCATGTGCTATTAGTTAGTTGTTGCTGCTGTTTCTAATTGGGTTATAATGCCCATGTATGTTGGACAATCTTATTCGCTGCATATGCTATGCTATTTCTCTTGTTGCTATTTGATGATTCCAAAGGGGGAGAAATTGATGAATGCATTTGAAGGCACATGAAGAGCAAGTGCAAGTGAAAGGGGGAGAATCTAGTGAAAGGGGGAGAATCTGAATCTGCTGCTGCTGCTGCTCTGTTTCTGCTGCTATTTTTCTGCTATATTGTTTTTACCACACTGTTCTGCTATTTGCTGCTGTATTTTGTTTTGTGCAGGACTCTTACATTCTTCAAAGACAATGAATGCATCAAGTGGTTGTCATCATCAAATAGGAGGAGTTTGTTGGACTTGAAGACTTGGTTTCAAGTGGATTTGATGTCTCCAACCACCTTTAATGATGAAGATGTTGGTGCTTGAAGAATGAAGAATTTATCTTAGGATTAGAGAGTCTTAGGTTGTGTGGTAAGATGCATTTCAATCTATCTTGGTCTTAGTCTTGGAGTTTAAAATGTTTTGAAATGTTTTAAAAAGGTTTTAAAATGATTTCAAAGGTTTAACTGATTTTTAACTGGTTAAAAATCTGATTTCAACTAGTTAATCTGTTCTTCGTTTTTCAAAGCTTTGTATTTGGGAAATTTTAGCTGACTGTTTTCGAAATTTAAACCAGTTAAAATCCTAGTAGGTTGGTTTCAGGAATTCCAGATTTCTGGAATAGCTAGTTAAAACGAGATTTCAACTGACTGATTTCAAATTCCAGAAAAAAGGTGCTCACTGGAAAATGGGTTTTAATGAAAACAACCGGCTAAAACGCGATTTCAACCGACTATTTCCTGCAGAATCAGTTTTAACAGTTTTCTATATATATCTTGAAACTCAAAGAACTAAGTGACGAAACATTTTCTAAAGAACCCATTGGGCAAGAACGTTCCTATTACACTCTAAAACATTTTTCTAATCACTCCAAGACGATCAAGATTCAATTGAGTGCGAATCAAATCAAGAAGTGCATGCTCTGTTTTTCGTTCTTGCTGATGCTCTGTTTTTCGTTTCTGCATTGAAGAACTCCAGGTTTATTCAATCTTTTTGTCTGTGTTGGTTAGCTGCATGTTCGTATCTTAATCAGGGAGATTAAGAGATCTTGTAATAGGGTTTTACAGGTGTTTAGAAGTCTTGTAGGGTTCAAGACTTGGTGCAGCTTTCTGGTTTCGGTTTTGCATGTAGTGTTCATGTAAAAACTGGTTTTTAGTGAATTGATTGAATTTGTTTGTTTAGGAAACTGGATGTAGCCTTTGTTGAAAGGTGAACCAGTATAAATCTGCTGTGTTGTTCTTCTTCCCTTTAACTCTTTCCATTCGGTAATTGAAGTTTGAATTAAAATTGAATTTGGTATATGATCAATTGATTAAGAGCATTTCAAGAACCTATAAAAACTGGTTTAAATCTTCAATTCGAATATGGTTTTTCATAATTGGGCATTGGGTTTCGAAAATCTTTGAAAGTTTAATTCACCCCCCCTCTTAAACTCAGCCATTTATTCCAACAAAAAGTACGGATCCAAAACAAAATATAAATTGCGAAATTACAAAAAATTGAGTTCTTTTACAGAAAACAAAAGTACGTATCGAGAATAAAATATAAATATCCAAATTACCAAAAATTGAGTTCCTTTTGTAAAACAAAAGTAGGGATCCAAAATAAAATATAAATTGCCAAATTCAAAAAATTGAGTTCTTTTGCACAAAACAAAAGTACGTATCGAGAATAAAATATAAATATACAAATTACCAAAAATTGAGTTCTTTTTGTAAAACGGGAGTAGGGATCCAAAATAAAATATAAATTTTGAAATGACAAAAAATTGAGTTCTTTTGCATAAAACAAAATTACAGATCGAAAAGAGAATATAAATATCCAAATTACTAAGAATTGAGATCTTTTTGTAAACCAAAAGTAGGGATCCAAAATAAAATATAAATTGCGAAATTACAAAAAATTGAGTTCTTTTGCATAAAAGTAAAGTACGTATCGAGAATAAAATATAAATATCGAAATTATCAAAAGTTGAGTTCTTTTTGTAGAACAATTGTAAGGATCCAAAATAAAATATAAATTTTGAAATTACAAAATATTGAGTTCTTTTGCATCAAACAAACTTACGGATCGAAAACAGAATATAAATATCCAAATTACTAAAAATTGAGTTCTTTTTGTAAAGCAATAGTAGGGATCCAAAATAAAATATGAATTGCGAAATTACAAAAAATTGAGTTCTTTTGCATAAAAAAAAAACTACGGATGGAAAAGAAAATATAAATATCCAAATTACTAAAAATTGAGTTCTGTTTGTTAAACAAAAGTAGGGATCCAAAATAAAATATAAATTTTGAAATTACAAAAAATTGAGTTCTTTTGCATAAAACAAAAGTACGGATCGAAAAGAGAATATAAATATCCGAATTACTAAAAATTGCGTTCTTTTTGAAAAGCAAAAGTAGGGATCCAAAATAAAATATAAATTGCGAAGTTACAAAAAATTGAGTTCTTTTCCATGAAACAAAAGTACGTATCGAAAATAAAATATAAATATCCAAATTACCAAAAATTGAGTTTAATTTGTAAAACAAACGTAGGGATCCAAAATAAAATAAAAATTTTTAAATTAAAAAAATTGAGTTCTTTTACATAACACAAAAGTACGGATCGAAAAGAGAATATAAATATCCAAATTACTAAAAATTGAGCTCTTTTTGTAAAGCAAAAGTAGGGATCCAAAATAAAGTATAAATTGCGAAATTACAAAAATTGAGTTCTTTTGCATAAAACAAAAGTACGTGATCGAGAATAAAATATAAATATCCAAATTACTGAAAAATGGAGTTCTTTTTATACAACAAAAGTAGGGATCCAAAATAAAATATAAATTTTGAAATTACAAAATTGAGTTCTTTTGCATAAAACAAAAGTACGGATCGAAAAGAGAATATAAATATCCAAATTACTAAAAATTGAGCCCTTTTTGTAAAGCAAAAGTAGGGATCCAAAATAAAGTATAAATTGCGAAATTACAAAAAATTGAGTTCTTTTGCATAAAACAAAAGTACGTATCGAGAATAAAATATAAATATCCAAATTACGAAAAAATGGAGTTCTTTTTATATAACAAAAGTAGGGATCCAAAATAAAATATAAATTTTGAAATTACAAAATATTGAGTTCTTTTGCATCAAACAAACTTACGGATCGAAAACAGAATATAAATATCCAAATTACTAAAAATTGAGTTCTTTTTGTAAAGCAATAGTAGGGATCCAAAATAAAATATGAATTGCGAAATTACAAAAATTGAGTTCTTTTGCATAAAAAAACTACGGATGGAAAAGAAAATATAAATATCCAAATTACTAAAAATTGAGTTCTGTTTGTTAAACAACAAGTAGGGATCCAAAATAAAATATAAATTTTGAAATTACAAAAATTGAGTTCTTTTGCATAAAACAAAAGTACTGGATCGAAAAGAGAATATAAATATCCGAATTACTAAAAACTGCGTTCTTTTGAAAAGCAAAAGTAGGGATCCAAAATAAAATATAAATTGCGAAGTTACAAAAATTGAGTTCTTTTCCATGAAACAAAAGTACGTATCGAAAATAAAATATAAATATCCAAATTACCAAAAATTGAGTTTAGTTTGTAAAACAAACGTAGGGATCCAAAATAAAATAAAAATTTTTAAATTAAAAAAATTGAGTTCTTTTGCATAACACAAAAGTACGGATCGAAAAGAGAATATAAATATCCAAATTACTAAAAATTGAGCTCTTTTTGTAAAGCAAAAGTAGGGATCCAAAATAAAGTATAAATTGCGAAATTACAAAAATTGAGTTCTTTTGCATAAAACAAAAGTACGTGATCGAGAATAAAATATAAATATCCAAATTACGAAAAATGGAGTTCTTTTTATACAACAAAAGTAGGGATCCAAAATAAAATATAAATTTTGAAATTACAAAAAATTGAGTTCTTTTGCATAAAACAAAAGTACGGATCGAAAAGAGAATATAAATATCCAAATTACTAAAAATTGAGCCCTTTTTGTAAAGCAAAAGTAGGGATACAAAATAAAGTATAAATTGCGAAATTACAAAAAATTGAGTTCTTTTGCATAAAACAAAAGTACGTATCGAGAATAAAATATAAATATCCAAATTACAAAAAAATGGAGTTCTTTTTATATAACAAAAGTAGGGATCCAAAATAAAATATAAATTTTGAAATTACAAAATATTGAGTTCTTTTGCATAAAACAAACTTACGGATCGAAAACAGAATATAAATATCCAAATTACTAAAAATTGAGTTCTTTTGTAAAGCAATAGTAGGGATCCAAAATAAAATATGAATTGCAAAATTACAAAAAATTGAGTTCTTTTGCATAAAAAAAAAAACTACGGATGGAAAAGAAAATATAAATATCCAAATTACTAAAAATTGAGTTCTGTTTGTTAAACAACAGTAGGGATCCAAAATAAAATATAAATTTTGAAATTACAAAAAATTGAGTTCTTTTGCATAAAACAAAAGTACGGATCGAAAAGAGAATATAAATATCCGAATTACTAAAAATTGCGTTCTTTTTGAAAAGCAAAAGTAGGGATCCAAAATAAAATATAAATTGCGAAGTTACAAAAAATTGAGTTCTTTTCCATGAAACAAAAGTACGTATCGAAAATAAAATATAAATATCCAAATTACCAAAAATTGAGTTTAGTTTGTAAAACAAACGTAGGGATCCAAAATAAAATAAAAATTTTTAAATTAAAAAATTGAGTTCTTTTGCATAACACAAAAGTACTGGATCGAAAAGAGAATATAAATATCCAAATTACTAAAAATTGAGCTCTTTTTGTAAAGCAAAAGTAGGGATCCAAAATAAAGTATAAATTGCGAAATTACAAAAAATTGAGTTCTTTTGCATAAAACAAAAGTACGTATCGAGAATAAAATATAAATATCCAAATTACGAAAAAATGGAGTTCTTTTTATACAACAAAAGTAGGGATCCAAAATAAAATATAAATTTTGAAATTACAAAAATTGAGTTCTTTTGCATAAAACAAAAGTACGGATCGAAAAGAGAATATAAATATCCAAATTACTAAAAATTGAGCCCTTTTGTAAAGCAAAAGTAGGGATACAAAATAAAGTATAAATTGCGAAATTACAAAAATTGAGTTCTTTTGCATAAAACAAAAGTACGTGATCGAGAATAAAATATAAATATCCAAATTACGAAAAATGGAGTTCTTTTTATATAACAAAAGTAGGGATCCAAAATAAAATATAAATTTTGAAATTACAAAATATTGAGTTCTTTTGCATAAAACAAACTTACTGGATCGAAAACAGAATATAAATATCCAAATTACTAAAAATTGAGTTCTTTTTGTAAAGCAATAGTAGGGATCCAAAATAAAATATGAATTGCGAAATTACAAAAAATTGAGTTCTTTTGCATAAAAAAAAACTACGGATGGAAAAGAAAATATAAATATCCAAATTACTAAAAATTGAGTTCTGTTTGTTAAACAACAGTAGGGATCCAAAATAAAATATAAATTTTGAAATTACAAAAAATTGAGTTCTTTTGCATAAAACAAAAGTACGGATCGAAAAGAGAATATAAATATTCGAATTACTAAAAATTGCGTTCTTTTGAAAAGCAAAAGTAGGGATCCAAAATAAAATATAAATTGCGAAGTTACAAAAATTGAGTTCTTTTCCATGAAACAAAAGTACGTATCGAAAATAAAATATAAATATCCAAATTACCAAAAATTGAGTTTAGTTTGTAAAACAAACGTAGGGATCCAAAATAAAATAAAAATTTTTAAATTAAAAAATTGAGTTCTTTTGCATAACACAAAAGTACTGGATCGAAAAGAGAATATAAATATCCAAATTACTAAAAATTGAGCTCTTTTGTAAAGCAAAAGTAGGGATCCAAAATAAAGTATAAATTGCGAAATTACAAAAATTGAGTTCTTTTGCATAAAACAAAAGTACGTGATCGAGAATAAAATATAAATATCCAAATTACGAAAAAATGGAGTTCTTTTTATACAACAAAAGTAGGGATCCAAAATAAAATATAAATTTTGAAATTACAAAAAATTGAGTTCTTTTGCATAAAACAAAAGTACGGATCGAAAAGAGAATATAAATATCCAAATTACTAAAAATTGAGCCCTTTTGTAAAGCAAAAGTAGGGATACAAAATAAAGTATAAATTGCGAAATTACAAAAATTGAGTTCTTTTGCATAAAACAAAAGTACGTGATCGAGAATAAAATATAAATATCCAAATTACAAAAAAATGGAGTTCTTTTTATATAACAAAAGTAGGGATCCAAAATAAAATATAAATTTTGAAATTACAAAATATTGAGTTCTTTTGCATAAAACAAACTTACGGATCGAAAACAGAATATAAATATCCAAATTACTAAAAATTGAGTTCTTTTTGTAAAGCAATAGTAGGGATCCAAAATAAAATATGAATTGCAAAATTACAAAAAATTGAGTTCTTTTGCATAAAAAAAAAAACTACGGATGGAAAAGAAAATATAAATATCCAAATTACTAAAAATTGAGTTCTGTTTGTTAAACAACAGTAGGGATCCAAAATAAAATATAAATTTTGAAATTACAAAAAATTGAGTTCTTTTGCATAAAACAAAAGTACGGATCGAAAAGAGAATATAAATATCCGAATTACTAAAAATTGCGTTCTTTTTGAAAAGCAAAAGTAGGGATCCAAAATAAAATATAAATTGCGAAGTTACAAAAAATTGAGTTCTTTTCCATGAAACAAAAGTACGTATCGAAAATAAAATATAAATATCCAAATTACCAAAAATTGAGTTTAGTTTGTAAAACAAACGTAGGGATCCAAAATAAAATAAAAATTTTTAAATTAAAAAATTGAGTTCTTTTGCATAACACAAAAGTACGGATCGAAAAGAGAATATAAATATCCAAATTACTAAAAATTGAGCTCTTTTGTAAAGCAAAAGTAGGGATCCAAAATAAAGTATAAATTGCGAAATTACAAAAATTGAGTTCTTTTGCATAAAACAAAAGTACGTATCGAGAATAAAATATAAATATCCAAATTACGAAAAAATGGAGTTCTTTTTATACAACAAAAGTAGGGATCCAAAATAAAATATAAATTTTGAAATTACAAAAATTGAGTTCTTTTGCATAAAACAAAAGTACGGATCGAAAAGAGAATATAAATATCCAAATTACTAAAAATTGAGCCCTTTTGTAAAGCAAAAGTAGGGATACAAAATAAAGTATAAATTGCGAAATTACAAAAATTGAGTTCTTTTGCATAAAACAAAAGTACGTATCGAGAATAAAATATAAATATCCAAATTACGAAAAAATGGAGTTCTTTTTATATAACAAAAGTAGGGATCCAAAATAAAATATAAATTTTGAAATTACAAAATATTGAGTTCTTTTGCATAAAACAAACTTACGGATCGAAACCAGAATATAAATATCCAAATTACTAAAAATTGAGTTCTTTTGTAAAGCAATAGTAGGGATCCAAAATAAAATATGAATTGCGAAATTACAAAAAATTGAGTTCTTTTGCATAAAAAAAACTACGGATGGAAAAGAAAATATAAATATCCAAATTACTAAAAATTGAGTTCTGTTTGTTAAACAACAGTAGGGATCCAAAATAAAATATAAATTTTGAAATTACAAAAAATTGAGTTCTTTTGCATAAAACAAAAGTACGGATCGAAAAGAGAATATAAATATCCGAATTACTAAAAATTGCGTTCTTTTTGAAAAGCAAAAGTAGGGATCCAAAATAAAATATAAATTGCGAAGTTACAAAAAATTGAGTTCTTTTCCATGAAACAAAAGTACGTATCGAAAATAAAATATAAATATCCAAATTACCAAAAATTGAGTTTAGTTTGTAAAACAAACGTAGGGATCCAAAATAAAATAAAAAATTTTAAATTACAAAAAATTGAGTTCTTTTGCATAACACAAAAGTACGGATCGAAAAGAGAATATAAATATCCAAATTACTAAAAATTGAGCTCTTTTTGTAAAGCAAAAGTAGGGATCCAAAATAAAGTATAAATTGCGAAATTACAAAAAATTGAGTTCTTTTGCATAAAACAAAAGTACGTATCGAGAATAAAATATAAATATCCAAATTACAAAAAAATGGAGTTCTTTTTATACAACAAAAGTAGGGATCCAAAATAAAATATAAATTTTGAAATTACAAAAAATTGAGTTCTTTTGCATAAAACAAAAGTACGGATCGAAAAGAGAATATAAATATCCAAATTACTAAAAATTGAGCCCTTTTTGTAAAGCAAAAGTAGGGATACAAAATAAAGTATAAATTGCGAAATTACAAAAAATTGAGTTCTTTTGCATAAAACAAAAGTACGTATCGAGAATAAAATATAAATATCCAAATTACGAAAAAATGGAGTTCTTTTTATATAACAAAAGTAGGGATCCAAAATAAAATATAAATTTTGAAATTACAAAATATTGAGTTCTTTTGCATAAAACAAACTTACGGATCGAAAACAGAATATAAATATCCAAATTACTAAAAATTGAGTTCTTTTTGTAAAGCAATAGTAGGGATCCAAAATAAAATATGAATTGCGAAATTACAAAAATTGAGTTCTTTTGCATAAAAAAAACTACGGATGGAAAAGAAAATATAAATATCCAAATTACTAAAAATTGAGTTCTGTTTGTTAAACAACAGTAGGGATCCAAAATAAAATATAAATTTTGAAATTACAAAAAATTGAGTTCTTTTGCATAAAACAAAAGTACGGATCGAAAAGAGAATATAAATATTCGAATTACTAAAAATTGCGTTCTTTTGAAAAGCAAAAGTAGGGATCCAAAATAAAATATAAATTGCGAAGTTACAAAAATTGAGTTCTTTTCCATGAAACAAAAGTACGTGATCGAAAATAAAATATAAATATCCAAATTACCAAAAATTGAGTTTAGTTTGTAAAACAAACGTAGGGATCCAAAATAAAATAAAAATTTTTAAATTAAAAAATTGAGTTCTTTTGCATAACACAAAAGTACTGGATCGAAAAGAGAATATAAATATCCAAATTACTAAAAATTGAGCTCTTTTTGTAAAGCAAAAGTAGGGATCCAAAATAAAGTATAAATTGCGAAATTACAAAAAATTGAGTTCTTTTGCATAAAACAAAAGTACGTATCGAGAATAAAATATAAATATCCAAATTACGAAAAAATGGAGTTCTTTTTATACAACAAAAGTAGGGATCCAAAATAAAATATAAATTTTGAAATTACAAAAATTGAGTTCTTTTGCATAAAACAAAAGTACGGATCGAAAAGAGAATATAAATATCCAAATTACTAAAAATTGAGCCCTTTTGTAAAGCAAAAGTAGGGATACAAAATAAAGTATAAATTGCGAAATTACAAAAATTGAGTTCTTTTGCATAAAACAAAAGTAATGTATCGAGAATAAAATATAAATATCCAAATTACGAAAAATGGAGTTCTTTTTATATAACAAAAGTAGGGATCCAAAATAAAATATAAATTTTGAAATTACAAAATATTGAGTTCTTTTGCATAAAACAAACTTACGGATCGAAAACAGAATATAAATATCCAAATTACTAAAAATTGAGTTCTTTTTGTAAAGCAATAGTAGGGATCCAAAATAAAATATGAATTGCGAAATTACAAAAAATTGAGTTCTTTTGCATAAAAAAAAACTACGGATGGAAAAGAAAATATAAATATCCAAATTACTAAAAATTGAGTTCTGTTTGTTAAACAACAAGTAGGGATCCAAAATAAAATATAAATTTTGAAATTACAAAAATTGAGTTCTTTTGCATAAAACAAAAGTACTGGATCGAAAAGAGAATATAAATATCCGAATTACTAAAAATTGCGTTCTTTTTGAAAAGCAAAAGTAGGGATCCAAAATAAAATATAAATTGCGAAGTTACAAAAAATTGAGTTCTTTTCCATGAAACAAAAGTACGTATCGAAAATAAAATATAAATATCCAAATTACCAAAAATTGAGTTTAGTTTGTAAAACAAACGTAGGGATCCAAAATAAAATAAAAATTTTTAAATTAAAAAAATTGAGTTCTTTTGCATAACACAAAAGTACGGATCGAAAAGAGAATATAAATATCCAAATTACTAAAAATTGAGCTCTTTTTGTAAAGCAAAAGTAGGGATCCAAAATAAAGTATAAATTGCGAAATTACAAAAAATTGAGTTCTTTTGCATAAAACAAAAGTACGTATCGAGAATAAAATATAAATATCCAAATTACGAAAAAATGGAGTTCTTTTTATACAACAAAAGTAGGGATCCAAAATAAAATATAAATTTTGAAATTACAAAAAATTGAGTTCTTTTGCATAAAACAAAAGTACGGATCGAAAAGAGAATATAAATATCCAAATTAGTAAAAATTGAGCCCTTTTTGTAAAGCAAAAGTAGGGATCCAAAATAAAGTATAAATTGCGAAATTACAAAAAATTGAGTTCTTTTGCATAAAACAAAAGTACGTATCGAGAATAAAATATAAATATCCAAATTACGAAAAAATGGAGTTCTTTTTATATAACAAAAGTAGGGATCCAAAATAAAATATATATTTTGAAATTACAAAAAATTGAGTTCTTTTGCGTAAATTAAAAGTACGGATCGAAAAGAGAATATAAATATCCCAATTACTAAAAGTTGAGTACTTTTTGTAAAGCAAAAGTAGGGATCCAAAATAAAATATAAATTGCGAAATTACAAAAAATTGAGTTCTTTTGCTTAAAACAAAAGTACGTATCGAGAATAAAATATAAATATCCAAATTACCAAAAATTGAGTTTAATTTGTAAAACAAAAGTAGGGATCCAAAATAAAATATAAATTTTGAAATTACAAAAAATTGAGTTCTTTTGCATAAAACAAAAGTACGTATCGAGAATAAAATATAAATATCCAAATTACCAAAAATTGAGTTGTATTTGTAAACCAAAAGTAGGGATCCAAAATAAAATATAAATTTTGAAATTACAAAAAATTGAGTTCTTTTGCATAAAAGAAAAGTACGGACCGAAAGGAGAATATAAATATCCAAATTACTAAAAATTGAGTTCTTTTTGTAAAGCTAAAGTAGGGATACAAAATAAAATATAAATTGCGAAGTTACAAAAAATTGAGTTCTTTTGCATAAAACAAAAGTACTTATCGCGAATAAAATATAAATATCCAAATTACCAAAAATTGAGTTCTTTTTGTAAAACAAAAGTAGGGATCCAAAATAAAATATAAATTTTTAAATTACAAAAAATTGAGTTCTTTTGCATAAAAGAAAAGTACGTATCGAGAATAAAATATAAATATCCAAATTACCAAAAATCGAGTTCTTTTTGTAAAACAAAAGTAGGGATCCAAAATAAAATATAAATTTTGAAATTACCAAAAATTGACTTCTTTTGCACAAAAGAAAAGTGCGGATGGAAAGGAGAATATAAATATCCAAATTACTAAAAATTGAGTTCTTTTTGTAAAGCTAAAGTACGGAAACAAAATAAAATATAAATTGCGAAGTTACAAAAAATTGAGTTCTTTTGCATAAAACAAAAGTACGTATCGAGAATAAAATAGAAATATCCAAATTACGAAAAAATGGAGTTCTTTTTATACAACAAAAGTAGGGATCCAAAATAAAATATAAATTTTGAAATTACAAAAAATTGAGTTCTTTTGCATAAAACAAAAGTACGGATCGAAAAGAGAATATAAATATCCAAATTACTAAAAATTGAGCTCTTTTTGTAAAGCAAAAGTAGGGATCCAAAATAAAGTATAAATTGCGAAATTACAAAAAATTGAGTTCTTTTGCATAAAACAAAAGTACGTATCGAGAATAAAATATAAATATCCAAATTACGAAAAAATGGAGTTCTTTTTATACAACAAAAGTAGGGATCCAAAATAAAATATATATTTTGAAATTACAAAAAATTGAGTTCTTTTGCATAAATTAAAAGTACGGATCGAAAAGAGAATATAAATATCCGAATTACTAAAAATTGAGTACTTTTTGTAAAGCAAAAGTAGGGATCCAAAATAAAATATAAATTGCGAAATTACAAAAAATTGAGTTCTTTTGCATAAAACAAAAGTACGTATCGAGAATAAAATATAAATATCCAAGTTACCAAAAATTGAGTTTAATTTGTAAAACAAAAGTAGGGATCCAAAATAAAATAAAAAATTTTAAATTACAAAAAATTGAGTTCTTTTGCATAAAACAAAAGTACAGATGGAAAAGAGAATATAAATATCCAAATTACTAAAAATTGAGCTCTTTTTGTAAAGCAAAAGTAGGGACCCAAAATAAAATATAAATTGCGAAATTACATAAAATTGAGTTCTTTTGCATAAATCAAAAGTATGTATCGAGAATAAAATATAAATATCCAAACTACCAAAAATTGAATTCTTTTTGTAAAACAAAAGTAGGGATCCAAAATAAAATATAAATTTTGAAATTACAAAAAATTGAGTTTTTTTACATAAAACAAAAGTACGGATCGAAAAGAGAATATAAATATCCAAATTACTAAAAATTGAGTTCTTTTTGTAAAGCAAAAGTAGGGATCCAAAATAAAATATAAATTGCGAAGTTACAAAAATTGAGTTCTTTTGCAGAAAACAAAAGTACCTATCGAGAATAAAATATACATATCCAAACTACCAAAAATTGAGTTCTTTTTGTAAAACAAAACTAGGGATCTAAAATAAAATATAAATTTTGAAATTACAAAAAATTGAGTTCTTTTGCATAAAACAAAATTACGGATCGAAAAGAAAATATAAATATCCAAATTACTAAAAATTGAGTTCTCTTTGTAAAGCAAAAGTAGGGATCCAAAATAAAATATAAATTGCGAAATTACAAAAAATTGAGTTCTTTTGCATAAAACAAAAGTACGGATCGAAAAGAGAATATAAATATCCAAATTACTAAAAATTGAGTTCTTTTTGTAAAGCAAAAGTAGGGATCCAACATATAATATAAATTGCGAAATTGAAAAAAATTGAGTTCTTTTGCATAAAACAAAAGTACGTATCGAGAATAAAATATAAATATCTAAATTACCAAAAATTGAGTTCTTTTTGTGAAAGAAAAGTAGGGATCCAAAATAAAATATAAATTTTGAAATTACAAAAAATTGAGTTCTTTTGCATAAAACAAAATTACGTATCGAGAATAAAATATAAATATCCAAATTACCAAAAATTGATTTCTTTTTGTAAAACAAAAGTAGTTCTTTTGCATAACACAAAAGTACGGATCGAAAAGAGAATATAAATATCCAAATTACTAAAAATTGAGTTCTTTTTGTAAAGCAAAAGTAGGGATCCAAAATAAAATATAAATTGCGAAGTTACAAAAAATTGGGTTCTTTTGCATAAAACAAAAGTACCTATTGAGAATAAAATATACATATCCAAACTACCGAAAATTGAGTTCTTTATGTAAAACAAAACTAGGGATCTAAAATAAAATATAAATTTTGAAATTACAAAAAATTGAGTTCTTTTGCATAAAACAAAATTACGGATCGAAAAGAGAATATAAATATCCAAATTACTAAAAATTGAGTTCTTTTTGTCAAGCAAAAGTAAGGATCCAAAATAAAATATAAATTGCGAAGTTACAAAAAATTGAGTTCTTTTGCCTAAACTAAAAGTACGGATCGAAAAGAGAATATAAATATCCAAATGACTAAATATTGAGCTCTTTTTGTAAAGCAAAAGTAGGGATCCAAAATAAAATATGAATTGCGAAATTACAAAAAATTGAGTTCTTTTGCATAAAAAAAAAACTACGGATGGAAAAGAAAATATAAATATCCAAATTACTAAAAATTGAGTTCTGTTTGTTAAACAAAAGTAGGGATCCAAAATAAAATATAAATTTTGAAATTACAAAAAATTGAGTTCTTTTGCATAAAATAAAAGTACGGATCGAAAAGAGAATATAAATATCCGAATTACTAAAAATTGAGTATTTTTTGAAAAGCAAAAGTAGGGATCCAAAATAAAATATAAATTGCGAAGTTACAAAAAATTGAGTTCTTTTCCATGAAACAAAAGTATGTATCGAAAATAAAATATAAATATCCAAATTACCAAAAATTGAGTTCAATTTGTAAAACAAACGTAGGGATCCAAAATAAAATAAAAATTTTTAAATTAAAAAAATTGAGTTCTTTTGCATAACACAAAAGTACGGATCGAAAAGAGAATATAAATATCCAAATTACTAAAAATTGAGCTCTTTTTGTAAAGCAAAAGTAGGGATCCAAAATAAAGTATAAATTGCGAAATTACAAAAAATTGAGTTCTTTTGCATAAAACAAAAGTACGTATCGAGAATAAAATATAAATATCCAAATTACGAAAAATGGAGTTCTTTTTATACAACAAAAGTAGGGATCCAAAATAAAATATAAATTTTGAAATTACAAAAAATTGAGTTCTTTTGCATAAAACAAAAGTACGGATCGAAAAGAGAATATAAATATCCAAATTACTAAAAATTGAGCTCTTTTTGTAAAGCAAAAGTAGGGATCCAAAATAAAGTATAAATTGCGAAATTACAAAAAATTGAGTTCTTTTGCATAAAACAAAAGTACGTATCGAGAATAAAATATAAATATCCAAATTACGAAAAAATGGAGTTCTTTTTATACAACAAAAGTAGGGATCCAAAATAAAATATATATTTTGAAATTACAAAAAATTGAGTTCTTTTGCATAAATTAAAAGTACGGATCGAAAAGAGAATATAAATATCCGAATTACTAAAAGTTGAGTACTTTTTGTAAAGCAAAAGTAGGGATCCAAAATAAAATATAAATTGCGAAGTTACAAAAAATTGAGTTCTTTCGCATAAAACAAAAGTACCTATCGAGAATAAAATATACATATCCAAACTACCAAAAATTGAGTTCTTTTTGTAAAAGAAAAGTAGGGATCCAAAATAAAATATAAATTTTGAAATTACAAAAAATTGAGTTCTTTTGCATAAAACAAAAGTACGGATCGAAAAGAGAATATAAATATCCAAATTACTAAAAATTGAGTTCTTTTGCATAAAATAAAAGTACGTATCGAGAATAAAATATAAATATCCAAATTACCAAAAATTGAGTTCTTTTTGTAAAAGAAAAGTAGGGATCCAAAATAAAATATAAATTTTGAAATTACAAAAATTGAGTTCTTTTGCATAAAAGGAAAGTGCGGACCGAAAGGAGAATATAAATATCCAAATTACTAAAAATTGAGTTCTTTTTGTAAAGCTAAAGTAGGGATACAAAATAAAATATAAATTGCGAAGTTACAAAAAATTGAGTTCTTTTGCATAAAAAAAAAGTACGTATCGAGAATAAAATATAAATATCCAAATTACCAAAAATTGAGTTCTTTTTGTGAAATAAAAGTAGGGATCCAAAATAAAATATAAATTTTGAAATTACAAAAAATTGAGTTCTTTTGCATAAAAGAAAAGTACGTATCGAGAATAAAATATAAATATCCAAATTACCAAAAATTGAGTTGTTTTTGTAAAACAAAAGTACGGATCCAAAATAAAATATAAATTTTGAAATTACCAAAAATTGACTTCTTTTGCACAAAAGAAAAGTGCGGATCGAAAGGAGAATATAAATATCCAAATTACTAAAAATTGAGTTCTTTTTGTAAAGCTAAAGTAGGGATACAAAATAAAATATAAATTGCGAAGTTACAAAAATTTGAGTTCTTTTGCATAAAACAAAAGTACGTATCGAGAATAAAATATAAATATCCAAATTACCAAAAATTGAGTTCCTTTTGTAAAACAAAAGTAGGGATCCAAAATAAAATATAAATTTTGAAATTACAAAAAATTGAGTTCTGTTGCATAAAAGAAAAGTGCGGATCGAAAGGAGAATATAAATATCAAAATTACTAAAAATTGAGTTCTTTTTGTAAAACAAAAGTAGGGATCCAGAATAAAATATAAATTTTGAAATTACAAAAAATTGAGTTCTTTTGCATAAAACAAAAGTACGGATCGAAAAGAAAATATAAATATCCAAATTACTAAAAATTGAGTTCTTTTTGTAGAGCAAAAGTAGGGATCCAACATAAAATATAAATTGTGAAATTGCAAAAAATTGAGTTCTTTTGCATAAAACAAAAGTACGTATCGAGAATAAAATATAAATATCCAAATTACCAAAAATTGAGTTCTTTTTGTAAAAGAAAAGTAGGGATCCAAAATAAAATATAAATTTTGAAATTACAAAAAATTGAGTTCTTTTGCATAAAACAAAAGTACGGATCGAAAAGAGAATATAAATATCCAAATTACTAAAAATTGAGTTCTTTTTGTAATGCAAAAGTAGGGATCCAAAATAAAATATAAATTGCGAAATTACAAAAAATTGAGTTCTTTTGCATAAAACAAAAGTACGTATCGAGAATAAAATATAAATATTCAAATTACCCAAAATTGAGTTCTTTTTGTAAAGCAAAAGTAGGGATCCAACATAAAATATAAATTGTGAAATTGCAAAAAATTGAGTTCTTTTGCATAAAAAAAAAGTAGGTATCGAGAATAAAATATAAATGTCCAAATTACCAAAAATTGAGTTGTTTTTGTAAAACAAAAGTACGGATCCAAAATAAAATATAAATTTTGAAATTACCAAAAATTGACTTCTTTTGCACAAAAGAAAAGTGCGGATCGAAAGGAGAATATAAATATCCAAATTACTAAAAATTGAGTTCTTTTTGTAAAGCTAAAGTAGGGATACAAAATAAAATATAAATTGCGAAGTTACAAAAATTTGAGTTCTTTTGCATAAAACAAAAGTACGTATCGAGAATAAAATATAAATATCCAAATTACCAAAAATTGAGTTCCTTTTGTAAAACAAAAGTAGGGATCCAAAATAAAATATAAATTTTGAAATTACAAAAATTGAGTTCTGTTGCATAAAAGAAAAGTGCGGATCGAAAGGAGAATATAAATATCCAAATTACTAAAAATTGAGTTCGTTTTGTAAAACAAAAGTAGGGATCCAGAATAAAATATAAATTTTGAAATTACAAAAAATTGAGTTCTTTTGCATGAAACAAAAGTACGGATCGAAAAGAAAATATAAATATCCAAATTACTAAAAATTGAGTTCTTTTTGTAAAGCAAAAGTAGGGATCCAACATAAAATATAAATTGTGAAATTGCAAAAAATTGAGTTCTTTTGCATAAAACAAAAGTACGTATCGAGAATAAAATATAAATATCCAAATTACCAAAAATTGAGTTCTTTTTGTAATGCAAAAGTAGGGATCCAAAATAAAATATAAATTGCGAAGTTACAAAAAATTGAGTTCTTTTGCATAAAACAATAGTACGTATCGAAAGGAGAATATAAATATCCAAATTACTAAAAATTGAGTTCTTTTTGTTAGGCAAAAGTAGGGATCCAAAATAAAATATAAATTGTGAAATTTCAAAAAATTATGTTCTTTTGCATGAAACAAAAGTACGCATCGAGAATAAAATATAAATATCCAAATTACTAAAAATTGAGTTCTTTTTGTAAAGCGAAAGTAGGGATCCAAAATAAAATATAAATTGCGAAATTATGAAAAATTGAGTTCTTTTGTGTTAAATAAAGACGGCAGTGTAAAAACCAAGAGGGGGGGTGAATTGGATTTTTAAAGAAATTTTCTCTTTTAAATAAATTTTCAGGTTTTGAAAAACTTTCAAAAACTTGGATGTGAATTTTTCCAATCCTTTGATTAACGCTGTTGGGATTAGCAATTGTAATAAGGATCCACAATTAAGAGATAAAGAGAAAGAGAAAGAACACAGAGATTTATACTGGTTCGGATTAAGCCAATCCTACATCCAGTTCCCAACCACCACAAATCCGTGATGATTTTCCCCACTATCTTTAATTGAAATTACAAACACCAATTCATGCAATAACAAAAAAGATAAACTGAAACACCTCCTCGTACACACTAAGGATGAAACACCTCCCTGCATCACATCGAGGATGAAACCCACCTCTCTTGACACACAAGAGATGAAACACCTCCTTAGAACAGATCCAAGGGATGAATTTTCCCTTTACGTAAAAACAAGAAAAGAATACACCTGAAATGTGCTGGATAGAAAGCTTAAGCACAATGATCACCACTTCCAAAGACTTGATCAAACTGAAGAGAGCAGGAAAGCGGCTTTGAAAAAGCTAAGGCGCAGAACACTTTGAATATTTTGTGTTTGTTCGGATGTGTTAAACCTAAGACATTCTCTTTCATTTTATAATTCGAAAATGCTCCAAAGTTTCCATTCTTAGGTTGATTTAGAATTAATTTCGCAAAACGACTCATTTAATCGATTATATTAAAAGCTTAATCGATTATATCATGTTTAAAAACTGGAAAACAAATATCGTCTTATTTAATCGATTAGATTAAGGCCATAATCGATTATATTAACTCAGAATCAATATAATCGATTATCAAAGACACTTAATCGATTATTTTGCTCGTTAAACAATTTTGATTCAAATTTTAAGTTAAATAATCGATTATCTACGTATGGTAATCGATTAAAAGCGTAGAAAAACGTTTTTGCGAGAAAACACCTTGCTCTCTTGTTTGGGAAGGTCTTGAATGGGATTTATGACTTACTCTTTTTATCCAACACCCAAAACAGAACCTTCTACCTTTGATCCTTCAGCTCTTCAGAAAATCTTCATCAATCTTCTCTCTTGAAAGCTTTGAATGCTCTTTATGCCTTTCCTTTCTTATCAAGCAACCTTCCTTTGTGAGATGGCAGAAGTCTTTAAAGTTGATTGAAACTTCCTAAAAAACTTCATCATCAAAACTGTAGGTCTCCATAAAACTCTGGACCTGAAATATGCCAACATTTTGCATAAAACAAAAGTACGTATCGAGAATAAAATATAAATATTCAAATTACCCAAAATTGAGTTCTTTTTGTAAAAGAAGAGTAGGGATCCAGAGTAAAATATAAATTTTCAAATTACAAAAAATTAAGTTCTTTTGCATAAAACAAAAATACGTATCGAGAATAAATATAAATATCCAAATTACCAAAAATTGAGTTCTTTTTGTAAAACAAAAGTAGGGATCCAAAATATAATATAAATTTTTAAATTACAAAAACTTGAGTTCTTTTGAATAAAACAAAAGTACGTATCGAGAATAAAATATAAATATACAAATTACCAAAAATTGAGTTCCTTTTGTAAACCAAAAGTAGGGATCCAAAATAAAATATAAATTTTCAAATTAAAAAAAATTCAGTTCTTTTGCGTAAAACAAAAGAACGTATCGAAAGGAGAATATAAATATCCAAATTACTAAAAATTGAGTTCTTTTTGTCAAGCAAAAGTAGGGATCCAAAATCAAATATAACTTGCAAAATTACAAAAAATTCTGTTCTTTTTCATGAAACAAAAGTACGCATCGAGAATAAAATATAAATATCCAAACTACCGAAAATTGAGTTCTTTTTTGTAAAAAAAAAGTAGGGATCCAAAACAAAATATAAATTTCGAAATTAGAAAAAATTGAGTTCTTTTGCGTAAAACAAAAGTACGTATCGAGAATAAAATATGAATATCCAAATTACCAAAAATTTAGTTCTTTGTGTAAAACAAAAGTAGGGATCCAAAATAAAATATAAATTTTTAAATTACAAAAAATTGAGTTGTTATGCATAGCACAAAAGTACGGATCGAAAAGAGAATATGAATATCCAAATTACTAAAAATTGAGTTCTTTCTGTAAAGCAAAAGTAGGGATCCAAAATAAAATATAAATTGTGAAATTACAAAAATTGAGTTCTTTTGCATGAAAAAAAGTACTGGATCGAAAAGAAAATATAAATATCCAAATTACTAAAAATTCAGTTGTTTTTGTAAAGCAAAAGTAGGGATCCAAAATAAAATATAAATTACGAAATTCAAAAATTAAGTTCTTTTGCATAAAACAAAAGTACGTATGGAGAATAAAATATAAATATCCAAATTACCAAAAATTGAGTTCTTTTTGTAAAACAAAAGTAGGGATCCAAAATAAAATATAAATTTTTAAATTATAAAAAATTGAATTCTTTTGCATAACACAAAAGTACGGATCGAAAAGAGAATATAAATATCCAAATTACTTAAAATTGAGTTGTTTTTGTAAAGCAAATGTAGGAATCCAAAATAAAATATAAATTGCGAAATTACAAAAAATTGAGTTCTTTTGCGTAAAAAAAAGTACGGATCCAGAAGAAAATATAAATATCCAAATTACTAAAAATTGAGTTCTTTTTGTCAAGCAAAAAAATGGATCCAAAATAAAATATAAATTGCGAAATTACAAAAAATTGAGTTCTTTTGCATAAAACAAAAGTACGTATTGAGAATAAAATATAAATATCCAAATTGTCAAAAATTGAGTTCTTTTTGTAAAACAAAAGTAAGGACCCAAAATAAAATATAAATTTTGAAATTACAAAAAATTGAGTTCTTTTGGATAAAACAAAAGTACGGATCGAAAAGAAAATATAAATATCCAAATTACTAAAAATTGAGTTCTTTTTGTAGAGCAAAAGTAGGGATCCAACATAAAATATAAATTGTGAAATTGCAAAAAATTGAGTTCTTTTGCATAAAACAAAAGTACGTATCGAGAATAAAATATAAATATCCAAATTACCAAAAATTGAGTTCTTTTTGTAAAAGAAAAGTAGGGATCCAAAATAAAATATAAATTTTGAAATTACAAAAAATTGAGTTCTTTTGCATAAAACAAAAGTACGGATCGAAAAGAGAATATAAATATCCAAATTACTAAAAATTGAGTTCTTTTTGTAATGCAAAAGTAGGGATCCAAAATAAAATATAAATTGCGAAATTACAAAAAATTGAGTTCTTTTGCATAAAACAAAAGTACGTATCGAGAATAAAATATAAATATTCAAATTACCCAAAATTGAGTTCTTTTTGTAAAGCAAAAGTAGGGATCCAACATAAAATATAAATTGTGAAATTGCAAAAAATTGAGTTCTTTTGCATAAAAAAAAAGTAGGTATCGAGAATAAAATATAAATGTCCAAATTACCAAAAATTGAGTTGTTTTTGTAAAACAAAAGTACGGATCCAAAATAAAATATAAATTTTGAAATTACCAAAAATTGACTTCTTTTGCACAAAAGAAAAGTGCGGATCGAAAGGAGAATATAAATATCCAAATTACTAAAAATTGAGTTCTTTTGTAAAGCTAAAGTAGGGATACAAAATAAAATATAAATTGCGAGTTACAAAAATTTGAGTTCTTTTGCATAAAACAAAAGTACGTGATCGAGAATAAAATATAAATATCCAAATTACCAAAATTGAGTTCCTTTTGTAAAACAAAAGTAGGGATCCAAAATAAAATATAAATTTTGAAATTACAAAAAATTGAGTTCTGTTGCATAAAAGAAAAGTGCGGATCGAAAGGAGAATATAAATATCCAAATTACTAAAAATTGAGTTCGTTTTGTAAAACAAAAGTAGGGATCCAGAATAAAATATAAATTTTGAAATTACAAAAAATTGAGTTCTTTTGCATGAAACAAAAGTACGGATCGAAAAGAAAATATAAATATCCAAATTACTAAAAATTGAGTTCTTTTTGTAAAGCAAAAGTAGGGATCCAACATAAAATATAAATTGTGAAATTGCAAAAAATTGAGTTCTTTTGCATAAAACAAAAGTACGTATCGAGAATAAAATATAAATATCCAAATTACCAAAAATTGAGTTCTTTTTGTAATGCAAAAGTAGGGATCCAAAATAAAATATAAATTGCGAAGTTACAAAAAATTGAGTTCTTTTGCATAAAACAATAGTACGTATCGAAAGGAGAATATAAATATCCAAATTACTAAAAATTGAGTTCTTTTTGTTAGGCAAAAGTAGGGATCCAAAATAAAATATAAATTGTGAAATTTCAAAAAATTATGTTCTTTTGCATGAAACAAAAGTACGCATCGAGAATAAAATATAAATATCCAAATTACTAAAAATTGAGTTCTTTTTGTAAAGCGAAAGTAGGGATCCAAAATAAAATATAAATTGCGAAATTATGAAAAATTGAGTTCTTTTGTGTTAAATAAAGACGGCAGTGTAAAAACCAAGAGGGGGGGTGAATTGGATTTTTAAAGAAATTTTCTCTTTTAAATAAATTTTCAGGTTTTGAAAAACTTTCAAAAACTTGGATGTGAATTTTTCCAATCCTTTGATTAACGCTGTTGGGATTAGCAATTGTAATAAGGATCCACAATTAAGAGATAAAGAGAAAGAGAAAGAACACAGAGATTTATACTCGGTTCGGATTAAGCCAATCCTACATCCAGGCTCCCAACCACCACAAATCCGTGATGATTTTCCCCACTATCTTTAATTGAAATTACAAACACCAATTCATGCAATAACAAATAAAGATAAACGGAAACACCTCCTCGGACACACTAAGGATGAAACACCTCCCTGCACACACTCGAGGATGAAACCCACCTCTCTTGACACACAAGAGATGAAACACCTCCCTTAGAACAGATCCAAGGGATGAATTTTCCCTTTACGTAAAAACAAGTAAAGAATACACCTGAAATGTGCTGGATAGAAAGCTTAAGCACAATGATCACCACTTCCAAAGACTTGATCAAACCGAAGAGAGCGGAAAGCGGCTTTGAAAAGCTAAGGCGCAGAACACTTTGAATATTTTGTGTTTGTTCGGATGTGTTAAACCTAAGACATTCTCTTTCATTTTATAATTCGAAAATGCTCCAAAGTTTCCATTCTTAGGTTGATTTAGAATTAATTTCGCAAAACGACTCATTTAATCGATTATATTAAAAGCTTAATCGATTATATCATGTTTAAAAACTGGAAAACAAATATCGTCTTATTTAATCGATTAGATTAAGGCCATAATCGATTATATTAACCCAGAATCAATATAATCGATTATCAAAGACACTTAATCGATTATTTTGCTCGTTAAACAATTTTGATTCAAATTTTAAGTTAAATAATCGACTATTCACGTATGGTAATCGATTAAAAGCGTAGAAAACGTTTTTGCGAGAAAACACCTTGCTCTCTTGTTTGGGAAGGTCTTGAATGGGATTTATGACTTACTCTTTTTATCCAACACCCAAAACAGAACCTTCTACCTTTGATCCTTCAGCCTCTTGAGAAAATCTTCATCAATCTTCTCTCTTGAAAGCTTTGAATGCTCTTTATGCCTTTCCTTTCTTATCAAGCAACCTTCCTTTGTGAGATGGCGTAAGTCTTTAAAGTTGATTGAAACTTCCTAAAAACTTCATCATCAAAACCGTAGGTCTCCATAAAACTCCGGACCTGAAATATGCCAACATTTTGCATAAAACAAAAGTACGTATCGAGAATAAAATATAAATATTCAAATTATAAAAAATTGAGTTCTTTTTCGTAAAAGAAGAGTAGGGATCCAGAGTAAAATATAAATTTTCAAATTACAAAAAATTAAGTTCTTTTGCATAAAACAAAAATACGTATCGAGAATAAATATAAATATCCAAATTACCAAAATTGAGTTCTTTTGTAAAACAAAAGTAGGGATCCAAAATATAATATAAATTTTTAAATTACAAAAACTTGAGTTCTTTTGAATAAAACAAAAGTACGTGATCGAGAATAAAATATAAATATACAAATTACCAAAAATTGAGTTCCTTTTGTAAACCAAAAGTAGGGATCCAAAATAAAATATAAATTTTCAAATTAAAAAAAATTCAGTTCTTTTGCGTAAAACAAAAGAACGTATCGAAAGGAGAATATAAATATCCAAATTACTAAAAATTGAGTTCTTTTTGTCAAGCAAAAGTAGGGATCCAAAATCAAATATAACTTGCAAAATTACAAAAAATTCTGTTCTTTTTCATGAAACAAAAGTACGCATCGAGAATAAAATATAAATATCCAAACTACCGAAAATTGAGTTCTTTTTTGTAAAAAAAAAGTAGGGATCCAAAACAAAATATAAATTTCGAAATTAGAAAAAATTGAGTTCTTTTGCGTAAAACAAAAGTACGTATCGAGAATAAAATATGAATATCCAAATTACCAAAAATTTAGTTCTTTGTGTAAAACAAAAGTAGGGATCCAAAATAAAATATAAATTTTTAAATTACAAAAAATTGAGTTGTTATGCATAGCACAAAAGTACGGATCGAAAAGAGAATATGAATATCCAAATTACTAAAAATTGAGTTCTTTCTGTAAAGCAAAAGTAGGGATCCAAAATAAAATATAAATTGTGAAATTACAAAAAATTGAGTTCTTTTGCATGAAAAAAAAGTACGGATCGAAAAGAAAATATAAATATCCAAATTACTAAAAATTCAGTTGTTTTTGTAAAGCAAAAGTAGGGATCCAAAATAAAATATAAATTGCGAAATTCAAAAAATTAAGTTCTTTTGCATAAAACAAAAGTACGTATGGAGAATAAAATATAAATATCCAAATTACCAAAAATTGAGTTCTTTTTTGTAAAACAAAAGTAGGGATCCAAAATAAAATATAAATTTTTAAATTATAAAAAATTGAATTCTTTTGCATAACACAAAAGTACGGATCGAAAAGAGAATATAAATATCCAAATTACTCAAAATTGAGTTGTTTTTGTAAAGCAAATGTAGGAATCCAAAATAAAATATAAATTGCGAAATTACAAAAAATTGAGTTCTTTTGCGTAAAAAAAAGTACGGATCCAGAAGAAAATATAAATATCCAAATTACTAAAAATTGAGTTCTTTTTGTCAAGCAAAAAAATGGATCCAAAATAAAATATAAATTGCGAAATTACAAAAAATTGAGTTCTTTTGCATAAAACAAAAGTACGTATTGAGAATAAAATATAAATATCCAAATTGTCAAAAATTGAGTTCTTTTTGTAAAACAAAAGTAAGGACCCAAAATAAAATATAAATTTTGAAATTACAAAAAATTGAGTTCTTTTGGATAAAACAAAAGTACGGATCGAAAATAGAATATAAATATGCAAATTACTAAAATTGAGTTCTTTTTGTAAAGCAGAAGTAGGGATCCAAAATAAAATATAAATTTTTAAATTACAAAAAATTCAATCGTTTTGCATAAAACCAAAGCACGGATCGAAAAGAGAATATAAATATCCAAATTACTAAAAATTGAGTTCTTTTTGTAAAGGAAAAGTAGGGATCCAAAATAAAATATAAATTTTGAAATTACAAAAAATTGAGTTCTTTTACATAAAACAAAAGTACGGATCGAAAAGAAAATATAAATATCCATATTACTAAAAATTGAGTTCTTTTTGTAAAGCAAATGAAGGAATCCAAAATAAAATGTAAATTGCGAAATTAAAAAAAATTGAGTTCTTTTTGCATAAAACAAAGGTACGTATTGAGAGTAAAATGTAAATATCCAAATTAACAAAAATTGAGTTATTTTTGTAAAGGAAAAGTAGGGATCCAAAATAAAATATAAATTTTGAAATTACAAAAAATTGAGTTCTTTTGCATAAAACAAAAGTACGTATCGAGAATAAAATATAATTGTCCAAATTACCAAAAATTGAGTTCTTGTTGTAAAACAAAAGTAGGGATCCAAAATAAAATATAAATTTTTAAATTACAAAAAATTCAGTTCTTTTGCATAAAACAAAAGTACGGATCGAAAAGATAATATAAATATCCAAACTACCAAAAATTTAGTTCTTTTTGTAAAGCAAAAGTAGGGATCCAAAATAAAATATAAATTGCGAAATTACAAAAAATCGAGTTCCTTTTCATAAAACAAAAGTACGTATCGAGAATAAAATATAAATATCCAAATTACTAAAAATTGAGTTCTTTTTGTAAAGCAAAAGTAGGGATCCAAAATAAAATATACATTGCGAAATTACAAAAAATTGAGTTCTTTTACATAAAACAAAAGTACGTATCGAGAATAAAATATAAATATCCCAATTACTAAAAATTGAGTTCTTTTCGTAAAGCAAAAATAGGGATACAAAATAAAATATAAATTGCGAAATTATAGAAAATTGAGTTCTTTTGCATAAAATAAAAGTACGGATCGAAAAGAGAATATAAATATCCAAATTACTAAAAATTGAGTTCTTTTTTTAAAGGAAAAGTAGGGATCCAAAAGAAAATATAAATTGCGAAATTCAAAGAATTGAGTTCTTTTGCATAAAAAAAAAGTACGTATCGAGAATAAAATATAAATATCCAAATTACCAAAAATTCAGTTCTTTTTGTAAAACAAAAGTAGGGATCCAAAATAAAATATAAATTTTTAAATTAGAAAAAGTTGAGTTGTTTTGCATAAAACAAAAGTACGGATCGAAAAGATAATAAAATATCCAAATTACTAAAAATTGAGTTCTTTTTGTAAAGCAAAAGTAGGGATCCAAAATAAAATATAAATTGCGAAATTACAAAAAATCGAGTTCCTTTTCATAAAACAAAAGTACGTATCGAGAATAAAATATAAATATCCAAATTACTAAAAATTGAGTTCTTTTCGTAAAGCAAAAGTAGGGATACAAAATAAGATATAAATTGCGAAATTACAAAAAATTGAGTTCTTTTGCATAAAATAAAAGTACGGATCGAAAAGAGAATATAAATATCCAAATTACTAAAAATTGAGTTCTCTTTTTAAAGGAAACGTAGGGATCCAAAATAAAATATAAATTGCGAAATTCAAAAAATTGAGTTCTTTTGCATAAAACAAAAGTACGTATCCAGAATAAAATATAAATATCCAAATTAGCAAAAATTCAGTTCTTTTTGTAAAACAAAAGTAGGGATCCAAAATAAAATATAAATTTTGAGATTACAAAAAATTGAGTTCTTTTGCATAAAACAAATGTACGTATCGAGAATAAAATATAAATATACAAATTACCAAAAATTGAGTTTTTTTTGTAAAACAAAAGTAGGGATCCAAAAGAAAATAAAAATTTTTAAATTACAAAAAATTGAGTTCTTTTGCATAACACAAAAGTACGGATCCAAAAGAGAATATAAATATCCAAATTCCTAAAAATTGAGTTCTTTTTGTAAAGCAAAAGTAGGGATACAAAATAAAATATAAATTGCAAAATTACAAAAAATTGAGTTCTTTGGTATAAAAAAAAAGTACGGATTGAAAAGAAAATATAAATATCCAAATTACTAAAAATTGAGTTCTTTTTGTAAAACAAAATTAGGGATCCAAAATAAAAAATAAATTTTGAAATTACAGAAAATTGAGTTCTTTTGCATAAAACAAAAGTACGGATCGAAAAGAGAATATAAATATCCAAATTACTAAAAAATCAGTTCTTTTTGTACAGCAAAAGTAGGGATCCAAAATAAAATATAAATTGCGAAATTACAAAAAATTCAGTTCTTTTGCATAAAACAAAAGTACGTATTGAGAATAAAATATAAATATCCAAATTACCAAAAACTGAGTTCTTTTTGTAAAACAAAACTAGGGATCCAAAATAAAATATAAATTTTGAAATTACAAAAAATTGTGTTCTTTTGCATAAAACAAAAGTACATATCGAGAATAAAATATAAATATCCAAATTACTAAAAATTGAGTTCTTTTTGTAAAACAAAAGTAGGGATCCAAAATAAAATATAAATTTTGAAATTACAAAAAAATTGAGTTCTTTTGCATAAAACAAAAGTACATATCGAGAATAAAATATAAATATCTAAATTACTAAAAATTGAGTTCTTTTTGTAAAACAAAAGTAGGGATCCAAAATAAAATAAAAAATTTTAAATTACAAAAACTTGAGTTCTTTTGCATAACACAAAAGTACGGATCGAAAAGAGAATATAAATATCCAAATTACTAAAAATTGAATTGTTTTTGTAAAGCAAAAGTAGGGATCCAAAATAAAATAAAAATTGCGAAATTACAAAAAATTGAGTTCTTTTGCAGAAAACAAAGGTACATATCGAGAATAAAATATAAATATCCAAATTACTAAAAATTGAGTTCTTTTTGTAAAGGAAAAGTAGGGATCCAAAATAAAATATAAATTTTGAAATTACAAAATGTTACCAAAGAGGATCAAGTCAAGTCTCTTTGAAGATGTATTGAGTTTTGATGAGTTGTAGAAGCAAACCAGATCGAAGGTTGGAAAGATCGAAGAGTTGAAGAGTTGAACAATCGGTGAACCTCAGATCGAAGTTGGTGCTGTTTGTGTGGAATCATTCTGGAATAAGAGAAATCGAAACCAACAAACTGAGCCAGCACTCTTTCACTCGTGATAGTTTTTAAAGAGTAAAATTGTTTTTACAAATCGATCGATATAACATATTCGATGGTTTTTAACACAATCGATTATGTGTTTTCAAACAAATCTTTTTACATCGATTCGATTATATCTTTTGATACAGCGTAGTCAATTCGATTATGTATATAATGTAATCGATTCGATTATGTGTTATTTTAAAGTGTTTCTAAAACTTTCACAGAATCAATTTTATACTTAACGAAATCAACAGTTTTTCGAAAAGTATTTTGAATTTCAAATTGGCATTTAAAATCATGAACGTTTTCAATTATTATACAGATCTTACGTTGTCAAACATCATAAACAGTTTTTAAATGCATAAACAATTTCATAAATTGTTTTTAATACTGTGAAAGGTTTTCTCAGATTTTATTTCCTATATAAAGAGGAAAAATACACGTTGATAGACACAGAGCTAACTTGAGCACAAAAATCATTTGTTTACACTCTCTGGTCTACAACATTCTTTATCACTTGTGAAAGGAGCTAACGATCATTAACGTTGTTGTGGATTCTCTCTTTCCAGGTGATACTGTTTCAGTATTTTGTTCATATATCTGTCAACACCAGTGTTGGTGTAGTGGTTCATCCCTTGTGAGTTTTCAAGGGAGGTGTTTTCATCTCTTGTGGGTTTCAAGAGAGGTGTTCAGTCTTTAGATTTTCTTTTACAAGTTCAATTGTAATATTGATTGTAACAGCTTTTCTAAAGATAGTGTTTGGGAAGTCATTCTCGAATTGAGGTGACTGGGCACTGGACGTAGGGTTGGCTATACCCGAACCAGTATAAATCCTTGTCTTCTTCTATTCCCTTATCCTCTTATATTGTTTATTGCTTCCGATCAGCTTAACGTTTTTCAGGTTAATCGAAAAAGAGGTAAACATCTTAAATACATCAATTCACCCCCCCTCTTGATGCTATTTGTCTAACACAAAAAATTGAGTTCTTTTGCATAAAACAAAAGTACGGATCGAAAAGAGAATATAAATATCCAAATTACTAAAAATTGAGTTGTTTTGTAAAGCAAAAGTAGGGATCCAAAATAAAATATAAATTGCGAAATTACAAAAAATTGAGTTCTTTTGCATAAAACAAAAGTCCGTATCGAGAATAAAATATAAACATCTAAATTACCAAAAATTGAGTTCTTTTTGTGAAACAAAAGTAGGGATCCAAAATAAAATACAAAATTTTTAAATTACAAAAAATTGAGTTCTTTTGCATAAAACAAAAGTACGGATCGAGAATAAAATACAAATTTCAAGATTATGAAAATTGAGTTTCTTTTTTGTAAAACAAAACTACGGATGAAAAATAATATATCAATTTCAAAATTATTAAAAATTGAATTTCTTTTGTAAAACAATAGTACGGATCGAAAATAAAATATAAATTCCGAAATTACAAAAAATTGAGTTCTTTTGCATAAAACAAAAGTACTTATCGAGAATAAAATATAAATATCCAAATTACAAAAAATTGAGTTCTTTTTGTAAAACAAAAGTAGGGATCCAAAATAAAATATAAATTTTGAAATTACAAAAAATTAAGTTCTTTTGCATAAAACAAAAGTAGGGATCAAAAAGAGAATATAAATATCTAAATTACTAAAAATTGAGTTCTTTTTGTAAAGCAAAAGTAGGGTCCAAAATAAAATATAAATTGCGAAATTACAAAAAACTGAGTTCTTTTGCATAAAACAAAAGTACGTATCGAGAATAAAATATAAATATCCAAATTACCAAAAACTGAGTTCTTTTTGTAAAACAAAAGTAGGGATCCAAAATAAAATATAAATCTTGAAATTACAAAAAATTGAGTTCTTTTGCATAAAACAAAAGTACGGATCGAAAAGAAAATATAAATATCCAAATTACTAAAAATTGAGTTCTTTTTGTAAAGCAAAAGTAGGGATCCAAAATAAAATATAAATTGCGAAATTACAAAAAACTGAGTTCTTTTGCATAAAACAAAAGTACGTATCAAGAATAAAATATGAATATCCAAATTACCAAAAATTGAGTTCTTTTTGTAAAACAAAAGTAGGGATTCAAAATAAAATATAATTTTTGAAAATACAAAAAATTGAGTTCTTTCGCATAAAACAAAAGTACGAATCGAGAATAAAATATAAATTTCAAAATTATGAAAATTGAGTTTCTTTTTTGAAAACAAAATTACGGAAGAAAAATAATATATCAATTTCGAAATTATTAAAAATTGAATTTCTTTTGTACAACAGTAAAACGGATCGAAAATAAAATATAAATTGCAAAAATTACAAAAAATTGAGTTCTTTTGCATAAAACAAAAGTACGTATCGAGAATAAAATATAAATATCCAAATTGCCAAAAATTGAGTTCTTTTTGTAAAACAAAAGTAGGGATCCAATATAAAATATAAATTTTGAAATTACAAAAACTTGAGTTCTTTTGCATAAAACAAAAGTACGGATCGAAATGAGAATATAAATACCCAAATTACTAAAAATTGAGTTCTTTTTGTAAAGCAAAAGTAGGGATCCAAAATAAAATATAAATTGCGAAATTAGAAAAAATTGAATTCTTTTGCATAAAACAAAAGTACGTATCGAGAATAAAATATAAATATCTAAATTACCAAAAATTGAGTTCTTTTTGTAAAACAAAAGTAGGGATCCAAAATAAAATATAAATTTTGAAATTACAAAAAATTGAGTTCTTTTGCATAAAACAAAAGTACGGATCGAAAAGAGAATATAATTATCCAAATTACTAAAAATTGAGTTCTTCTTGTAAAGAAAAAGTAGGGATCCAAAATAAAATATAAATTGCGAAATTAAAAAAAACTGAGTTCTTTTGCATAAAACAAAAGTACGTATCGAGAATAAAATATAAATATCCAAATTACCAAAAATTGAGTTCTTTTTGTAAAACAAAAGTAGGGATCCAAAATCAAATATAAATTTTGAAATTACAAAAAATTGAGTTCTTTTGCATGAAACAAAAGTACGGATCGAAAAGAAAATATAAATATCCAAATTACTAAAAATTGAGTTCTTTTTGTAAAGCAAAAGTAGGGATCCAAAATAAAATATAAATTGCGAAATTACAAAAATTGAGTTCTTTTGCATAAAACAAAAGTACGTATCGAGAATAAAATATAAATATCCAAATTACCAAAAATTGAGTTCTTTTTGTAAAACAAAAGTAGGGATCCAAAATCAAATATAAATTTTGAAATTAAAAAAAATTGAGTTGTTTTGCATGAAACAAAAGTACGGATCGAAAAGAAAATATAAATATCCAAATTACTTAAAATTGAGTTCTTTTTGTAAAGCAAAAGTAGGGATCCAAAATAAAATATAAATTGCGAAATTAGAAAAAAGTGAGTTCTTTTGCTTAAAAGAAAAGTACGTATCGAGAATAAAATATAAATATCCAAATTACCAAAAATTGAGTTCTTTTTGTAAAACAAAAGTAGGGATCCAAAATAAAATATAAATTTTGAAATTACAAAAATTTGAGTTCTTTTGCATAAAACAAAAGTTCAGATAAAAAAGAAAATACAAATATCCAAATTACTAAAAATTGAGTTCTTTTTGTAAAACGAAAGTAGGGTCCAAAATAAAATATAAATTGCGAAATTACAAAAAATCAAGTTCTTTTGCATAAAACAAAAGTACGTATCGAGAATAAAATATAAATATCCAAATTACTAAAAATTGAGTTCTTTTTGTAAAACAAAAGTAGGGATCCAAAATAAAATATAAATTGCGAAATTACAAAAAATTGAGTTCTTTTTGTAAAGCAAAAGTAGGGATCCAAAATAAAATATAAATTATGAAATTACAAAAAATGGAGTTCTTTTCCTTAAAACAAAACTACGTATCGAGAATAAAATATAAATATCCAAATTACCAAAAATTGAGTTCTTTTTGTAAAACAAAAGTAGGGATCCAAAATAAAATATAAATTTTGAAATTAAAAAAAATTGAGTTCTTTTGCATAAAACAAAAGTACTGGATCGAAAAGAAAATATAAATATCCAAATTACTAAAAATTGAGTTCTTTTTGTAAAGCAAAAGTAGGGATCCAAAATAAAATATAAATTGCGAAATTACAAAAAATTGAGTTCTTTTGCATAAAACAAAAGTACGTATCGAGAATAAAATATAAATATCCAAATTACCAAAATTTGAGTTCTTTTTGTATAACAAAAGTAGGGATCCGAAATAAAATATACATTTTGAAATTAAAAAAATTGAGTTCTTTTGCATAAAACAAAAAAATGGATCGAAATAACATATAAATTTCAAAATTATGAAAATTGAGTTTCTTTTTTGTAAAACAAAACTACGGGGTAAAAATAATATATCAATTTCAAAATTATTAAAACTTAAATTTCTTTTGTAAAATAATAGTACGCATCGAAAATAAAATATAAAATGCGAAGTTACAAAAAATTGAGTTCTTTTGCATAAAACAAAAGTACCTATCGAGAATAAAAAATAAATATCCAAATTACGAAAAATTGAGTTCTTTTTGTAAAACAAAAGTAGGGATCCAAAATAAAATATAAATTTTGAAATTACAAAAAATTGAGTTCTTTTGCATAAAACCAAAGTACGGATCGAAATGAGAATATAAATATCCAAATTACTAAAAATTGAGTTCTTTTTGTAAAGCAAAAGTAGGGATCCAAAATAAAATATAAATTGCAAAATTACTAAAAATTGAGTTCTTTTGCATAAAACAAAAGTATGTATCGAGAATAAAATATAAATATCCAAATTACTTAAAATTGAGTTCTTTTTGTCAAGGAAAAGTAGGGATCCAAAATAAAATATAAATTGCGAAATTAGAAAAAATTGAATTCTTTTGCATAAAACAAAAGTACGTATGGAGAATAAAATATAAATATCCAAATTACCAAAATTTGAGTTCTTTTTGTAAAACAAAAGTAGAGATCCAAAATAAAATATAAATTTTGAAATTGCAAAAAATTGAGTTCTTTTGCATAAAACAAAAGTACGAATCGAGAATAAAATATAAATTTCAAAATTACGAAAATTGTGTTTCTTTTTTGTAAAACAAAATTACGGATGAAAAATAGAATATCAATTTCATAATTATTAAAAATGGAATTTCTTTTGTTAAACAATAAAACGGATCGAAAATAAAATATAAATTGCGAAATTACAAAAAATTGAGTTCTTTTGCACAAAACAAAAGTACGTATTGAGAATAAAATATAAATATCCAAATTACCAAAAATTGAGTTCTTTTTGCAAAACAAAAGTTGGGATCCAAAACAAAATATAAATTCGCAAATTACAAAAAATTGAGTTATTTTGCATAAAACAAAAGTACGGATCGAAAAGAGAATATAAATATCCAAATTACTAAAAATTGAGTTCTTTTTGTAAAGATAAAGTAGGGATCCAAAGTAAAATATAAATTGCGAAATTACAAAAAAGTGAGTTCTTTTGCATAAAACAAAAGTACGTATCGAGAATAAAATATAAATATCCAAATTACCAAAAATTGAGTTCTTTTTATAAAACAAAAGTAGGGATCCAAAATAAAATATAAATTATGAAATTACAAAAATTTGAGTTCTTTTGCATAAAACAAAAGTTCGGATCAAAAAGAGCATATAAATATCCAAATTACTAAAAATATAGTTCTTTTTGTAAAACGAAAGTAGGGATCCAAAATTAAATATAAATTGCGAAATTACAAAAAATCGAGTTCTTTTGCATAAAACAAAAGTACGTATCGAGAATAAAATATAAATATCCAAATTACTAAAAATTGAGTTCTTTTTGTAAAGCAAAAGTAGGGATCCAAAAGAAAATATAAATTGCGAAATTACAAAAAACAGAGTTCTTTTGCATAAAACAAGAGTACGTATCCAGAATAAAAAATAAATATCCAAATTACCAAAAATTGAGTTCTTTTTGTAAAACAAATGTAGGGATCCAAAATAAAATACAAATTTTGAAATTACAAAAAATTGAGTTCTTTTGCATAAAACAAAAGTACAGATCGAACAGAGAATATAAATATCCAAATTACAAAAAATTGAGTTCTTTTTATAAAGCAAAAGTAGTCATCCAAAATAAAATATAAATCGCGAAATTACAAAAAAATGAGTTCTTTTGCATAAAACAAAAGTACGAATCGAAGAGAGAATATAAATATCCAAATTACAAAAAATTGAGTTCTTTTTGTAAAGGAAAAGTAAGGATCCAAAATAAAATATAAATTGCGAAATAACAAAAAATCGAGTTCTTTTGCATAAAACAGAAGTACGTAACGAGAATAAAATATAAATATCAAAATTACCAAAAATTGAGTTCTTTTTGTAAAACAAAAGTAGGGCTCCAAAATAAAATATAAATTTTGAAATTACAAAAAATTGAGTTCTTTTGCATAAAACAAAAGTACGGATCGAAAAGAGTCTATAAATATCCAAACTCCTAAAAACTGAGTTCTTTTTGTAAAGCAAAAGTAGGGATCCAATATAAAATATAAATTCCGAAATACCAAAAAATTGAGTTCTTTTGCATAAAACAAAAGTACGTATCGAGAATAAAATATAAATATCCAAATTACCAAAAAATTGAGTTCTTTTCGTAAAACAAAAGTACGGATCCAAAATAAAATATAAATTTTTAAATTACAAAAAATTGAGTTCTTTTACATAAAACTAAAGTACGAATCGAAAAGAGAATATAAATATCCAAATTACTAAAATTGAGTTCTTTTTGTAAAGCAAAAGTAGGGATCCAAAATAAAATATGAATTATGAAATTACAAAAAATTGAGTTCTTTTGCATAAAACAAAACTACGTATTGAGAATAAAATATAAATATCCAAGTTACCAAAAATTGAGTTCCTTTTGTAAAACAAAAGTAGGGATCCAAAATAAAATATAACTTTTGAAATTACAAAAAATTGAGTTCTTTTGCATAAAACAAAAGTACGGATCGAAAAGAAAATACAAATATCCAAATTACTAAAAATTGAGTTCTTTTTGTAAAGCAAAAGTAGGGATCCAAAATAAAATATAAATTGCAAAATTACAAAAAATTGAGTTCTTCTGCATAAAACAAAAGTACGTATCGAGAATAAAATATAAATATCCAAACTACCAAAAATAGAGTTCTTTTCGTAAAACAAAAGTAGGGATCCAAAATAAAATATATATTTTTAAATTACAAAAAATTGAGTTCTTTTGCATAAAAGAAAAGTACGAATCGAAAAGAGAATATAAATATCCAAATTACTAAAATTGAGTTCTTTTTGTAAAGCAAAAGTTGGGATCCAAAATAAAATATAAATTATGAAATTACAAAAAATTGAGTTCTTTTGCATAAAACAAAACTACGTATCAAGAATAAAATATAAATATCCAAATTACCAAAAATTGAGTTCTTTTTGTAAAACAAAAGTAGGGATCCCAAATAAAATATAAATTTTGACATTACAAAAAATTGAGTTCTTTTGCATAAAACTAAAGTACGGATCGAAAAGAGAATATAAATATCCAAATTACTAAAAATGAGTTCTTTTTGTAAACCAAAAGTAGGGATCCAAAATAAAATATAAATTTTGAAATTACAAAAAATTGAGTTCTTTTGCATAAAACAAAAGTACGAATCGAAAAGAAAATACAAATATCCAAATTACTAAGATTTGAGTTCTTTTTGTAAAGCAAAAGTTGGGATCCAAAATAAAATATAAAGTGCGAAATTACAAAAAACTGAGTTCTTTTGCTTAAAACAAAAGCACGTCTCGAGAATAAAATATAGATATCCAAATTACCAAAAATTGAGTTCTTTTTGTAAAACAAAGTAGGGATCCCAAATCATATATAAATTTTGACATTACAAAAAATTGAGTTCTTTTGCATAAAACTAAAGTACGGATCGAAAAGAGAATATAAATATCCAAATTACATAAAATTGAGTTCTTTTTGTAAAGCAAAAGTAGGGATCCAAAATAAAATATATATTGCGAAATTACAAAGAATTGAGTTCTTTTGCTTAAAACAAAAGTAAGTAACGAGAATAACATATAAATATCCAAATTACCAAAAATTGAGTTCTTTTTGTAAAACAAAAGTAGGGATCCCAAATAAAATATAAATTTTGAAATTACAAAAAATTGAGTTCTTTTGCATAAAACTAAAGTACGGATCGAAAAAGAGAATATAAATATCCAAATTACTAAAAATGGAGTTCTTTTTGTAAAGCAAAAGTAGGGATCCAAAATAAAATATAAATTGCGAAATTACAAAGAGTTGAGTTCTTTTGCTTAAAACAAAGGTACGTATCGAGAATAAAATATAAATATCCAAATTACCTAAAATTGAGTTCTTTTTGTAAAACAAAAGTAGGGATCCAAAATAAAATATAAATTTTGAAATTACAAAAAATTGAGTTCTTTTGCATAAAACTAAAGTACGGATCGAAAAGACAACATAAATATCCAAATTACTAAAAATTGAGTTCTTTTTGTAAAGAAAAAGTAGGGATGCAAAATAAAATATAAATTGCGAAGTTACAAAGAATTGAGTTCTTTTGCTTAAAACAAAAGTACGGATCGAGAATAAAATATAAATATCCAAATTACCAAAAACTGAGTTGTTTTTGTAAAACAAAAGTAGGGATCCAAAATAAAATATAAATTTTGAAATTTCAAAAATTTGAGTTCTTTTGCATAAAACTAAAGTACGAATCGAAAAGACAATATAAATATCCAAATTACAAAAAATTAATTTCTTTTTGTAAAGCAAAACTAGGGATCCAAAATAAAATATAAATTGTGAAATTACAAAGAATTGAGTTATTTTGCTTAAAACAAAAGTACGTATCGAGAATAAAATATAAATATCCAAATTACCAAAAATTGAGTTGTTTTTCTAAAGCAAAAGTAGCGATCCAAAATAAAATATAAATTTTGAAATTACAAAAAATTGAGTTCTTTTGCATAAAACAAAAGTATGGATCGAAAAGAAAATATAAATATCCAAATTACTAAAAATTGAGTTCTTTTTGTACAGCAAATGTAGGGATCCAAAATAAAATATAAATTGCGAAATTACAAAGAATTGAGTTCTTTTGCTTAAAACAAAAGTACGGATCGAGAATAAAATATAAATATCCAAATTACCAAAAATTGAGTTCCTTTTGTAAAACAAAAGTAGGGATCACAAATAAAATATAAATTTTGAAATTACAAAAAATTGAGTTCTTTTGCATAAAACTAAAGTACGGATCGAAAAGACAATATAAATATCCAAATTACTAAAAATTGAGTTCTTTTTGTAAAGCAAAACTAGGGATCCAAAATAAAATATAAATTGTGAAATTACAAAGAATTGAGTTATTTTGCTTAAAACAAAAGTACGTATCGAGAATAAAATATAAATATCCAAATTACCAAAAATTGAGTTGTTTTTCTAAAGCAAAAGTAGCGATCCAAAATAAAATATAAATTTTGAAATTACAAAAAATTGAGTTCTTTTGCATAAAACAAAAATATGGATCGAAAAGAAAATATAAATATCCAAATTACTAAAAATTGAGTTCTTTTTGTACAGCAAATGTAGGGATCCAAAATAAAATATAAATTGCGAAATTACAAAGAATTGAGTTCTTTTGCTTAAAACAAAAGTACGGATCGAGAATAAAATATAAATATCCAAATTACCAAAAATTGAGTTCCTTTTGTAAAACAAAAGTAGGGATCACAAATAAAATATAAATTTTGAAATTACAAAAAATTGAGTTCTTTTGCATAAAACTAAAGTACGGATCGAAAAGACAATATAAATATCCAAATTACTAAAAATTGAGTTCTTTTTGTAAACCAAAAGTAGGGATCCAAAATAAAATATAAATTGCGAAATAACAAAGAATTGAGTTCTTTTGCTTAAAACAAAAGTACGTAACGAGAATAAAATATAAATATCCAAATTACCAAAAATTGAGTTCTTTTTGTAAAACAAAAGTAGGGATCCCAAATAAAATATAAATTTTGAAATTACAAAAAATTGAGTTCTTTTGCATAAAACTAAAGTACGGATCGAAAAAGAGAATATAAATATCCAAATTACTAAAAATTGAGTTCTTTTTGTAAACCAAAACTAGGGATCCAAAATAAAATATAAATTTTGAAATTACAAAAAATTGAGTTCTTTTGCATAAAACAATAGTACGGATCGAAAAGAAAATATAAATATCCAAATTACTAAAAATTGAGTTCTTTTCGAGAAGCAAAAGTAGGGATCCAAAATAAAATATAAATTGCGAAACTACAGAGAATTGAGTTCTTTTGCTTAAAACAAAAGTACGTATCGAGAATAAAATATAAATATCCAAATTACCAAAAATTGAGTTGTTTTTGTAAAACAAAAAGTAGGCATCCCAAATAAAATATAAATTTTGAAATTACATAAAATTGAGTTCTTTTGCATAAAATTAAAATACTGATCGAAAAGAGAATATAAATATCCAAATTACTAAAAATTGACTTCTTTTTGTTGACCAAAAGTAGGGATCCAAAATAAAATATAAATTTTGAAATTACAAAATATTGAGTTCTTTTGCATAAAACAAAAGTACGGATCGAAAAGAAAATATAAATATCCAAATTACTAAAAATGGAGTTCTTTTTGTAAAGCAAAAGTAGGGATCCAAAATAAAATATATATTGCGAAATTACAAAGAATTGAGTTCTTTTGCTTAAAACAAAAGTAAGTAACGAGAATAACATATAAATATCCAAATTACCAAAAATTGAGTTCTTTTTGTAAAACAAAAGTAGGGATTCCAAATAAAATATAAATTTTGAAATTACAAAAAATTGAGTTCTTTTGCATAAAACAAAAGTACGGATCGAAAAAGAGAATATAAATATCCAAATTACTAAAAATGGAGTTCTTTTTGTAAAGCAAAAGTAGGGATCCAAAATAAAATATAAATTGCGAAATTACAAAAAATTGAGTTCTTTTGCTTAAAACAAAACTACGTATCGAGAATAAAATATAAATATCCAAATTACCAAAAATTGAGTTCTTTTTGAAAAACAAAAGTAGGGATCCCAAATAAAATATAAATTTTGACATTACAAAAAATTGAGTTCTTTTGCATAAAAGAAAAGTACGGATCGCAAAGAAAATATAAATATCCACATTACCAAAAATTGAGTTCTTTTTGTAAAGCAAAAGTAGGGATCCAAAATAAAATATAAATTGCGAAATTACAAAGAATTGAGTTCTTTTGCTTAAAACAAAACTACGTATCGAGAATAAAATATAAATATCCAAATTACCAAAAATTGAGTTCTTTTTGTAAAACAAAAGTAGGGATCCCTTATAAAATATAAATTTTGACATTACAAAAAATTGAGTTCTTTTGCATAAAAGAAAAGTACGGATCGCAAAGAAAATATAAATATCCACATTACCAAAAATTGAGTTCTTTTTGTAAAGCAAAAGTAGGGATCCAAAATAAAATATAAATTGCGAAATTACAAAAAATTTAATTCTTTTGCTTAAAACAAAAGTACGTATCGAGAATAAAATATAAATATCCAAATTACCAAAAATTGAGTTCTTTTTGTAAAACAAAAGTAGGGATCCCAAATAAAATATAAATTTTGACATTACAAAAAATTGAGTTCTTTTGCATAAAACTAAAGTACGGATCGAAAAGAGAATATAAATATCCAAATTACTAAAAATGAGTTCTTTTTGTAAACCAAAAGTAGGGATCCAAAATAAAATATAAATTTTGAAATTACAAAAAATTGAGTTCTTTTGCATAAAACAAAAGTACGAATCGAAAAGAAAATACAAATATCCAAATTACTAAGAATTGAGTTCTTTTTGTAAAGCAAAAGTTGGGATCCAAAATAAAATATAAAGTGCGAAATTACAAAAAATTGAGTTCTTTTGCTTAAAACAAAAGCACGTCTCGAGAATAAAATATAGATATCCAAATTACCAAAAATTGAGTTCTTTTTGTAAAACAAAGTAGGGATCCCAAATAATATATAAATTTTGACATTACCAAAAATTGAGTTCTTTTTGTAAAACAAAAGTAGGGATCCCAAATAAAATATAAATTTTGAAATTACAAAAAATTGAGTTCTTTTGCATAAAACTAAAGTACGGATCGAAAAAGAGAATATAAATATCCAAATTACTAAAAATTGAGTTCTTTTTGTAAACCAAAACTAGGGATCCAAAATAAAATATAAATTTTGAAATTACAAAAAATTGAGTTCTTTTGCATAAAACAATAGTACGGATCGAAAAGAAAATATAAATATCCAAATTACTAAAAATTGAGTTCTTTTTGAGAAGCAAAAGTAGGGATCCAAAATAAAATATAAAGTGCGAAACTACAGAGAATTGAGTTCTTTTGCTTAAAACAAAAGTACGTATCGAGAATAAAATATAAATATCCAAATTACCAAAAATTGAGTTGTTTTTGTAAAACAAAAAGTAGGCATCCCAAATAAAATATAAATTTTGAAATTACATAAAATTGAGTTCTTTTGCATAAAATTAAAATACTGATCGAAAAGAGAATATAAATATCCAAATTACTAAAAATTGACTTCTTTTTGTTGACCAAAAGTAGGGATCCAAAATAAAATATAAATTTTGAAATTACAAAATATTGAGTTCTTTTGCATAAAACAAAAGTACGGATCGAAAAGAAAATATAAATATCCAAATTACTAAAAATGGAGTTCTTTTTGTAAAGCAAAAGTAGGGATCCAAAATAAAATATATATTGCGAAATTACAAAGAATTGAGTTCTTTTGCTTAAAACAAAAGTAAGTAACGAGAATAACATATAAATATCCAAATTACCAAAAATTGAGTTCTTTTTGTAAAACAAAAGTAGGGATTCCAAATAAAATATAAATTTTGAAATTACAAAAAATTGAGTTCTTTTGCATAAAACTAAAGTACGGATCGAAAAAGAGAATATAAATATCCAAATTACTAAAAATGGAGTTCTTTTTGTAAAGCAAAAGTAGGGATCCAAAATAAAATATAAATTGCGAAATTACAAAGAATTGAGTTCTTTTGCTTAAAACAAAACTACGTATCGAGAATAAAATATAAATATCCAAATTACCAAAAATTGAGTTCTTTTTGTAAAACAAAAGTAGGGATCCCAAATAAAATATAAATTTTGACATTACAAAAAATTGAGTTCTTTTGCATAAAAGAAAAGTACGGATCGCAAAGAAAATATAAATATCCACATTACCAAAAATTGAGTTCTTTTTGTAAAGCAAAAGTAGGGATCCAAAATAAAATATAAATTGCGAAATTACAAAGAATTGAGTTCTTTTGCTTAAAACAAAACTACGTATCGAGAATAAAATATAAATATCCAAATTACCAAAAATTGAGTTCTTTTTGTAAAACAAAAGTAGGGATCCCTTATAAAATATAAATTTTGACATTACAAAAAATTGAGTTCTTTTGCATGAGTTCTTTTGCATAAAACAAAAGTACGAATCGAAAAGAAAATACAAATATCCAAATTACTAAGAATTGAGTTCTTTTTGTAAAGCAAAAGTTGGGATCCAAAATAAAATATAAAGTGCGAAATTACAAAAAATTGAGTTCTTTTGCTTAAAACAAAAGCTCGTCTCGAGAATAAAATATAGATATCCAAATTACCAAAAATTGAGTTCTTTTTGTAAAACAAAGTAGGGATCCCAAATAATATATAAATTTTGACATTACAAAAAATTGAGTTCTTTTCATAAAACTAAAGTACGGATCGAAAAGAGAATATAAATATCCAAATTACTAAAAATTGAGTTCTTTTTGTAAAGCAAAAGTAGGGATCCAAAATAAAATATAAATTTTGAAATTGCAAAAAATTGAGTTCTTTTGCATAAAATAAAACTACGGATCGAAAAGAAAATATAAATATCCAAATTACTAAAAATTGAATTCTTTTTGTAAAGCAAATGTAGGGATCGAAAATAAAATATAAGTTGCGAAATTTCAAAGAATTGAGTTCTTTTGCTTAAAACAAAAGTACGGATCGAGAATAAAATATAAATATCCAAATTACCAAAAATTGAGTTCTTTTTGTAACACAAAAGTAGGGATCCAAAATAAAATATAAATTTTGAAATTACAAAAAATTGAGTTCTTTTGCATAAAACTAAAGTACGGATCGAAAAGACAATATAAATATCCAAATTACTAAAAATTGAGTTCTTTTTGTAAAGCAAAAGTAGGGATCCAAAATAAAATATAAATTGCGAAATTACAAAGAATTGAGTTCTTTAGCTTAAAACAAAACTACGTATCGAGAATAAAATATAAATATCCAAACTACCAAAAATTGAGTTCTTTTTGTAAAACAAAAGTAGGGATCCAAAATAAAATATAAATTTTGAAATTACAAAAAATTGAGTTCTTTTGCATAAAACCAAAGTACGGATCGAAAAGACAATATAAATATCCAAATTACTAAAAATTGAGTTCTTTTTGTAAAGCTAAAGTAGGGATGCAAAATAAAATATAAATTGTGAAATTACAAAGAATTGAGTTCTTTTGCTTAAAACAAAAGTACGTATCGAGAATAAAATATAAATATCCAAATTACCTAAAATTGAGTTCTTTTTGTAAAACAAAAGTAGGGATCCAAAATAAAATATAAATTTTGAAATTACAAAAAATTGAGTTCTTTTGCGTAAAGCTAAAGTACGGATCGAAAAGACAACATAAATATCCAAATTACTAAAAATTGAGTTCTTTTTGTAAAGAAAAAGTAGGGATCCAAAATAAAATATAAATTTTAAAATTACAAAAAATTGAGTTCTTTTGCATAAAACAAAAGTACGGATCCAAAGCAAATATAAATATCCCATTTACCAAAAATTGAGTTCTTTTTGTAAAACAAAAGTAGGTATCCAAAATAAAATATAAATTTTGAAATTACAAAAAATTGAGTTCTTTTGCATACAACAAAAGTACGGATCGAAAAGAAAATATAGATATCCAAGTTACTAAAAATTGAGTTCTTTTTGTAAAGCAAAAGTAGGGATCCAAAATAAAATACAAATTCCGAAATTACAAATAAATGAGTTCTTTTGCTTAAAACAAAAGTACGTATCGAGAATAAAATATAAATAACCAAATTACCAAAAATTGAGTTCTTTTTGTAAAACAAAAGTAGGTATCCAAAATAAAATATAAATTTTGATATTACAAAAAATTGAGTTCTTTTGCATAAAACAAAAGTACGGATCGAAAAGAGAATATAAATATCCAAATTACTAAAAATTGAGTTTTTTTTGTAAACCAAAAGTAGGGATCCAAAATAAAATATAAATTTTGAAATTACAAAAAATTGAGTTCTTTTGCGTAAAACTAAAGTACGGATCGAAAAGACAATATAAATATCCAAATTACTAAAAATTGAGTTCTTTTTGTAAACCAAAAGTAGGGATCCAAAATAAAATATAAATTTTGAAATTACAAAAAATTGAGTTCTTTTGCATAAAACAAAAGTACGGATCGAAAAGAAAATATAAATATCCAAATTACCAAAAATTGAGTTCTTTTCGTAAAACAAAAGTAGGGAACGAAATTAAAATATAAATTGCGAAATTACAAAAAATTGAGTTCTTTTGCTTAAAACAAAAGTGCGTCTCGAGAATAAAATATAAATATCCAAATTACGAAAAATTGATTTCTTTTTGTAAAACAAAACTAGGGATCCGAAATAAAATATAAATTTTGAAATTACAAAAAATTGAGTTTTTTGCATAATTCTAAAGTACGGATCGAAAAGAGAATATAAATATCCAAATTACTAAAAATTGTGTTTTTTTTTAAAACCAAAAGTCATCCAAAATAAAATATAAATTTTGAAATTACAAAAAATTGAGTTCTTTTGCATAAAACAAAAGTACGGATCGAAAAGAAAATATAAATATCCAAATTACTAAAAATTGAGTGCTTTTTGTAAAGCAAAAGTAAGGATCCAAAATAAAATATAAATTGCGAAATTACAAAGAATTGAGTTCTTTTGCTTAAAACAAAAGTACGTATCGAGAATAAAATATAAATATCCAAATTACCAACAATTGAGTTCTTTTTGTAAAAAAAAAGTAGGGATCCCAAATAAAATATAAATTTGAAATCACAAACAATTGAGTTCTTTTGCATAAAACTAAAGTACGGATCGAAAAGAGAATATAAATATCCAAATTACTAAAAATTGAGTTCTTTTTGTAAACCAAAAGTAGGGATCCAAAATAAAATATAAATTTTGAAATTACAAAAAATTGAGTTCTTTTGCATAAAACAAAAGTACAGATTGAAAAGAAAATATAAATATCCAAATTACAAAAAATTGAGTTCTTTTTGTAAAGCAAAAGTAGGGATCCAAAATAAAATATAAATTGCGAAATTACAAAGAATTGAGTTCTTTTGCTTAAAACAAAAGTACGTATCGAGAATAAAATATAAATATCCAAATTACCAAAAATTGAGTTCTTTTTTTATAACAAAAGTAGGGATCCAAAATAAAATATAAATTGCGAAATTACAAACAATTGAGTTCTTTTGCATAAAACAAAAGTACGGATCGAAAAGAAAATATAAATATCCAAATTACAAAAAATTGAGTTCTTTTTGTAAAGCAAAAGTAAGGATCCAAAATAAAATATAAATTGCGAAATTACAAAGAATTGAGTTCTTTTGCTTAAAACAAAAGTACGTATCGAGAATAAAATATAAATATCCAAATTACCAAAAATTGAGTTCTTTTTGTAAAAAAAAAGTAGGGATCCCAAATAAAATATAAATTTGAAATCACAAAAAATTGAGTTCTTTTGCATAAAACTAAAGTACGGATCGAAAAGAGAATATAAATATCCAAATTACTAAAAATTGAGTTCTTTTTGTAAACCAAAAGTAGGGATCCAAAATAAAATATAAATTTTGAAATTACAAAAAATTGAGTTCTTTTGCATAAAACAAAAGTACAGATCGAAAAGAAAATATAAATATCCAAATTACAAAAAATTGAGTTCTTTTTGTAAAGCAAAAGTAGGGATCCAAAATAAAATATAAATTGCGAAATTACAAAGAATTGAGTTCTTTTGCTTAAAACAATAGTACGTATCGAGAATAAAATATAAATATCCAAATTACCAAAAATTGAGTTCTTTTTTTATAACAAAAGTAGGGATCCAAAATAAAATATAAATTGCGAAATTACAAACAATTGAGTTCTTTTGCATAAAACAAAAGTACGGATCGAAAAGAAAATATAAATATCCAAATTACTAAAAATTTAGTTCTTTTTGTAAAGCAAAAGTAAGGATCCAAAATAAAATATAAATTGCGAAATTACAAAGAATTGAGTTCTTTTGCTTAAAACAAAAGTACGTATCGAGAATAAAATATAAATATCCAAAAATTGTGTTCTTTTTGTAAAAAAAAAGTGGGGATCCCAAATAAAATATAAATTTGAAATCACAAAAAATTGAGTTCTTTTGCATAAAACTAAAGTACGGATCGAAAAGAGAATATAAATATCCAAATTACCAAAAATTGAGTTCTTTTTGTAAAACAAAAGTAGGGATCCAAAATAAAATATAAATTTTGAAATTACAAAAATTGAGTTCTTTTGCATAAAACAAAAGTACAGATCGAAAAGAAAATATAAATATCCAAATTACAAAAAATTGAGTTCTTTTTGGAAAGCAAAAGTAGGGATCCAAAATAAAATATAAATTACGAAATTACAAAGAATTGAGTTCTTTTGCTTAAAATAAAAGTACGTATCGAGAATAAAATATAAATATCTAAATTACCAAAAAATGAGTTCTTTTTGTATAACAAAAGTAGGGATCCAAAATAAAATGTAAATTTTGAAATTTCAAAAAATTGAGTTCTTTTGCATAAAACAAAAGTACGGATCGAAAAGATAATATAAATATCCAATTTACAAAAAATTGAGCTCTTTTTGTAAAACAAAAGTAGGGATCCAAAATAAAATATAAATTTTGAAATTACAAAAAATTTAGTTCTTTTGCATAAAAGAAAAGTACAGATCGAAAAGAAAATATAAATATCCAAATTACAAAAAATTGAGTTCTTTTTGTAAAGCAAAAGTAGGGATCCAAAATAAAATATAAATTGCAAAATTACAAAGAATTGAGTTCTTTTCCTCAAAACAAAAGTACGTATCGAGAATAAAATTTAAATATCCAAATTACCAAAAATTGAGTTCTTTTTGTACAACAAATGTAGGGTTCCAAAATAAAATGTAAATTTTGAAATTTCAAAAAATTGAGTTCTTTTGCATTAAACAAAAGTACGGATCGAAAAGAAAATATAAATATCCAAATTACTAAAAATTGAGTTCTTTTTGTAAAGCAAAAGTAAGGATCCAAAATAAAATATAAATTGCGAAATTACAAAGAATTGAGTTCTTTTGCTTAAAACAAAAGTACGTATCGAGAAAAAAATATAAATATCCAAATTACCAAAAATTGAGTTCTTTTTGTAAAAAAAAAGTAGGGATCCCAAATAAAATATAAATTTGAAATCACAAAAAATTGAGTTCTTTTGAATAAAACTAAAGTACGGATCGAAAAGAGAATATAAATATCCAAATTACTAAAAATTGAGTTCTTTTTGTAAACCAAAAGTAGCGATCCAAAATAAAATATAAATTTTGAAATTACAAAAAATTGAGTTCTTTTGCATAAAACAAAAGTACAGATCGAAAAGAAAATATAAATATCCAAATTACTAAAAATTGAGTTCTTTTTGTAAAGCAAAAGTAGGGATCTAAAATAAAATATAAATTGGGAAATTACAAAGAATTGAGTTCTTTTGCTTAAAACAAAAGTACCTATCGAGAATAAAATATAAATATCCAAATTACCAAAAATTGAGTTCTTTTTGCATAACGAAAGCAGGGATCCAAAATAAAATGTAAATTTTGAAATTTCAAAAAATTGAGTTCTTTTCCATAAAACAAAAGTACGGATCGAAAAGATAATATAAATATCCAATTTACAAAAAATTGAGTTCTTTTTGTAAACCAAAAGTAGGGATCCAAAATAAAATATAAATTTTGAAATTACAAAAAATTGAGTTCTTTTCCATAAAATAAAAGTACGGATTGAAAAGAAAATATAAATATCCAAATTACTAAAAATTGAGTTCTTTTTGTAAACCAAAAGCAGGGATCCAAAATAAAATACAAATTGCGAAATTAAAAAAAATTGAGTTCTTTTGCTTAAAACAAAAGTACGTATCGAGAATAAAATATAAATATGCAAATTACCAAAAATTGAGTTCTTTTTGTAAAACAAAAGTAGGTATCGAAAATAGAATATAAATTTTGAAATTACAAAAATTTGAGTTCTTTTGCATAAAACAAAAGTACAGATCGAAAAGAAAATATAAATATCCAAATTACAAAAAATTGAGTTCTTTTTGTAAAGCAAAAGTAGGGACCCAAAATAAAATATAAATTGCGAAATTACAAAGAATTGAGTTCTTTTGCTAAAAAAAAAGTACGTATCGAGAATAAAATTTAAATATCCAAATTACCAAAAATTGAGTTCTTTTGTATAACAAAAGTAGGGATCCAAAATAAAATGTAAATTTTGAAATTTCAGAAAATTGAGTTCTTTTGCATAAAACAAAAGTACGGATCGAAAAGAGAATATAAATATCCAATTTACTAAAAATTGAGTTCTTTTTGTAAACCAAAAGCAGGGATCCAAAATAAAATATAAATTGCGAAATTAGAAAGATTTGAGTTCTTTTGCTCAAAACAAAAGTACGTATCGAGAATAAAATATAAATATCCAAATTACCAAAAATTGAGTTCTTTTTCTATAACAAAAGTAGGGATCCAAAATAAAATGTAAATTTTGAAATTTCAAAAAATTGAGTTCTTTTGCATAAAACAAAAGTACGGATCGAAAAGAGAATATAAATATCCAAATTACAAAAATTGAGTTCTTTTTGTAAACCAATGTTGGCATATTTCAAGTCCAGAGTTTTATGGAGGCCTACAGTTTTGATGATGAAGTTTTTAGGAAGTTTCAATCAACATTAAAGACTTGTGCCATCTCACAAAGGAAGGTTGCTTGATAAGAAAGGAAAGGCATAAAGAGCATTCAAAGCTTTCAAGAGAGAAGATTGATGAAGATTTTCTCAAGAGCTGAAAGATCAAAGGTAGAAGGTTCTGTTTTGGGTGTTGGATAAAAAGAGTAAGTCATAAATCCCATTCAAGACCTTCCCAAACAAGAGAGCAAGGTGTTTTCTCGCAAAAACGTTTTTCTACGCTTTTAATCGATTACCATACGTAGATAATCGATTATTTAACTTAAAATTTGAATTAAAAATGTTTAACGAGCAAAATAATCGATTAAGTGTCTTTGATAATCGATTATATTGATTCTGGGTTAATATAATCGATTATGGCCTTAATCTAATCGATTAAATCAGACGATTTCAGTTTTCCAGTTTTTAAACATGATATAATCGATTAAGCTTTTAATATAATCGATTAAATGAGTCGTTTTGCGAAATTAATTCTAAATCAACCTAAGAATGGAAACTTTGGAGCATTTTCGAATTATAAAATGAAAGAGAATGTCTTAGGTTTAACACATCTGAACAAACACAAAATATTCAAAGTGTTTCTGTGCCTTAGCTTTTCCAAAGCCGCTTTCCTGCTCTCTTCAGTTTGATCAAGTCTTTGGAAGTGGTGATCATTGTGCTTAAGCTTTCTATCCAGCACATTTCAGGTGTATTCTTTTACTGTTTTCTGTAAAGGGAAAATTCATCCCTTGGATTGGTTCTAAGGGAGGTGTTTCATCTCTTGTGTGTCAAGAGAGGTGGGTTTCATCCTTAGTGTGTCTAAGGAGGTGTTTTCATCCTCAGTGTGTCTGGGGAGGTGTTTCATCCTTAGTGTGTCTGAGGAGGTGTTTCCGTTTATCTTTATTTGTTATTGCATGAATTGGTGTTTGTAATTTCAATTAAAGATAGTGGGGAAAATCATCACGAATTTGTGGTGGTTGGGAACTGGACGTAGGATTGGCTTAATCCGAAGCAGTATAAATCTCTGTGTTCTTTCTCTTTCTCTTTATCTTTTAATTGTGGATCATTATAACAATTGCTAATCCCAACAGCGTTAATCAAAGGATTGGAAAAATTCACATCCAAGTTTTTGAAAGTTTTTCAAAACCTGAAAATTTATTTGAAAGAGAAAATTTCTTTAAAAACCCAATTCACCCCCCCCTCTTGGTTTTTACACTGCCGTCTTTATTTAACAATTGGCCTCAGAGCTGGTTTTTTGAAAGTTATTCAAAAACAAGATCCTTATGGCAGACAAAAATCAAACTTTTGCTGAAGGTGCATCTATTCATAGACCACCACTTTTTACAGGTGAAAACTATCCTTTTTGGAAAAAGAGGATGGAAATTTTTCTAAGGTCTAATGATCAAGGCGGTTGGGATGCTGTTGTAAATGGTCCTTTTATTCCTATGGTTGTTGTTGAAGAAGCGCAGGTACCTAAGAAGAAAGCAAATTGGAGCAAGGACGAATACAACCAGAATCAATGCGACATAAGGGCGTGTAACATGATAGCATCTGCCTTAACCATTGATGAGTTTTACAGGTTATCAGATTGCACTACTGCAAAGGAGATGTGGGACACTCTAGAAGTCACACATGAAGGAACGGAAGAAGTGAAACGATCAAGGAAGAACACCTTGATTCAGGAATATGAAATGTTCCGTATGAGCAAAGGAGAAACCATATGTGACGTACAAAAGAGATTTACTCACATCGTAAATCATCTCAAGGCATTAGGTAAGAAATTCGACATCGAAGAATTAAATGTCAAAATTTTGAAATCTTTGGACAGGACTTGGCAACCTAAATGACGGCCATCACGGAATCAAAGAACCTGTCAAACATGAACATGACAACTCTCTTCGGAAAGCTTAGAGAACATGAAATGGAGCTAGGTCGCTTCAACGGTGAAGAAGAGGACGTTAAAAGAAAAGGTATTGCCTTAAAGGTTCAATCCATTAAAGAGGAGAGCAGATGATCATCGATGATTCAGAAGACGATGATCTAAATGAATTTGTAAAGAAATACAAAAAGTTCATCAAGAAGAAAGGCAACCATAAGAAAGGTAAGAAATTTGAAAATTCAAATTCTAACGATAATTATAAATGTTATGGTTGTGGCAAAAAGGGGCACATGAGAGCAGATTGTCCGAATTCCAAGAAACCTGAAGAAAGGGAAAAGAAAAGTAAGAAGTTCTTCAAAAGAAAAAGAGAGCATATATTGCTTGGGACGACAATGAAGTGAGTTCTTCGAAGGTTCAAGTGAATCGAAGAAGAAGCAAACATTTGTCTCATGGCAGATGATGATGTGGAATCCACGTGCAGTGAGGTAAGCGATTCTGATCTCCCTAATAATTATGATGAATTGCTTGAAGAATTTCTCAATCTTTGTAAAAAAATCTGAAAAGCTTTTTTCGGCTCATAACAAAATGAAAAATGATTTTAAGGTTCTTGAAAAGAAAATTATTGATTTGGAAGAAGAGAAAAAGGTTTTGAAAGATGATTTGGAAACAGCGAAAATTCCTTGCAAATGCAAAACCAAAATTCCTATTTGCGAAAATTGTAGTGTTCTTGCTAACAAGGTTTCTTATCTTGAAACATCTCTTTCAAAAATCACGATGGGCAATAATAATTTAAACAATGTTTTGAAAGTGCAAAAAGGTTTATATGAAAAAGCAGGTCTTGGTTATAATTTCAGGTATAATCATAAACCTACTAAAACTGTTTTTGTGAAAGGAGAATCGTCTAATTCAAATAAGGTTTTTGAAAATTCTAATTCCTTTAAACAAAACGTTTCTACAAAGAAGTTGTATAAAAATGCATATTTCTCAACAAGAACAAATGTTCCTACATGTTTTTATTGTATGCATAAAGGTCATTCGGTTAATAGATGCAATATTAAACGTTATAGTGTTCCTAATGGGAAATACAAATGGGTTCCCAAAGGAAAAATTGCTTCTAACCCATGAGGACCCTAATAAGTGATTGTAGGGAACCAGAATTTTTCTTGTTTATATTGCAGGCTGGTTCCATATCCAAAAGGCCTCTTTGGTGATGGGTTAGCAAGTGATCAAGTTTATGAAGGAAGGCATAAACATCAACGAGTTGGCATATTTACAAATCTTTTATCTCAAGTAAGATTTTATGAGCTTAGAAAGGTTCCAGGTAAGTGTTGTTGTTGATTTTGATGATATTTCAGCGTTTTACGAAAATTTACGTATTTAATCGATTAGATTTCGTGTGTTAATCGATTAAACGCGGTGTTTGTGAAAATGTTTTAAAATATAATCGATTATGTTTATGACATAATCGATTAAATCGCTGGGGAGCAATTTAATCGATTAAGGAATGCACATAATCGATTAAATTTCTGGGTTTTCGTTTTCTGGAAAATTTTTGAAGGCAAATAATCGATTAAATGAGAATATAATCGATTAAATGCACCGTTCTGTGTTTTTCTGCAAATATGATTTTCGAACGTTGGCCATGTTTTCACGTGTTTTGTCTTTTTTAAACGGCTATATTCGTTCCCAATGGATATATTTTCATTAAATCAACGTTTTATGACCCGAATTTCATTCTATAAATAGCTGGTTTGAGAATCAAAGTGACTCACTCATTCTCTTTCTCACTCTTGTTGTTTCTGCTGTTATTTGCTGTCTTGTGCGAATTTTAATTCTCTATGCTATCTCTGTTATTCCATTATCTTGTTGTGCAATTTCTCTTGTCTTTTATATCACCGAAATGGCTGATCAAAGAAGAAGGAAGATGCCATCAAGGAGAAAGGGCAAGGAGCCAATGACTTCTCAAGAAAGGAGACCTCCAACTCTAGCTGGTTGGATTTCAGATGAAGATCTGCAAATTGCCTTTGTTAACAAGTGGAAGGATAGAAAAATTCTTACCCCTAAATTCTTGTCTTGTGAATTTTTTAGATCTCATGGTTTTCAATTTCAGGAATTTTTAGTAGGAAGTGGACTACAAAAATTTGTGGAGATGGAAGGGGCATTCTACCCAGATTTGGTTAGAGTGTTCTACATGAACTTGACATTAAGAACTGCAAGTCCAAGCACCAAAGTGAAAGGTGTAAGGATCTTCTTTGATGAAGATTTGTGGAACAATGTAGCTGGTCTCTCAACTCAAGGCATAAACATCACATATGGCTTTGAGGACTTCAACAAGTTGGTAGAATTCAGAAAATTCTGCAAGGATCCTAACCTACAAGTTGAGAACTTGTATAAAGTTGGTAATGTAAAGTTAAATGAAAGAATGTTGCATTATGTTATTGTTTGGATTTTAGTTGCAAGAGGCACTAATCATGCCCAACTTACTAAGGAAGACATTCTTCTAATGTATGGATTCCTTAATAATGTGAGCATAGATTGGCCCTCAATTATCCTTGATAATATGTTTAAATCCATTAGGCTTTCCTCTTTTGCATTACCCTATGCTGTGCTTGTTTCTAAGATTCTAGAATACAAAGGTGTTGATCTTGAAGGGGAGAATAAACAGATTTTGCTAAGCAATAGGAAGATTGGTAAAAATGTTCTAAGGCATATGGGCCTCATAGAACAAGGCAACAGGTTTACCCAAAGAGAAGAAGGAGCTGCTGCCATGGAAGAAGATGATGAAGACCAACCTCAACCTCCACCTCATTTTCAACCTCAACCAGGATAAGTGGAGGAGCTTCTTATATCAAGAATGGATTCTATGATGAATCTTCACTCCAAGGAATTTCAAGGCCTTTCTCATCAACTCTCAAGGCTTAATAGAAGGATGTATAGAGTTGAAAGAAAGATGAACATTGAAGATTTATCTCCTGAAGAAGATAATACAACATCCTCAAGAGGCAAACAGCCAGCCAATGATGAGGAAGATGAAGAAGATAGTGAAGAAACTGAATAAGCTACAAGTTCACTTTTCCCTAGCTTGTTCTTCATTATTTTCTAGCTGCTGTATTTTTTCTCTCTATTATTTTCTGTGTATTAATTTGCTTCATCTGTAATTATCTCTCGAAAATGTAATCTTTTGAAAATGATAAAAATAAAGGGGAGAAAATATTTGTCTTGATTGAAAATCTGTCTAGTTAATATAGCTTTTAAGAAAATTAATTTCAAGGGAATTTTAGGAAATAATTCAAATAAGTGCCTTATATAGCTTAAACAATTAAGAGCATAGTTTAAGGGGGAGCTTTTAGAAATAATTTCCACTCATTAATTCCTTGAAATCTTTTTTTTCAAAATTCAAATTGAAACTTAAATGCTATATGACTGCCTATTTTATTTCCTTTGTGGACTAATATTTATGATGGAGATATCCATACATTATTTTCAAGATTTTCGGGATATTATCACAAGTCTCTAGGTTTCTTTTATCATCATCAAAAGGGGAGATTGTTGGCATATTTCAAGTCCAGAGTTTTATGGAGACCTACAGTTTTGATGATGAAATTTTTAGGAAGTTTCAATCAACATTAAAGACTTGTGCCATCTCACAAAGGAAGGTTGCTTGATAAGAAAGGAAAGGCATAAAGAGCATTCAAAGCTTTCAAGAGAGAAGATTGATGAAGATTTTCTCAAAAGCTGAAAGATCAAAGGTAGAAGGTTCTGTTTTGGGTGTTGGATAAAAAGAGTAAGTCATAAATCTCATTCAAGACCTTCCCAAACAAGAGAGCAAGGTGTTTTCTCGCAAAAACGTTTTTCTACGCTTTTAATCGATTACCATACGTAGATAATCGATTATTTAACTTAAAATTTGAATTAAAAATGTTTAACGAGCAAAATAATCGATTAAGTGTCTTTGATAATCGATTATATTGATTCTGGGTTAATATAATCGATTATGGCCTTAATCTAATCGATTAAATCAGACGATTTCAGTTTTCCAGTTTTTAAACATGATATAATCAATTAAGCTTTTAATATAATCGATTAAATGAGTCGTTTTTGCGAAATTAATTCTAAATCAACCTAAGAATGGAAACTTTGGAGCATTTTCAAATTATAAAATGAAAGAGAATGTCTTAGGTTTAACACATCTGAACAAACACAAAATATTCAAAGTGTTTCTGCGCCTTAGCTTTTTCAAAGCCGCTTTCCTGCTCTCTTCAGTTTGATCAAGTCTTTGGAAGTGGTGATCATTGTGCTTAAGCTTTCTATCCAGCACATTTCAGGTGTATTCTTTTACTGTTTTCTGTAAAGGGAAAATTCATCCCTTGGATTGGTTCTAAGGGAGGTGTTTCATCTCTTGTGTGTCAAGAGAGGTGGGTTTCATCCTTAGTGTGTCTAAGGAGGTGTTTCATCCTCAGTGTGTCTGGGGAGGTGTTTCATCCTTAGTGTGTCTGAGGAGGTGTTTCCGTTTATCTTTATTTGTTATTGCATTAATTGGTGTTTGTAATTTCAATTAAAGATAGTGGGGAAAATCATCACGAATTTGTGGTGCTTGGGAACTGGACGTAGAATTGGCTTAATCCGAACCAGTATAAATCTCTGTGTTCTTTCTCTTTCTCTTTATCTTTTAATTGTGGATCATTATAACAATTGCTAATCCCAACAGCGTTAATCAAAGGATTGGAAAAATTCACATCCAAGTTTTTGAAAGTTTTTCAAAACCTGAAAAATTATTTGAAAGAGAAAATTTCTTTAAAAACCCAATTCACCCCCCGTCTTGGTTTTTACACTGCCGTCTTTATTTAACAACCAAAAGTAGGGATCCAAAATAAAATATAAATTTTGAAATTGCAAAAAATTGAGTACTTTTGCATAAAACTAAAGTACGGATCGAAAAGAAAATATAAATATCCAAATTACTAAAAATTGAGTTCTTTTTGTAAAGCAAAAGTAGGGATCCAAAATAAAATATAAATTGCGAAATTACAAAAAATTGAGTTCTTTGGCTTAAAACAAAAGTACGTATCGAGAATAAAATACAAAATATCCAAATTACCAAAAATTGAGTTCTTTTTGTAAAACAAAAGTAGGGATCCCAAATTAAATATAAATTTTGAAATTACAAAAAATTGAGTTCTTTTGCATAAGACTAAAGTACGGATCGAAAACAGAATATATCCAAATTACTAAAAATTGAGTTCTTTTTGTAAACCAAAAGTAGGGATCCAAAATAAAATATAAATTTTGAAATTACAAAAAATTGAGTTCTTTTGCATAAAACAAAAGTATGGATTGCAAAGAAAATATAAATATCCAAATTACCAAAAATTGAGTTCTTTTTGTAAACCAAAAGTAGGGATCCAAAATAAAATATAAATTTTGAAATTGCAAAAAATTGAGTTCTTTTGCATAAAACGAAAGTACAGATCGAAAAGAGAATATAAATATCCAAATTACTAAAAATTGAGTTCTTTTTGTAAACCAAAAGTAGGGATCCAACATAAATATAAATTTTGAAATTAAAAAAAAATTTAGTTCTTTTGCATAAAACAAAATTACAGATTGAAAAGAAAATATAAATATCCAAATTACCAAAAATTGACTTGTTTTTGTAAACCAAAAGTAGGGATCCAAAATAAAATATAAATTTTGAAATTACAAAAAATTGAGTTCTTTTGCATAAAACAAAAGTACGGATTGAAAAGAAAATATAAATATAGAAATTACTAAAAATTGAGTTCTTTTTGTAAAGCAAAAGTAGGGATCCAAAATAAAATATAAATTGCGAAATTACAAAAAATTGAGTTCTTTTGCTGAAAACAAAAGTACGTATCGAGAACAAAATATAAATATCCAAATTAGCAAAAATTAAGTTCTTTTTGTAAAACAAAAGTAGGTATCCAAAATAAAATATAAATTTTGAAATTAGAAAAAAATTGAGTTCTTTTGCATAAAACAAAAGTACGGATCGAAAAGAAAATATAAATATCCAAATTACTAAAAATTGTGTTCTTTTTGTATAGCGAAAGTAGGGATCCAAAATAAAATATAAATTGCGATATTACAAAAAATTGAGTTCTTTTGGTTAAAAGAAAAGTACGTATCGAGAATAAAATATAAATATCCAAATTACCAAAAATTGAGTTGTTTTTGTAAAACAAAAGTAGGGATCCCAAATAAAATATACATTTTGAAATTACCAAAAATTGAGTTCTTTTGCATAAGACTAAAGTACGGATCGAAAACAGAATATAAATATCCAAATTACTAAAACTTGAGTTCTTTTTGTAAACCAAAAGTAGGGATCCAAAATAAAATATAAATTTTGAAATTACAAAAAAATTGAGTTCTTTTGCATAAAACAAAAAGTACGGATTGAAAAGAAAATATAAATATCCAAATTACCAAAAATTGAGTTCCTTTTGTAAACCCCAAAATAAAATATAAATTTTTGAAATTGCAAAAAATTGAGTTCTTTTCCATAAAACTAAAGTACGGATCGAAAAGAAAATATAAATATCCAAATTACTAAAAATTGAGTTCTTTTAGTATAGCAAAAGTAGGGATCCAAAATAAAATATAAATTGCGAAATTACAAAAAATTGAGTTCTTTTGCTTAAAACAAAAGTGCGTATCGAGAATAAAATATAAATATCCAAATTACCAAAAATTGAGTTCTTTTTGTAAAACAAAAGTACGGATCCCAAATTAAATATAAATTTTGAAAGTACAAAAAATTGAGTTCTTTTGCATAAGACTAAAGTACGGATCGAAATGAACATATAAATATCCAAATTACTAAAAATTGAGTTCTTTTTGTGACCCAAAAGTAGGGCTCCAAATTTAAATATAAATTTTGAAATTACAAAAAATTGAGTTCTTTTACATAAAACAAAAGTACTAATCGAAAAGAAAATATAAATATCCAAATTATTAAAATTTGAGTTCTTTTTGTAAAGCAAAAGTAGGGATCCAAAATAAAATATAAATTGCGAAATAAAAAAAAATTGAGTTCTTTTGCTTAAAACAAAAGTACGTATCGAGAATAAAATATAAATATCCAAATTACGAAAACTTGAGGTCTTTTTGTAAAACAAAAGTAGGGATCCCAAATAAAATATAAATTTTGAGATTCCGAAAAATGGAGTTCTTTTGCATAAGACTAAAGTACGGATCGAAAAAAGAATATAAATATCCAAATTACTAAAAATTGAGTTCTCTTTGTAAAAAAAAAAGTAGGGATCCCAAATAAAATATAAATTTTGAAATTACACAAAATTGAGTTCTTTTTCATAAAACAAAAGTACGGATCGAAAAGAAAATATAAATATCCAAATTACGAAAAATTGAGTTCTTTCTGTAAAGCAAAAGTAGGGATCCAAAATAAAATATAAATTTTGAAATTACAAAAAATTCAGTTCTTTTGCATAAAACAAAAGTACGGATCGGAAAGAAAATATAAATATCCAAATTACCAAAAATTCAGTTCTTTTTGTAAACCAAAAGTTGGGATCCAAAATAAAATATAAATTGCGAAATTACAAAAAATCGAGTTCTTTTGCATAAAACTAAAGTACGGATCGAAAAGAAAATATAAATATGCAAATTACTAAAAATTGAGTTCTTTTTGTATAGCAAAAGTAGGGATCAAAAATAAAATATAAATTTTGAAATTACAAAAAATTGAGTTCTTTTGCTTAAAACAAAAGTACGTCTCGAGAATAAAATATAAATATCAAAATTACCAAAAATTGAGTTCTTTTTGCAAAACAATAGTAGGGATCCCAAACAAAATATAAATTTTGAAATTACAAAAAATTGAGTTCTTTGGCATAAAACTAAAGTACGGACCGAAAGGAGAATATAAATATCCAAATTACTAAAAATTGAGTTCTTTTTATAAACCCAAAGTACGGATCCAAAATAAAATATAAATTTTGAAATTAGAAAAAATTAAGTTCTTTTGAATAAAATAAAAGTACGGATCGAAAAGAAAATATAAATATCCAAATTACTAAAAATTGAATTCTTTTTGTAAAGCAAAAGTAGGGATCCAAAATAAAATATAAATTGCGAAATTATAAAAAATTGAGTGCTTATGCCTAAAACAAAAGTACGTATCGAGAATAAAATAAAAATATTCAAATTACCAAAAATTGAGTTCTTTTTGTAAAACAAAAGTACGGATCCCAAATGAAATATAAATTTTGAAATTACAAAAAATTGAGTTCTTTTGCATAAAAAAAAAGTACGGATCGAAAAGAGAATATACATATCCAAATTAGAAAAATTGAGTTCTTTTTGTAAACCAAAAGTAGGGATCCAAAATAAAATATAAATTTTGAATTTACAAAAAATTGAGTTCTTTTGCATAAAACAAAAGTACGGATCGAAAAGAAAATATAAATATCCAAATTACCAAAAATTGAGTTCTTTTTGTAAAGCAAAAGTAGGAATCCAAAATAAAATATAAATTGCGAAATTACAAAAAATTAAGTTCTTTTGCTTAAAACAAAAGTACGTACCGAGAATAAAATATAAATACCCAAATTACAAAAAATGGAGTTCTTTTTGTAAAACAAAAGTAGGGATCTCAAATAAAATATAAATTTTGAAATTACAAAAAATTGAGTTCTTTTGCATAAGACTAAAGTACGGATCGAAAAGAGAATATAAATATCCAAATTCCTAAAAATTAAGTTCTTTTTGTAAACCAAAAGTAGGGATCCAAAATAAAATATAAATTTAGAAATTACAAAAAATTGAGTTCTTTTGCATAAAACAAAAGTACTGATCGAAAAGAAAATATAAATATCCAAATTATTAAAAATTGAGTTCTTTTTGTAAAGCAAAAGTAAGGATCCAAAAAAAAATATAAATTGCGAAATTACAAAAAATTGAGTTCTTTTGCTTAAAAGAAAAGTACGTATCGAGAATAAAATATAAATATCCAAATTACCAAAAATTGAGTTCTTTTTGAAAAACAAAAGTAGGGATCCCAAATAAAATACAAATTTTGAAATTACAAAAAATTGAGTTCTTTTGCATAAGACTAAACTACGGATCGAAAAGAGAAGATAAATATCGAAATTAGTAAAAATTGAGTTCTTTTTGTAAACCTGTAGGGATCCAAAATAAAATATAAATTTTGAAATTATGAAAAGTTGAGTTCTTTTGCATACGACTAAAGTACGGATCGAAAAGAGAATATAAATATCCAAATTACTACAAATTGAGTTCTTTTTGTAAAACAAAACTAGGTATCCAAAATAAAATATAAATATCCAAATTACTAAAAATTGAGTTCTTTTTGTAAGGCAAAAGTAGGGATCCAAAATAAAATATAAATTTTTAGATTACAAAAAATTGAGTTCTTTTGCATAAAAGAAAAGTACGGATCGAAAAGAACATATAAGTATCCAAATTACTAAAAACTGAGTTCTTTTTGTAAAACAAAAGTAAGGATCCCAAATAAAATATAAATTTTGAAATTATTAAAAATTGAGTTCTTTTGCATAAAACTAAAGTACGGATCGAAAAGAGAATATGAATATCCAAATTACTAAAAATTGGGTTCTTTTTGTAAACCAAAAGTGGGGATCCAAAATAAAATATAAATTTTGAAATTAAACAAATTGAGTTCTTTTGCATAAAACAAAAGTACCTATCAAGAATAAAATATAAATATCAAAATTACCAAAATTTGAGTTCTTTTTGTAAAACAAAAGCAGGGATCCCAAATAAAATATAAATTTTGAAATTACAAAAAATTGAGTTCTTTTGCATAAGACTAAAGTACGGATCAAAAAGAGAATATAAATATCCAAATTACTAAAAATTGAGTTTTTTTTCTAAACCAAAAGTAGGGATCCAAAATAAAATATAAATTTTGAAATTACAAAAATTGAGTTCCTTTAAATAAAACAAAAGTACGGATCGAAGAGAAAATATAAATATCTAAATTACAAAAAATTGAGTTCTTTTGCATAAAACAAAAGTACGGATCCAGAATAAAATTGAAATATCCAAATTACCAAAAATTGAGTTCTTTTTGTAAAACAAAAGTAGGGATCTCAAATAAAATATAAATTTTGAAATTACAAAAAATTGAGTTCTTTTGCATAAAACAAAAGTACAGATCGAAAAAGAAAATATAAATATTCAAATTTCTAAAAATTAAGTTCTTTTGGTAAAGCAAAAGTGTGGATCCAAAATAAAATATAAATTTTGAAATTACAAAAAATTGAGTTATTTGCATAAAACTAAAGTACGGATCGAAAAGAGAATATAAATATCCAAATTACTAAAAATTGAGTTCTTTTTGTAAAGCAAAAGTAGGGATCCAAAATAAAATCTAAATTTTGAAATTACAAAAAATTGAGTTCTTTTGCATAAAACAAAAGTACGGATCGAGAAGAACATATAAGTATCCAAATTACTAAAAATTGAGTTCTTTTTGTAAAGCAAAAGTAGGGATCCAAAATAAAATATAAATTGCGAAAGTACAAAAAATTGAGTTCTTTTGCTTAAAACAAAAGCACGTATCGAGAATAAAATATAAATATCCAAATTACCAAAAATTGAGTTCTTTTTGTAACACAATAGCAGGGATCCCAAATAAAATATAAATTTTGAAATTACAAAAAATTGAGTTCTTTTGCATAAGACTAAAGTACGGATCAAAGAGAGAATATAAATATCCAAATTACTAAAAATTGAGTTTTTTTTCTAAACCAAAAGTAGGGATCCAAAATAAAATATAAATTTTGAAATTACAAAAATTGAGTTCCTTTAAATAAAACAAAAGTACGGATCGAAGAGAAAATATAAATATCTAAATTACAAAAGATTGAGTTCTTTTGCATAAAACAAAAGTACGGATCCAGAATAAAATTTAAATATCCAAATTACCAAAAATTGAGTTCTTTTTGTAAAACAAAAGTAGGGATCTCAAATAAAATATAAATTTTGAAATTACAAAAAATTGAGTTCTTTTGCATAAAACAAAAGTACAGATCGAAAAAGAAAATATAAATATTCAAATTTCTAAAAATTCAGTTCTTTTGGTAAAGCAAAAGTGTGGATCCAAAATAAAATATAAATTTTCAAATTACAAAAAAGTGAGTTATTTGCATAAAACTAAAGTACGGATCGAAAAGGGAATATAAATATCCAAATTACTAAAAATTGAGTTCTTTTTGTAAAGCAAAAGTAGGGATCCAAAATAAAATATAAATTTTGAAATTACAAAAAATTGAGTTCTTTTGCATAAAACAAAAGTACGGATCGAGAAGAACATATAAGTATCCAAATTACTAAAAATTGAGTTCTTTTTGTAAAGCAAAAGTAGGCATCCAAAATAAAATATAAATTGCGAAAGTACAAAAAATTGAGTTCTTTTGCTTAAAACAAAAGCACGTATCGAGAATAAAATATAAATATCCAAATTACCAAAAATTGAGTTCTTTTTGTAAAACAAAAGTAGGGATCCCAAATAAAATATACATTTTGAAATTACAAAAAATAGAGTTCTTTTTGCGTAAAACTAAAGTACGGATCGAAAAGAGAATATAAATATCCAAATTACTAAAAATTGAGTTCTTTTTGTAAAGCAAAAGTAGGGATCCAAAATAAAATATAAATTTTGAAATTACAAAAAATTGAGTTCTTTTGCATAAAACAAAAGTACGGATCAAGAAGAACATATAAGTATCCAAATTACTAAAAATTGAGTTCTTTTTATAAAGCAAAACTAGGGATCCAAAATAAAATATAAATTGCGAAAGTACAAAAAATTGAGTTCTTTTGCTTAAAACAAAAGCACATATCGAGAATAAAATATAAATATCAAAATTACCAAAAATTGAGTTCTTTTTGTAAAACAAAAGTAGGGATCCCAAATAAAATATGAATTTTGAAATTACAAAAAATTGAGTTGTTTTGCACAAAACTAAAGTACGGATCGAAAAGAGAATATAAATATTCAAATTACTAAAAATTCAGTTCTTTTTGTAAAGCAAAAGTAGGAATCCAAAATAAAATATAAATTTTGAAATTACAAAATTTGAGTTCTTTTGCATAAAACAAAAGCTCGGATCGAAAAGAAAATATTAATATCCAAATTAAAAAAAATTGAGTTCTTTTGCATAAAACAAAAGTACGTATCGAGAATAAAATATAAATATCCAAATTACCAAAAATTGAGTTCTTTTTGTAAGACAAAAGTAGGAATCTCAAATAAAATATAACTTTTGAAATTACAAACAATTGAGTTCTTTTGCATAAAACTAAAGTACGGATCGAAAAGAGAATGTAAATATCCAAATTACTAATAATTGAGTTCTTTTTGTAAACCAAAAGTAGGGATCTCAAATAAAATACAAATTTTGAAATTACAAAAAATTGAGTTCTTTTGCACACAAAAAAAGTACAGATCGAAAAAGAAAATATAAATAGCCAAATTACTAAAAATTGAGTTCTTTTTGTAAAGCAAAAGTGGGGATCCAAAATAAAATATAAATTTTGAAATTACAAAAAATTGAGTTATTTGCATAAAACTAAAGTACGGATCCAAAAGAGAATTTAAATATCCAAACTACTAAAAATTGAGTTCTTTTTGTAAACAAAAAGTAGGGATCCAAAATTAAATATAAATTTTGAAGTTACAAAAAATTGAGTTCTTTTGCATAAAACAAAAGTACGGATCGAAAAGAAAATATAAGTATCCAAATTACTAAAAATTGAGTTCTTTTTGTAAAGCAAAAGTAGGCATCCAAAATAAAATATAAATTGCGAAATTACAAAAAATTGAGTTCTTTTGCTTAAAACAAAAGTACATATCGAGAATAAAATATAAATATCCAAATTAGCAAAAATTGAGTTCTTTTTGTAAAACAAAAGTGGGGATCCGAAATAAAATATAAATTTTGAAATTACAAAAAATTGAGTTCTTTTGCACAAAACTAAAGTACGGATCGAAAAGAGAATATAAATATCCAAATTACTAAAAATTGAGTTTTTTTTGTAATCCAAAAGTAGGGATCCCAAATAAAATATATATTTTGAAATTACAAAATATTGAGTTCTTTTGCATAAAACAAAAGTACGTACCGAGAATAAAATATAAATTTCCAAATTACCAAAAATTGAGTTCTTTTTGTAAAACAAAAGTAGGGATCCCAAATAATGTATAAATTTTGAAATTAAAAAAATTGAGTTCTTTAGCGTAAAACTAAAGTACGGATCGAAAAGAGAATATAAATATCCAAATTACTAAAAATTGAGTTCTTTTTGTAATCCAAAAGTAGGGATCCAAAATAAAATATAAATTTTGAAATTAGAAAAATTGAGTTCTTTTGCATAAAACAAAAGTACGGATCGAAAAGAAAATGTAAATATCCAAATTACAAAAAATTGAGTTCTTTGGCATAAAACAAAAGTACGTATCGAGAATAAAATATAAATATCCAAATTACCAAAAATTGAGTTCTTTTTGTAAAACAAAAGTAGGGATCTCAAATAAAATATAAATTTTGAAATTACAAAAACTTGACTTCTTTTGCATAACACTAAAGTACGGATCGAAGAGAGAATATAAATATCCAAATTACTAAAAAATGAGTTCTCTTTATAAACCAAAAGTAGGGATCCAAAATAAAATATAAATTTTGAAATTACAAAAAATTGAGTTCTTTTGCATAAAACTAAAGTACGGATCGAAAAGAGAATATAAATATCCAAATTACTAAAAATTGAGTTCTTTTTGTAATCCAAAAGTAGGGATCCAAAATAAAATATAAATTTTCAAATTAGAAAAATTGAGTTCTTTTGCATAAAACAAAAGTGCGGATCGAAAAGAAAATATAAATATCCAAATTACAAAAAATTGAGTTCTTTTGCATAAAACAAAAGTACGTATCGAGAATAAAATATAAATATCCAAATTACCAAAAATTGAGTTCTTTTTGTAAAACAAAAGTAGGGATCTCAAATAAAATATAAATTTTGAAATTACAAAAAATTGACTTCTTTTGCATAAAACTAAAGTACGGATCGAAAAGAGAATATAAATATCCAAATTATTAAAAATTGAGTTCTCTTTAGAAACCAAAAGTAGGGATCCAAAATAAAATATAAATTTTGAAATTACAAAAATTGAGTTGTTTTGCGTAAAACAAAAGTACAGATCGAAAAGAAAATATAAATATCCAAATTACAAAAAATTGAGTTCTTTTGCATTAAACAAAAGAACGTATCGGGAATAAAATATGAATTTCAAAATTACCAAAAATTGAGTTCTTTTTGTAAAACAAAAGTAGGGATCCCATATAAAATATAAATTTTGAAATTACAAAAAATTGAGTTCTTTTGCACAAAACTAAAGTACGGATCGAAAAGAGAATATAAATATCCAAATTACTAAAATTTGAGTACTTTTTGTAAAGCAAAAGTAGGGATCCAAAATAAAATATAAATTTTGAAATTACAAAAAATTGAGTTCTTTTGCATAAAACAAAAGTACGGATCGAAAAGAACATATAAGTATCCAAATTACTAAAAATTGAGTTCTTTTTGTAAAGCAAAAGTAGGAATCCAAAATCAAATATAAATTGCAAAATTACAAAAAATTGAGTTCTTTTGCTTAAAACAAAAGCACGTATCGAGAATAAAATATAAATATCCAAATTATCAAAAATGGAGTTCTTTTTGTAAAACAAAAGTAGGGATCCCAAATAAAATATAAATTTTGAAATTACAAAAAATTGAGTTCTTTTGCACAAAACTAAAGTACGGATCGAAAAGAGAATATAAATATTCAAATTACTAAAAATTGAGTTCTTTTTGTAAACCAAAAGTAGGGATCTAAAATAAAATAAAAATTTTGAAATTACAAAAATTGAGTTCTTTTGCATAAAACAAAAGTACGAATCGAAAAGAAAATATAAATATCCAAATTACAAAAAATTGAGTTCTTTTGCATAAAACAAAAGTACGTATCGAGAATAAAATATAAATATCCAAATTACCAAAAATTGAGATCTTTTTGTAAAACAAAAGTAGGGATCTCAAATAAAATATAAATTTTTGAAATTACAAAAAATTGAGTTCTTTTGCATAAAACTAAAGCACGGATCGAAAAGAGAATATAAATATTCAGATTACTAAAAATTGAGTTCTTTTTGTAAACCAAAAGTAGGGATCTAAAATAAAATATAAATTTTGAAATTACAAAAAATTGAGTTCTTTCGCATAAAACAAAAGTACGGATCGAAAGGAGAATATAAATATCCAAATTACTAAATATTGAGTTCTTTTTGTATAGCAAACGTACGGATCCAAACTAAAATATAAATTTTGAAATTACAAAAAAATGAGTTCTTTCGCATAAAACAAAAGTACGGATCGAAAAGGGAATTTAAATATCCAAATTACTAAAAATTGAGTTCTTTTTGTAAAGCGAAAGTAGGGATCCAAAATAAAATATAAATTGCGAAATTACAAAATATTGAGTTCTTTTGCTTAAAGCAAAAGTACGTATTGAGAATAAAATATAAATATCCAAATTACCAAAAATTGAGTTCTTTTTGTAAAACAAAAGTAGGGATCCCAAATAAAATATAAATTTTGAAATTACAAAAAATTGAGTTCTTTTGCATAAAACTAAAGTACGGATCGAAAAGAGAATATAAATATCCAAATTACTAAAAATTGAGTTCTTTTTGTAAACCAAAAGTAGGGATCCGAAATAAAATATAAATTTCGAAATACAAAAATTGAGTTCTTTTGCATAAAACAAAAGCTCGGATCGAAAAGAAAATATAAATATCCAAATTACAAAAAATTGAGTTCTTTGGCATAAAACAAAAGTACGTATCGAGAATAAAATATAAATATCCGAATTACCAAAAATTGAGTTCTTTTTGTAAAACAAAAGTAGGGATCTCAAATAAAATATAAATTTTGAAATTACAAAAAATTGAGTTCTTTTGCATAAAACTAAAGTAGGGATCGAAAAGAGAATATAAATATCCAAATTACTAAAAATTGAGTTCTTTTTGTAAAGCAAAAGTAGGGATCCAAAATAAAATATAAATTTTGAAATTACAAAAAATTGAGTTCTTTTGCATTAAACAAAAGTATGGATCGAAAAGAAAATATAAGTATCCAAATTACTAAAAAGTGAGTTCTTTTTGTAAAGCAAAAGTAGGGATCCAAAATAAAATATAAATTGCGAAATTACAAAAAATTGAGTTCTTTTGCTTAAAACAAAAGTACGTATCGAGAATAAAATATAAATATTCAAATTACAAAAAATGGAGTTCTTTTTGTAAAACAAAAGTAGGGATCCCAAATAAAATATAAATTTTGAAATTACAAAAAATTGAGTTCTTTTGCATAAAACTAAAGTACAGATCCAAAAGAGAATATAAATATCCAAATTACTAAGTGCAAAGGACAATCACCACTTGAATTATGGAAAACTCAAGATAAGATTCAAGAAATGAGGCTTACCTCTTGAACTTCAAAGAGAATTAGCTCTTGCTCTCAATTAATCTTCAAAGTTATGTTACAAATGAGAGTTACACCCTTATAAAGAGGGGAAAACGAAAATGCATGCACATGGGTGGAATTCTAAAAGGTTAGGCCATGTTTGGAAGATGCTCCAAAGCTTCCCAAACAAGGCCCTTGTTTTTGATACTATCCATGTGTCCAAACAAGTAGCCTCTTATTTCTATTTCAAAGAAAGACACAAAACTAACTCTATTTTTATTTACAAGGAAATTACAAGAGTTTATTAATATTTCTAATCTCTTCTTCAAGCTTCTTGTACATTCTCCTTGATTTTCTTCCTTCCTTTTCTTCAAAATTTCTTTGTAAGCTTTTCTTTCATATTTTCCTTTTCTTATTTTCTTGTGGTGACTCCTCCTTGCATGAGTTGAGATTTTTCATGAATTGAGATCACATCATTCTCCCCCTCTTGAAAAGAATTCGTCCTCGAATTTTGGGGTACCTACATCACACAAAGATAAGTCACTCACGTTGAAACTGTTGTTATTATTTACTATACCTACCAGAGAAAAGATTACAAGTATTATTTTGCAAGAAGAAAAACTACTAATAGTATTTACATACTTGTTTACCTTTTTGTATTCCTGGATCAAATACAAACCAATGCATTCTCAAAGTTATGAGATATTTTTCAAAATCCTTTGATTTTCCTAATCTTTTATTATTTTTACTTAAAAAAATTTCATTTGAATTATGAAGGATGAAGTTTCTATGCAAACAATATTTACAAGAATAAAAGCATGCAATTTGTCCATAGCACACATGGTAGAATGTCCATTCAAGTCCTTAGATTCATATACAAAAAAATTAGAAACATTTCTATAGTCATTTTCTTCCATGTTTTTGCTTTTGTCTTCTATTATCTCCTCTTCCTTTCCCCATTGTTTTTGCCATTGTTCTTTAATATGCAAATCTTCACTAGGCAACAAAACAAAAGGAGACAAGTTAGTAAATTTTTTTAAAAAAGAATTAGAATCAGGAAATGAAGGAGAAAAAGAGTTCAAAGTTGTGCAATCCCCCTTTAAGTATTCATTCTCAATCATGTGTGAAGGGAGTGTTATAAGAGACTCTTCCTCTTCTCTAATTTTTTCTAGCCTTTCCTTTTCTTCTTTATCTTCTCTTTCTTTCTCCTCTTTTTCTTTTCTTTCTTTCTCCTCTTGTTCTTTTCTTTCTTTCTCCTCTTTTTCTTTTCTTTCTTTCTCCTCTTTTTCTTTTCTTTCTTTCTCCCCCTTTTCTTTTCTTTCTTTATCTTCTTTGATTTTCTTCTCATGTGCAGATTTGCTTTCTTTTTGCTCACGGTTTTCAACTCTCGAAACAATAAGCTCACAACTTGCACCTTTATTTTCTTGTTCACTTAATTCTTTATCCCCTTTCAAGACCATTTTCCTTTTGGTAGGACATTCTGAAGCAATGTGTCCATGCTCCAAACATTTGTAACATTTAATGGAACTTGATCTTGAAGAAGATGAAGGATTGGAAAGAGTAGATCTAACATTTAAATTGGAGTTGGAATAGGAAGACGTACCTTGGCTCTCGGATTTTTTTCTATTATCATCCCACATTGTTTTACCTTTGTCTTTCCAAGAGCCTTGTGCATTGTTGGAATATAGCTTCCTCTGATTCTCTCTCCTTTGAATTTGTTTCTCCACTTTAGTGGCTTGATGCACTAGTTGTTCCAATGTGTTATACTCTTGTAATTCTATCACATCTTGAATTTCTTTATGGAGACCATTGAGAAATCTAGCCATTGTAGCCTCCAAGCTTTCTTCAATTTTGACCTTAGCCATGGTAGACTCCAAATCCTTGAAGTAGTCTTTAACACTTCTTGTTCCTTGTACAAGCCTTTGAAGCTTAAGATACAATTCTTTCTTATAATAAGAAGGAACAAATTTATCTCTCATGCACATTTGAAGATTATGCCATGAAGTAATGGCTAACCTCCTACTACTAAGGACTTCTTTTTTTATTTGATTCCACCACACTAAAGCATATTGTTCAAATTCAAGAGTAATGAGTTTAACTTGTGTAAGATTTTCAAAAGTATAAACACTTAAAATTTGTTCAACTTGAGATTCCCACTCAAAATACAATTCTGGATTAATATCACCAACAAATTTGGGAAATCTAACATTATTTTTTACAACTCTTTCTTGATACACATCTCTTCCTCCTCTTCCATCTCTTTCAACTTGAGGAGTTCTTCTTTTTCTTTCATATGCTTGCAAGTTGAGTTGAGTTTGGGCTACTTGTCTTGTAAGTTCCTCAACTCTTACATATAATTGGGCATGTCTTGGAGACAAAGGAGGAGTCTCTTGCTTGTTAGACATCCCTACAAAAAAAAAAACAATTCACAAAATACAAAAACTAACAAAGAAAATTTGGTTAGCAACAAAGAATCTCAACTTGAAACCCTCGGTTTTAGCTCTCAAAATCACTCAAAAGTTGCTCTCTCACTTGCAGCAATTCACTTCAAAAGTTCTCAAGATAATGCTTCAATTCAAAAATCCACTTAGTTATCTATTCAAGTGAAAGAGGAAATGATTGGCCAAAGCACTTAGAATTCCAAGAGACAAGAAAACTTCAAGACAAAACTTATAGGAATTTTAAAGACTAAAAAAACTAGAAAGGGTAAAAAGCAAGAAAGGGACACAAAAGAGTAACTATAATATGACAATTTGGAACAAATATAAAACAAGAAAAGCACCAAAGAAAATTGGAAAGATTACTCAACAAAATTTAGACAAATTCCTAATCAAAACCACTCATGAAAAGAAGTTCAACAACAACCACAATGTTAGGATTAATTTGTCAAACCAATGATCAATCACTCAACAATGTATCTAGGCAAGGACTTAGAATTTTTTTCTTATTTTTGCTGCACACAATTCTAGGCCAAAGACTTATATAGATGCAGCCATGTACACTTTTTTTCATGTTTTTTTTGTGCTTTTATGATTCAATGCCTAAACACATATATCAAGAATGAATCTCACAAAGTTTGAACACTTAACCCCTATGTTTGGAGTCAATTGATCAATTCAATTCACAAGTAATCTCAAAAAGAAATTTAGACTAAACTAAATCAAGTAACACAAGAATTTGATGTAAAGAAAACTTAACAAACATATGACTCAAAAACAAGAAAAGATGACTCAAACTAGTGGCAACCAAAGACTAATGAATGTCATTTTATCAAACACTTCATGTGCATCAATTAACAACAATTCATTAATCAAGATTAACCAAGAATTTATGACTATTCAACCAAACAAAAACAGATTTACAAAACTGTTTTTTTTTTGCTGCAGTTTTTTTTTCAGAAAAAATCAGATCCATGTTCTTGATGTTCTAGACTCAAATACATCATGTTTGAAGCCTTAGAGCTTTGATACCAAATGATGGATGCCTAGGAGGCATTATATGTGTTGTAGGATCTATCAAACATGTGTATAAGCATATGGAATCAAAATAACATGTAAAATTGCATGGAAGAACATGAAATCAGATTTTTCCCCAAATGTTAGGGTTCAAATTCGGCCCACACTTAGAAATTGCAAAACAATTCAATTCAATTCAACCGATTAAATTCAAGATAGAACCCATAGGAAGTCATAGAAGATGAAACCAATGAAATTAATCGGTTCAATTGACTTAGAAATGTCAAAAACGCAACCAGCCCCTTTGTTATGGGTTTCAATCTGTAGAATTCAAGGAAAACAAGTTTTGAGATGTTTGAACTGATTAGAATCAAGATACATGTCATAGGAAGCCATAGGAAGTGAAAACAAGCATTTTAATCGGTGGAAAATGGATTAAAATGAAGATACATGGTGCAGCTATGAAGAACAAGTAAGAACAATCAAAGAGAAAACATGGAGAAGACAAGAGAATGAAGAACACGCCACTTTCATAAAGAAAGATAAGTGCAAAGGACAATCACCACTTGAATTATGGAGAACTCAAGATAAGATTCAAGAAATGAGGCTTACCTCTTGAACTTCAAAGAGAATTAGCTCTTGCTCTCAATTAATCTTCAAAGTTATGTTACAAATGAGAGTTACACCCTTATAAAGAGGGGAAAACGAAAATGCATGCACATGGGTGGAATTCTAAAAGGTTAGGCCATGTTTGGAAGATGCTCCAAAGCTTCCCAAACAAGGCCCTTGTTTTTGATACTATCCATGTGTCCAAACAAGTAGCCTCTTATTTCTATTTCAAAGAAAGACACAAAACTAACTCTATTTTTATTTACAAGGAAATTACAAGAGTTATTAATATTTCTAATCTCTTCTTCAAGCTTCTTGTACATTCTCCTTGATTTTCTTCCTTCCTTTTCTTCAAAATTTCTTTGTAAGCTTTTCTTTCATATTTTCCTTTTCTTATTTTCTTGTGGTGACTCCTCCTTGCATGAGTTGAGATTTTTCATGAATTGAGATCACATCACCTCTTGAACTTCAAAGAGAATTAGCTCTTGCTCTCAATTAATCTTCAAAGTAATGTTACGAATGAGACTCACACCCTTATATAGAGAGGGGAGCACGAAATTACATGCACATGGGTGGAATTCTAAAAGGTTAGGCCATGTTTGGAAGATGCTCCAAAGCTTCCCAAACAAGGCCCTTGTTTTTGGATCCATGCGTCCAAACAACTAGCCTCTTATTTCTATTTCAAAGAAAGACACTAACCTAACTCTATTTTTATATACAAGGAAATTGCAAGAGCTATTAATATTTCTAATCTCTTCTTCAAGCTTCTTATACATTCTCCTTGTTTTTCTTTCTTCCTTTTCTTCAAAATTTCTTTGTAAGCTTTTCTTTCATATTTTCCTTTTCTTATATATTTTCCTTTTCTTATTTTCTTGTGGTGACTCCTCCTTGCATAGGTTGAGATTTTTCATGAATTGAGATCACATCAAGTACGGATCGAAAAGAGAATATAAATATCCAAATTACTAAAAATTGAGTTCTTTTTGTAAACCAAAAGTAGGGATCCAAATAAAATATAAATTTTGAAATTACAAAAATTGAGTTCTTTTGCATAAAACAAAAGTATGGATCGAAAAGAAAACATAAATATCCAAATTACAAAAAATTGAGTTCTTTTGCATAAAACAAAAGTACGTATCGAAAATAAAATATAAATATCCAAATTACCAAAAATTGAGTTCTTTTTGTAAAACAAAAGTAGGGATCTCAAATAAAATATAAATTTTGAAATTACAAAAAATTGAGTTCTTTTGCATAAAACTAAAGTACGGATCGAAAAGAGAATATAAATATCCAAATTACTAAAAGTTGAGTTCTTTTTGTAAAGCAAAAGTATGGATCCAAAATAAAAGATAAATTTTGAAATTACAAAAATTGAGTTCTTTTGCATAAAACAAAAGTACGGATTGAAGAGAAAATATAAATATCCAAATTACTAAAAATTGAGTTCTTTTGCATAAAACAAAAGTACGTATCCAGAATAAAATATAAATATCCAAATAACCAAAAATTGAGTTCTTTTTGTAAAACGAAAGTAGGGATCTGAAATAAAATATAAATTTTGAAATTACAACAAATTGAGTTATTTGCATAAAACTAAAGTACGGATCGAAAAAAGAATATAAATATCCAAATTACTAAAAATTGAGTTCTTTTTGTAAACCAAAAGTAGGGATCCAAAATAAAATATAAATTTTTAAATTACAAAAATTGAGTTCTTTTTCATAAAACAAAAGTACGGATCGAAGAGAAAATATAAATATCCAAATTACAAAAAATTGAGTTGTTTTGCATAAAACAAAAGAACAGATCGAAAAGAAAATATAAGTATCCAAATTACTAAAAATTTAGCTCTTTTTGTAAAGCAAAAGTAGGGATCCAAAATAAAATATAAAATGCGAAATTACAAAAAATTGAGTTCTTTTGCTCAAAACAAAACTACGTATCGAGAATAAAATATAAATATCCAAATTACCAAAAATTCAATTCTTTTTGTAAAACAAAAGTAGGGATCTGAAATAAAATATAAATTTTGAAATTACAAAAAATTGAGTTCTTTTGCATAAAACTAAAGTACGGATCGAAAAGAGAATATAAATATCCAAATTACTAAAAATTGGGTTCTTTTTGTAAAGCAAAAGTAGGGATCCAAAATAAAATATAAGTTTTGAAATTACAAAAATTGAGTTCTTTTGCATAAAACAAAAGTACGGATCGAAGAGAAAATACAAATATCCAAATTACAAAAAATTGAGTTCTTTTGCATAAAACAAAAGTACGTATCGAGAATAAAATATAAATATCCGAATTACCAAAAAATGAGTTTGTTTTGTAAAACAAAAGTAGGGATCCCAAATAAAATATACATTTTGAAATTACAAAAAATAGAGTTCTTTTTGCGTAAAACTAAAGTACGGATCGAAAAGAGAATATAAATATCCAAATTACTAAAAATTGAGTTCTTTTTGTAAACCAAAAGTAGGGATCCAAAATAAAATATAAATTTTGAAATTACAAAAAATTGAGTTCTTTTGCATAAAACAAAAGTACGGATCGAAAAGAAAATATAAATATCCAAATTACTAAAAATTGAGTTCTTTTTGTAAAACAAAAGTATGGATACAAAATAAAATATAAATTTCGAAATTACAAAAAATTGAGTTCTTTTGCTTAAAACAAAAGTACGTATCGAGAATAAAATATAAATATCCAAATTACCAAAAATTGAGTTTTTTTGTAAAAGAAAAGTAGGGATCCCAAATAAAATATAAATTTTAAAATTACAAAAAATTGAGTTCTTTTGCATAAAACTAAAGCACGGATCGAAAAGAGAACATAAATATCCAAATTACTAATAATTGAGTTCTTTTTGTAAACAAAAAGTAGGGATCCAAAATAAAATATAAATTTTGAAATTACAAAAAATTGAGTTCTTTTGCATAAAACAAAAGTACAGATCGAAAAAGAAAATATCCAAATTACCAAAAATTGAATTCTTTTTGTAAAGCAAAAGTGTGGATCCAAAATAAAATATAAATTTTGAAATTACAAAAAATTGAGTTATTTGCATAAAACTAAAGTACGGATCGAAAAGAGAATTTAAATATCCAAATTACTAAAAATGGAGTTCTTTTTGTAAACCAAAAGTAGGGATCCAAAATAAAATATAAATTTTGAAATTTCAAAAAATTGAGTTCTTTTGCATAAAACAAAAGTACGGATCGAAAAGAAAATATAAATATCCAAATTACCAAAAATTGAGTTCTTTTTGTAAAGCAAAAGTAGGGATCCAAAATAAAATATAAATTTTGAAATTACAAAAAATTGAGTTATTTGCATAAAACTAAAGTACGGATCGAAAAGAGAATTTAAATATCCAAATTACTAAAAATGGAGTTCTTTTTGTAAACCAAAAGTAGGGATCCAAAATAAAATATAAATTTTGAAATTTCAAAAAATTGAGTTCTTTTGCATAAAACAAAAGTACGGATCGAAAAGAAAATATAAATATCCAAATTACCAAAAATTGAGTTCTTTTTGTAAAGCAAAAGTAGGGATCCAAAATAAAATATAAATTTTGAAATTAGAAAAATTGAGTTCTTTTGCATAAAACAAAAGTACGTATCGAGAATAAAATATAAATATCCAAATTACCAAAAATTGAGTTCTTTTTGTAAAACAAATGTGTGATCTCAAATAAAATATAAATTTTGAAATTACAAAAAATTGAGTTCTTTTGCATAAAACTAAAGCACGGATCGAAAAGAGAATATAAATATCCAAATTACTAAAAATTGAGTTCTTTTTGTAAACTAAAAGTAGGGATCCAAAATAAAATATAAATTTTGAAATATCAAAAAATTGAGTTCTTTTGCATAAAACAAAAGTACAGATCGAAAAGAAAATATAAATATCCAAATTACCAAAAATTGAGTTCTTTTTGTAAAGCAAAAGTAGGGATCCAAAATAAAATATAAATTTTGAAATTAGAAAAATTGAGTTCTTTTGCATAAAACAAAAGTACGGCTCGAAAAGAATATATAAATATCCAAGTTACAAAAATTTGAGTTCTTTTGTATAAAACAAAAGTACGTATCGAGATTAAAATATAAATATCCAAATTACCAAAAATTGAGTTCTTTTTGTAAAACAAAAGTAGTGACGCGAATCTGCCGAAACCTTGGATCAACGGATCGTTCCGACAAATTTCCCTCAAACCAAAGATCAAAAATCAAAAATGCGGAAAGGGATTAGGGATGGAGAAGACGCCACAATCATTTCTGATTGATAAGTCCAGTGAGGATTCGCCACTCTGAATTCGAAAATTCACAGATAAGAATCTAAAGTTCTACTCGAGAACCAAGAGAGAATTCACAGAGCCAAAGTCTCAACTCCTTAAAATCTGAATTCTGAGTACAAAGAGTTATGAGAATTCTATTTATACTAATGGACGTAAGACAAGGCCCATTAACTAATTAGGCCCAAAACTGGAAAAAAGAACAAAATACAAATCCCAATAAAGGCCCACAAAGAAAATTAAATCCAAATTACAAAATATCAAAAATTAAATTTAGAAATCCTAAAACTATAGTTGTCATCTTCATGCTCGTATCATCCTCCCCAGGTTGGAGAGAATTCGTCCACGAATTTAGCTCTTTGTACCTACAAGCAAACTTACAAATATAAGACTAAAAGAACTCAATTTTAACATCATTTAAACAAAGACGAGAAAAACTATCTAAATGGAGAAGTGGAGCTCATGAGAGTCCAATCTCTTATTATCAAAGTGTAGTAAATATCTTCCTCCAGGATCATAAACCAACCTATAAAACACATCAAAGATTAAAAATATCAAAGGACTAATCATAAGCATGTCAAATACATCAATCCAATCCAAATATAGGTTATCTAATGTCCTTTTCAATTCACGTAACAAGACTAAAGATCTAACATGACTATTCTTAATCTCATCATCAACCTGTTGATAATTCATACACATAGATATGTATGCATCTCATCATTCAAGTCCACAGGATATGTATGCATCTCATCATTCAGGTCCACAAGATATGGATGCATCTCATCATTCAAGGACTTGGCATCATCACCTAAAACAATAGTATGCATATCAAAAGCAACATACAATTCACAAGGATATTTAATTTGCTCATGATACACATCAATCAATTCCAAAGATGTAGTGGAAGTCCATATGTTCTTCTCTCTAATACTGCATGAATCACTTGAAAATGTTGGCATATTTCAAGTCCAGAGTTTTATGGACACCTACAGTTTTGATGATGAAGTTTTTAGGAAGTTTCAATCAACTTTAAAGACTTGTGTCATCTCAAAGGAAGGTTGCTTGATAAGAAAGGAAAGGCATAAAGAGCATTCAAAGCTTTCAAGAGAGAAGATTGATGAAGATTTTCTCAAGAGCTGAAGGATCAAAGGTAGAAGGTTCTGTTTTGGGTGTTGGATAAAAAGAGTAAGTCATAAATCCCATTCAAGACCTTCCCAAACAAGAGAGCAAGGTGTTTTCTCGCAAAAACGTTTTTCTACGCTTTTAATCGATTACCATACGTAGATAATCGATTATTTAACTTAAAATTTGAATAAAAAATGTTTAACGAGCAAAATAATCGATTAAGTGTCTTTGATAATCGATTATATTGATTCTGGGTTAATATAATCGATTATGGCCTTAATCTAATCGATTAAATCAGACGTATTTGTTTTCCAGTTTTTTAAACATGATATAATCGATTAAGCTTTTAATATAATCGATTAAATGAGTCGTTTTTGCGAAATTAATTCTAAATCAACCTAAGAATGGAAACTTTGGAGCATTTTCGAATTATAAATTGAAAGAGAATGTCTTAGGTTTAACACATCTGAACAAACACAAAACATTCAAAGTGTTTCTGCGCCTTAGCTTTTTCAAAGCCGCTTTCCCGCTTCTCTTCGCTTGATCAAGTCTTTGGAAGTGGTGATCATTGTGCTTAAGCTTTCTATCCAAGCACATTTCAGGTGTATTCTTTTACTGTTTTCTGTAAAGGGAAAATTCATCCCTTGGATCTGTTCTAAGGGAGGTGTTTCATCTCTTGTGTGTCAAGAGAGGTGGGTTTCATCCTCAGTGTGTCTGAGGAGGTGTTTCATCCTTAGTGTGTCTGAGGAGGTGTTTCCGTTTATCTTTATTTGTTATTGCATGAATTGGTGTTTGTAATTTCATTTAAAGATAGTGGGGAAAATCATCACTGATTTGTGGTGGTTGGGAACCGGATGTAGGATTGGCTTAATCCGAACCAAGATAAATCTCTGTGTTCTTTCTCTTCTCTTTATCTCTTAATTGTGGATCATTATTACAATTGCTAATCCCAACAGCGTTAATCAAAGGATTGAAAAATTCACATCCAAGTTTTTGAAAGTTTTTCAAAACCTGAAAATTTATTTAAAAGAGAAAATTTCTTTAAAAACCCAATTCACCCCCCCCTCTTGGTTTTTACACTGCCGTCTTTATTTAACAGAAAACTCATAACTAGTAATTTCCTGCAAAGGAGAATCCACACAAATAATTATAGAGTCAGAATAAGAACAAATATTATCATTAGTCTCTTCTTCCTTTGCTCTCTTTTCTTTCTCTTCTCTTTCTACCTTTTCTTTCTCCTTTCTTTCTATTATTATTCTTTTTGCCTTCTCTAACAAGTCATCAAATTTTCTACTTCCTTCCTCAGTCTTTTCCTTCAATTCTCTAATCTTTTGGTCAAACTTTTCTTTTTCTTGCTTTTCAAGTTTCTCCTCTCTTTTCCTAAGAATTTCCTTCACTTTGTCCCCAAACTCTTTCTCTCTTCTTATAAAATCCTTTTCACTTTCTACAAATCTTTTTCCCTTTTCCATAAGCCCCCTCATTTGTTCTCTCTCTTCTCTAAGCTCTCTTTCTATCCTCTCTAATTTTTGTAATGCTTTCTTTTCTCTCTCTCGCAACCACTGGTAATAGTCTTTAAGATCTTGATCATTTATGGGTTTTGACTTCCAATTAGGACATTCAAGAGAAACATGCCCATAGCCTTCACATTTGGAGCATCTAATAGAACCTGTTTTGATCCTTGAACTTGATTCATTGTTACATTTACGCTCCGCCTTCTTTAACCTTCTATGCTCATAAACTTTTCTTTCCAACTGTTGTACTATTGGAATGAGTCTTGAATTCAAATATTCTATAGTCAACCCCATGACTGCAAGTAAATGTTAGAAACAAAACAAGAAAATCATAAAGAAATGGTTAGCACAATTAACATAAAATATGGACCTCACCACTCACTAAGTGTTTGCACTCATTCACTCGTGTATCACTCTTGAAAAACTATTTTCACTCTCTTCACTCAAATTCCTCTTTAGTTCTTAAGGAGAACTTCCAGTCAACTTATCAAGAATTTTACATTCAAAGTGAAAGATGTAACAAATCCACATTGAACTCAAGAGGTCAAGAAAATAGAAAACTCTATGACAAAACCAAGAAATTTAGAACGACAAACTAGAAAGCACAAAATCAAGAAATGAGCTAAACCAAAGGGAAGTAAGATGTGACAAAACTAAGAACGTGACAAAGAGAAAAGCACTTTAGAAGACAAGGGTAATCTAAATAGTGTATTTAGAATTACCACTAGAAATGTAAAACAAAGCAAGTAAGCTAAACAATTAGAAAAGTCCAGTTGTAAGAAATGAATCAAGACTACCTAAATGCATGGAACTAATTTGAACATCCAATAGAGAACTCAATTAAAATTGAATCTAAGTCTCAAGAGAAATATGGAATATGTACTTTAACATTTTTTTTTGGCTTATCACACTTGAGATGAATGAAAGCTAGTTAGGCATCCACCCACTCTTATGCAATTTGCTTACTTTGTGCTTTAAGTTTCTCAAGACTTAAACTCAAATTTTAAAAGAATGTTCTAAACGTAGATGCTACACTTAGCCCCTAATTGTGTAATCTTAAAATTCAATCTCAAACAATCAAGATTTTCCAACAATTCAACTCCCAATACTATGTTTCACAAACAAGAATCCAAGGAAAACAAACTCAAAGGAAATTTATAGACATATGACTCGAAATCAAAGTTAGGAATAAAAAAAATTGACACAAGAGAATAGGAATGATTGGAAAAGATTCGAACTAGAATTTGGCACCAAAGCATGTGCACTAGTGAGTCGAATGGGCAATCGGAACTTGTACCATATCAACACCAAAGACAAAACAACACGTTCAAAGCCAACCCTCTTCTACCAGTCTGCACCCCAAGTGTTTGAGAAAAGAGCCAAACAAAAGTATCACTCACTACAACAACGTCACAGAAATGAATCTCCACTCAATTAAACTCTATTCTCGCTAGCTCCACGGTTACAATGGCTCTAAGCATAGAGAAGTTATATGCATGCAATTCACCTATCCTTTTCCTGCCATGGACCCCACCGCATTCCGAAGTGCAAGATTTTCTTTACTGTGCAATGGTCCCACATTCATTCAATTCATGTTATTCTCCAAACTTAAAAACTTCACCAGCGATTCCCAAATGCATTCACATGCATCAATTTTTTTCTTCTTCCAAAGCCATGGGCCCACACTTTTCCAAAATTCACATTACAAAACATAAAAATCAAATCAATACTAGCGGGTCCCACATGCATTTAATTCTCCATGCATCATCAAATGTTTCACTCACATGTCTTCTTATCTCTCCATCAACTCACGTGAGCAATAAATTGGAAGTAGCAACTAAAGTGAAAATGTGGGCTCCACTAATTTCAATTGCCATCAATTCTCTACCAACCATTGAAACACTCTTTTCCAATTGAATTCACGGGTGTTGCATTCCAATTTCACGTTAATCACTAAATTGGATCAAATGTACCAATTGGGTCCCACTTGGCACATTCATCCATGAATCATTCAATTGAATTCACCAATGGACCCACGTGCATTCCAATTCACAAAACGTATTGCCATCTTCCTTCTTCATTATCCCTGCTTTAAATCACTGCTAACTAGCTCGCTCAACTGTTCTTCGATGAAGGCATCAGTGGCTTTAATTTCAGTAATGTTATGCTCCAAATTAAGAACGAATTATAAACCACCAACTTTGGTTGACCGTGTTAAGTAAACCAATTGAATTAAATAAGCCACCTAAAACACAGTGCACCACCATAGACACCAACAATTGCACCTGTTTGAATCTCCCACACAAGTAATTTTCTCAAACACTTGGACTGCAGCTGCAACCATCGAGTGTGCCAGTGAATCACCAATAATCTCAGGCTCCAATTTAGTATCACCGAAACAACCAACTCTACACCGACTGAGCAAATTATCGAGCAGCTTGGTTGCACTAATAACCACTCTTCATCCAATCACAAGCACCGAACAAACTGCAACATCTAATTTTTGAATACCGATTCATTTCCCCAATTGATTGAACTAAAACTACTGTAAGGAATTTTAACAAATAGTTGGTCTGCAACGTGCCAAAAGTCAATCTCAACTCGTAGCAATTTTCCAACACCTCTTCGTGACATTAGACAAACAAATTGTCTGGCACAAATTTTGATTTTTAAGCTGGTTTTCATAAATCACTACACGCACAACTTCAAAATTCTTTTGGCCAATTTCATCAATCACTTGAATCAACCGAACAATGTATCCCGAGACATCACTAGTAGTGGAGTTCTTCAATTGCTTCAACAATTCAATTCGGATGAAGGCTTGCTTAGCATGGTGTTCCCAAACAAACCAACCTGCCTTTGCGCTTCAATCAAAAGTCAAACTCAACACCTTACTCCACTTGGAGAGCACAGAATCGAACAAAGATGGTTTCAAAAATCAAATCAGCACTGAAATTCTCCAGCCGATATAGTATCCTTGAATGTTGTACTGTAATTGCGCTTTAAATCAAAGATCAAGAGTATTATTCATCAAGCTATTGCACAAAAATCGATTTTGCAGTAAGAACTCATGTTGCAGAAAAAATTCCTTTGTGAAACCCTTACGGAAACTTCTGGAAATTGTTGCGGAAATGCTATGCAAAATGTCGAAAATAAGCTCTGATTACCAAATGACGCGAATCTGCCCAAACCTTGGATCAACGGATCGTTCCAACAAATTTCCCTCAAACCAAAGATCAAAAATCGAAAATGCGGAAAGGGATTAGGGATGGAGAAGACGCCACAATCATTTCTGATTGATAAGTCTAGTGAGGATTCGCCACTCTGAATTCAAAAATTTACAGATAAGAATCTAAAGTTCTACTCGAGAACCAAGAGAGAATTCACAGAGCCAAAGTCTCAACTCCTTAAAATCTGAATTCTGAGTACAAAGAGTTATGAGAATTCTATTTATACTAATGGACCTAACACAAGGCCCATTAACTAATTAGGCCCAAAACTGGAAAAAAGAACAAAATACAAATCCCAATCAAGGCCCACAAATAAAATTAAATCCAAATTACAAAATATCAAAAATTAAATTTATAAATCCTAAAACTATAGTTGTCATCTTCATGCTCGTATCAAGTAGGGATCTCAAATAAAATATAAATTTTGAAATTACAAAAAATTGAGTTCATTTGCATAAAACAAAAGTACGGATCGAAAAGAGAATATAAATATCAAAATTACTAAAAATTGAGTTCTTTTGTAAAACAAAAGTAGGGATCCAAAATAAAATATAAATTTTGAAATTACAAAAAATTGAGTTCTTTTGCATCAAACAAAAGTACAGATCGGAAAGAAAATATAACTATCCAAATTACTAAAAATTAAGTTCTTTTTGTAAAGCAAAAGTAGGGATCCAAAATAAAATATAAATTGCGAAATTACAAAAAATTGAGTTCTTTTACTTAAAACAAAAGTACGTATCGAGAATAAAATATAAATATCCAAATTACCAAAAATAGAGTTCTTTTTGTAAAACAAAAGTAGGGATCCCAAATAAAATATAAATTTTGAAATTACAAAAAATTGAGTTCTTTTCCTTAAAACTAAAGTACGGATCGAAAAGAGAATATAAATATCCAAATTACTAAAAATTGAGTTTTTTTTGTAAACCAAAAGTAGGGATCCAAAATAAAATATAAATTTTAAATTACAAAAATTGAGTTCTTTTGCATAAAACAAAAGTACGGATCAAAGAGAAAATATAAATATCCAAATTACAAAAAATTGAGTTCTTTTGCATAAAACAAAAGTACGTATCGAGAATAAAATATAAATATCCAAATTACCAAAAATTGAGTTCTTTTTGTAAAACAAAAGTAGGAATCTCAAATAAAATATAAATTTTGAAATTACAAAAAATTGAGTTATTTGAAATTACAAAAATTGTGTTCTTTTGCGTAAAACTAAAGTACGGATCGAAAAGAGAATATAAATATCCAAATTAGTAAAAATTGAGTTCTTTTTGTAAAACACAAGTAGGGATCCCAAATAAACTATAAATTTTGAAATTACAAAAAATTGAGTTCTTTTGCATAAAACTAAAGTACGGATCGAAAAGAGAATATAAATATCCAAATTAGTAAAAATTGAGTTCTTTTTGTAAACCAAAATTAGTGATCCAAAATAAAATATAAATTTTGAAATAAAAAAAAATTGAGTTATTTGCATAAAACTAAAGTACGGATCGAAAAGAGAATTTAAATAACCATTACTACAAATTGAGTTCTTTTTGTAAAGCAAAGGTAGGGATCCAAAATAAAATATAAATTTTGAAATTATCGAAATTGAGTTCTTTTGCATAAAACTAAAGTACGGATCGAAAAGAAAATATAAGTATCCAAATTACTAAAAATTCAAATCTTTTTGTAAAGCAAAAGTAGGGATCCAAAATAAAATATAAAATGCGAAATTACAAAAAATTGAGTTCTTTTGCTTAAAACCAAAGTACGTATCGAGAATAAAATATAAATATCCAAATTACCAAAAATTGAGTTCTTTTTGTAAAACAAAGGTAGGGATCCAAAATAAAATATAAATTTTGAAATTACAAAAAATTGAGTTCTTTTGCATAAAACTAAAGTACGGATCGAAAAGAGAATTTAAATATCCAAATTACTAAAAATTGAGTTCTTTTTGTAAACCAAAAGTAGGGATCCAAAATGAAATATAAATTTTGAAATTTCAAAAAATTGAGTTCTTTTGCATAAAACAAAAGTACGGATCGAAAAGAAAATATAAATATCCAAATTACTAAAAAATGAGTTCTTTTGCATAAAACAAAAGTACGGATCGAAAAGAAAATATAAGTATCCAAATTACTAAAAATTGAGTTCTTTTTGTAAAGCAAAAGTAGGGATCCAAAATAAAATATAAATTGCGAAATTACAAAAAATTGAGTTCTTTTACTTAAAACAAAAGTACGTATTGAGAATAAAATATAAATATCCAAATTACCAAAAATTGAGTTCTTTTTGTAAAACAAAAGTAGTGATCTCAAATAAAATATAAATTTTTGAAATTACAAAAAATTGAGTTCTTTTGCATAAAACCGAAGCACGGATCGAAAAGAGAATATAAATATCCAAATTACTAAAAATTGAGTTCTTTTTGTAAACTAAAAGTAGGGATCCAAAATAAAATAATAAATTTTGAAATTTCAAAAAATTGAGTTCTTTAGCATAAAACAAAAGTACGGATCGAAAAGAAAATATAAATATCCAAATTACCAAAAATTGAGTTCTTTTAGTAAAGCAAAATTAGGGATCCAAAATAAAATATAAATTTCGAAATTACAAAAAATTGAGTTCTTTTGCTTTAAACAAAAGTACGTATCGAGAATAAAATACATATATCCAAATTACCAAAAATTGAGTTCTTTTTGTAAAACAAAAGTAGGGATCCGAAATAAAATATAAATTTTGAAATTACAAAAAATTGAGTTCTGTTACATAAAACTAAAGTACGGATCGAAAAGAGAATATAAATATCCAAATTACTAAAAATTGAGTTCTTTTTGTAAACCAAAAGTAGGGATCCAAAATAAAATATAAATTTTGAAACTAGAAAAATTGAGTTCTTTTGCATAAAACAAAAGTACGGCTCGAAAAGAAAATATAAATATCCAAGTTACAAAAAATTGAGTTCTTTTGCATAAAATAAAAGTAGGTATCGAGATTAAAATATAAATATCCAAATTACCAAAAATTGAGTTCTTTTTGTAAAACAAAAGTAGGGATCTCGAATAAAATATAAATTTTGAAATTACAAAAAATTGAGTTCATTTGCATAAAACAAAAGTACGGATCGAAAAGAGAATATAAATATCAAAATTACTAAAAATTGAGTTCTTTTTGTAAAGCAAAAGTAGGGATGCAAAATAAAATATAAATTTTGAAATTGCAAAAAATTGAGTTCTTTTGCATCAAACAAAAGTACAGATCAAAAAGAAAATATAAGTATCCAAATTACTAAAAATTGAGTTCTTTTTGTAAAGAGGGATCCAAAATAAAATATAAATTGCGAAATTACAAAAAATTGAGTTCTTTTACTTAAAACAAAAGTACGTATCGAGAATAAAATATAAATATCAAAATTACCAAAAATAGAGTTCTTTGTGTAAAACAAAAGTAGGGATCCCAAATAAAATATAAATTTTGAAATTACAAAAAATTGAGTTCTTTTCCATAAAACTAAAGTACGGATCGAAAAGAGAATATAAATATCCAAATTACTAAAAATTGAGTTTTTTTTGTAAACCAAAAGTATGGATCCAAAATAAAATCTAAATTTTGAAATTACAAAAATTGAGTTCTTTTGCATAAAACAAAAGTACGGATCGAAGAGAAAATATAAATATCCAAATTACAAAAAATTGAGTTCTTTTGCATAAAACAAAAGTACGTATGGAGAATAAAATATAAATATCCAAATTACCAAAAATTCAGTTCTTTTTGTAAAACAAAAGTAGGGATCTCAAATAAAATATAAATTTTGAAATTACAAAAAATTGAGTTATTTGCATAAAACTAAAGTACGGATCGAAAAGAGAATTTAAATATCCAAATTACTACAAATTGAGTTCTTTTTGTAAAGCAAAGGTAGGGATCCAAAATAAAATATAAATTTTGAAATTACAAAAAATTGAGTTCTTTTGCATAAAACAAAAGTACGGATCAAAAAGAAAATATAAGTATCCAAATCACTAAAAATTCAGTTCTTTTTGTAAAGCAAAAGTAGGGATCCAAAATAAAATATAAAATGCGAAATTACAAAAAATTGAGTTCTTTTGCTTAAAACAAAAGTACGTATCGAGAATAAAATAAAATATCCAAATTACCAAAAATTGAGTTCTTTTTGTAAAACAAAACTAGGAATCCCAAATAAAATATAAATTTTGAAATTACAAAAAATTGAGTTCTTTTGCATAAAACAAAAGTACGGATCGAAAAAGAAAATATAAATATCCAAATTACTAAAAATTGAGTTCTTTTTGTAAAGCAAAAGTAGGGATCAAAAATAAAATATAAATTGCGAAATTACAAAAATATTGAGTTCTTTTGCTTAAAACAAAAGTACGTATCGAGAATAAAATATAAATATTCAAATTACCAAAAATTGAGTTCTTTTTGTAAAATAAAAGTAGGGATCCAAAATAAAATATAAATTTTGAAATTACAAAAAATTGAATTCTTTTGCATAAAACAAAAGTACGGATCGAAAAAGAAAATATAAATATCCAAATTACCAAAAATTGAGTTTTTTTTTAAAGCAAAAGTAGGGATCCAAAATAGAATATAAATTTTGAAATTACAAAAATTTGAGTTCTTTTACTTAAAACAAAAGTACGTATCGACAATAAAATATAAATATTCAAATTACCAAACATTGAGTTCTTTTTTTCAAACAAAAGTAGGGATCCCAAATAAAATATAAATTTTGAAATTACAAGAAATTGAGTTCTTTTGCATAAAACTAAAGTACGGATCGAGAAGAGAATATAAATATCAAAATTACTAAAAATTGAGTTCTTTTTGTAAACCAAAAGTAGGGATCCAAAATAAAATATAAATTTTGAAATTACAAAAAATTGAGTTCTTTCGCATAAAACAAAAGTACGGATCGAAAAGAAAATATAAATATCTAAATTACCAAAAATTGAGATGCTTTTTGTAAAGCAAAAATAGGGATCCAAAATAAAATATAAATTGCGAAATTACAAAAAGTTGAGTTCTTTTCCTTAAAACAAAAGTACGTATCGAGAATAAAATATAAATATCCAAATTACCAAAAATTGAGTTTTTTTTGTAAAGCAAAAGTAGGGATACAAAATAAAATATAAATTGCGAAATTACAAAAACTTGAGTTCTTTTGCTTAAAACAAAAGTACGTATCGAGAATAAAATATAAATATTCAAATTACCAAAAATTGAGTTCTTTTTGTAAACCAAAAGTAGGGATCCAAAATAAAATATAAATTTTGAAATTACAAAAAATTGAGTTCTTTCGCATAAAACAAAAGTACGGATCGAAAAGAAAATATAAATATCTAAATTACCAAAAATTGAGATGCTTTTTGTAAAGCAAAAATAGGGATCCAAAATAAAATATAAATTGCGAAATTACAAAAAGTTGAGTTCTTTTCCTTAAAACAAAAGTACGTATCGAGAATAAAATATAAATATCCAAATTACCAAAAATTGAGTTTTTTTTGTAAAGCAAAAGTAGGGATACAAAATAAAATACAAATTGCGAAATTACAAAAACTTGAGTTCTTTTGCTTAAAACAAAAGTACGTATCGAGAATAAAATATAAATATTCAAATTACCAAAAATTGAGTTCTTTTTGTAAACCAAAAGTAGGGATCCAAAATAAAATATAAATTTTGAAATTACAAAAAATTGAGTTCTTTCGCATAAAACAAAAGTACGGATCGAAAAGAAAATATAAATATCTAAATTACCAAAAATTGAGATGCTTTTTGTAAAGCAAAAATAGGGATCCAAAATAAAATATAAATTGCGAAATTACAAAAAGTTGAGTTCTTTTCCTTAAAACAAAAGTACGTATCGAGAATAAAATATAAATATCCAAATTACCAAAAATTGAGTTTTTTTTGTAAAGCAAAAGTAGGGATACAAAATAAAATACAAATTGCGAAATTACAAAAACTTGAGTTCTTTTGCTTAAAACAAAAGTACGTATCGAGAATAAAATATAAATATTCAAATTACCAAAAATTGAGTTCTTTTTGTAAACCAAAAGTAGGGATCCAAAATAAAATATAAATTTTGAAATTACAAAAAATTGAGTTCTTTCGCATAAAACAAAAGTACGGATCGAAAAGAAAATATAAATATCTAAATTACCAAAAATTGAGATGCTTTTTGTAAAGCAAAAATAGGGATCCAAAATAAAATATAAATTGCGAAATTACAAAAAGTTGAGTTCTTTTCCTTAAAACAAAAGTACGTATCGAGAATAAAATATAAATATCCAAATTACCAAAAATTGAGTTTTTTTTGTAAAGCAAAAGTAGGGATACAAAATAAAATATAAATTGCGAAATTACAAAAACTTGAGTTCTTTTGCTTAAAACAAAAGTACGTATCGAGAATAAAATATAAATATTCAAATTACCAAAAATTGAGTTCTTTTTGTAAAACAAAAGTACGGATCCAAAATAAAATATAAATTTTGAAATTACGAAAAATTGAATTGTTTTCGTAAAGCAAGAATAGGGATTCAAAATAAAATATAAATTGCGAAATTACAAAAAGTTGAGTTCTTTTCCTTAAAACAAAAGTACGTATCGAGAATAAAATATAAATATCCAAATTACCAAAAATTGAGTTCTTTTTAAAACAAAATTAGGTATCCAAAATAAAATATAAATTTTGAAATTACAAAAAATTGAGTTCTTTTGCATAAAACAAAAGTACGGATCAAAAAAGAAAATATAAATATCCAAATTACTAAAAATTGAGTTCTTTTCGAAAAGCAAAAGTAGGGATCCAAAATAAAATATAAATTGCGAAATTACAAAAACTTGAGTTCTTTTGCTTAAAACAAAAGTACGTATCGAGAATAAAATATAAATATCCAAATTACCAAAAATTGAGTTCTTTTTGTAAAGCAAAAGTAGGGATCCAAAACAGAATATAAATTTTGAAATTACAAAAATTTGAGTTCTTTTACTTAAGACAAAAGTACGTATCGAGAATAAAATATAAATATTCAAATTACCAAATATTGAGTTCTTTTTTTAAATCAAAAGTAGGGATCCCAAAGAAAATATAAATTTTGAAATTACAAAAAATTGAGTTCTTTTGCATAAAACTAAAGTACGGATCGAAAAGAGGATATAAATATCCACATTACTAAAAATTGAGTTCTTTTTGTAAACCAAAAGTAGGGATCCAATATAAAATATAAATTTTGAAATTACAAAAAATTGACTTCTTTTTCATAAAACAAAACTACGGATCGAAAAAGAAAATATAAATATCCAAATTACAAAAATTGAGTTCTTTTTGTAAAGCAAAAGTAGGGATCCAAAATAAAATACAAATTGCGAAATTACAAAAAATTGAGTTCTTTTTCTAAAGCGAAAGTAGGGATCCAAAATAAAATATAAATTGCGAAATTACAGAAAATTGAGTTCTTTTGCTTAAAACAAAAGTACGTATCAAGAATAAAATATAAATATTTAAATTACCAAAAATTGAGTTCTTTTTGTAAAACAAAAGTAGGAATCCCAAATAAAATATAAATTTTAAAATTACAAAAAATTGAGTTCATTTGCATAAAACAAACGTACGCATCGAAAAAGAAAATATAAATATCGAAATTACTAAAAATTGAGTTCTTTTTGTAAAGCAAAAGTAGGGATCAAAAATAAAATATAAATTGCGAAATTACAAAAATTTGAGTTCTTTTGCTTAAAACAAAAGTACGTATCGAGAATAAAATATAAATATTCAAATTACCAAAAATTGAGTTCTTTTTGTAAAACAAAAGTAAGGATCCAAAATAAAACATAAATTTTGAAATTACAAAAAATTGAGTTCTTTTGCATAAAACAAAAGTACGGATTGAAAAAGAAAATATAAATATCCAAATTACCAAAAATTGAGTTCTTTTTGTAAAGCAAAAGTAGGGATCCAAAACAGAATATAAATTTTGAAATTACAAAAATTTGAGTTCTTTTACTTAAGACAAAAGTACGTATCGAGAATAAAATATAAATATTCAAATTACCAAATATTGAATTCTTTTTTTAAATCAAAAGTAGGGATCCCAAATAAAATATAAATTTTGAAATTACAAAAAATTGAGTTCTTTTGCATAAAACTAAAGTACGGATCGAAAAAAGGATATAAATATCCACATTACTAAAAATTGAGTTCTTTTTGTAAACCAAAAGTAGGGATCCAATATAAAATATAAATTTTGAAAATACAAAAAATTGAGTTCTTTTTCATAAAAGAAAAGTATGGATCGAAAAAGAAAATATAAATATCCAAATTACTAAAAATTCAGTTCTTTTTGTAAAGCAAAAGTAGGGATCCAAAATAAAATACCAATTGCGAAATTACAAAAAATTGAGTTCTTTTTCTAAAGCGAAAGTAGGGATCCAAAATAAAATATAAATTGCGAAATTACAGAAAATTGAGTTCTTTTGCTTAAAACAAAAGTACGTATCAAGAATAAAATATAAATATTTAAATTACCAAAAATTGAGTTCTTTTTGTAAAACAAAAGTAGGGATCCCAAATAAAATATAAATTTTGAAATTATAAAAAATTGAGTTCATTTGCATAAAACTAAAGTACGGATCGAAAAGAGAATAAAAAAATATCCAAATTACTAAAAATTGAGTTCTTTTTGTAAAACAAAAGTAGGGATCCAAAATAAAATATAAATTTTGAAATTACAAAAAATTGAGTTCTTTTGCATAAAACAAAAGTACGGATCGAAAAGAAAATATAAATATCCAAATTACTAAAAATTGATTTCTTTTTGTAAAGCAAAAGTAGGGATCCAGAATAAAATATAAATTTTGAAATTACAAAAAATTGATTTATTTGCATAAAACTAAAGTACGGATCGAAAAGAGAATATAAATATCCAAATTCCTAAAAATGGAGCCCTTTTTGTAAACCAAAAGTAGGGATCCAAAATAAAATATAAATTTTGAAATTACAAAAAATTGAGTTCTTTTGCATAAAACAAAAGTACGGATCGAAAAGAAAATATAAATATCCAAATTACCAAAAATTGAGTTCTCTTTCTAAAGCACAAGTAGGGATCCAAAATAAAATATAAATTGCGAAATTACAAAAAATTGAGTTCTTTTGCTTAAAACAAAAGTACGTATCGAGAATAAAATATAAATATCCAAATTACCAAAAATTGACTTCTTTTTGTAAAACAAAAGTAGGTATCCAAAATAAAAAATAAATTTTGAAATTACAAAAATTTACATGTTTTGCATAAAACAAAAGTACGGATCAAAAAGAAATTATAAATATCCAAATTACTAAAAATTGAGTTCTTTTTGTAAAGCAAAAGTAGGGATCCAAAATAAAATATAAATTGCGAAATTACAAAATTGAGTTCTTTTGCTTAAAACAAAAGTACGTATCGAGAATAAAATATAAATATCCAAATTACCAAAAATTGACTTCTTTTTGTAAAACAAAAGTAGGTATCCAAAATAGAAAATAAATTTTGAAATTACAAAAAATTTACATGTTTTGCATAAAACAAAAGTACGGATCGAAAAAGAAAATATAAATATCCAAATTACTAAAAATTGAGTTCTAGTTGTAAAGCAAAAGTAGGGATCCAAAATATAACATAAATTGCGAAATTACAAAAAATTGAGTTCTTTTGCTTAAAACAAAAGTACGTATCGAGAATAAAATATAAATATCGAAATTACCAAAAATTGAGTTCTTTTTGTAAAACAAAAGTAGGGATCCCAAACAAAATATAAATTTTGAAATTAATAAAATTGAGTTTTTTTGCATAAAACTAAAGTACGATTCGAAAAGAGAATATAAATATCCAAATTACTAAAAATTGAGTTCTTTTTGTAAACCAAAAGTAGAGATCCAAAATAAAATATAAATTTTGAAATTACAAAAAATTGAGTTCTTTTGAATAAAAGAAAAGTACGTATCGAGAATAAAATATAAATATCCAAATTACCAAAAATTGAGTTTTCTCTGTAAAAAAAAAGTAGGTATCCAAAATAAAATATAAATTTTGAAATTACAAAAAGTTGACATCTTTTGCATAAAACAAAAGTAGGGATCCAAAATAAAATATAAATTGCGAAATTTCAAAAAATTGAGTTCTTTTGCTTATAACAAAAGTACGTATCGAGAATAAAATATAAATATCAAAATTACCAAAAAGTGAGTTCTTTTTATAAAACAAAAGTAGGTATCCAAAAAAAAATATAAATTTTGAAATTTCAAAAAATTGAGTTCTTTTGCATAAAACAAAAGTACGGATCGAAAAGAAAATATAAATATCCAAATTACTAAAAATTGAGTTCTTTTTGTAAAACAAAAGTAGGGATCCAAAATAAAATATAAATTGCGAAATTACAAAAAATTGAGTTCTTTTTGTAGAACAAAAGTAGGTATCCAAAATAGAAAATAAATTTTGAAATTACAAAAAATTTACATGTTTTGCATAAAACAAAAGTACGGATCGAAAAGAAAATATAAATATCCAAATTACTAAAAATTGAGTTCTTTTTGTAAAACAAAAGTAGGGATCCAAAATATAATATAAATTGCGAAATTTCAAAAAATTGAGTTCTTTTGCTTATAACAAAAGTACGTATCGAGAATAAAATATAAATATCAAAATTACCGAAAAGTGAGTTCTTTTTATAAAACAAAAGTAGGTATCCAAAAAAAAATATAAATTTTGAAATTTCAAAAAATTGAGTTCTTTTGCATAAAACAAAAGTACGGATCGAAAAGAGAATATAAATATCAAAATTATTAAAAATTGAGTTCTTTTTGTAAAGCAAAAGTAGGGATCCAAAATAAAATATAAATTGCGAAATTACAAAAACTTGACTTCTTTTGCTTAAAATAAAAGTACGTATCGAGAATAAATTATAAATATCCAAATTACCAAAAATTGATTTCTTCTGCATAAAACTAAAGTACGGATCGAAAAGAGAATATAAATTCCAAATTACTAAAAATTGAGTTCTTTTTGTAAAGCAAAAGTAGTGATCCAGAATAAAATATAAATTTTGAAATTACAAAAAATTGAGTTCTGTAGCATAAAACAAAAGTACGGATCGAAAAGAAAATATAAATATCCAAATTACTAAAAATTGAGTTCTTTTTGTAAAACAAAAGTAGGGATCCAAAATAAAATATAAATTGCGAAATTTCAAAAAATTGAGTTCTTTTGCTTATAACTAAAGTACGTATCGAGAATAAAATATAAATATCAAAATTACCAAAAAGTGAGTTCTTTTTATAAAACAAAAGTAGGTATCCAAAATAAAATATAAATTTTGAAATTTCAAAAAATTGAGTTCTTTTGCATAAAACAAAAGTACGGATCGAAAAGAAAATATAAATATCCAAATTACTAAAAATTGAGTTCTTTTTGTAAAACAAAAGTAGGGATCCAAAATAAAATATAAATTGCGAAATTACAAAAAATTGAGTTCTTTTTGTAGAACAAAAGTAGGTATCCCAAATAAAATATAAATTTTGAAATTACAAACAATTGAGTTCTTTTGCATAAAACTAAAGTACGGATCGAAAAGAAAATATAAATATCCAAATTACTGAAAATTGAGTTCTTTTTTTAAACCAAAAGCAGGGATCCAAAAGAAAATAAAAATTTTGAAATTACAAAAAATTGAGTTCTTTTGAATAAAACAAAAGTACGTATCGAGAATAAAATATAAATATCCAAATGACCAAAATTAAGTTCCTTTTGTAAAACAAAAGTAGGAATCCCAAATAAAACATAAATATTTAAATTACAAAAAATTAAGTTCTTTTACATAAAACTAAAGTACGGATCGAAAAGAGAATATAAATATCCAAATTACTACAATTGAGTTCTTTTTGTAAACCAAAAGTGGGGATCAAAAATAAAATATAAATTTTGAAATTACAAAACATTGAGTTCTTTTGCATAAAACAAAAGTACGGATCGAAAAGAAAATATAAATATCCAAATTACCAAAAATTGAGTTCTTTTTGTAAAGCAAAAGTAGGGATCCAAAATAAAATATAAATTGCGAAATTACAAAAACTTGAGTTCTTTTGTTTAAAACAAAACTACCTATCGAGAATAAAATATAAATATCCAAATTACCAAAAATTGAGTTCTTTTGCTTAAAACTAAAGTACGGATTGAAAAGAGAATATAAATATCCAAATTACTAAAAATTGAGTTCTTTTTGTAAAGCAAAAGTAGTGATCCAGAAGAAAATATAAAATTTGAAATTACAAAAAATTGAGTTCTTTTGCATAAAACAAAAGTACGGATCGAATAGAAAATATAAATATCCAAATTACTAAAAATTGAGTTCTTTTTGTAAAACAAAAGTAGGGATCCAAAATAAAATATAAATTGCGAAATTACAAAAAATTGAGTTCTTTTGCTTAAAACAAAAGTACGTATCGAGAATAAAATATAAATATCAAAATTACCGAAAAGTGAGTTCTTTTTATAAAACAAAAGTAGGTATCCAAAATAAAATATAAATTTTGAAATTTCAAAAAAATGAGTTCTTTTGCATAAAACAAAAGTACGGATCGAAAAGAAAAGATAAATATCAAAATTACTAAAAATTGAGTTGTTTTTGTAAAGCAAAAGTAGGAATCCAAAATAAAATATAAATTGCGAAATTACAAAAAATTGAGTTCTTTTGCATAAAACTAAAGTACGTATCAAGAATAAAATATAAATATCCAAATTACCAAAAATTGAGTTCTTTTGCATAAAACAAAAGTACGGATCGAAAAGAGAATATATATATCCAAATTACTAAAAATTGAGTTTTTCTTTAAAGCAAAAGTAGGGATCCAAAATAAAATTTAAATTTTGAAATTACAAAAAATTGAGTTCTTTTGCATAAAACAAAAGTACGGATCGAAGAGAAAATATAAATATCCAAATTACTAAAAATTGAGTTCATTTTGTAAAGAAAAAGTAGGGATCCAAAATAAAATATAAATTGCGAAATTAGAAAAAATTGAGTTCTTTTGCTTAAAACAAAAGTACGTATCGAGAATAAAATTTAAATATCCAAATTACCAAAAATTGAGTTCTTTTTGTGAAACAAAAGTAGGGATCCCAAATAAAATATAAATTTTGAAATTACAAACAATTGAGTTCTTTTGAAAAAACAAAAGTACGTATCGAGAATAAAATATAAATATCCAAATTACCAAAAATTGAGTTCGTTTGCATAAAACAAAAGTACGGATCGAAAAGAGAATATATATATCCAAATTACTAAAAATTGAGTTTTTTTTAAAGCAAAAGTAGGGATCCAAAATAAAATTTAAATTTTGAAATTACAAAAAATTTAGTTCTTTTGCATAAAACAAAAGTACGTATCGAGAATAAAATATAAAAATCCAAATTACCAAAAATTGAGTTCTTTTGGATAAAACAAAAGTACGGATCGAAAAGAGAATATATATATCCAAATTACTAAAAATTGAGTTTTTTTTTAAAGCAAAAGTAGGAACCAAAATAAAATTTAAATTTTGAAGTTAGAAAAAATTGGGTTCTTTTGCATAAAACAAAAGTACGGATCGAAGAGAAAATATAAATATCCAAATTACTAAAAATTGAGTTCTTTTTGTAAAGCAAAAGCAGGGATCGAAAATAAAATATAAATTGCGAAATTAGAACAAATTGAGTTCTTTAGCTTAAAACAAAAGTACGTATCGAGAATAAAATATAAATATCCAAATTACCAAAAATTGAGTTCGTTTGCATAAAACAAAAGTACGGATCGAAAAGAGAATATATATATCCAAATTACTAAAAATTGAGTTTTTTTTTAAAGCAAAAGTAGGGATCCAAAATAAAATTTAAATTTTGAAATAACAAAAAATTTAGTTCTTTTGCATAAAACAAAAGTACGTATCGAGAATAAAATATAAATATCCAAATTACCAAAAATTGAGTTCTTTTGCATAAAACAAAAGTATGGATCGAAAAGAAAATATATATATCCAAATTACTAAAAATTGAGTTTTTTTTAAAGCAAAAGTAGGGATCCAAAATAGAATTTAAATTTTGAAATAACAAAAAATTTAGTTCTTTTGCATAAAAAAAAAGTACGTATCGAGAATAAAATATAAATATCCAAATTACCAAAAATTGAGTTCTTTTGCATAAAACAAAAGTACGGATCGAAAAGAGAATATATATATCCAAATTACTAAAAATTGAGTTTTTTTTTAATGCAAAAGTAGTGATACAAAATAAAATTTAAATTTTGAAATTACAAAAAATTTAGTTCTTTTGCATAAAACAAAAGTACGGATCGAAGAGAAAATATAAATATCCAAATTACTAAAAATTGAGTTCTTTTTGTAAACCAAAAGAAGGGATCCAAAATAAAATATAAATTGCGAAATTACAACAAATTGAGTTCTTTAGCTTAAAACAAAAGTACGTATCGAGAATAAAATATAAGTATCCAAATTACCAAAAATTGAGTTCTTTTTGTAAAACAAAAGTAGGTATCCAAAATAAAATATAAATTTTGAAATTTCTAAAAATTGAGTTCTTTTGCATAAAACAAAAGTATAGATCGAAAAGAAAATATAAATATCAAAATTCCTAAAAATTGAGTTCTTTTTGTATTGCAAAAGTAGGGATCCAAAATAAAATATAAATTGCAAAATTACAAAAAATTGAGTTCTTTTGCTTAAAACAAAGTACGTATCGAGTATAAAATATAAACATCCAAATTACCAAAAATTGAGTTCTTTTTGTAAAACAAAAGTAGGGATCCCATATAAAATATAAATTTTGTAATTACAAACAAAAGTACGGATCGAAAAGAGAATATAAATATCCAAATTACTAAAAATTGAGTTCTTTTTGTAAACCAAAAGTAGGGATCCAAAATAAAATATAAATTTTGAAATTACAAAAAATTGAGTTCTTTTGAATAAAACAAAAGTACGTATCGAGAATAAAATATAAATATCCAAGTTACCAAAAATTGAGTTCTTTTTGCATAAAACAAAAGTACAGATCGAAAAGAGAATATATATATCCAAATTACTAAAAATTGAGTTTTTTTTTAAAGCAAAAGTAGGGATCCAAAATAAAATTTAAATTTTGAAATAACAAAAAATTTAGTTCTTTTGCATAAAAAAAAAGTACGTATCGAGAATAAAATATAAATATCCATATTACCAAAAATTGAGTTCTTTTGCATAAAACAAAAGTACGGATCGAAAAGAGAATATATATATCCAAATTACTAAAAATTGAGTTTTTTTTTAATGCAAAAGTAGGGATCCAAAATAAAATTTAAATTTTGAAATTACAAAAAATTTAGTTCTTTTGCATAAAACAAAAGTACGGATCGAAGAGAAAATATAAATATCCAAATTACTAAAAATTGAGTTCTATTTGTAAAGCAAAAGCAGGGATCCAAAATAAAATATAAATTGCGAAATTGCAACAAATTGAGTTCTTTAGCTTAAAACAAAAGTACGTATCGAGAATAAAATATAAATATCCAAATTACCAAAAATTGAGTTCTTTTTGTAAAACAAAAGTAGGTATCCAAAATAAAATATAAATTTTGAAATTACAAAAAATTGAGTTCTTTTGAATAAAACAAAAGTACGTATCGAGAATAAAATATAAATATCCAAATTACCAAAAATTGAGTTCTTTTTGCATAAAACAAAAGTACGGATCGAAAATAGAATATATATATCCAAATTACTAAAAATTGAGTTTTTTTTTAAAGCAAAAGTAGGGATCCAAAATAAAATTTAAATTTTGAAATAACAAAAAATTTAGTTCTTTTGCATAAAAAAAAAGTACGTATCGAGAATAAAATATAAATATCCATATTACCAAAAATTGAGTTCTTTTGCATAAAACAAAAGTACGGATCGAAAAGAGAATATATATATCCAAATTACTAAAAATTGAGTTTTTTTTAATGCAAAAGTAGGGATCCAAAATAAAATTTAAATTTTGAAATTACAAAAAATTTAGTTCTTTTGCATAAAACAAAAGTACGGATCGAAGAGAAAATATAAATATCCAAATTACTAAAAATTGAGTTCTATTTGTAAAGCAAAAGCAGGGATCCAAAATAAAATATAAATTGCGAAATTTCAAAAAATTGAGTTCTTTTGCATAAGACTAAAGTACGGATTGAAAAGAGAATATAAATATCCAAATTACCAAAAATTGAGTTCTTTTTGTAAAACAAAAGTAGGTATCCAAAATAAAATATAAATTGCGAAATTACAAAAACTTGAGTTCTTTTGTTTAAAACAAAACTACCTATCGAGAATAAAATATAAATATCCAAATTGCCAAAAATTGAGTTCTTTTGCTTAAAACTAAAGTACGGATTGAAAAGAGAATATAAATATCCAAATTACTAAAAATTGAGTTCTTTTTGTAAAGCAAAAGTAGTGATCCGGAAGAAAATATAAAATTTGAAATTACAAAAAATTGAGTTCTTTTGCATAAAACAAAAGTACGGATCGAATAGAAAATATAAATATCCAAATTACTAAAAATTGAGTTCTTTTTGTAAAACAAAAGTAGGGATCCAAAATAAAATATAAATTGCGAAATTACAAAAAATTGAGTTCTTTTGCTTAAAACAAAAGTACGTATCGAGAATAAAATATAAATATCAAAATTACCGAAAAGTGAGTTCTTTTTATAAAACAAAAGTAGGTATCCAAAATAAAATATAAATTTTCAAATTTCAAAAAAATGAGTTCTTTTGCATAAAACAAAAGTACGAATCGAAAAGAAAAGATAAATATCAAAATTACTAAAAATTGAGTTGTTTTTGTAAAGCAAAAGTAGGGATCCAAAATAAAATATAAATTGCGAAATTACAAAAAATTGAGTTCTTTTGCATAAAACTAAAGTACGTATCAAGAATAAAATATAAATATCCAAATTACCAAAAATTGAGTTCTTTTGCATAAAACAAAAGTACGGATCGAAAAGAGAATATATATATCCAAATTACTAAAAATTGAGTTTTTTTTTAAAGCAAAAGTAGGGATCCAAAATAAAATTTAAATTTTGAAATTACAAAAAATTGAGTTCTTTTGCATAAAACAAAAGTACGGATCAAAGAGAAAATATAAATATCCAAATTACTAAAAATTGAGTTCTGTTAAATAAAGACGGCAGTATAAAAACCAAGAGGGGGGGGGTGAATTGGGTTTTTGAAGAAATTTTCTCTTTTAAATAAATTTTCAGGTTTTGAAAAACTTTCAAAAACTTGGATGTGAATTTTTCCAATCCTTTGATTAACGCTCTTGGGATTAGCAATTGTAATAATGATCCACAATTAAGAGATAAAGAGAAAGAGAAAGAACACAGAGATTTATACTCGGTTCGGATTAAGCCAATCCTACATCCAGGCTCCCAACCACCACAAATCCGTGATGATTTTCCCCACTATCTTTAATTGAAATTACAAACATCAATTCATGCAATAACAAATAAAGATAAACTGAAACACCTCCTCGTACACACTAAGGATGAAACACCTCCCGCACACACTCGAGGATGAAACCCACCTCTCTTGACACACAAGAGATGAAACACCTCCCTTAGAACAGTATCCAAGGGATGAATTTTCCCTTTACGTAAAAACAAGAAAAGAATACACCTGAAATGTGCCGGATAGAAAGCTTAAGCACACATGATCACCACTTCCAAAGACTTGATCAAACTGAAGAGAGCAGGAAAGCGGCTTTGAAAAAGCTAAGGCGCTAAACACTTTGAATATTTTGTGTTTGTTCGGATGTGTTAAACCTAAGACATTCTCTTTCATTTTATAATTCGAAAATGCTCCAAAGTTTCCATTCTTAGGTTGATTTAGAATTAATTTCGCAAAACGACTCATTTAATCGATTATATTAAAAGCTTAATCGATTATATCATGTTTAAAAACTGGAAAACAAATACGTCTCGATTTAATCGATTAGATTAAGGCCATAATCGATTATATTAACCCGTAATCAATATAATCGATTATCAAAGACACTTAATCGATTATTTTGCTCGTTAAACATTTTTGATTCAAATTTTAAGTTAAATAATCGATTATCTCACGTATGGTAATCGATTAAAAGCGTAGAAAACGTTTTTGCGAGAAAACACCTTGCTCTCTTGTTTGGGAAGGTCTTGAATGGGATTTATGACTTACTCTTTTTATCCAACACCCAAAACAGAACCTTCTACCTTTGATCCTTCAGACTCTTGAGAAAATCTTCATCAATCTTCTCTCTTGAAAGCTTTGAAAGCTCTTTATGCCTTTCCTTTCTTATCAAGCAATCTTCCTTTGTGAGATGGCACAAGTCTTTAAAGTTGATTGAAACTTCCTAAAAACTTCATCATCAAAACTGTAGGTGTCCATAAAACTCGGACTTGAAATATGCCAACAATCTCCCCTTTGATGATGATAAAAAGAAACCTAGAGACTTGTGATAATATCCTCGAAAATCTTGAAAATAATGTATGGATATCTCCATCATAAATATTAGTCCACAAAGGAAATAAAATAGGCAGTCATATAGCATTTAAGTTTCAATTTGAATTTTGAAAAAGAGATTTCAAGGAATTAATGAGTGGAAATTATTTCTAAAAGCTCCCTTAAACTATGCTCTTAATTGTTTAAGCTATATAAGGCACTTATTTGAATTATTTCCTAAAGTTCCCTTGAAATTAATTTTCTTAAAAGCTATATTAACTAGACAGATTTTCAATCAAGACAAATATTTTCTCCCCTTTATTTTTATCATTTTCAAAAGATTACATTTTCGGAGATAATTACAGCTAGGCAAATTAATACACGTAAAATAATAGAGAGAAAAAATACAGCATTTGGAAAATAATGAAGAACAAGCTAAGGAAAAGTGAACTTGTAGCCTATTCAGCTTTCTTCACTATCTTCTTCATCTTCCTCAACATTTGTCGGTCTGTTTGCCTCTCGAGGATGTTGTATTATCTTCTTCAGAGATAATTCTTCAATTTCCATCTTTCTTTCAACTCTATACATCCTTCTATTAAGCCTTGAGAGTTGATGAGAAAGGCCTTGAAATTCCTTGGAGTGAAGATTCATCATAGAATCCATTCTTGATATGAGAAGCTCCTCCACCGATCCCGGTTGAGGTTGAAATTGAGGTGGAGGTTGAGGTTGGTCTTCATCATCTTCTTCCATGGCAGCAGCCTCCTTCTTCTCTTTGGGTAAACCTGTTGCCTTGTTCTATGAGGCCCATATGCCTTAGAACATTTTTACCAATCTTGCTATTGCTTAGCAAAATCTGTTTATTCTCCCTTCAAGATCAACACCTTTGTATTCTAGAATCTTAGAAACAAACACAACGATAGGGTAATGCAAAAGAGGAAAGCCTAATGGCTTTAAACATATTATCAAGGATAATTGAGGGCCAATCTATGCTCACATTATTAAGGAATCCATACATTAGAAGAATGTCTTCCTTAGTAAGTTGGGCATGATTAGTGCCTCTTGCAACTAAAATCCAAACAATAACATAATGCAACATTCTTTCATTTAACTTTACATTACCAACTTTATACAAGTTCTCAACTTGTAGGTTAGGATCCTTGCAGAATTTTCTCGAATTCTACCAACTTGTTGAAGTCCTCAAAGCCATATGTGATGTTTATGCCTTGAGTTGAGAGACCAGCCTACATTGTTCCACAAATCTTCATCAAGGAAGATCCTTACACCTTTCACTTTGGTGCTTGGACTTGCAGTTCTTGATGTCAAGTTCATGTAGAACACTCTAACCAAATCGGGTAGAATGCCCTTCCATCTCTACAAATTTTTGTAGTCCACTTCCTACTAAAAATTCCTCGAAATTGAAAACCATGAGATCTAAAAAATTCACAAGACAAGAATTTAGGGGTAAGAATTTTTCTATCCTTCCACTTGTTAACAAAGGCAATTTGCGGATCTTCATCCGAAATCCAACCAGCCTAGAGTTGGAGGTCTCCTTTCTTGAGAAGTCATTGGCTCCTTGCTCTTTCTCCTTGATGGCATCTTCCTTCTTCTTTGATCAGCCATTTCTGTGATATAAAAGACAAGAGAAATTGCACAACAAGATAATGGAATAACAGAGACAAAGACAGAGAATTAAAATTCGCACAAGACAAAGAATAACAACAGTAAACAAAGAAGAGTGAGAGAGAGAGTGAGTGAGTCACTTTGATTCTCAAACCAGCTATTTATAGAATGAAATCCAGGTCATAAAACGTTGATTTAATGAAAATATATCCGCTGGGAACGAATATAGCCGCTTAGAAAAGACAAAACACGTGAAAACATGGCCAACGCTCGAAAATCAGATTTGCAGTAAAAACACGAATCGGTGCATTTAATCGATTATATTCTCATTTAATCGATTATTTTCCTTCAAAATTTTTCGTAAAACGAAAACCCAGAAATTTAATCGATTATGTGCATTCCTTAATCGACTAAATTGCTCTCAGCGATTTAATCGATTATGTCATAAACGTAATCGATTATATTGTAAAACATTTTCATAAACACCGCGCTTAATCGATTAACACACGAAACTTAATCGATTAAATACGTAAATTTTCGTGAAACGCTGAAATAACATCAAAATCAACAACAAACATCAATTAAGCAACAGATTTATCACAAACAATCCCTAGATCTCTTCTAAGCTCATAAAATCTATCTCTAGGTAAAGGTTTGGTGAAGATATCGCCTAGTTGATGTTTGGTATCTATATATTCTATAATGCAATCTCCTTTAGCTATATGATCTCTAATGAAATGGTGTCTAATTTCTATATGCTTGGTCTTAGAATGCATGATAGGGTTCCTAGTCAGTTAATGGCACTAGTGTTATCACACTTAAGAGGAATATGATCTAGAAAGATATCAAAGTCTTCTAATTGTCGCTTCATCCACGTGATTTGAGCACAACAACTCCCTCGCTGCTATATACTCAGCCTCCGTGGTTGAAAGAGCAACACTGGCCTGTTTCTTAGAATGCCATGAAACTAAGGAACATCCTAAAAGATGACATGTACCACTAGTACTCTTCCTATCTATTCTACAACCACCATAATCTGAGTCTGAAAAACCTATGATACTAGGTGAGGCTCCCGAAGGGTACCATAAACCAAAAGATGTTGTTCCTCTAAGATACTTAAGGATTCTCTTAACAGCCTTTAGGTGAGACTCTCTAGGGTTGGCTTGAAACCTAGCACAAACACACACACTTTGCATTATATCAGTCTACTAGCAAGTAAGATAAAGTAACGATCCGATCATACCCGATACCGTGTTTGATCTACCGCCTTACCGCTTAAATCTTGATCTAGATAGCAAGATGTAGCCATGGGGGTTGAGGCTTCTTTCGAGCTTTCCATTTCAAATTTCTTTAAGAGTTCCTTGCAATACTTTGTTTGACATATAAAAATACCTTTCTTTAATTGTTTGATTTGCAAGCCAAGAAAGAAATTTAGTTCTCCCATCATGGACATTTCAAACTCTCCCTGCATATTCTTAGCAAACTCTTGGCAAAGATCATCGTTAGTTGATCCAAAAATAATATCATCAACATAAACTTGAACAATGAGAATATGTTTCTTTGATTTCTTAATAAAAAGAGTAGAATCAACTTTACCTCTTCTAAAATTATTTTCAAGTAAGAAATTACTTAACCTTTCATACCAAGATCTTGGGGCTTGTTTGAGTCCATATAAAGCTTTCTTCAACTTGTAGACATGATTAGGATTTTTGAAATCTTCAAAGCCTGGAGGTTGTTCTACATAGACTTCTTCCTTGATATACCCGCTTAGAAAAGCACTTTTTACATCCATTTGAAATAATTTGAATCCCATAATGGAGGCATATGCTAACAAAGAAGCGGATAGCTTCAAGTCTTGCTACTGGAGCATAGGTTTCATCATAATCTATGCCTTCTTCTTGTCTATAACCTTTTGCAACCAGCCTTGCTTTGTTCTTTGTGATGTTTCCATCTTCATCAAGCTTATTTCTAAAGACCCATCTTGTACCTATGACCTGCATATTATTAGTCTTAGGAATTAAATCCCATACCTGATTTCTTTCAAACCGATTTAGCTCTTCTTGCATTGCAATACACCAATGTTCATCCGTTAATGCTTCTTCTACATTCTTTGGTTCAACTCGTGAAACAAAAGCAACATTCATGCAGAAATTATTCATGTTCCTCCTTGTTCTTACACCTGTTGATATGTCTCCAATGACATTTTCCAAGGAAACGTTTCTAGGTGGTCTCCATTCTTTTGGTAGACTCTCATCATGAGGAGGATTCTCATCCAAACTGATTTCTTCAACGGCTTTTTCAAGAGGAGTTTCTTCTTGATGTACTCCTTCATCATCTGCAAAGAATCTTTTTGACTCAAGAGGGGTTTCCTCAAGGTCTAGATATTCATCAAAGACAACATGTATAGATTCTTCAACAGCTTAAAGTCCTCTTATTAAAAACTCTATATGCTTTACTATGCAAAGAATAACCTAAAAATGTAGCTTCATCGATTTAGCATCAAATTTTCCAAGGCTATCTTTTCCGTTATTCAAAACAAAACATTTACATCCAAAAATTTTGAAATAAGAAATATTTGGTTTTCTCCCTTTGAAAAGCTCATAAGGAGTTAATTTTAAAATAGGTCTTATTAAAACTCTGTTTAAAACGTGACATGCGGTACTTACTAGCATCGCCCCAAAAATATTTAGGTAAATTATTTTCGCTCAACATAGTTCTTGCAAGTTCTTCCAAAGATCTATTTTTCCTTTCAACCACACCATTTTGTTGAGGTGTTCTTGGTGCTGAGAAATTATGAGAAATTCCATTTTCTTCACAAAAATTTTCAAAAGAGATATTTTGAAATTCACCGCCATGATCACTTCGTAAAAACTTGATTTTTAAATCCTTTTCATTTTGAATAACCTTGGCAAATTTTCTAAATTCTTTAAAAGCATCACTTTTAGATGAAAGAAAAAGAGTCCAAGTGAATCTAGAGTAATCATCAACAATCACAAGAGCATAATAATTGCCACCAAAACTTTTTGTTCTAGAAGGGCCAAATAAATCCATGTGCAGTAATTCTAAAGGTTTTGAAGTGGAAACAACATTTTTGGATTTAAAAGAACTTTTCGTTTGCTTCCCTTTTGACAAGCTGCACATAGTTTGTTCTTTTCAAAAACCAGTTTTGGTAAACCAATCACTAACTCTTTAGATATGAGTTTACTTAGATGAGGCATATGAATGTGAGCAGCTCTTCTATGCCATAACCATGGATCCTCTTCTTTCGCAACTAAACAAGGCAGATTATCGGATGTAGATGCACAATCAATATCAACCAAATAAATGTTATTATGTCTCTTACCAATGAGGGCGATTTCATTTGAGTCCTTGTGATGAATTTTGCAAAGATCACTATCAAACGTTACCTTTAAACCTTTATCACAAAGTTGACTAATGCTTAGCAAATTGTGCTTCAATCCATCAACAAGAAGAACATCATGAATCTTTAGGGAATCTCCAACCATTCCGCTACCAATGATTTTTCCCTTATTGTTGTCACCATAGGTTACAAAACCTTGTTCTTTCTTCTTGAAGCTTTTGAATTTGCTTTTATCACCCGTCATATGCCTTGAACAACCACTATCAAGATACCATAGTGACTTTTTGGACTTGGGACCAACCTGCATCATAAGAAAAAATTTAGGTCCCCTAAAGTCACTTATTAGGGTCCTCATGGGTTAGAAACAAATTTTCCTTTGGGAACCCATTTGTATCTCCCATTAGGAACACTAAAACGTTTAATATTGCATCTATTAACCGAATGACCTTTATGCATACAATAAAAACATGTAGGAACATTTGTTCTTCTTGGTATGTACGCATTTTTATAAAACTTCTTTGTAGAAACGTTTTGTTTAAAGGAATTAGAATTTTCATAAACCTTATTTGAATTAGACGATTCTCCTTTCACAAAAACAGTTTTAGTAGGTTTATGATTATACCTGAAATTATAACCAAGACCTGCTTTTTCATATAAACCTTTTTGCACTTTCAAAACATTGTTTAAATTATTATTGCCCATCGTGATTTTTGAAAGAGATGTTTCAAGATAAGAAACCTTGTTAGCAAGAACACTACAATTTTCGCAAACAGGAATTTTTGTTTTGCATTTGCAAGGGATTTTTGCATTTTCCAAATCATCCTTTAAAACAATTTTCTCTTGTTCCAAATCTGAAATTTTCTTTTCAAGACTCTTGTAGTCATTTTTAATTTATTGTGAAAGAGAGTTAATTTTTCAGATTTTTCACATAATTCCAAAACTCTTCAAGCAAATCATCATAATTATTTGGAAGGCCGTAATCACTTACCTTGCTACATGTGGATTCGGCATCATCATCATCATTCGCCATAAGACGGATATTGGCTTCTTCCTCCGATTCACTTGCACTAGAAGAACTCACGCCATTATCTTCCCATGCGATGTATGCCTTCTTTTTCTTTTTGTCAAAAGGCTTCTTGTATTTCTTTGCCTTTTCCTCATCCTTCTTGATGTTGGGGCAATCCGACTTCAAGTGTCCCCTTTTTCCACAACCATAGCATTTAAAATTATCAAGAGAATTTAGGTTTTCAGTTTTCTTACCTTTCTTGTAATTCCCTTTGTTCTTGTTCTTGATGAACTTTTTGTACTTTTTGACAAACAAGCTTATGTCATTGCATTCAAGATCATCATCCGTGTCACTACTCTCATCTTTGTGGGATTCCGCTTTAAGAGCAACACCTTTTCTTTTGACTTCTTCTTCTTCTCCTTTGAAGCGCCCAAGTTCCATTTCATGTTCTCTCGAGTTTCCGAAAAGAGTTGTCATGTTCATGTTTGATGTGTTCTTTGATTCCGTGATGGCCGTCACTTTAGGTTGCCAAGTCCTCGTCCAAAGATTTCAAAATTTTGACATTTAATTCTTCAAGATCGAATTTCTTACCTAATGCCTTGAGATGATTTACGATGTGAGTAAATCTCTTTTGTACGTCGCATATGGTTTCTCCTTTGCTCATACGGAACATTTCATATTCCTGAATCAAGGTGTTCTTCCTTGATCGTTTCACTTCTTCCGTTCCTTCATGTGTGACTTCTAGAGTGTCCCACATCTCCTTTGCAGTTGTGCAATCCGATAACCTGTAAAACTCATCAATGGTTAAGGCAGATGCTATCATGTTACATGCCCTTATGTCGCATTGATTCTGGTTGTATTCGTCCTTGCTCCAATTTGCTTTCTTCTTAGGTACCTGCGCTTCTTCAACAACAACCATAGGAATAAATGGACCATTTACAAAAGCATCCCAAACGCCTTGATCATTAGACCTTAGAAAAATTTCCATCCTCTTTTTCCAAAAAGGATAGTTTTCACCTGTAAAAAGTGGTGGTCTATGAATAGATGCACCTTCAGCAAAAGTTTGATTTTTGTCTGCCATAAGGATCTTGTTTTTGAATAACTTTCAAAAAACCAGCTCTGAGGCCAATTGTTAAATAAAAACCACCTCTCTTGACACCCAAGAGATGAAACACCTCCCTTAGAACAGATCCAAGGGATGAATTTTCCCTTTACAGAAAACAGTAAAAGAATACACCTGAAATGTGTCGGATAGAAAGCTTAAGCACACAGTATCACCACTTCCAAAGACTTGATCAAACCGAAGAGAGCGGAAAGCGGCTTTGAAAAAGCTAAGGCGCAGAAACACTTTGAATATTTTGTGTTTGTTCAGATGTGTTAAACCTAAGACATTCTCTTTCATTTTATAATTCGAAAATGCTCCAAAGTTTCCATTCTTAGGTTGATTTAGAATTAATTTCGCAAAAACGACTCATTTAATCGATTATATTAAAAGCTTAATCGATTATATCATGTTTAAAAACTGGAAAACAAATACGTCTGATTTAATCGATTAGATTAAGGCCATAATCGATTATATTAACCCAGAATCAATATAATCGATTATCAAAGACACTTAATCGATTATTTTGCTCGTTAAACATTTTTGATTCAAATTTTAAGTTAAATAATCGATTATCTACGTATGGTAATCGATTAAAAGCGTAGAAAAACGTTTTTGCGAGAAAACACCTTGCTCTCTTGTTTGGGAAGGTCTTGAATGGGATTTATGACTTACTCTTTTTATCCAACACCCAAAACAGAACCTTCTACCTTTGATCCTTCAGCTCTTGAGAAAATCTTCATCAATCTTCTCTCTTGAAAGCTTTGAAAGCTCTTTATGCCTTTCCTTTCTTATCAAGCAATCTTCCTTTGTGAGATGGCACAAGTCTTTAAAGTTGATTGAAACTTCCTAAAAACTTCATCATCAAAACTGTAGGTGTCCATAAAACTCTGGACTTGAAATATGCCAACAAGTTCATTTTGTAAAGAAAAAGTAGGGATCCAAAATAAAATATAAATTGCGAAATTACAAAAAATTGAGTTCTTTTGCTTAAAACAAAAGTACGTATCGAGAATAAAATTTAAATATCCAAATTACCAAAAATTGAGTTCTTTTTGTGAAACAAAAGTAGGGATTCCAAATAAAATATAAATTTTGAAATTACAAACAATTGAGTTCTTTTGCATAAAACTAAAGTACGTATCGAAAAGAGAATATAAATATCCAAATTACTAAAAATTGAGTTCTTTCTGTAAACCAAAAGTAGGGATCCAAAATAAAATATAAATTTTGAAATTACAAAAAATTGAGTTCTTTTGAAAAAACAAAAGTACGTATCGAGAATAAAATATAAATATCCAAATTACCCAAAATTGAGTTCGTTTGCATAAAACAAAAGTACGGATCGAAAAGAGAATATATATATCCAAATTACTAAAAATTGAGTTTTTTTTTAAAGCAAAAGTAGGGATCCAAAATAAAATTTAAATTTTGAAATTACAAAAAATTTAGTTCTTTTGCATAAAACAAAAGTACGTATCGAGAATAAAATATAAAAATTCAAATTACCAAAAATTGAGTTCTTTTGCATAAAACAAAAGTACGGATCGAAAAGAGAATATATATATCCAAATTACTAAAAATTGAGTTTTTTTTTAAAGCAAAAGTAGGGATCCAAAATAAAATTTAAATTTTGAAGTTACAAAAAATTGGGTTCTTTTGCATAAAACAAAAGTACGGATCGAAGAGAAAATATAAATATCCAAATTACTAAAAATTGAGTTCTTTTTGTAAAGCAAAAGCAGGGATCCAAAATAAAATATAAATTGCGAAATTAGAACAAATTGAGTTCTTTAGCTTAAAACAAAAGTACGTATCGAGAATAAAATATAAATATCCAAATTACCAAAAATTGAGTTTGTTTGCATAAAACAAAAGTACGGATCGAAAAGAGAATATATATATCCAAATTACTAAAAATTGAGTTTTTTTTTAAAGCAAAAGTAGGGATCCAAAATAAAATTTAAATTTTGAAATTACAAAAAATTTAGTTCTTTTGCATAAAACAAAAGTACGTATCGAGAATAAAATATAAAAATTCAAATTACCAAAAATTGAGTTCTTTTGCATAAAACAAAAGTACGGATCGAAAAGAGAATATATATATCCAAATTACTAAAAATTGAGTTTTTTTTTAAAGCAAAAGTAGGGATCCAAAATAAAATTTAAATTTTGAAGTTACAAAAAATTGGGTTCTTTTGCATAAAACAAAAGTACGGATCGAAGAGAAAATATAAATATCCAAATTACTACAAGTTGAGTTCTTTTTGTAAAGCAAAAGCAGGGATCCAAAATAAAATATAAATTGCGAAATTAGAACAAATTGAGTTCTTTAGCTTAAAACAAAAGTACGTATCGAGAATAAAATATAAATATCCAAATTACCAAAAATTGAGTTCTTTTGCATAAAACAAAAGTACGGATCGAAAAGAGAATATATATATCCAAATTACTAAAAATTGAGTTTTTTTTTAAAGCAAAAGTAGGGATCCAAAATAAAATTTAAATTTTGAAATAACAAAAAATTTAGTTCTTTTGCATAAAACAAAAGTACGTATCGAGAATAAAATATAAATATCCAAATTACCAAAAATTGAGTTCTTTTGCATAAAACAAAAGTACGGATCGAAAAGAGAATATATATATCCAAATTACTAAAAATTGAGTTTTTTTTTAAAGCAAAAGTAGGGATCCAAAATAAAATTTAAATTTTGAAATAACAAAAAATTTAGTTCTTTTGCATAAAAAAAAAGTACGTATCGAGAATAAAATATAAATATCCAAATTACCAAAAATTGAGTTCTTTTGCATAAAACAAAAGTACGGATCGAAAAGAGAATATATATATCCAAATTACTAAAAATTGAGTTTTTTTTTAATGCAAAAGTAGGGATACAAAATAAAATTTAAATTTTGAAATTCAAAAAATTCAGTTCTTTTGCATAAAACAAAAGTACGGATCGAAGAGAAAATATAAATATCCAAATTACTAAAAATTGAGTTCTTTTTGTAAAGCAAAAGGAGGGATCCAAAATAAAATATACATTGCGAAATTACAACAAATTCAGTTCTTTAGCTTAAAACAAAAGTACGTATCGAGAATAAAATATAAGTATCCAAATTACCAAAAATTGAGTTCTTTTTGTAAAACAAAAGTAGGTATCCAAAATAAAATATAAATTTTGAAATTTCAAAAAATTGAGTTCTTTTGCATAAAACAAAAGTACAGATCGAAAAGAAAATATAAATATCAAAATTACTAAAAATTGAGTTCTTTTTGTAATGCAAAAGTAGGGATCCAAAATAAAATATAAATTGCAAAATTACAAAAAATTGAGTTCTTTTGCTTAAAACAAAGTACGTATCGAGAATAAAATATAAACATCCAAATTACCAAAAATTGAGTTCTTTTTGTAAAACAAAAGTAGGGATCCCATATAAAATATAAATTTTGTAATTACAAACAAAAGTACGGATCGAAAAGAGAATATAAATATCCAAATTACTAAAAATTGAGTTCTTTTTGTAAACCAAAAGTAGGGATCCAAAATAAAATATAAATTTTGAAATTACAAAAAATTGAGTTCTTTTGAATAAAACAAATGTACGTATCGAGAATAAAATATAAATATCCAAATTACCAAAAATTGAGTTCTTTTGCATAAAACAAAAGTACGGATCAAAAAGAGAATATATATATCCAAATTACTAAAAATTGAGTTTTTTTTTAAAGCAAAAGTAGGGATCCAAAATAAAATTTAAATTTTGAAATAACAAAAAATTTAATTCTTTTGCATAAAAAAAAAGTACGTATCGAGAATAAAATATAAATATCCATATTACCAAAAATTCAGTTCTTTTTGTAAAACAAAAGTAGGTATCCAAAATAAAATATAAATTTTGAAATCTCAAAAAATTGAGTTCTTTTGCATAAAACAAAAGTACAGATCGAAAAGAAAATATAAATATAAAAATTACCAAAAATTGAGTTCTTTTTGTAAAGCAAAAGTAGGGATCCAAAATAAAATATAAATTGCAAAATTACAAAAAATTGAGTTCTTTTGCTTAAAACAAAAGTACGTATCGAGAATATAATATAAACATCCAAATTACCAAAAATTGAGTTCTTTTTGTAAAACAAAAGTAGGGATCCAAAATAAAATATAAATTTTGTAATTACAAACAAAAGTACGGATCGAAAAGAGAATATAAATATCCAAATTACTAAAAATTGAGTTCTTTTTGTAAACCAAAAGTAGGGATCCAAAATAAAATATAAATTTTTAAATTACAAAAAATTGAGTTCTTTTGCATAAAACTAAAGTACCGATCGAAAAGAGAATATAAATATCCCAATTACTAAAAATTGAGTTCCTTTTGTAAAGCAAAAGTAGGGATCCAAAATAAAATATAAATTTTGAAATTACAAAAAATTGAGTTCTTTTACATAAAACAAAAGTACGGATCGAAAAGAAAATACAAATATCCAAATTACCAAAAATCGAGTTCTTTTTGTAAAGCAAAAGTAGCGATCCAAAATAAAATATAAATTGCGAAATTACAAAAAATTGAGTTCTTTAGCTTAAAACAAAAGTACGTATCGAGAGTAAAATATAAATATCCAAATTAGCATAAATTGAGTTCTTTTTGTAAACCAAAAGTAGGAATCCAAAATAAAATATAAATTTTGAAATTACAAATAATTGAGTTCTTTTGCATAAAACAAAAGTACGGATCGAAAAGAAAATATAAATATCCAAATTACAAAAAATTGAGTTCTTTTGCTTAAAACAAAGGTCCGTATCGAGAATAAAATATAAATATCAAAATTACCAAAAAATGAGTTCTTTTGCATAAAACTAAAGTACGGATCGAAAAGAGAATATAAATATCCAAATTACTAAAAATTGAGTTCTTTTTGTAAAGCAAAACTAGGGATCCAAAATAAAATATAAATTGTGAAATTACAAAAAATTGAGTTCTTTTGCTTAAAACGAAAGTACAGATCGAGAATAAAATATAAATATCAAAATTACAAAAAATTGAGTTCTTTTTGTAAAACAAAAGTACGTATCGAGAATAAAATATAAATATCAAAATTACAAAAAATTGAGTTGTTTTGCATAAAACAAAAGTACAGATCGAAAAGAAAATATAAATATCCAATTACTAAAAATTGAGTTCTTTTTGTAAAGGAAAAGTAGGGATCCAAAATAAAATATAAATTGCGAAATGACAAAAAATTGAGTTCTTTTGCATAAAGCAAAAGTACGGATCGAAAAGAAAATATAAATATCCAAATTACAAAAAATTGAGTTCTTTTGCTTAAAACAAAGGTCCGTATCGAGAATAAAATATAAATATCAAAATTACCAAAAAATGAGTTCTTTTGCATAAAACTAAAGTACGGATCGAAAAGACAATATAAATATCCAAATTACTAAAAATTGAGTTCTTTTTGTAAAGCAAAACTAGGGATCCAAAATAAAATATAAATTGTGAAATTACAAAAAATTGAGTTCTTTTGCTTAAAACGAAAGTACAGATCGAGAATAAAATATAAATATCAAAATTACAAAAAATTGAGTTCTTTTTGTAAAACAAAAGTACGTATCGAGAATAAAATATAAATATCAAAATTACAAAAAATTGAGTTGTTTTGCATAAAACAAAAGTACAGATCGAAAAGAAAATATAAATATCCAAATTACTAAAAATTGAGTTCTTTTTGTAAAGGAAAAGTAGGGATCCAAAATAAAATATAAATTGCGAAATGACAAAAAATTGAGTTCTTTTGCATAAAGCAAAAGTACGGATCGAAAAGAAAATATAAATATCCAAATTACAAAAAATTGAGTTCTTTTGCTTAAAACAAAGGTCCGTATCGAGAATAAAATATAAATATCAAAATTACCAAAAAATGAGTTCTTTTGCATAAAACTAAAGTACGGATCGAAAAGACAATATAAATATCCAAATTACTAAAAATTGAGTTCTTTTTGTAAAGCAAAACTAGGGATCCAAAATAAAATATAAATTGTCAAATTACAAAAAATTGAGTTCTTTTGCTTAAAACAAAAGTACGTATCGAGAATAAAATATAAATATCACAATTACCAAAAATTGAGTTCTTTTTGTAAAACAAAAGTACGTATCGAGAATAAAATATAAATATCAAAATTACAAAAAATTGAGTTCTTTTGCATAAAACAAAAGTACGGATCGAAAAGAAAATATAAATATCAAAATTACTAAAAATTGAGTTCTTTTTGTAAAGGAAAAGTAGGGATCCAAAATAAAATATAAATTGCGAAATTACAAAAAATTGAGTTCTTTTGCTTAAAATAAAAGTACGTATCGAGAATAAAATATAAATATCCAAATTACCCAAAATTGACTTCTTTTTGTAAAACAAAAGTAGGGATCCCAAATAAAATATAAACTTTGAAATTACAAAAAATTGAGTTCTTTTACATAAAACTAAAGTACGGATCGAAAAGAGAATATAAATATCCAAATTACTAAAAACTGACTTGTTTTTGTAAACCAAAAGTAGGGATGCAAAATAAAATATAAATTTTGAAATTACAAAAATTTGAGTTCTTTTGAATAAAACAAAAATACGTATCGAGAATAAAATATAAATATCCAAATTACCAAGAATTGAGTTCTTTTGCATAAAACTAAAGTACGGATCGAAAAGAGAATATAAATATCCAAATTACTAAAAATCGAGTCCTTTTTGTAAAGCAAAAGTAGGGATCCAAAATAAAATATAAATTTTAAATTACAAAAAATTGAGTTCTTTTGCATAAAACAAAAGTACGGATCGAAAAGAAAATATAAATATACAAATTACTAAAAATTGAGTTCTTTTTGTAAACAAAAAGTAGGGATCCAAAATAAAATATAAATTTTGAAATTACAAAAAATTGAGTTCTTTTGCATAAAACAAAAGTACGGATCGAAAAGATAATATAAATATCGAAATTACTAAAAATTGAGTTCTTTTTGTAAAGGAAAAGTAGGGATCCAAAATAAAATATAAATTGCGAAATTACAAAAAATTGAGTTCTTTTACTTAAAACAAAAGTACGTATCGAGAATAAAATATAAATATCCAAATTACCAATATTCAGTTCTTTTTGTAAAACAAAAGTACGGATCCAAAATAAAATATAAATTTTGAAATTACAAAAAATTGAGTTCTTTTGCATAAAACAAAAGTACGGATCGAAAAGAAAATATAAATATCCAAACTACTAAAAATTGAGTTCTTTTGCATAAAACTAAAGTACGGATCGAAAAGAGAATATAAATATCCGAATTACTAAAAATTGAGTTCTTTTTGGAAAGCAAAAGTAGGGATCCAAAATAAAATATAAATTGCGAAATTACAAAAAAATGAGCTTTGTGCTTAAAACAAAAATACGTATCGAGAATAAAATATAAATATCCAAATTACCAAATATTGACTTCTTTTTGTAAAACAAAAGTAGGGATCCCAAATAAAATATAAATTTTGAAATTACAAAAAATTGAGTTCTTTTACATAAAACTAAAGTACGGATCGAAAAGAGAATATAAATATCCAAATTACTAAAAATTCAGTTCTTTTTGATAACCAAAAGTAGGGATCCAAAATAAAATATAAATTTTGAAATTACAAAAAATTGAGTTCTTTTGAATAAAACAAATGTACGTATCGAGAATAAAATATAAATATCCAAATTACCAAAAGTTGAATTCCTTTTGTAAAACAAAAGTAGCGATCCGAAATAAAATATAAATTTTGAAACTACAAAAAATTGAGTTCTTTTGCATAAAACTAAAGTACGGATCGAAAAGAGAATATAAATATCCAAATTACTAAAAATTGAGTTCTTTTTGTAGAGCAAAAGTAGGGATCCAAAATAAAATATAAATTTTGAAATTACAAAAAATTAAGTTCTTTTGCATAAAACAAAAGTACGGATCGAAAAGAAAATATAAATATCCAAATTACCAAAAATTGAGTTCTTTTTGTAAAGCAAAAGTAGGGATCCAAAATAAAATATAAATTGCGAAATTACAAAAAATTGAGTTCTTTTACCTAAAACAAAGGTACGTATCGAGAATAAAATATAAACATCCAAATTACTAAAAAACGAGTTCTTTTGCATAAAACTAAAGTACGGATCGAAAAGAGAATATAAATATCCAAACTACTAAAACTTGAGTTCTTTTTGTAAAGCAAAAGTAGGGATCGAAAATAAAATATAAATTTTGAAACTACAAAAAATTGAGTTCTTTTGCATAAAACAAAAGTACGGATCGAAAAGAAAATATAAATATCCAAATTACCAAAAATTGAGTTCTTTTTGTAAAGCAAAAGTAGGGATCCAAAATAAAATATAAATTGCGAAATTAAAAAAAATTTAGTTCTTTTGCTTAAAACAAAAGTACGTATCGAGAATAAAATTTAAATATCCAAATTACCAAAAATTAAGTTCTTTTTGTAAAAGAAAAGTAGGTATCCAAGATAAAATATAAATTCTGAAATCACAAAAAATTGAGTTCGTTTGAACAAAACAAAAGTACGTATCGAGAATAAAATATCAATATCCAAATTACCAAAAATTGAGGTCCTTTTGTAAAACAAAAGTAGGGATCCCATGTAAAATATAAATTTTGAAATTACAAAAAATTGATTTCTTTTGAATAAAACTAAAGTACGGATCGAAAAGAGAATATAAATATCCAAACTACTAAAACTTGAGTTCTTTTTGTAAAGCAAAAGTAGGGATCCAGAATAAAATATAAATTTTGAAACTACAAAAAATTCAGTTCTTTTGCATAAAACAAAAGTACGGATCGAAAAGAAAATATAAATATCCAAATTACTAAAAATTGAGTTCTTTTTGTAAAGCAAAAGTTGGGATCCAAAATAAAATCTAAATTTTGAAATTACAAAAAATTGAGTTCTTTTGCACAAAACAAAAGTACGGATCGAAAAGAAAATATAAATATCCAAATTACCAAAAATTGAGTTCTTTTTGCAAAGCAAAAGTAGGGATCCAAAATAAAATATAAATTGCGAAATTACGAAAAATTGAGTTCTTTTGCTTAAAACAAAAGTACGTATCGAGAATAAAATATAAATATCCAAATTACAAAAGATTGGGTTCTTTTTGTAAAACAAAAGTAGGGATCTCAAATAAAATACAAATTTTGAAATTACAAACAATTGGGTTCTTTTGCATAAAACTAAAGTACGGATCGAAAAGAGAATATAAATATCCAAATTACCAAAAATTGAGTTCTTTTTGTAAACCAAAAGTAAGGATCCAAAATAAAATATAAATTTTGAAATTACAAAAAATTGAGTTCTTTTGAAAAAACAAAAGTAAGTATCGAGAATAAAATATAAATATCCAAATTACCAAAAATTGAGTTCTTTTGCATAAGAAAAAAGTACGGATCGAAAAGAGAATATATATATATCCAAATTACTAAAAATTGAGTTTTTTTTAAAGCAAAAGTAGGGATCCAAAATAAAATTTAAATTTTGAAATTACAAAAAATTTAGTTCTTTTGCATAAAACAAAAGTACGGATCGAAGAGAAAATATAGATATCCAAATTACTAAAAATTGAGTTCTTTTTGTAAAGCAAAAGCAGGGATCCAAAATAAAATATAAATTGCGAAATTACAACAAATTGAGTTCTTCTGCTTAAAACAAAAGTACGTATCGAGAATAAAATATAAATATCCAAATTACCAAAAATTGAGTTCTTTCTATAAAACAAAAGTAGGGATCCAAAATAAAATATAAATTGCAAAATTTCAAAAAATTGGGTTCTTTTGCATAAAACAAATGTACAGATCGAAAAGAAAATATAAATATCAAAATTACTAAAAATTGAGTTCTTTTTGTAAAACAAAAGTAGGGATCCAAAATAAAATATAAATTGCAAAATTACAAAAAATTCAGTTCTTTTCTTTAAAAAAAAACTACGTATCGAGAATAAAATATAAATATCCAAATTACCAAAAACTGAGTTCTTTTGCATAAAACTAAAGTACAGATTGAAAAGAGAATATAAATATCCAAATTACTAAAAATTGAGTTCTTTTTGTAAAGCAAAAGTAGTGATCCAGAAGAAAATATAAATTTTGAAATTACAAAAAATTGAATTCTTTTGCATAAAACAAAAGTACGGATCGAAAAGAAAATATAAATATCCAAATTACTAAAAATTGAGTTCTTTTTGTAAACCAAAAGCAGGGATCCAAAATAAAATATAAATTTTGAAATTACAAAAAATTGAGTTCTTTTGAATAAAACAAAAGTACGTATTGAGAATAAAATAGAAATATCCAAATGACCAAAAATTGAGTTCCTTTTGTAAAACAAAAGTAGGGATCCCAAATAAAATATAAATATTTAAATTACAAAAAATTGAGTTCTTTTGCATAAAACTACAGTACGGATTGAAAAGAGAATATAAATATCCAAATTACTAAAAATTGAGTTCTTTTAGTAAAGCAAAAGTAGGGATCCAAAATAAAATTTAAATTTTGAAATTACAGAAAATTGAGTTCTTTTGCATAAAACAAAAGTACGGATCGAAAAGAAAATATAAATATCCAAATCACCAAAAATTGAGTTCTTTTTGTAAAGCAAAAGTAGGGATCCAAAATAAAATATAAATTGCGAAATTACAAAAAATTGAGTTCTTTTGCTTAAAACAAAGGTACGTATCGAGAATAAAAATTGAGTTCTTTTGCATAAAACTACAGTACGGATTGAAAAGAGAATATATATATCCAAATTACTAAAAATTGAGTTTTTTTTAAAGCAAAAGTAGGGATCCAAAATAAAATTTAAATTTTGAAATTACAAAAAATTTAGTTCTTTTGCATAAAACAAAAGTACGTATCGAGAATAAAATATAAATATCCAAATTACCAAAAATTGAGTTCTTTTGCATAAAACCAAAGTACGGATCGAAAAGAGAATATATATATCCAAATTGCTAAAAATTGAGTTTTTTTTAAAGCAAAAGTAGGGATCCAAAATAAAATTTAAATTTTGAAATTACAAAAAATTGAGTTATTTTGCATAAAACAAAAGTACGGATCGAAGAGAAAATATAAATATCCAAATTACTAAAAATTGAGTTCTTTATGTAAAGCAAAAGCAGGCATCCAAAATAAAATATAAATTGCGAAAATACAACAAATTGAGTTCTTTAGCATAAAACAAAAGTACGTATCGAGAATAAAATATAAATATAAAAATTACCAAAAATTGAGTTCTTTTTGTAAAACAAAAGTAGGTATCCAAAATAAAATATAAATTTTGAAATTTCAAAAAATTGAGTTCTTTTGCATAAAACAAAAGTACAGATCGAAAAGAAAATATAAATATCAAAATTACTAAAAATTCAGTTCTTTTTGTAAAACAAAAGTAGGGATCCAAAATAAAATATAAATTGCAAAATTACAAAAAATTGAGTTCTTTTGCTTAAAACAAAAGTACGTATCGAGAATAAAATATAAATATCCATATTACCAAAAATTGAGATCTTTTTGTAAAACAAAAGTAGGGATCCCAAATAAAATATAAATTTTGTAATTACAAACAAAAGTACGGATCGAAAAGAGAATATAAATATCCAAATTACTAAAAATTGAGTTCTTTTTGTAACGCAAAAGTAGGGATCCAAAATAAAATATAAATTTTGAAATTACAAAAAAATGAGTTCTTTTACATAAAACAAAAGTACGGATCGAAAAGAAAATATAAATATCCAAATTACCAAAAATCGAGTTCTTTTTGTAAAGCAAAAGTAGCGATCCAAAATAAAATATAAATTGCGAAATTATAAAAAATTGAGTTCTTTTGGTTAAAACAAAAGTACGTATCCAGAGTAAAATATAAATATCCAAATTAGCATAAATTGAGTTCTTTTTGTAAAACAAAAGTAGGGATCCCAAATAAAATATAAATTTTGAAATTACAAAAAATTGAGTTCTTTTGCATAAAACAAAAGTACGGATCGAAAATAAAATATAAATATCCAAATTAACAAAAATTGAGTTCTTTTTGTAGAGCAAAAGTAGGGATCGAAAATAAAATATAAATTGCGAAATTACAAAAAATTGAGTTCTTTTGCTTAAAACAAAGGTCCGTATCAAGAATAAAATATAAATATCCAAATTACCAAAAAATGAGTTCTTTTGCATAAAACTAAAGTGCGGATCGAAATAGAATATAAATATCCAAATTACTAAAAATTGAGTTCTTTTTGTAAAGCAAAAGTAGGGATCCAAAATAAAATATAAATTGTGAAATTACAAAAAATTGAGTTCTGTTGCTTAAAACAAAAGTACGTTCGAGAATAAAATATAAATATCAAAATTACCAAAAATTGAGTTCTTTTTGTAAAACAAAAGTACGTATCGAGAATAAAATATAAATATCAAAATTACAAAAAATTGAGTTCTTTTGCATAAAACAAAAGTACGGATCGAAAAGAAAATATAAATATCCAAATTACTAAAAATTGAGTTCTTTTTGTATAGGAAAAGTAGGGATCCAAAATAAAATATAAATTGCGAAATTAGCAAAAATTGAGTTCTTTTGCTTAAACTAAAAGTACGTATCGAGAATAAAATATAAATATCCAAATTACCCAAAATTGACTTCTTTTTGTAAAACAAAAGTAGGGATCCCAAATAAAATATAAACTTTGAAATTACAAAAAATTGAGTTCTTTTACATAAAACTAAAGTACGGATCGAAAAGAGAATATAGATATCCAAATCACTAAAAATTGAGTTATTTTTGTAAACCAAAAGTAGGGATCCAAAATAAAATATAAATTTTGAAATTACAAAAATTTGAGTTCTTTTGAATAAAACAAAAATACGTATCGAGAATAAAATATAAATATCCAAATTACCAAGAATTGAGTTCTTTGGCATAAAACTAAAGTACGGATCAAAAAGAGAATATAAATATCCAAATTACTAAAAATTGAGTTCTTTTTGTAAACCAAAAGTAGGGATCCAAAATAAAATATAAATTTTTAAATTAAAAAAAATTGAGTTCTTTTGCATAAAACAAAAGTACGGTTCGAAAAGAAAATATAAATATACAAATTACTAAAAATTGAGTTTCTTTTTGTAGACAAAAAGTAGGGATCCAAAATAAAGTATAAATTTTGAAATTACAAAAAATTGCGTTCTTTTGCATAAAACAAAAGTACGGATCGAAAAGAAAATATAAATATCCAAATTACGAAAAATTCAGTTCTTTTTTTGTAAAGGAAAAGTAGCGATCCAAAATAAAATATAAATTGTGAAATTACAAAAAATTCAATTCTTTTGCGTAAAACAAAAGTACGTATAGAGAATAAAATATAAATATCCAAATTACCAAAAATTGACTTCTTTTTGTAAAACAAAACTAGGGATCCCAAATAAAATATAAATTTTGACATTACAAAAAATTGGTTCTTTTGCATAAAAGAAAAGTACGGATCGCAAAGAAAATATAAATATCCACATTACCAAAAATTGAGTTCTTTTTGTAAAGCAAAAGTAGGGATCCAAAATAAAATATAAATTGCGAAATTACAAAAAATTTAATTCTTTTGCTTAAAACAGAACTACGTATCGAGAATAAAATATAAATATCCAAATTACCAAAAATTGAGTTCTTTTTGTAAAACAAAAGTAGGGATCCCAAATAAAATATAAATTTTGTAATTACAAACAAAAGTACGGATCGAAAGGAGAATATAAATATCCAAATTACTAAAAATTGACTTGTTTTTGTAAACCAAAAGTAGGGATCCAAAATAAAATATAAATTTTGAAATTACAAAAAATTGAGTTCTTTTGCATAAAACAAAAGTACAGATCGAAAAGAAAATATAAATATCCAAATTACCAAAAATTGAGTTCTTTTTGTAAAGCAAAAGTAGGGATCCAAAGTAAAATATAAATTGTCAAATTACAAAAAATTCAATTCTTTTGCGTAAAACAAAAGTACGTATCGAGAATAAAATATAAATATCCAAATTACCAAAAATTGACTTCTTTTTGTAAAACAAAAGTAGGGATCCCAAATAAAATATAAATTTTGACATTACAAAAAATTGAGTTCTTTTGCATAAAAGAAAAGTACGGATCGCAAAGAAAATATAAATATCCACATTACCAAAAATTGAGTTCTTTTTGTAAAGCAAAAGTAGGGATCCAAAATAAAATATAAATTGCGAAATTACAAAAAATTTAATTCTTTTGCTTAAAACAAAACTACGTATGGAGAATAAAATATAAATATCCAAATTACCAAAAATTGAGTTCTTTTTGTAAAACAAAAGTAGGGATCCCAAATAAAATATAAATTTTGTAATTACAAACAAAAGTACGGATCGAAAGGAGAATATAAATATCCAAATTACTAAAAATTGACTTGTTTTTGTAAACCCAAAGTAGGGATCCAAAATAAAATATAAATTTTGAAATTACAAAAAATTGACTTGTTTTGCATAAAACAAAAGTACAGATCGAAAAGAAAATATAAATATCCAAATTACCAAAAATTGAGTTCTTTTTGTAAAGCAAAAGTAGGGATCCAAAGTAAAATATAAATTGTCAAATTACAAAAAATTCAATTCTTTTGCGTAAAACAAAAGTACGTATCGAGAATAAAATATAAATATCCAAATTACCAAAAATTGACTTCTTTTTGTAAAACAAAAGTAGGGATCCCAAATAAAATATAAATTTTGACATTACAAAAAATTGAGTTCTTTTGCATAAAAGAAAAGTACGGATCGCAAAGAAAATATAAATATCCACATTACCAAAAATTGAGTTCTTTTTGTAAAGCAAAAGTAGGGATCCAAAATAAAATATAAATTGCGAAATTACAAAAAATTTAATTCTTTTGCTTAAAACAAAACTACGTATCGAGAATAAAATATAAATATCCAAATTACCAAAAATTGAGTTCTTTTTGTAAAACAAAAGTAGGGATCCCAAATAAAATATAAATTTTGTAATTACAAACAAAAGTACGGATCGAAAGGAGAATATAAATATCCAAATTACTAAAAATTGACTTGTTTTTGTAAACCAAAAGTAGGGATCGAAAATAAAATATAAATTTTGAAATTACAAAAAATTGAGTTCTTTTGCATAAAACAAAAGTACAGATCGAAAAGAAAATATAAATATCCAAATTACCAAAAATTGAGTTCTTTTTGTAAAGCAAAAGTAGGGATCCAAAGTAAAATATAAATTGTCAAATTACAAAAAATTCAATTCTTTTGCGTAAAACAAAAGTACGTATCGAGAATAAAATATAAATATCCAAATTACCAAAAATTGACTTCTTTTTGTAAAACAAAAGTAGGGATCCCAAATAAAATATAAATTTTGACATTACAAAAAATTGAGTTCTTTTGCATAAAAGAAAAGTACGGATCGCAAAGAAAATAAAAATATCCACATTACCAAAAATTGAGTTCTTTTTGTAAAGAAAAAGTAGGGATCCAAAATAAAATATAAATTGCAAAATTACAAAAAATTATTTCTTTTGCTTAAAACAAAAGTACGTATCGAGAATAAAATATAAATATCCAAATTACCAAAAATTGAGTTCTTTTTGTAAAACAAAAGTAGGGATCCCAAATAAAATATAAATTTTGTAATTACAAACAAAAGTACGGATCGAAAGGAAAATATAAATATCCAAATTACTAAAAATTGACTTGTTTTTGTAAACCAAAAGTAGGGATCCAAAATAAAATATAAATTTTGAAATTACAAAAAATTGAGTTCTTTTGCATAAAACAAAAGTACAGATCGAAAAGAAAATATAAATATCCAAATTACCAAAAAATGAGTTCTTTTTGTAAAGCAAAAGTAGGGATCCAAAGTAAAATATAAATTGTCAAATTACAAAAAATTCAATTCTTTTGCGTAAAACAAAAGTACGTATCGAGAATAAAATATAAATATCCAAATTACCAAAAATTGACTTCTTTTTGTAAAACAAAAGTAGGGATCCCAAATAAAATATAAATTTTGACATTACAAAAAATTGAGTTCTTTTGCATAAAAGAAAAGTACGGATCGCAAAGAAAATACAAATATCCACATTACCAAAAATTGAGTTCTTTTTGTAAAGCAAAAGAAGGGATCCAAAATAAAATATAAATTGCGAAATTACAAAAAATTTAATTCTTTTGCTTAAAACAAAACTACGTATCGAGAATAAAATATAAATATCCAAATTACCAAAAATTGAGTTCTTTTTCTAAACAAAAGTAGATCCCAAATAAAATATAAATTTTGTAATTACAAACAAAAGTACGGATCGAAAAGAGAATATAAATATCCAAATTACTAAAAATTGACTTGTTTTTGTAAACCAAAAGTAGGGATCCAAAATAAAATATAAATTTTGAAATTACAAAAAATTGAGTTCTTTTGCATAAAACAAAAGTACAGATCGAAAAGAAAATATAAATATCCAAATTACCAAAAATTGAGTTCTTTTTGTAAAGCAAAAGTAGGGATCCAAAGTAAAATATAAATTGTCAAATTACAAAAAATTCAATTCTTTTATGTAAAACAAAAGTACGTATCGAGAATAAAATATAAATATCCAAATTACCAAAAATTGACTTCTTTTGTAAAACAAAAGTAGGGATCCCAAATAAAATATAAATTTTGACATTACAAAAATTGAGTTCTTTTGCATAAAAGAAAAGTACTGGATCACAAAGAAAATATAAAGATCCACATTACCAAAAATTGAGTTCTTTTTGTAAACCAAAAGTAGGGATCCAAAATAAAATATAAATTGCAAAATTACAAAAAATTTAATTCTTTTGCTTAAAACAAAACTACGTATCGAGAATAAAATATAAATATCCAAATTACCAAAAATTGATTTCTTTTTGTAAAACAAAAGTACGGATCCCAAATAAAATATAAATTTTGTAATTACAAACAAAAGTACGGATCGAAAAGAGAATATAAATATCCAAATTACTAAAAATTGAGTTCTTTTTGTAAAGCAAAAGTAGGGATCCAAAATAAAATATAAATTTTGACATTACAAAAAATTGAGTTCTTTTGCATAAAAGAAAAGTACGGATCGCAAAGAAAATATAAATATCCACATTACCAAAAATTGAGTTGTCTTTGTAAAGCAAAAGTAGGGATCCAAAATAAAATATAAATTGCGAAATTACAAAAAATTTAATTCTTTAGCTTAAAACAAAACTACGTATCGAGAATAAAATATAAATATCCAAATTACCAAAAATTGAGTTCTTTTTGTAAAACAAAAGTAGGGATCCCAAATAAAATATAAATTTTGTAATTACAAACAAAAGTACGGATCGAAAAGAGAATATAAATATCCAAATTACTAAAACTTGAGTTCTTTTTGTAAACGAAAAGTAGGGATCCAAAATAAAATATAAATTGCGAAATTACAAGAAATTGAGTTCTTTTGCATAAAACAAAAGTACGGATCAAAAAGAAAATATAAATATCCAAATTACTAAAAATTGAGTTCTTTTTGTAAAGCAAAAGTAGGGATCCAAAATAAAATATAAATCGTGAAATTACAAAGAATTGAGTTCTTTTGCTTAAAACAAAACTACATATCGAGAATAAAATTGAAGTATCCAAATTACCAAAAATTGAGTTGTTTTTGTAAAAAAAAGTTGGGATCCCAAATAAAATATAAATTTTGAAATTACATAAAATTGAGTTCTTTTGCATAAAATTAAAGTACTGATCGAAAAGAGAATATAAATATCCAAATTAATAAAAATTGACTTCCTTTTGTAAACCAAAAGTAGGGATCCAAAATAAAATATAAATTTTCAAATTACAAAAAATTGAGTTCTTTTGCATAAAACAAAAGTACGGATCGAAAAGAAAATATAAATATCCAAATTACTAAAAATTGAGTTCTTTTTGTAAAGCAAAAGTAGGGATCCAAAATGAAATATAAATTTCGAAATTACAAAGAATTGAGTTCTTTTACTTAAAACAAAAGTACGTATCGAGAATAAAATATAAATATCCAAATTACCAAAAATTGAGTTCTTTTTGTAAAACAAAAGTAGGGATCCCAAATAAAATATAAATTTTGAAATTACAAAAAATTGAGTTCTTTTACATAAACCTAAAGTACGGAACGAAAAAGAGAATATAAATATCCAAATTACTAAAAATTGACTTCTTTTTGTAAACCAAAAGTAGGGATCCAAAATAAAATATAAATTTTGAAATTACAAAAAAGTGAGTTCTTTTGCGTAAAACAAAACTACGGATCGAAAAGAAAATATAAATATCCAAATTACTAAAAATTGAGCTCTTTTTGTAAAGCAAAAGTAGGGATCCAAAATAAAATATAAATTTCGAAATTACAAAGAATTGAGTTCTTTTGCTTAAAACAAAAGTACGTATCGAGAATAAAATATAAATATCCAAATTACCAAAAATTGAGTTTTTTTTGTAAAACAACAGTAGGGATCCCAAATAAAATATAAATTTTGAAATTACAAAAAATTGAGTTCTTTTGCATAAAACTAAAGTACGGAACGAAAAAGAGAATATAAATATCCAAATTACTAAAAATTGACTTTGTTTTGTAAACCAAAAGTAGGGATCCAAAATAAAATATAAAATTTGAAATTACAAAAAATTGAGTTCTTTTGCGTAAAACAAAAGTACGGATCGAAAAGAAAACATAAATATCCAAATTACTAAAAATTGAGTTCTTTTTGTAAAGCAAAAGTAGGGATCCAAAATGAAATATAAATTTCGAAATTACAAAGAATTGAGTTCTTTTGCTTAAAACAAAAGTACGTATCGAGAATAAAATATAAATATCCAAATTACCAAAAATTGAGTTCTTTTTGTAAAACAAAAGTAGGGATCCCAAATAAAATATAAATTTTGAAATTACAAAAAATTGAGTTCTTTTGCATAAACCTAAAGTACGGAACGAAAAAGAGAATATAAATATCCAAATTACTAAAAATTGACTTCTTTTTGTAAACCAAAAGTAGGGATCCAAAATAAAATATAAATTTTGAAATTACAAAAAAGTGAGTTCTTTTGCGTAAAACAAAACTACGGATCGAAAAGAAAATATAAATATCCAAATTACTAAAAATTGAGCTCTTTTTGTAAAGCAAAAGTAGGGATCCAAAATAAAATATAAATTTCGAAATTACAAAGAATTGAGTTCTTTTGCTTAAAACAAAAGTACGCATCGAGAATAAAATATAAATATCCAAATTACCAAAAATTGAGTTTTTTTTGTAAAACAACAGTAGGGATCCCAAATAAAATATAAATTTTGAAATTACAAAAAATTGAGTTCTTTTGCATAAAACTAAAGTACGGAAGGAAAAAGAGAATATAAATATCCAAATTACTAAAAATTGACTTTGTTTTGTAAACCAAAAGTAGGGATCCAAAATAAAATATAAAATTTGAAATTACAAAAAATTGAGTTCTTTTGCGTAAAACAAAAGTACGGATCGAAAAGAAAACATAAATATCCAAATTACTAAAAATTGAGTTCTTTTTGTAAAGCAAAAGTAGGGATCCAAAATGAAATATAAATTTCGAAATTACAAAGAATTGAGTTCTTTTGCTTAAAACAAAAGTACGTATCGAGAATAAAATATAAATATCCAAATTACCAAAAATTGAGTTGTTTTTGTAAAACAAAAGTAGGGATCCCAAATAAAATATTAATTTTGAAATTACATAAAATTGAGTTCTTTTGCATAAAATTAAAGTACGGAACGAAAAATAGAATATAAATATCCAAATTACTAAAAATTGACTTCTTTTTGTAAACCAAAAGTAGGGATCCAAAATAAAATATAAATTTTGAAATTACAAAAAAGTGAGTTCTTTTGCGTAAAACAAAACTACTGGATCGAAAAGAAAATATAAATATCCAAATTACTAAAAATTGAGCTCTTTTGTAAAGCAAAAGTAGGGATCCAAAATAAAATATAAATTTCGAAATTACAAAGAATTGAGTTCTTTTGCTTAAAACAAAAGTACGTGATCGAGAATAAAATATAAATATCCAAATTACCAAAATTGAGTTTTTTTGTAAAACAACAAGTAGGGATCCCAAATAAAATATAAATTTTGAAATTACAAAAATTGAGTTCTTTTGCATAAAACTAAAGTACGGAACGAAAAAGAGAATATAAATATCCAAATTACTAAAAATTGACTTTGTTTTGTAAACCAAAAGTAGGGATCCAAAATAAAATATAAAATTTGAAATTACAAAAATTGAGTTCTTTTACGTAAAACAAAAGTACTGGATCGAAAAGAAAACATAAATATCCAAATTACCAAAAATTGAGTTCTTTTTGTAAAGCAAAAGTAGGGATCCAAAATGAAATATAAATTTCGAAATTACAAAGAATTGAGTTCTTTTGCTTAAAACAAAAGTACGTATCGAGAATAAAATATAAATATCCAAATTACCAAAAATTGAGTTCTTTTTGTAAAACAAAAGTAGGGATCCCAAATAAAATATAAATTTTGAAATTACAAAAAATTGAGTTCTTTTGCATAAACCTAAAGTACGGAACGAAAAAGAGAATATAAATATCCAAATTACTAAAAATTGACTTCTTTTTGTAAACCAAAAGTAGGGATCCAAAATAAAATATAAATTTTGAAATTACAAAAAAGTGAGTTCTTTTGCGTAAAACAAAACTACTGGATCGAAAAGAAAATATAAATATCCAAATTACTAAAAATTGAGCTCTTTTGTAAAGCAAAAGTAGGGATCCAAAATAAAATATAAATTTCGAAATTACAAAGAATTGAGTTCTTTGCTTAAAACAAAAGTACGTATCGAGAATAAAATATAAATATCCAAATTACCAAAAATTGAGTTTTTTTTGTAAAACAACAGTAGGGATCCCAAATAAAATATAAATTTTGAAATTACAAAAAATTGAGTTCTTTTGCATAAAACTAAAGTACGGAAGGAAAAAGAGAATATAAATATCCAAATTACTAAAAATTGACTTTGTTTTGTAAACCAAAAGTAGGGATCCAAAATAAAATATAAAATATGAAATTACAAAAAATTGAGTTCTTTTGCGTAAAACAAAAGTACGGATCGAAAAGAAAACATAAATATCCAAATTACTAAAAATTGAGTTCTTTTTGTAAAGCAAAAGTAGGGATCCAAAATGAAATATAAATTTCGAAATTACAAAGAATTGAGTTCTTTTGCTTAAAACAAAAGTACGTATCGAGAATAAAATATAAATATCCAAATTACCAAAAATTGAGTTGTTTTTGTAAAACAAAAGTAGGGATCCCAAATAAAATATTAATTTTGAAATTACGTAAAATTGAGTTCTTTTGCATAAAATTAAAGTACGGAACGAAAAATAGAATATAAATATCCAAATTACTAAAAATTGACTTCTTTTTGTAAACCAAAAGTAGGGATCCAAAATAAAATATAAGTTTTGAAATTACAAAAAATTGAGTTCTTTTGCATAAAACAAAAGTACGGATCGAAAAGGAAGTATATATATCCAAATTACCAAAACAAAAGTAGGGATCCAAAACAAAATATAAATTTTGAAATTACAAAAAATTGAGTTCTTTTGCATAAAACAAAAGTACGGATCGAAAAGAAAATATAAACATCCAAAATACCAAAAATTGATTTCTTTTTGTAAAGCAAAAGTAGGGATGCAAAATAAAATATAAATTGCGAAATTACAAAGAATTGAGTTCTTTTGCTTAAAACAAAAGTACGTATCGAGAATAAAATATAAATATCCAAATTACCAAAAATTCACTTCTTTTTGTAAACCATAAGTACGGATCCCAAATAAAATATAAAGCTTGAAATTACAAAAAATTGAGTTCTTTTGCGTAAAACAAAAGTACGGATCGAAAAGAAAATATAAATATCCAAATTACTAAAAATTGAGTTCATTTTGTAAAGCAAAAGTAGGGATCCAAAATAAAATATAAATTTCTAAATTACAAAGAATTGAGTTCTTTTACTTAAAACAAAAGTACGTATCGAGAATAAAATATAAATATCCAAATTACCAAAAATTGAGTTCTTTTTGTAAAACGAAAGTAGGGATCCCAAATAAAATATAAATTTTGAAATTACAACAAATTGAGTTCTTTTGCATAAAACTAAAGTGCGGAACGAAAAAGAGAATATAAATGTCCAAATTACTAAAAATTGACTTCTTTTTGTAAACCAAAAGTAGGGATCCAAAATAAAATATAAATTTTGAAATTACAAAAAATTGAGTTCTTTTGCGTAAAACAAAAGTACGGATCGAAAAGAAAATATAAATATCCAAATTACTAAAAATGGAGTTCTTTTTGTAAAGCAAAAGTAGGGATGCAAAATAAAATATAAATTGCGAAATTACGAAGAATTGAGTTCTTTTGCTTAAAACAAAAGTACGTATCGAGAATAAAATATAAATACCCAAATTACCAAAAATTGAGCTCTTTTTGTAAAACAAAAGTACGGATCTTTAATAAAATATAAATTTTGAAATTACAAAAAATTGAGTTCTTTTCCATAGGACTAAAGTACGAATCGAAAAGACAATATAAATTTCCAAATTGCAAAAAAATTGAGTTCTTTTTGTTAAGCAAAAGTAGGGATCCAAAATAAAAGAAAAATTGCGAAATTACAAAAAATCAGGTTCTTTTGCTTAAAACAAAAGTACGTATAGAGAATAAAATATATATATCCAAATTACAAAAAATTGAGTTCTTTTTGTAAAACGAAAGTAGGGATCCCAAATAAAGTATAAATTTTGAAATTACAAAAAATTGAGTTCTTTTGCATAAAACTAAAGTACGGATCGAAAAGAGAATATAAATATCGAAATTACTAAAAATTAAGTTCTTTTTGTAAACCAAAAGTAAAGATCCAAAATAAAATATAAATTTTGAAATTACAAAATATTGAGTTCTTTTGAATAAAACAAAAGTACGTATCGAGAATAAAATATAAATATCCAAATTACCAAAAATTTAGTTGTTTTTATAAAACAAAAGTTGGGATCCCAAATAAAATATAAATTTTGAAATTACAAAAAATTGAGTTCTTTTCCATAAAACTAAAGTACGGATCGAAAAGAGAATATAAATATCCAAATAACTAAAAACTGACTTGTTTTTGTAAACCAAAAGTAGGGATGTAAAATAAAATATAAATTTTGAAATTACAAAAAGATGAGTTCTTTTGCATAAATCAAAAGTACGGATCGAAAAGAAAATATAAATATCCAAATTACCAAAAACTGAGTTCTTTTTGTAAAGCAAAAGTAGCTATCCAAATTAAAATATAAATTGCGAAATTACAAAGAATTGAGTTCTTTTGCTGAAAACAAAAGTACATATCGAGAATAAAATATAAATATCTAAATTACCAAAAATTGAGTTCCTTTTGTAAAACTAAAGTAGGGATCCCAAATAAAATATAAATTTTGAAATTACAAAAAATTGAGTTCTTTTTCATAAAACTGAAGAGCAGATCGAAAAGAGAATATAAATATCCAAATTACTAGAAATTGAGTTCTTTTTGTAAACCAAAAGTAGGGATCCAAAATAAAATATAAATTTTGAAATTACAAAAAATTGATTTCTTTTGCTTAAAACAAAAGTACGTATCGAGAATAAAATATAAATATCCAAATTACCAAAAATTGAGTTGTTTTTGTAAAACAAAAGTACGGATCTCGAATAAAATATAAATTTTAAAATTACATAAAATTGAGTTCTTTTGCATAAAATTAAAGTACTGGTCGAAAAGAGAATATAAATATCCAAATTACTAAAAATTGAGTTCTTTTTGCAAACCAAAAGTAGGGATCCAAAATAAAATATAAATTTTGAAATTACAAAAAATTGAGTTCTTCTGCATAAAAGAAAAGTACGGATCGAAAAGAAAATATAAATATCCAAATTACCAAAAATTGAGTTCTTTTTGTAAAGCAAAAGTAGGGATCCAAAGTAAAATATAAATTGTCAAATTACAAAAAGTAGGGATCCAAAATAAAATATAGATTACGAAATTACAAAGAATTGATTTCTTTCGCTTAAAACAAAAGTACGTATCGAGAATAAAATATAAATATCCAAATTACCAAAAATTGAGTTGTTTTTGTAAAACAAAAGTAGGGATCCCAAATAAAATATAAATTTTGAAATTACAAAAAATTGAGTTCTTTTGCATAAAACAAAAGTACGGATCGAAGAGAAAATATAAATATCCAAATTACTAAAAATTGAGTTCTTTTTGTAAAGCAAAAGTAGGGATCCAAAATAAAATATAAATTTCGAAATTACAAAGAATTGAGTTCTTTTACTTAAAACAAAAGTACGTATCGAGAATAAAATATAAATATCCAAATTACCAAAAATTGAGTTCTTTTTGTAAAACAAAAGTAGGGATCCCAAATAAAATATAAATTTTGAAATTACAAAAAATTGAGTTCTTCTGCATAAAACTAAAGTGCGGAACGAAACAGAGAATATAAATGTCCAAATTACTAAAAATTGTCTTCTTTTTGTAAACCAAAAGTAGGGATCCAAAATAAAATATAAATTTTGAAATTACAAAAAATTGAGTTCTTTTGCGTAAAACAAAAGTACGGATCGAAAAGAAAATATAAATATCCAAATTACTAAAAATGGAGTTCTTTTTGTAAAGCAAAAGTAGGGATGCAAAATAAAATATAAATTGCGAAATTACGAAGAATTGAGTTCTTTTGCTTAAAACAAAAGTACGTATCGAGAATAAAATATAAATACCCAAATTACCAAAAATTGAGCTCTTTTTGTAAAACAAAAGTACGGATCTTTAATAAAATATAAATTTTGAAATTACAAAAAATTGAGTTCTTTTCCATAGGACTAAAGTACGAATCGAAAAGACAATATAAATTTCCAAATTGCCAAAAATTGAGTTCTTTTGTTAAGCAAAAGTAGGGATCCAAAATAAAAGAAAAATTGCGAAATTACAAAAATCGGGTTCTTTTGCTTAAAACAAAAGTACGTATAGAGAATAAAATATATATATCCAAATTACAAAAATTGAGTTCTTTTTGTAAAACGAAAGTACGGATCCCAAATAAAGTATAAATTTTGAAATTACAAAAAATTGAGTTCTTTTGCATAAAACTAAAGTACGGATCGAAAAGAGAATATAAATATCGAAATTACTAAAAATTAAGTTCTTTTTGTAAACCAAAAGTAAAGATCCAAAATAAAATATAAATTTTGAAATTACAAAAAATTGAGTTCTTTTGAATAAAACAAAAGCACGTATCGAGAATAAAATATAAATATCCAAATTACCAAAAATTTAGTTGTTTTTATAAAACAAAAGTTGGGATCCCAAATAAAATATAAATTTTGAAATTACAAAAAATTGAGTTCTTTTCCATAAAACTAAAGTACGGATCGAAAAGAGAATATAAATATCCAAATAACTAAAAACTGACTTGTTTTTGTAAACCAAAAGTAGGGATGTAAAATAAAATATAAATTTTGAAATTACAAAAAATTGAGTTCTTTTGCATAAATCAAAAGTACGGATCGAAAAGAAAATATAAATATCCAAATTACCAAAAACTGAGTTCTTTTTGTAAAGCAAAAGTAGCTATCCAAATTAAAATATAAATTGCGAAATTACAAAGAATTGAGTTCTTTTGCTGAAAACAAAAGTACGTATCGAGAATAAAATATAAATATCTAAATTACCAAAAATTGAGTTCCTTTTGTAAAACTAAAGTAGGGATCCCAAATAAAATATAAATTTTGAAATTACAAAAAATTGAGTTCTTTTTCATAAAACTGAAGAGCAGATCGAAAAGAGAATATAAATATCCAAATTACTAGAAATTGAGTTCTTTTTGTAAACCAAAAGTAGGGATCCAAAATAAAATATAAATTTTGAAATTACAAAAAATTGAGTTCTTTTGCATAAAACAAAAGTACAGATCGAAAAGAAAATATAAATATCCAAATTACAAAAAATTGAGTTCTTTTTGGAAAGCAAAAGTAGGGATCCAAAATAAAATATAAATTGCGAAATTACAAAGAATTGAGTTCTTTTGCTTAAAACAAAAGTACGTATCGAGAATAAAATATAAATATCCAAATTACCAAAAATTGAGTTCTTTTTGTAAAACAAAAGTTAGGATCCCAAATGAAATATAAATTTTCAAATTACAAAAACTTGAGTTCTTTTTCATAAAACTGAAGTGCGGATCGAAAAGAGAATATAAATATCCAAATTACTAGAAATTGAGTTCTTTTTGTAAACCAAAAGTAGGGATCCAAAATAAAATATAAGTTTTGAAATTATAAAAAATTGAGTTCTTTTGAATAAAACAAAAGTACGGATCGAAAAGAAAATATATATATCCAAATTACTAAAAATTGAGTTCTTTTTGTAAACCAAAAGTAGGGATCCAAAATAAAATATAAATTTTGAAATTACAAAAAATTGAGTTCTTGTGCATAAAACAAAAGTACGGATCGAAAAGAAAATATAAATATCCAAATTACTAAAAATGGAGTTCTTTTTGTAAAGCAAAAGTAGGGATCCAAAATAAAATATAAATTTTGACATTACAAAAAATTGAGTTCTTTTGCATAAAAGAAAAGTACGGATCGCAAAGAAAATATAAATATCCACATTACCAAAAATTGAGTTGTCTTTGTAAAGCAAAAGTAGGGATCCAAAATAAAATATAAATTGCGAAATTACAAAAAATTTAATTCTTTAGCTTAAAACAAAACTACGTATCGAGAATAAAATACAAATATCCAAATTACCAAAAATTGAGTTCTTTTTGTAAAACAAAAGTAGGGATCCCAAATAAAATATAAATTTTGTAATTACAAACAAAAGTACGGATCGAGAAGAGAATATAAATATCCAAATTACTAAAAATTGAGTTCTTTTTGTAAAGCAAAAGTAGGGATCCAAAATAAAATATAAATTGAGAAATTACAAAAAATTGAGTTCTTTTGCATAAAACAAAAGTACGGATCGAAAAGAAAATATAAATATCCAAATTACTAAAAATTGAGTTCTTTTTGTAAAGCAAAAGTAGGGATCCAAAATAAAATATAAATCGTGAAATTACAAAGAATTGAGTTCTTTTGCTTAAAACAAAACTACGTATCGAGAATAAAATTGAAGTATCCAAATTACCAAAAATTGAGTTGTTTTTGTAAAAAAAAGTTGGGATCCCAAATAAAATATAAATTTTGAAATTACATAAAATTGAGTTCTTTTGCATAAAATTAAAGTACTGATCGAAAAGAGAATATAAATATCCAAATTAATAAAAATTGACTTGTAAAACAAAAGTAGGGATCCAAAATAAAATATAAATTTTGAAATTACAAAAAATTGAGTTCTTTTGCATAAAACTAAAGTACGGATCGAAAAGCGAATATAAATATCCAAATTACTAAAAATTGAGTTCTTTTTGAAAACCAAAAGTAGGGATCCAATATAAAATATAAGTTTTGAAAATACAAAAAATTGAGTTCTTTTGCATAAAACAAAAGTACGTATCGAGAATAAAATATAAATATCCAAATTGCCAAAAATTGAGTTCTTTTTGTAAAACAAAAGTAGGGATCCCAAATAAAATATATATTTTGACATTACAAAAAGTTTAGTTCTTTTGCATAAAACAAAAGTACGGATCGAAAAGACAATATAAATATCCAAATTACTAAAAATTGAGTTGTTTTTGTAAACCAAAAGTAGGGATCGAAAATAAAATATAAATTTTGAAATTACAAAAAATTGAGTTTTTTTGCATGAAACAAAAGTACAGATCGAAAAGAAAATATAAATATCCAAATTACCAAAAATTGAATTCTTTTTGTAAAGCAAAAGTAGGGATCCAAAGTAAAATATAAATTGTCAAATTACAAAAAATTCAATTCTTTTGCGTAAAACAAAAGTACGTATCGAGAATAAAATATAAATATCCAAATTACCAAAAATTGACTTCTTTTTGTAAAACAAAAGTCGGGATCCGAAATAAAATATAAATTTTGACATTACAAAAAATTGAGTTCTTTTGCATAAAAGAAAAGTACGGATCGCAAAGAAAATATAAATATCCACATTACCAAAAATTGAGTTCTTTTTGTAAAGCAAAAGTAGGGATCCAAAATAAAATATAAATTGCGAAATTACAAAAAATTTAATTCTTTTGCTTAAAACAAAACTACGTATCGAGAATAAAATATAAATATCCAAATTACCAAAAATTGAGTTCTTTTTGTAAAACAAAAGTAGGGATCCCAAATAAAATATAAATTTTGTAATTACAAACAAAAGTACGGATCGAAAAGAGAATATAAATATCCAAATTACTAAAAATTGACTTGTTTTTGTAAACCAAAAGTAGGGATCCAAAATAAAATATAAATTTTGAAATTACAAAAAATTGAGTTCTTTTGCATAAAACAAAAGTACGGATCGAAAAGAAAATATAAATATCCAAATTACTAAAAATGGAGTTCTTTTTGTAAAGCAAAAGTAGGGATCCAAAATAAAATATAAATTTTGACATTACAAAAAATTGAGTTCTTTTGCATAAAAGAAAAGTACGGATCGCAAAGAAAATATAAATATCCACATTACCAAAAATTGAGTTGTCTTTGTAAAGCAAAAGTAGGGATCCAAAATAAAATATAAATTGAGAAATTACAAAAAATTAAATTCTTTAGCTTAAAACAAAACTACGTATCGAGAATAAAATACAAATATCCAAATTACCAAAAATTGAGTTCTTTTTGTAAAACAAAAGTAGGGATCCCAAAGAAAATATAAATTTTGTAATTACAAACAAAAGTACGGATCGAAAAGAGAATATAAATATCCAAATTACTAAAAATTGAGTTCTTTTTGTAAAGCAAAAGTAGGGATCCAAAATAAAATATAAATTGCGAAATTACAAAAAATTGAGTTCTTTTGCATAAAACAAAAGTATGGATCGAAAAGAAAATATAAATATCCAAATTACTAAAAATTGAGTTCTTTTTGTAAAGCAAAAGTAGGGATCCAAAATAAAATATAAATCGTGAAATTACAAAGAATTGAGTTCTTTTGCTTAAAACAAAACTACGTATCGAGAATAAAATTGAAGTATCCAAATTACCAAAAATTGAGTTGTTTTTGTAAAAAAAAGTTGGGATCCCAAATAAAATATAAATTTTGAAATTACATAAAATTGAGTTCTTTTGCATAAAATTAAAGTACTGATCGAAAAGAGAATATAAATATCCAAATTAATAAAAATTGACTTCCTTTTGTAAACCAAAAGTAGGGATCCAAAATAAAATATAAATTTTGAAATTACAAAAAATTGAGTTCTTTTGCATAAAACAAAAGTACGGATCGAAAAGAAAATATAAATATCCAAATTACTAAAAATTGAGTTCTTTTTGTAAAGCAAAAGTAGGGATCCAAAATAAAATATAAATTGCGAAATTACAAAGAATTGAGTTCTTTTGCTTAAAACAAAAGTACGTATCGAGAATAAAATATAAATATCCAAATTACCAAAAATTGACTTCTTTTTGTAGACCAAAAGTAGGGATCCAAAATAAAATATAAATTTTGAAATTACAAAAAATTGAGTTGTTTTGCGTAAAACAAAAGTATGAATCGAAAAGAAAATATAAATAACCAAATTACTAAAAATTGAGTTCTTTTTGTAAAGCAAAAGTAGGGATCCAAAATAAAACATAAATTTCAAAATTACAATGAATTGAGTTCTTTTACTTAAAACAAAAGTACGTATCGAGAATAAAATATAAATATCCAAATTACCAAAAATTGAGTTCTTTTTGTAAAACAAAAGTAGGGATCCCAAATAAAATATAAATTTTGAAATTACAAAAAATTGAGTTCTTTTGCATAAAACTAAAGTACGGAACGAAAAAGAGAATATAAATATCCAAATTACTAAAAATTGACTTCTTTTTGTAAACCAAAAGTAGGGATCCAAAATAAAATATAAATTTTGAAATTACAAAAAATTGAGTTCTTTTGCGTAAGTCAAAAGTACGGATCGAAAAGAAAATATAAATATCCAAATTACTAAAAATTGAGTTCTTTTTGTAAAGCAAAAGTAGGGATCCAAAATAAAATATAAATCGTGAAATTACAAAGAATTGAGTTCTTTTGCTTAAAACAAAACTACGTATCGAGAATAAAATTGAAGTATCCAAATTACTAAAAATTGACTTTGTTTTGTAAACCAAAAGTAGGGATACAAAATAAAATATAAATTTTGAAATTACAAAAAATTGAGTTCTTTTGCGTCAAACAAAAGTACGGATCGAAAAGAAAACATAAATATCCAAATTACTAAAAATTGAGTTCTTTTTGTAAAGCAAAAGTAGGGATCCAAAATGAAATATAAATTTCGAAATTACAAAGAATTGAGTTGTTTTGCTTAAAACAAAAGTACGTATTGAGAATAAAATATAAATATCCAAATTACCAAAAATTGAGTTGTTTTTGTAAAACAAAAGTAGGGATCCCAAATAAAATATTAATTTTGAAATTACATAAAATTGAGTTCCTTTGCATAAAATTAAAGTACTGATCGAAAATAGAATATAAATATCCAAATTACTAAAAATTGACTTCTTTTTGTAAACCAAAAGTAGGGATCCAAAATAAAATATAAGTTTTGAAATTACAAAAAATTGAGTTCTTTTGCATAAAACAAAAGTACGGATCGAAAAGGAAATATATATATCCAAATTACTAAAAATTGAGTTCTTTTTGTAAAGCAGAAGTAGGGATCCAAAATAGAATATAAATTTTGAAATTTAGAAAAATTTAGTTTTGTGCATAAAACAAAAGTATGGATCGAAAAGAAAATATAAACATCCAAATTACCAAAAATTGAGTTCTTTTTGTAAAGAAAAAGTAGGGATCCAAAATAAAATATAAATTGCGAGATTACGAAATTACGAAAAATTGAGTTCTTTTGCTTAAAACAAAAGTACACACCGAGAATAAAATATAAATATCCAAATTACCAAAAATTGAGTTCTTTTTCTAAAACAAAAGTAGGGATCCCAAATAAAATATAAATTTTGACATTACAAAAAATTGAGTTCTTTTGCATAAAACTAAAGTACGGATCGAAAAGAGAATATAAATATCCCAATTACTAAAACTTGAGTTCTTTTTGTAAACCAAAAGTAGGGATCCAAAACAAAATATAAATTTTGAAATTACAAAAAATTGAGTTCTTTTGCATAAAACAAAAGTACGGATCGAAAAGAAAATATAAACATCCAAATTACCAAAAATTGATTTCTTTTTGTAAAGCAAAAGTAGGGATCCAAAATAAAATATAAATTGCGAAATTACAAAGAATTGAGTTCTTTTGCTTAAAACAAAAGTACGTATCGAGAATAAAATATAAATATCCAAATTAACAAAAATTCACTTCTTTTTGTAAACCATAAGTAGGGATCCCAAATAAAATATAAAGCTTGAAATTACAAAAAATTGCGTTCTTTTGCGTAAAACAAAAGTACGGATCGAAAAGAAAATATAAATATCCAAATTACTAAAAATTGAGTTCTTTTTGTAAAGCAAAAGTAGGGATCCAAAATAAAATATAAATTTCGAAATTACAAAGAATTGAGTTCTTTTACTTAAAACAAAAGTACGTATCGAGAATAAAATATAAATATCCAAATTACCAAAAATTGAGTTCTTTTTGTAAAACAAAAGTAGGGATCCCAAATAAAATATACATTTTGAAATTACAAAAAATTGAGTTCTTTTGCATAAAACTAAAGTACGGAACGAAAAAGAGAATATAAATGTCCAAATTACTAAAAATTGACTTCTTTTTGTAAACCAAAAGTAGGGATCCAAAATAAAATATAAATTTTGAAATTACAAAAAATTGAGTTCTTTTGCGTAAAACAAAAGTACAGATCGAAAAGAAAATATAAATATCCAAATTACTAAAAATGGAGTTCTTTTTGTAAAGCAAACGTAGGGATGCAAAATAAAATATAAATTGCGAAATTACGAAGAATTGAGTTCTTTTGCTTAAAACAAAAGTACGTATCGAGAATAAAATATAAATATCCAAATTACCAAAAATTGACTTCTTTTTGTAGACCAAAAGTAGGGATCCAAAATAAAATATAAATTTTGAAATTACAAAAAATTGAGTTGTTTTGCGTAAAACAAAAGTATGAATCGAAAAGAAAATATAAATAACCAAATTACTAAAAATTGAGTTCTTTTTGTAAAGCAAAAGTAGGGATCCAAAATAAAACATAAATTTCAAAATTACAATGAATTGAGTTCTTTTACTTAAAACAAAAGTACGTATCGAGAATAAAATATAAATATCCAAATTACCAAAAATTGAGTTCTTTTTGTAAAACAAAAGTAGGGATCCCAAATAAAATATAAATTTTGAAATTACAAAAAATTGAGTTCTTTTGCATAAAACTAAAGTACGGATCGAAAAGAGAATATAAATATCCAAATTACTAAAAATTGACTTCTTTTTGTAAACCAAAAGTAGGGATCCAAAATAAAATATAAATTTTGAAATTACAAAAAATTGAGTTCTTTTGCGTAAGTCAAAAGTACGGATCGAAAAGAAAATATAAATATCCAAATTACTAAAAATTGAGTTCTTTTTGTAAAGCAAAAGTAGGGATCCAAAATAAAATATAAATCGTGAAATTACAAAGAATTGAGTTCTTTTGCTTAAAACAAAACTACGTATCGAGAATAAAATTGAAGTATCCAAATTACTAAAAATTGACTTTGTTTTGTAAACCAAAAGTAGGGATACAAAATAAAATATAAATTTTGAAATTACAAAAATTGAGTTCTTTTGCGTCAAACAAAAGTACGGATCGAAAAGAAAACATAAATATCCAAATTACCAAAAATTGAGTTCTTTTTGTAAAGCAAAAGTAGGGATCCAAAATGAAATATAAATTTCGAAATTACAAAGAATTGAGTTGTTTTGCTTAAAACAAAAGTACGTATTGAGAATAAAATATAAATATCCAAATTACCAAAAATTGAGTTGTTTTTGTAAAACAAAAGTAGGGATCCCAAATAAAATATTAATTTTGAAATTACATAAAATTGAGTTCCTTTGCATAAAATTAAAGTACTTGATCGAAAATAGAATATAAATATCCAAATTACTAAAAATTGACTTCTTTTTGTAAACCAAAAGTAGGGATCCAAAATAAAATATAAGTTTTGAAATTACAAAAAATTGAGTTCTTTTGCATAAAACAAAAGTACGGATCGAAAAGGAAATATATATATCCAAATTACTAAAAATTGAGTTCTTTTTGTAAACCAAAAGTAGGGATCCAAAATAAAATATAAATTTTGAAATTACAAAAAATTTAGTTTTGTGCATAAAACAAAAGTATGGATCGAAAAGAAAATATAAACATCCAAATTACCAAAAATTGAGTTCTTTTTGTAAAGAAAAAGTAGGGATCCAAAATAAAATATAAATTGCGAGATTACGAAATTACGAAAAATTGAGTTCTTTTGCTTAAAACAAAAGTACACACCGAGAATAAAATATAAATATCCAAATTACCAAAAATTGAGTTCTTTTTCTAAAACAAAAGTAGGGATCCCAAATAAAATATAAATTTTGACATTACAAAAAATTGAGTTCTTTTGCATAAAACTAAAGTACGGATCGAAAAGAGAATATAAATATCCCAATTACTAAAACTTGAGTTCTTTTTGTAAACCAAAAGTAGGGATCCAAAACAAAATATAAATTTTGAAATTACAAAAAATTGAGTTCTTTTGCATAAAACAAAAGTACGGATCGAAAAGAAAATATAAACATCCAAATTACCAAAAATTGATTTCTTTTTGTAAAGCAAAAGTAGGGATCCAAAATAAAATATAAATTGCGAAATTACAAAGAATTGAGTTCTTTTGCTTAAAACAAAAGTACGTATCGAGAATAAAATATAAATATCCAAATTAACAAAAATTCACTTCTTTTTGTAAACCATAAGTAGGGATCCCAAATAAAATATAAAGCTTGAAATTACAAAAAATTGCGTTCTTTTGCGTAAAACAAAAGTACGGATCGAAAAGAAAATATAAATATCCAAATTACTAAAAATTGAGTTCTTTTTGTAAAGCAAAAGTAGGGATCCAAAATAAAATATAAATTTCGAAATTACAAAGAATTGAGTTCTTTTACTTAAAACAAAAGTACGTATCGAGAATAAAATATAAATATCCAAATTACCAAAAATTGAGTTCTTTTTGTAAAACAAAAGTAGGGATCCCAAATAAAATATACATTTTGAAATTACAAAAAATTGAGTTCTTTTGCATAAAACTAAAGTACGGAACGAAAAAGAGAATATAAATGTCCAAATTACTAAAAATTGACTTCTTTTTGTAAACCAAAAGTAGGGATCCAAAATAAAATATAAATTTTGAAATTACAAAAAATTGAGTTCTTTTGCGTAAAACAAAAGTACGGATCGAAAAGAAAATATAAATATCCAAATTACTAAAAATGGAGTTCTTTTTGTAAAGCAAACGTAGGGATGCAAAATAAAATATAAATTGCGAAATTACGAAGAATTGAGTTCTTTTGCTTAAAACAAAAGTACGTATCGAGAATAAAATATAAATACCCAAATTACCAAAAATTGAGCTCTTTTTGTAAAACAAAAGTAGGGATCTTTAATAAAATATAAATTTTGAAATTACAAAAAATTGAGTTCTTTTCCATAGGACTAAAGTACGAATAGAAAAGACAATATAAATTTCCAAATTGCCAAAAATTGAGTTCTTTTTGTTAAGCAAAAGTAGGGATCCAAAACAAAATAAAAATTGCGGAATTACAAAAAATCAGGTTCTTTTGCTTAAAACAAAAGTACGTATAGAGAATAAAATATATATATCCAAATTACAAAAAATTGAGTTCTTTTTGTACAACGAAAGTAGGGATCCCAAATAAAATATAAAGTTTGAAATTACAAAAAATTGAGTTCTTTTGCATAAAACTAAAGTACGGATCGAAAAGAGAATATAAATATCGAAATTACTAAAAATTAAGTTCTTTTTGTAAACCAAAAGTAAAGATCCAAAATAAAACATAAATTTTGAAATTACAAAAAATTGAGTTCTTTTGAATAAAACAAAAGTACGTATCGAGAATAAAATATAAATATCCAAATTACCAAAAATTTAGTTGTTTTTATAAAACAAAAGTTGGGATCCCAAATAAAATATAAATTTTGAAATTACAAAAAATTGAGTTCTTTTTCATAAAACTGAAGTGCGGATCGAAAAGAGAATAAAAATATCCAAATTACTAGAAATTGAGTTCTTTTTGTAAACCAAAAGTAGGGATCCAAAATAAAATATAAAATTTGAAATTACAAAAAATTGAGTTCTTTTGAATAAAACAAAAGTACGTATCCAGAATAAAATATAAATATCCAAATTACAAAAAATTGAGTACTTTTTGTAAAACAAAAGTTAGGATCTCAAATAAAATATAAATTTTGAAATTACAAAAACTTGAATTCTTTTTGTAAACCAAAAGTAGGGATCCAAAATAAAATATAAATTTTGAAATTAGAAAAAATTGAGTTCTTTTGCATAAAACAAAAGTACGGATCGAAAAGAAAATATAAATATCCAAATTACCAAAAATTGAGTTCTTTTTGTAAAGCAAAAGTAGGGATCCCAAATAAAATATAAATTTTGAAATTACAAAAAATTGAATTCTTTTGCTTTAAACAAAAGTACGTATTGAGAATAAATTATAAATATCCAAATTACCAATAAAACAAAAGTACGTATCGAGAATAAAATATACATATCCAAATTACCAAAAATTGAGTTCTTTTTTTAAAACAAAAGTAGGGATCCCAAATAAAATATAAATTTTGACATTACAAAAAATTGAGTTCTTTTGCATAGAACTAAAGTACGGATCGAAAAGAGAATATAAATATCCGAATTACTAAAACTTGAGTTCTTTTTGTAAACCAAAAGTAGGGATCCAAAACAAAATATAAATTTTGAAATTACAAAATATTGAGTTCTTTTGCATAAAACAAAAGTACGGATCGAAAAGAAAATATAAATATCCAAATTACTGAAAATTGAATTATTTTCGTAAAGAAAAAGGAGGGATACCAAATAAAATATAAATTGCGAAATTACAAAAAATTGAGTTCAATTGCTTCAAACAAAAGAACGTATCAAGAATAAACTATAAATATCCAAATTACCAAAAATTGAGTTCTTTTTGAAAAGCAAAAGTAGGGATCCAAAATAAAATATAAATTGCGAAATTACAAAAAATTGAGTTGTTTTGCTTAAAACAAAAGTACGTATCGTGAATAAAATATAAATATCCAAATTACCAAAAATTGAGTTCTTTTTGTGAAACAAAAGTAGGTATCCAAAAATAAAATATAAATTTTGAAATTACAAAAAATTGAGGTCTTTTGCATAAAACAAAAGACGGATCGAAAAGAAAATATAAATCTCCAAATTACCAAAAATTTAGTTCTTTTTGTAAAACAAAAGTAGGGATCCAAATTAAAATATAAATTGCGAAATTACAAACAATTGAGTTCTTTTGCTTAAAACAAAAGTACGTATCGAGAATAAAATATAAATATCAAAATTACCAAAAATTGAGTTCCTTTTGTAAAACAAAAGTAGGTATGCAAAATAAAATATAAATTTTGAAATTACAAAAAATTGAGTACTTTTGCATAAAACAAAAGTACGGATCGAAAAGAAAATATAAATATCAAAATTACTAAAAATTGAGTTCTTTTTGTATAGCAAAAGTAGGGATCCAAATTAAAATATAAATTGCGAAATTACAAAAAATTGAGTTCTTTTGCTTAAAACAAAAGTACGTATCGAGAATAAAATATAAATATCCAAGTTACCAAAGATTCAGTTCCTTTTGTAAAACAAAAGCAGGTATCCAAAATAAAATATAAATTTTGAAATTACAAAAAATTGAGTTCTTTTGCATAAAATTAAAGTACGGATCGAAAAGAGAATATAAATATCCAAATTACTAAAAATTGAGTTCTTTTTGTAAACCAAAAGTAGGGATCCAAAATAAAATATAAATTTTGAAATTACAAAAAATTAAGTTCTTTTGCAAAAACAAAAGTACGGATCGAAAAGAAAATATAAATATCCAAATTACTAAAAATTGAGTTCTTTTTGTGAAGCAAAAGTAGGGATCCAAAATAAAATATAAATTACGAAATTACAAAGAATTGAGTTCTTTTGCTTAAAACAAAGGTACGTATCGAGAATAAAATATAAATATCCAAATTACCAAAAATTGAGTTCTTTTTGTAAAACAAAAGTAGGGATCCCAAATAAAATATAAAGTTTGAAATTACAAAAAATTGAGTTCTTTTCCATAAAACTAAAGTACGGATCGAAAAGAGAATATAAATATCCAAATTACTAAAAACTGACTTGTTTTTGTAAACCAAAAGTAGGGATGCAAAATAAAATATAAATTTTGAAATTACAAAAAATTGAGTTGTTTTGAATAAAACAAAAGTACGTACCGAGAATGAAATATAAATTTTGAAATTACAAAAACTTGAGTTCTTTTTCATAAAACTGAAGTGCGGATCGAAAAGAGAATATAAATATCCAAATTACTAGAAATTGAATTCTTTTTGTAAACCAAAAGTAGGGATCCAAAATAAAATATAAGTTTTGAAATTACAAAAAATTGAGTTCTTTTGAATAAAACAAAAGTACGGATCGAAAAGAAAATATATATATCCAAATTACTAAAAATTGAGTTCTTTTTGTAAACCAAAAGTAGGGATCCAAAATAAAATATAAATTTTGAAATTACAAAAAATTGAGTTCTTGTGCATAAAACAAAAGTACGGATCCAAAAAGAAAATATAAACATCCAAATTACCAAAAATTGAGTTCTTTTTATAAAGCAAAAGTAGGGATCCAAAATAAAATATAAATTGCGAAATTACGAAAAATTGAGTTCTTTTGCTTAAAACAAAAGTACGTATCGAGAATAAAATATAAATATCCAAATTACCAAAAATTGAGTTCTTTTTGTAAAACAAAAGTAGGGATCCCAAATAAAATCTAAATTTTGACATTACAAAAAATTGAGTTCTTTTGCATAAAACTAAAGTACGGATCGAAAAGAGAATATAAATATCCCAATTACTAAAACTTGAGTTCTTTTTGTAAACCAAAAGTAGGGATCCAAAATAAAATATAAATTTTGAAATTACAAAAAATTAAGTTCTTTTGCAAAAACAAAAGTACGGATCGAAAAGAAAATATAAATATCCAAATTACTAAAAATTGAGTTCTTTTTGTGAAGCAAAAGTAGGGATCCAAAATAAAATATAAATTACGAAATTACAAAGAATTGAGTTCTTTTGCTTAAAACAAAGGTACGTATCGAGAATAAAATATAAATATCCAAATTACCAAAAATTGAGTTGTTTTTGTAAAACAAAAGTAGGGATCCCGAATAAAATATAAATTTTGAAATTACATAAAATTGAGTTCTTTTGCATAAAATTAAAGTACTGGTCGAAAAGAGAATATAAATATCCAAATTACTAAAAACTGAGTTCTTTTTGCAAACCAAAAGTAGGGATCCAAAATAAAATATAAATTTTGAAATTACAAAAAATTGAGTTCTTCTGCATAAAACAAAAGTACGGATCGAAAAGAAAATATAAATATCCAAATTACTAAAAATTGAGTTCATTTTGTGAAGCAAAAGTAGGGATCCAAAATACAATATAAATTACGAAATTACAAAGAATTGATTTCTTTCGCTTAAAACAAAAGTACGTATCGAGAATACAATATAAATATCCAAATTACGAAAAATTGAGTTGTTTTTGTAAAACAAAAGTAGGGATCCCAAATAAAATATAAATTTTGAAATTACATAAAATTGAGTTCTTTTGCTTAAAATTAAAGTACTGATCGAAAAGAGAATATAAATATCCAAATTACAAAAAATTGTGTTCTTTTTGTAAAGCAAAAGTAGGGATCCAAAATAAAATATAAATTTCGAAATTACAAAGAATTGAGTTCTTTTACTTAAAACAAAAGTACGTATCGAGAATAAAATATAAATATCCAAATTACCAAAAATTGAGTTTTTTTGTAAAACAAAAGTAGGGATCCCAAATAAAATATAAATTTTGAAATTACATAAAATTGAGTTCTTTTGCATAAAACTAAAGTACTGATCTAGAGGAGAATATAAATATCCAAATTACTAAAAATTGACTTCTTTTTGTAAACCAAAAGTAGGGATCCAAAATAAAATATAAATTACGAAATTACAAAAAATTGAGTTGTTTTCCTTAAAACAAAAGTACGTATCGAGAATAAAATATAAATATCCAAATTACCAAAAATTGAGTTCTTTTTGTAAAACAAAAGTAGGGATCCCAAATAAAATATAAATTTTGAAATTACAAAAAATTGAGTTCTTTTCCGTAAAACTAAAGTACAGATCGAAAAGAGAATATAAATATCCAAATTACTAAAAATTGACTTGTTTTTGTAAACCAAAAGTAGGGATCCAAAAGAAAATATAAATTTTGAAATTTCAAAAAATTGAGTTCTTTTGCGTAAAACAAAAGTACGGATCGAAAAGAAAATATAAATATCCAAATTACTAAAAATTGAGTTCTTTTTGTAAAGCAAAAGTAGGGATCCAAAATAAAATATAAATCGCGAAATTACAAAGAATTGAGTTCTTTTGCTTAAAAAAAAGTACGTATCGAGAATAAAATAGAAATATCCAAATTACCAAAAATTGAGTTGTTTTTGTAAAACAAAAGTAGGGATCCCAAATAAAATATAAAATTTGAAATTACATAAAATTGAGTTCTTTTGCATAAAATTAAAGTACTGATCGAAAAGAGAATATAAATATCCAAATTACTAAAAATTGAGTTCTTTTTGCAAACCAAAAGTAGGGATCCAAAATAAAATATAAATTTTGAAATTACAAAAAATTGAGTTCTTCTGCATAAAACAAAAGTACGGATCGAAAAGAAAATATAAATATCCAAATTACTAAAAATTGAGTTCTTTTTGTAAAGCAAAAGTAGGGATCCAAAATCAAATATAAATTGCGAAATTACGAAGAATTGAGTTCTTTTACTTAAAACAAAAGTACGTATCGAGAATAAAATATAAATACCCAAATTACCAAAAATTGAGCTCTTTTTGTAAAACAAAAGTAGGGATCCCAAATAAAATATAAATTTTGAAATTACAAAAAATTGAGTTCTTTTCCATAGGACTAAAGTAGGAATCGAAAAGACAATATAAATTTCCAAATTGCCAAAAATTGAGTTCTTTTTGTTAAGCAAAACTAGGGATCCAAAATAAAATATAAATTGCGAAATTACAAAAAATTGAGTTCTTTTGCTTAAAACAAAAGTACGTATAGAGAATAAAATATATATATCCAAATTACAAAAAATTGAGTTCTCTTTGTAAAACGAAAGTAGGGATGCGAAATAAAATATGAATTTTGAAATTACAAAAAATTGAGTTCTTTTGCATAAAACAACAGTACGGATCGAAAAGAAAATATAAATATCGAAATTACTAAAAATTGAGTTCTTTTTGTAAAGCAAAAGTAGGGATCCAAAATAAAATATAAATTGCAAAATTACAAAGAATTGAGTTCTTTTGCTTAAAACAAAAGTACGTATCGAGAATAAAATATAAATATCCAAATTACCAAAAATTCACTTCTTTTTGTAAACCAAAAGTAGGGATCCATAATAAAATATAAATTTTGAAATTACAAAAAATTGAGTTCTTTTGCGTAAAACAAAAGTACGGATCGAAAAGAAAATATAAATATCCAAATTACTAAAAATTGAGTTCTTTTTGTAAAGCAAAAGTAGGGATCCAACATAAAATATAAATTGCGAAATTACGAAGAATTGAGTTCTTTTGCTTAAAACAAAAGTACGTATCGAGAATAAAATATAAATACCCAAATTACCAAATATTGAGCTCTTTTTGTAAAACAAAAGTAGGGATCCCAAATAAAATATAAATTTTGAAATTACAAAAAATTGAGTTCTTTTCCATAGGACTAAAGTACGAATCGAAAAGACAATATGAATTTCCAAATTGCCAAAAATTGAGTTCTTTTTGTTAAGCAAAAGTAGGGATCCAAAATAAAATATAAATTGCGTAATTACAAAAAATTGAGTTCTTTTGCTTAAAACAAAAGTACGTATAGAGAATAAAATATATATATCCAAATTACAAAAATTGAGTTCTTTTTGTAAAACGAAAGTAGGGATCCCAAATAAAATATGAATTTTGAAATTACAAAAAATTGAGTTCTTTTGCATAAAACTAAAGTCCGGATCGAAAAGAGAATATAAATATCCAAATTACTAAAAATTGAGTTCTTTTTGTAAACCAAAAGTAAAGATCCAAAATAAAATATAAATTTTGAAATTACAAAAAATTGAGTTCTTTTGAATAAAACAAAAGTACGTATCGAGAATAAAATATAAATATCCAAATTACAAAAAATTGAGTACTTTTTGTAAAACAAAAGTTAGGATCTCAAATAAAATATAAATTTTGAAATTACAAAAACTTTAGTTCTTTTTCATAAAACTGAAGTGCGGATCCAAAAGAGAATATAAATATACAAATTACTAGAAATTGAATTCTTTTTGTAAACCAAAAGTAGGGATCCAAAATAAAATATAAATTTTGAAATTAGAAAAAATTTAGTTCTTTTGCATAAAACAAAAGTACGGATTGAAAAGAAAATATAAATATCCAAATTACCAAAAATTGAGTTCTTTTTGTAAAGCAAAAGTAGGGATCCCAAATAAAATATAAATTTTGAAATTACAAAAAATTGAATTCTTTTGCTTTAAACAAAAGTACGTATTGAGAATAAATTATAAATATCAAAATTACCAAAAATTGAGTTCTTTTTGTAAAGGAAAAGTAGGGATCCCAAATAAAATATAAATTTTGAAATTTCAAAAAATTGAGTTCTTTTGCATAAAACTAAAGTACGGATCGAAAAAAGAATATAAATATCAAAATTACTAAAAATTGAGTTCTTTTTGTAAACCAAAAGTAGGGATCCAAAATAAAATATAAATTTTGAAACTAGAAAAAATTGAGTTCTTTTGCATAAAACAAAAGTACGGATCGAAAAGAAAATATAAATATCGAAATTACTAAAAATTGAGTTCTTTTTGTAAAGCAAAAGTAGGGATCCAAAATAAAATATAAATTGCGAAATTACAAAGAATTGAGTTCTTTTGCTTAAAACAAAAGTAGGTATCGAGAATAAAATATAAATATCCAAATTACCAAAAATTCAATTCTTTTTGTAAACCAAAAGTAGGGATCCAAAATAAAATATAAATTTTGAAATTACAAAAAATTGAGTTCTTTTGCGTAAAACAAAAGTACGGATCGAAAAGAAAATATAAATATCCAAATTACCAAAAATTGAGTTCTTTTTGTAAAGCAAAAGTAGGGATCCAAAATAAAATATAAATTTCGAAATTACAAAGAATTGAGTTCTTTTACTTAAAACAAAAGTACGTATCGAGAATAAAATATAAATATTCAAATTACCAAAAATTGAGTTCTTTTTGTAAAACAAAAGTAGGGATCCCAAATAAAATATAAATTTTGAAATTACAAAAAATTGAGTTCTTTTGCATAAAACTAAAGTACGGAACGAAAAAGAGAATATAAATGTCCAAATTACTAAAAATTGACTTCTTTTTGTAAACCAAAAGTAGGGATCCAAAATAAAAAATAAATTTTGAAATTACAAAAAATTGAGTTCTTTTTGTAAAGCAAAAGTAGCGATCCAAAATAAAATATAAATTGCGAAATTACAAAATATTGAGTTCTTTTGCTTAAAACAAAAGTACATATAGAGAATAAAATATATATATCCAAATTACCAAAAATTGAGTTCTTTTTGTAAAACGAAAGTAGGGATCCCAAATAAAATATAAATTTTGAAATTACAAAAAATTGAGTTCTTTTGCATAAAACTAAAGTACGGATCGAAAAGAGAATATAAATATCCAAATTACTAAAAATTGAGTTCTTTTTGTAAACCAAAAGTAAAGATCCAAAATAAAATATAAAATTTGAAATTACAAAAAATTGAGTTCTTTTAAAGAAAACAAAAGTACGTATCGAGAATAAAATATAAATATCCAAATTACCAAAAATTGAGTTCTTTTTATAAAACAAAAGTAGGGATCCAAAATAAAATATAAATTTTGAAATTACAAAAAATTGAGTTCTTTTGAATAAAACAAAAGTACGTATCGAGAATAAAATAAATATCCAAATTACAAAAAATTGAGTACTTTTTGTAAAAAAAAATTTAGGATCTCAAATAAAATATAAATTTTGAAATTGTAAAAACTTGAGTTCTTTTTCATAAAACTGAAATGCGGATCCAAAAGAGAATATAAATATCCAAATTACTACAAATTGAATTCTTTTTGTAAACCAAAAGTAGGGATCCAAAATAAAATATAAATTTTGAAATTAGAAAAAATTGAGTTCTTTTGCATAAAACAAAAGTAGGGATCCCAAATAAAATATAAATTTTGAAATTACAAAAAATTGAATTCTTTTGCTTTAAAAAAAAGTACGTATTGAGAATAAATTATAAATATCCAAATTACCAAAAATTGAGTTCTTTTTGTAAAGGAAAAGTAGGGATCCCAAATAAAATTTAAATTTTGAAATTTCAAAAAATTGAGTTCTTTTGCAGAAAACTAAAGTACGGATCTAAAAGGGAATGTAAATATCCAAATTACTAAAAATGGAGTTCTTTTTGTAAAGGAAAAGTAGGGATCCAAAATAAAATGTAAATTGCGAAATTACAAAAAATTGAGTTCTTTTGCTTAGAACAAAAGTACGGATCGAAAAGAAAATATAAATATCCAAATTACTAAAAATTGAGTTCTTTTTGTAAAGCAAAGGTAGGGATCCAAAATAAAATATAAATTGCGAAATTACAAAGAATTGAGTTCTTTTGCTTAAAACAAAAGTACGTATCGAGAATAAAATACAAATATCCAAATTACCAAAAATTGAGTTGTTTTTGTAAAACAAAAGTAGGGATCCCAAAATAAAATATAAATTTTGAAATTACATAAAATTGAGTTCTTTTGCATAAAATTAAAGTACGGATCGAAAAGAGAATATAAATATCAAAATTACTAAAAATTGAGTTCTTTTTGTAAACCAAAAGTAGGGATCCAAAATAAAATATAAATTTTGAAGTTACAAAAAATTGAGTTCTTTTGCATAAAACAAAAGTACGGATCGAAAAGAAAATATAAATATCCAAATTACTAAAAATTGAGTTCTTTTTGTGAAGCAAAAGTAGGGATCCAAAATAAAATGTAAATTACGAAATTACAAAGAATTGAGTTCTTTTGCTTAAAACAAAAGTAGGGATCCCAAATAAAATATAAATTTTGAAATTACAAAAAATTGAGTTCTTTTCCATAAAACTAAAGTACGGATCGAAAAGAGAATATAAATATCCAAATTACTAAAAACTGACTTGTTTTTGTAAACCAAAAGTAGGGATGCAAAATAAAATATAAATTTTGAAATTACAAAAAATTGAGTTCTTTTGCATAAAACAAAAGTACGGATCGAAAAGAAAATATAAATATCCAAATTACCAAAAACTGAGTTCTTTTTGTAAAGCAAAAGTAGCTATCCAAAATAAAATATAAATTGCGAAATTACAAAGAATTGAGTTCTTTTGCTTAAAACAAAAGTACGTATCGAGAATAAAATATAAATATCTAAATTACCAAAAATTGAGTTCTTTTTGTAACACAAAAGTAGGGATCCCAAATAAAATATAAATTTTGAAATTACAAAAAATTGAGTTCTTTTTCATAAAACTGAAGAGCGGATCGAAAAGAGAATATAAATATCCAAATGACTAGAAATTGAGTTCTTTTTGTAAACCAAAAGTAGGGATCCAAAATAAAATATAAATTTTGAAATTACAAAAACTTGAGTTCTTTTTCATAACACTGAAGTGCGGATCGAAAAGAGAATATAAATATCCAAATTACTAGAAATTGAATTCTTTTTGTAAACCAAAAGTAGGGATCCAAAATAAAATATAAATTTTGAAATTAGAAAAAATTGAGTTCTTTTGCATAAAACAAAATACGGATCGAAAAGAAAATATAAATATCCAAATTACCAAAAATTGAGTTCTTTTTGTAAAGCAAAAGTAGGGATCCCAAATAAAATATAAATTTTGAAATTACAAAAAATTGAATCGTTTTGCTTTAAACAAAAGTACGTATTGAGAATAAATTATAAATATCCAAATTACCAAAAATTGAGTTCTTTTTGTAAAGGAAAAGTAGGGATCCCAAATAAAATATAAATTTTGAAATTTCAAATAATTGAGTTCTTTTGTATAAAACTAAAGTACGGATCGAAAAGAGAATATAAATATCCAAATTACCAAAAATTGAGTTCTTTTTGTAAAGGAAAACTAGGGATCCAAAATAAAATATAGATTTTGAAATTACCAAAAATTGAGTTCTTTTGCATAAAACAAAAGTACGGATCGAAAAGAAAATATAAATATCCCAATTACTAAAAATTGAGTTCTTTTTGTAAAGCAAAAGTTGGGATCAAAAATAAAATATAAATTGCGAAATTACAAAAAATTGAGTTCTTTTGCTTAAAACAAAAGTACGTATCGAGAATAAAATATAAATTTCCAAATTACCAAAAATTTAGTTCTTTTTGTAAAACAAAAGTAGGTATGCAAAATAAAATATAAATTTTGATATTACAAAAAATTGAGTTGTTTTGCATAAAACAAAAGTACGGATCGAAAAGAGAATATAAATATCCAAATTACTAAAAATTGAGTTCTTTTTGTAAACCAAAAGTAAGGATCCAGAATAAAATATAAATTTTGAAATTACAAAAAATTGAGTTCTTTTGCATAGAACAAAAGTACGGATCGAGACTGGAGAGTAGAGAGTAGAGACAGGAGACTGGAGAGTAGAGAGTAGAGACAGGAGACTGGAGAGTAGAGAGTAGAGACAGGAGACTGGAGAGTAGAGAGTAGAGACAGGAGACTCGAGAGTAGAGAGTAGAGACAGGAGACTGGAGACTGGAGACTGGAGACTGGAGACTGGAGACTGGAGACTGGAGACTGGAGACTGGAGAATGGAGAATGGAGACTGGAGACTGGAGACTGGAGACTAGAGAGTAGAGAGTAGAGACAGGAGACTAGAGAGTAGAGAGTAGAGACAGGAGACTAGAGAGTAGAGAGTAGAGACAGGAGACTAGAGAGTAGAGAGTAGAGACAGGAGACTAGAGAGTAGAGAGTAGAGATAGGAGACTAGAGAGTAGAGAGTAGAGACAGGAGACTAGAGAGTAGAGAGTAGAGACAGGAGACTAGAGAGTAGAGACAGGAGACTAGAGAGTAGAGAGTAGAGAGTAGAGACAGGAGACTAGGGAGTAGAGAGTAGAGACAGGAGACTAGAGAGTAGAGAGTAGAGACAGGAGACTAGGGACCAGGAACCAGGGACCAGGGACCAGGGACCAGGGACCAGGGACCAGGGACCAGGGACCAGGGACCAGGGACCAGGGACCAGGGACCAGGGACCAGGGACCAGGGACAAGGGACAAGGGACCATGTTGGCATATTTCAAGTCCAGAGTTTTATGGACACCTACAGTTTTGATGATGAAGTTTTTAGGAAGTTTCAATCAACATTAAAGACTTGTGCCATCTCACAAAGGAAGGTTGCTTGATAAGAAAGGAAAGGCATAAAGAGCATTCAAAGCTTTCAAGAGAGAAGATTGATGAACATTTTCTCAAGAGCTGAAGGATCAAAGGTAGAAGATTCTGTTTTGGGTGTTGGATAAAAAGAGTAAGTCATAAATCCCATTCAAGACCTTCCCAAACAAGAGAGCAAGGTGTTTTCTCGCAAAAACGTTTTTCTACGCTTTTAATCGATTACCATACGTAGATAATCGATTATTTAACTTAATATTTGAACCAAAAATGTTTAACGAGCAAAATAATCGATTAAGTGTCTTTGATAATCGATTATATTGATTCTGGGTTAATATAATCGATTATGGCCTTAATCTAATCGATTAAATCAGACAATATTTGTTTTCCAGTTTTTAAACATGATATAATCGATTAAGCTTTTAATATAATCGATTAAATGAGTCGCTTTTGCGAAATCAATTCTAAATCAACCTAAGAATGGAAACTTTGGAGCATTTTCGAATTATAAAATGAAAGAGAATGTCTTAGGTTTAACACATCCGAACAAACACAAAATATTCAAAGTGTTTCTGCGCCTTAGCTTTTTCAAAGCCGCTTTCCCGCTCTCTTCAGCTTGATCAAGTCTTTGGAAGTGGTGATCATTGTGCTTAAGCTTTCTATCCAAAGACATTTCAGGTGTATTCTTTTACTGTTTTCTGTAAAGGGAAAATTCATCCCTTGGATTGGTTCTAAGGGAGGTGTTTCATCTCTTGTGTGTCAAGAGAGGTGGGTTTCATCCTTAGTGTGTCTAAGGAGGTGTTTCATCCTTAGTGTGTCTAAGGAGGTGTTTCATCCTCAGTGTGTCTAAGGAGGTGTTTCATCCTTAGTGTGTCTGAGGAGGTGTTTCCGTTTATCTTTATTTGTTATTGCATGAATTGGTGTTTGTAATTTCATTTAAAGATAGTGGGGAAAATCATCACGGATTTGTGGTGGTTGGGAACTGGATGTAGGATTGGCTTAATCCGAACCAAGTATAAATCTCTGTGTTCTTTCTCTTTCTCTTTATCTCTTAATTGTGGATCATTATTACAATTGCTAATCCTAACAAGCAGTTAATCAAAGGATTGGAAAATTCACATCCAAGTTTTTGAAAGTTTTTCAAAACCTGAAAATTTATTTAAAAGAGAAAATTCTTTAAAAACCCAATTCACCCCCCCCTCTTGGTTTTTATACTGCCGTCTTTATTTAACAATTGGCCTCAGAGCTGGTTTTTTGAAAGTTATTCAAAAACAAGATCCTTATGGCAGACAAAAATCAAACTTTTGCTGAAGGTGCATCTATTCATAGACCACCACTTTTACAGTGTGAAAACTATCCTTTTGGAAAAAGAGGATGGAAATTTTTCTAAGGTCTAATGATCAAGGCGTTTGGGATGTCTGTTGTAAATGGTCCATTTATTCCTATGGTTGTTGTTGAAGAAGCGCAGTACCTAAGAAGAAAGCAAATTGGAGCAAGGATGAATACAACTAAAATCAATGCGACATAAGAGCATGTAACATGATAGCATCTCGCCTTAACCATTGATGAGTTTTACAGGTTATCGGATTGCACAACTGCAAAGGAGATGTGGGACACTCTAGAAGTCACACATGAAGGAACGGAAGAAGTGAAACGATCAAGGAAGAACACCTTGATTCAGGAATATGAAATGTTCCGTAGGAGCAAAGGAGAAACCATATGCGACGTACAAAAGAGATTTACTCACATCGTAAATCATCTCAAGGCATTGGGTAAGAAATTCGATACTGAAGAATTAAATGTCAAAATTTTGAAATCTTTGGACAGGACTTGGCAACCTAAAGTGACGGCCATCACGGAATCAAAGAATCTGTCAAACATGAACATGACAACTCTCTTCGGGAAACTCAGAGAACATGAAATGGAACTTGGACGCTTCAAAGGAGAAGAAGAAGACGTCAAGAGAAAAGGCATTGCTCTTAAAGCAGAATCCGACAAAGAGGAGAGTAGTGATACTAATGATTCAGAAGACGATGATCTTGATAAATTTGTAAAGAAATACAAAAAGTTCATCAAGAAGAAAGGCAACCATAAGAAAGGTAAGAAATTTGAAAATTCAAATTCTAACGATAATTATAAATGTTATGGTTGTGGCAAAAAGGGGCACATGAGAGCAGATTGTCCGAATTCCAAGAAACCTGAAGAAAGGGAAAAGAAAAGTAAGAAGTTCTTCAAAAAGAAGAAGAGAGCATATATTGCTTGGGACGACAATGAAGTGAGTTCTTCTGAAGGATCAAGTGAATCGAAGAAGAAGCAAACATTTGTCTCATGGCGGATGATGATGTGGAATCCACGTGCAGATGAGGTAAGCGATTCCGATCTTCCAAATGATTATGATGAATTGCTTGAAGAATTTCTAAATCTTTGTAAAAATCTGAAAAGCTTTCTTCGGTTTATAATAAATTAAAAATGACTACAAGAGTCTTGAAAAGAAAATTTAAGATTTGGAACAAGAGAAAATCGTTTTGAAAGATGATTTGGAAACAGCGAAAATTCCTTGCAAATGCAAAACGAAAATTCCTATTTGTGAAAATTGTAGTGTTCTTGCAAACAAGGTTTCTTATCTTGAAACGTCTCTTTCAAACATTACAACGGGTAATAAAAATTTAAATAATGTTTTGAAAGTGCAAAAAGGTTTATATGAAAAGCAGTGACTTGGTTATAATTTCGGGTATAATCATAAACCTACTAAAACTGCTTTTGTGAAAGGAGAATCGTCTAATTCAAATAAGGTTTTTGAAAATTCTAACTCCTTTAAACAAAACGTTTCTACAAAGAAGTTTTATAAAAATGCATATGTTTCAAGGAAAACAAATGTTCCTACATGTTTTTACTGTATGCATAAAGGTCATTCGGTTAATAGATGCAATATTAAACGTTTTAGTGTTCCTAATGGGAGATACAAATGGGTTCCCAAAGGAAAAATTGTTTCTAACCCATGAGGACCCTAATAAGTGATTTTAGGGAACCAGTAACTTTTCTTGTTTATATTGCAGGTCGGTTCCATATCCAAAAGGCCTCTTTGGTGATGAGTTAGCAAGTGATCAAGATTATGAAGGAAGGCACAAAAACATCAACAAGTTGGCATATTTACCAATCTTTTATCTCAAGTAAGATTTTATGAGCTTAGAAAGGATCCAGGTAAGTATTGTTGTTGATTTTGATGTTATTTCAGCGTTTACTGAAAATTTACGTATTTAATCGATTAGGTTTCGTGTGTTAATCGATTAAACGCGGTGTTTATGAAAATGTTTTACAATATAATCGACTACGCTTATGACATAATCGACTAATCGCTGAGAGCAATTTAATCGATTAAGGAATGCACATAATCGATTAAATTTCTGGGTTTTCGTTTTCGAAAAATTTTTGAAGGAAAATAATCGATTAAATGAGAATATAATCGATTAAATGCACCGCTCGTGTTTTTTCTGCAAATCTGATTTTCGAACGCTGGCCATGTTTTCACGTGTTTTGTCTTTTCTAAACGGCTATATTCGTTCCCAACGGATATATTTTCATTAAATCAACGTTTTATGACCCGGATTTCATTCTATAAATAGCTGGTTTGAGAATCAAAGTGACTCACTCACTCTCTCTCTCACTCTTGCTGTTTCTGCTGTTATTTGCTGTCTTGTGCGAATTTTAGTTCTCTGTGCTGTCTCTGTTATTCCATTATCTTGTTGTGCAATTTCTCTTGTCTTTTATATCACCGAAATGGCTGATCAAAGAAGAAGGAAGATGCCATCAAGGAGAAAGGGCAAGGAGCCAATGACTTCTCAAGAAAGGAGACCTCCAACTCTAGCTGGTTGGATTTCAGATGAAGATCTGCAAATTGCCTTTGTTAACAAGTGGAAGGATAGAAAAATTCTTACCCCTAAATTCTTGTCTTGTGAATTTTTTAGATCTCATGGTTTTCAATTTCAGGAATTTTTAGTAGGAAGTGGACTACAAAAATTTGTAGAGATGGAAGGGGCATTCTACCCAGATTTGGTTAGAGTGTTCTACATGAACTTGACATCAAGAACTGCAAGTCCAAGCACCAAAGTGAAAGGTGTAAGGATCTTCCTTGATGAAGATTTGTGGAACAATGTAGCTGGTCTCTCAACTCAAGGCATAAACATCACATATGGCTTTGAGGACTTCAACAAGTTGGTAGAATTCAGAAAATTCTGCAAGGATCCTAACCTACAAGTTGAGAACTTGTATAAAGTTGGTAATGTAAAGTTAAATGAAAGAATGTTGCATTATGTTATTGTTTGGATTTTAGTTGCAAGAGGCACTAATCATGCCCAACTTACTAAGGAAGACATTCTTCTAATGTATGGATTCCTTAATAATGTGAGCATAGATTGGCCCTCAATTATCCTTGATAATATGTTTAAAGCCATTAGGCTTTCCTCTTTGCATTACCCTATGCTCGTGTTTGTTTCTAAGATTCTAGAATACAAAGGTGTTGATCTTGAAGGGGAGAACAAACAGATTTTGCTAAGCAATAGCAAAATTGGTAAAAATGTTCTAAGGCATATGGGCCTCATAGAACAAGGCAACAGGTTTACCCAAAGAGAAGAAGGAGCTGCCGCCATGGAAGAAGATGATGAAGACCAACCTCAACCTCCACCTCAATTTCAACCTCAACCAGGATCGGTGGAGGAGCTTCTCATATCAAGAATGGATTCTATGATGAATCTTCACTCCAAGGAATTTCAAGGCCTTTCTCATCAACTCTCAAGGCTTAATAGAAGGATGTATAGAGTTGAAAGAAAGATGGAAATTGAAGAACTATCTCCTGAAGAAGATAATACAACATCCTCAAGAGGCAAACAGCCAGCGAAATGTTGAGGAAGATGAAGAAGATAGTGAAGAAACTGAATAGGCTACAAGTTCACTTTTCCTTAGCTTGTTCTTCATTATTTTCCAGATTCTTTTTCTCTCTCTATTATTTTACGTGTATTAATTTGCTTCGCTGTAATTATCTCTCGAAAATGTAATCTTTTGAAAATGATAAAAATAAAGGGGAGAAAATATTTGTCTTGATTGAAAATCTGTCTAGTTAATATAGCTTTTAAGAAAATTAATTTCAAGGGAACTTTAGGAAATAATTCAAATAAGTGCCTTATATAGCTTAAACAATTAAGAGCATAGTTTAAGGGGGAGCTTTTAGAAATAATTTCCACTCATTAATTCCTTGAAATCTCTTTTTCAAAATTCAAATTGAAACTTAAATGCTATATGACTGCCTATTTTATTTCCTTTGTGGACTAATATTTATGATGGAGATATCCATACATTATTTTCAAGATTTTCAGGATATTATCACAAGTCTCTAGGTTTCTTTTTATCATCATCAAAAAGGGGGAGATTGTTAGCATATTTCAAGTCCAGAGTTTTATGGACACCTACAGCTTTGATGATGAAGTTTTTAGGAAGTTTCAATCAACATTAAAGACTTGTGCCATCTCACAAAGGAAGGTTGCTTGATAAGAAAGGAAAGGCATAAAGAGCATTCAAAGCTTTCAAGAGAGAAGATTGATGAACATTTTCTCAAGAGCTGAAGGATCAAAGGTAGAAGATTCTGTTTTGGGTGTTGGATAAAAAGAGTAAGTCATAAATCCCATTCAAGACCTTCCCAAACAAGAGAGCAAGGTGTTTTCTCGCAAAAACGTTTTTCTACGCTTTTAATCGATTACCATACGTAGATAATCGATTATTTAACTTAATATTTGAACCAAAAATGTTTAACGAGCAAAATAATCGATTAAGTGTCTTTGATAATCGATTATATTGATTCTGGGTTAATATAATCGATTATGGCCTTAATCTAATCGATTAAATCAGACAATATTTGTTTTCCAGTTTTTAAACATGATATAATCGATTAAGCTTTTAATATAGTCGATTAAATGAGTCGTTTTTGCGAAATCAATTCCAAATCAACCTAAGAATGGAAACTTTGGAGCATTTTCGAATTATAAAATGAAAGAGAATGTCTTAGGTTTAACACATCTGAACAAACACAAAATATTCAAAGTGTTTCGCGCCTTAGCTTTTTCAAAGCCGCTTCCTCGCTTCTCTTCGGTTTGATCAAGTCTTTGGAAGTGGTGATCATTGTGCTTAAGCTTTCTATCCAGCACATTTCAGGTGTATTCTTTTACTTGTTTTACGTAAAGGAAAATTCATCCCTTGGATTGGTTCTAAGGGAGGTGTTTCATCTCTTGTGTGTCAAGAGAGGTGGGTTTCATCCTTAGTGTGTCTAAGGAGGTGTTTCATCCTTAGTGTGTCTAAGGAGGTGTTTCATCCTCAGTGTGTCTGGGGAGGTGTTTCATCCTTAGTGTGTCTGAGGAGGTGTTTCCTTTTATCTTTATTTGTTATTGCATGAATTGGTGTTTGTAATTTCATTTAAAGATAGTGGGGAAAATCATCACGGATTTGTGGTGGTTGGGAACTGGATGTAGGATTGGCTTAATCCGAACCAGTATAAATCTCTGTGTTCTTTCTCTTTCTCTTTATCTCTTAATTGTGGATCATTATTACAATTGCTAATCCCAACAGCGTTAATCAAAGGATTGGAAAAATTCACATCCAAGTTTTTGAAAGTTTTTCAAAACCTGAAAATTTATTTAAAAGAGAAAATTCTTTAAAAACCCAATTCACCCCCCCCTCTTGGACTAGAGACTAGAGACTAGAGACTAGAGACTAGAGACTAGACTCTACAGACTAGAGACTAGAGACTAGAGACTAGAGACTAGAGACTAGAGACTAGAGACTAGAGACTAAAGACTAGAGACTAGAGACTAGAGACTAGAGACTAGAGACTAGACACTAGACACTAGGGACTAGAGACTAGAGAATAGAGACTAGAGACTAGAGACTAGAGACAAGACACAAGAGACTAGAGACTAGAGAGTAGAGACTAGAGACTAGAGACTAGAGACTAGAGACTAGAGATTAGAGACTAGAGACTAGAGACTAGAGATTAGAGACTAGAGACTAGCGACTGCAGATAACAGACTAGAGACTAGAGACTAGAGAGTAGAGACCAGGGACTAGACATTAGAGACTAGAGAGTAGAGACTAGAGAGTAGTGACTAGAGACTAGAGACTAGAGACAAGAGAGTAGACACTAGAGACTAGAGACATGAGACTGCAGACTAGAGACTAGAGACTGCAGACTAGAGACTAGAGACTAGACACAAGAGACAAGAGACTAGAAAGTAGAGACTAGAGACTAGAGACTAGAGACTAGAGACTAGAGACTAGATACTAGAGACTAGAGACTAGAGACTAGAGACTAGAGACTAGAGACTAGAGACTAGAGAGTAGAGACTAGAGACTAGAGACTAGAGACTAGAGACTAGAGACTAGAGACTACAGACTAGAGACTAGAGACTAGAGACTAGAGACACAAGACTAGAGACTAGAGACTAGAGACTAGAGACTAGAGAGTAGAGACTGCAGACTAGAGACTAGAGACTAGAGACTGCAGACTAGAGACTAGAGACTAGAGACTAGAGACTAGAGACTAGAGACTAGAGACTAGAGACTAGAGACTAGAGACTAGAGACTGCAGACTAAAGAGTAGAGACTAGAGACTGCAGACTAGAGACTAGAGACTAGAAACTGCAGCCTAGAGACTAGAGACTAGAGATTGCAGACTAGAGACTAGAGACTAGAGACGGCAGACTAGAGACAAGAGACTGCACACTAGAGACTAGAGACTGCAGACTAGAGACTAGAGACTACAGACTAGAGACTAGAGACTAGAGACTACAGACTAGAGACTAGAGACTAGAGACTAGAGACTAGACTCTACAGACTAGAGACTAGAGACTAGAGACTAGAGACTAGAGACTAGAGACTAGAGACTAGAGACTAGAGACTAGAGACTAGAGACTAGAGACTAGAGACTAGAGAATAGAGACTAGAGACTAGAGACAAGACACAAGAGACTAGAGACTAGAGAGTAGAGACTAGAGACTAGAGACTAGAGACTAGAGATTAGAGACTAGAGACTAGAGCCTAGAGATTAGAGACTAGCGACTGCAGATAACAGACTAGAGACTAGAGACTAGAGAGTAGAGACCAGGGACTAGACATTAGAGACTAGAGAGTAGAGACTAGAGAGTAGTGACTAGAGACTAGAGACTAGAGAGTAGAGACTGCAGACTAGAGACTAGAGACTGCAGACTAGACACTGGAGACTAGAAACTGCAGCCTAGAGACTAGAGACTAGAGATTGCAGACTAGAGACTAGAGACTAGAGACTGCAGACTAGAGACAAGAGACTGCACACTAGAGACTAGAGACTAGAGACTCCAGACTAGAGACTAGAGACTAGAGACTAGAGACTAGAGACTAGAGACTAGAGACTAGAGACTAGAGACTAGAGACTAGAGACTAGAGACTAGAGACTAGAGACTAGAGACTAGAGACTAGAGACTAGAGACTAGAGACTAGAGACTGCAGACTAAAGAGTAGAGACTAGAGACTGCAGACTAGAGACTAGAGACTAGAAACTGCAGCCTAGAGACTAGAGACTAGAGATTGCAGACTAGAGACTAGAGACAAGAGACTGCACACTAGAGACTAGAGACTGCAGACTAGAGACTAGAGACTAGAGACTAGAGACTAGAGACTAGAGACTAGAGACTAGAGACTAGAGACTAGAGACTAGAGACTAGAGACTAGAGACTACGGACTAGAGACTAGAGACTAGAGACTAGAGACTAGAGACTAGAGACTAGAGACTAGAGACTAGAGACTAGAGACTAGAGACTAGAGACTAGAGACTAGAGACTAGAGACTAGGGACTAGAGACTAGGGACTAGAGACTAGAGACTAGAGACTAGAGACAAGACACAAGAGACTAGAGACTAGAGAGTAGAGACTAGAGACTAGAGACTAGAGACTAGAGACTAGAGACTAGAGACTAGAGACTAGAGACTAGAGATTAGAGACTAGAGATTAGAGACTAGAGACTATAGACTAGAGATTAGAGACTAGAGACTAGCGACTGCAGATAACAGACTAGAGACTAGAGACTAGAGAGTAGAGAGTAGAGACTAGGGACTAGACATTAGAGACTAGAGAGTAGAGACTAGAGAGTAGTGACTAGAGACTAGAGACTAGAGACTAGAGACAAGAGAGTAGAGACTAGAGACTAGAGACATGAGACTGCAGACTAGAGACTAGAGACTGCAGACTAGAGACTAGAGACTAGACACAAGAGACAAGAGACTAGAAACTAGAGACTAGAGACTAGAGACTAGAGACTAGAGACTAGAGACTAGAGACTAGAGACTAGAGACTAGAGACTAGAGACTAGATACTAGAGACTAGAGACTAGAGACTAGAGACTAGAGACTAGAGACTAGAGACTAGAGACTAGAGACTAGAGACTAGAGACTAGAGACTGTAGACTAGAGACTAGAGACTAGAGACTATAGACTAGAGACTAGAGACTAGAGACTAGAGACTAGAGACTAGAGACTAGAGACTAGAGGCTAGAGAGTAGAGACTGCAGACTAGAGACTAGAGACTGCAGACTAGAGACTACAGACTAGAGACCGCAGACTAGAGACTGCAGACTAGAGACTAGAGACTAGACACAAGAGACAAGAGACTAGAAACTAGAGACTAGAGACTAGATACTAGAGACTAGAGACTAGAGACTAGAGACTAGAGACTAGAGACTAGAGACTAGAGACTAGAGACTAGAGACTAGAGACTAGAGACTAGAGACTAGAGACTAGAGACTAGAGACTAGAGACTAGAGACTAGAGACTAGAGACTAGAGACTCGAGACTAGAGACTAGAGACTAGAGACTAGAGACTAGAGACTAGAGACTAGAGACTAGAGACTAGAGACTAGAGACTAGAGACTAGAGACTAGAGACTAGAGACTAGAGACTAGAGACTAGAGACTAGAGACTAGAGACTAGAGACTAGAGACTAGAGACTAGAGACTAAAGACTAGAGACTAGAGACTAGAGACTAGAGACTAGAGACTAGAGACTACAGACTAGAGACTAGAGACTAGAGACTAATCAACTGAGTGAAATTGCCTGTCACCATGCAAAGTTTAAAATTTGAACGAATTTACTGTTAAACTGCATTAATTCACATTTAATTGGTGCATTTAAATTGATTAATTGAGAAATGTGCATCTGAACATGATAAATAAAGCTGGTTAAAAAGAATCTTGACTCCTATTTTGTCTTGTAGTGGCTTTGCTTTACTTTTTAGCTGGTTTCTCTCTCCAAATACGTATTGCATCCAACCAACTGAATTCCTTGGTCAAGTCTGTGCATACTGCATATCTCTGTCCCATATATTCCAACTGAATGCATTTTAATTGCTTCTTTGACTGAATAAAGCATTGATTTGATAAAACCTGAAAATCTGAAATGTTAAATACATGTGCTGTGCATTGCTTCACTGTTATTCACCCTGCCCGTGTAAAAAAATCTGCATAATCCATTCTCTATACTCTGTTTCTCTACACTTTATCTTTTCTGAAATGGCATCTTCAAGCAACCCAAGGAAGAGATCAAAAAATGCTGGGTCATCCAAAAATAAGGAACCTGAAATTCCAGCAACTCATACTTATAGACATGGGTCTATAGAAGCTTGGTTCGAAGGTGATGAAGAGAGGATTGAAAAGTTTCAATCCCATATCAGTAGTGTTGGACTTGAAGACTTGGTTTCAAGTGGATTTGATGTCTCCAACCACCTTTAATGATGAAGATGTTGGTGCTTGAAGAATGAAGAATTTGTCTTAGGATTAGAGAGTCTTAGGTTGTATGGTAAGATGCATTTCAATCTATCTTGGTCTTAGTCTTGGAGTTTAAAATGTTTTGAAATGTTTTAAAAAGGTTTTAGATTTCAAAGGTTTAACTGATTTTTAACTGGTTAAAAATCTGATTTCAACTAGTTAATCTGTTCTTCGTTTTTCAAAGCTTTGTATTTGGGAAATTTCAGCTGACTGTTTTCGAAATTTAAATCAGTTAAAATCCTGGTAGCTTTGTTTCAGGAATTCCAGATTTCTGGAATAGCTAGTTAAAACGAAATTTCAACTGACTGATTTTCAGTTCCAGAAAAAGGGTGCTCACTGGAAAATGGGTTTTAATGAAAACAACCGGCTAAAACGCGATTTCAACCGACTATTTCCTGCAGAATCAGTTTTAACAGTTTTCTATATATATCTTGAAACTCAAAGAACTAAGTGACGAAACATTTTCTAAAGAACCCATTGGGCAAGAACGTTCCTATTACACTCTAAAACATTTTGCTAATCACTCCAAGACGATCAAGATTCAATTGAGTGCGAATCAAATCAAGAAGTGCATGCTCTGTTTTTCGTTCTTGCTGATGCTCTGTTTTTCGTTTCTGCATTGAAGAACTCCAGGTTTATTCAATCTTTTTGTGTGTGTTGGTTAGCTGCATGTTCGTATCTTAATCAGGGTGATTAAGAGATCATGTAATAGGGTTTTACAGGTGTTTAGAAGTCTTGTAGGGTTCAAGACTTGGTGCAGCTTTCTGGTTTCGGTTTTGCATGTAGTGTTCATGTAAAAACTGGTTTTTGGTGAATTGATTGAATTTGTTTGTTTAGGAAACTGGATGTAGCCTTTGTTGAAAGGTGAACCAGTATAAATCTGCTGTGTTGTTCTTCTTCCCTTTAACTCTTTCCATTCGGTAATTGAAGTTTGAATTGAAATTGAATTTGGTATATGATCAATTGATTAAGAGCATTTCAAGAACCTATAAAAACTGGTTTAAATCTTCAATTCGAATCTGGTTTTTCATAATTGGGCATTGGGTTTCGAAAATCTTTGAAAGTTTAATTCACCCCCCCTCTTAAACTCAGCCATTTATTCCAACAAGTAGAAAGGTTGTAAACTCACCGAAAGTGCTCAATTTTCAGTGGCTAGAAGATGAAGGTTTGGCTGACATTATAGCCATGATTCAATATCAGGATCTGCAAAAAAATTTGGAATTAAATGGGTTCATATACCCAGACTTGGTGAAAGTATTTTACACAAATCTCAAACATGATGGGTCTGTTTTAACTTCAAAAGTGAAAGGAAAGGAAATGATCATAAACAACTCTGTTTGGAGAAGAGTAGGGGGCTTCAAAACTGATGGCATTGTGGTTAGCAGGGGTTTGTGTGGTTCCTTGGAAGACTTTAACAAGGTGCAAATGTACAGAGAGTGCTTGAGGAACCCTCAAGGATCTGTTCGTGGATTTCAGGTGGGTGGACTGACTTTGACAGCAAGGGTGCTTACATTTATCATCACATGGATGATCACTCCAAGGGGAAGCAATCATGCTACATTGAATGAAGGTGATCTTCTTCTAATTTTTTGTTTAATGAAATCTGTGAGAATTAACTGGATACATATCATCAAAGATCACATGATGAAGTCCAAAAGGCTGCCTGATTATTGTCTTCCATATGCTGTGATAATTTCCAAATTCCTTGAGTATTTTGGTGTGGACATTAGAGGTGAACAGAAAATAAACATAGGGAGATCCCATCAGCTGGACAATAGCTTTCTCTTTAAGTTTGGCTTCACCAAAAGCAATGGAGCATGGACTGCTGCACAACAAGCTGAGAATGCAGAGACAAGCGCTGCTGGAACTTCTGTTGGAACTGCTGCTGGAGATGCAACTGATGAAGCTGGAAATGCAGAACCTAGTGCAGAAAACTACTCAATGATGGGAGATATTGTACCTTATGTTCCTCCAGTTGACCGTGGCACTCCACTTTCATTGTTTGAACAAGCAGTGTTACAAAGATTTGATTCCATCCAATCTCATCAACAATATCATCACAACTACTGCATGAATAGGTTTGGGCGCATTGATCAAAGTATTGAAGATTTACATGCCCAACCTACACAAATAAATATGGGTTATTATACTGCTCCTGGTGATGATGGTGGAGAAGATGATAACTGATCTCTGTTGCTGTTTCTACTATGCTGTCATTGAAATCTGCTGTTGTTAGTTTCAGCGTGTTGCCTCTCCTGCTGTTGTTGTTTCCCGTGTATCTCTTGTGCCTTTTAAATTATGTTCGTTTGTGTTGCTGAAAGCTGTTTTTAATTAGGGTTAAATTCCCATGTATCTTGAACAAGTTTAAATTTGCTGCATATGCTATTTTATTTCTATTCCCTTGTGCTATTTGATGATTCCAAAGGGGGAGAAATTGTTGAATGCATTTGAAGGCACATAAAGCGCAAGTGCAAATGAAAGGGGGAGAATCTGTATCTGCAACATCTGCAACGCCGCTGCTGTGAAAGTGCTTCTGCTAGGCACTGCTGATGCTGCTGCTTTATTTCTGCTGCTGATGCTGCTGCTTTATTTCTGCTATTTTTTATCTACCACACTGTTATGCTATTTCTACTGTTGTATTTGCTGTATTTTGTTTTGTGCAGGACTCTTACATTCTTCAAAGACAATGAATGCATCAAGTGGTTGTCATCATCAAATAGGGGGAGTTTGTTGGACTTGAAGACTTGGTTTCAAGTGGATTTGATGTCTCCAACCACCTTTGATGATGAAGATGATGGTGCTTGAAGAATGAAGATTATGTCTTATGTTTAGAGAGTCCTAGGTTGTGTGGTATGTTGCATTTCAATTAATCTTGGACTTAATCTTGGGGTTTAAAATGATTTGAAATGTTTTAAAAAGGTTTAAAATGATTTCAAAGGTTTAACTGATTTTTAACTGGTTAAAAATCTGATTTCAACTAGTTAAACTGTTCTTCGTTTTTCAAAGCTTTGTATTTGGGAAATTTCAGCTGACTGTTTTCGAAATTTAAACCAGTTAAAATCCTAGTAGCTTTGTTCAGGAATTCCAGTTTTCTGGAATAGCTAGTTAAAACGGGTTTTAACTGACTGATTTCAAGTTCCAGAAAAAGGGTGCTCACTGGAAAATTGGTTTTAATGAAAACAACCTAGGTTAAAATGCAATTTCAACCAACTATTCTCGTCGAATCGCTTTAACAGCTTTCTATATATAACTTGAAATTCAAAGAACTAAGTGATGAATCATTTTTAAAAGAACCCACTGAGCAAGAACGTTTCTCTTACACTCTAAATCAATTTGCGAATCACTCCAAGAAGTCCAAGATCGAATTGAATAGCGAATTGAATCAAGAAATCATACTCTGTTTTTCGTCACTGTTGCGTGCTCTGTTTTTGCTTCTGCTTTGAGTTTTCCAGGTGAATTCAATCCAATTCTTTGTGTGTTTGTTAGCTGCGTGTTTGTCTCTTAATCAGGGTGATTAAGGGCTCTTGTAATAGGGTTTTACAGGTGTTTAGAGGTCTTGTAGGGTTCAAGACTAGGTGCAGCTTTCTGGTTTTCGTTTTGCATGTAGTGTTCATGTAAAAACTAGTTTTTAGTGAATTGATTGAATTTGTGTGGTTAGGAAACTGGATGTAGCCTTTGTTGAAAGGTGAACCAGTATAAATCTGCTGTGTTGTTCTTCTTCCTTTGATCTTTTACATTCGGCAATTGAATTTTAAATTGTAATTGAATTGGATATATGATCAATTGATTAAAAGCATTTCAAGAACCTATTAAAACTGGTTTTAATCTTCAATCCGAATCTAGTTTTTCACATTTGGGCATTGGGTTTCGAAAATCTTTGAAAGTTTAATTCACCCCCCTCTTAAACTGAGCCATTTATTCCAACAATATGTAGTTCTCCCATCCTTTCGTGTGATCAGCACCTTGCCAACTCCCTCGGCCATAATGTTGTTGTTATCTGCAAATCTCACGTGATCAGAATCAGAACCTTCCTCGTCCTTCGCAAGATTTGCCTCGTCCTCCTTTTTATCCTTCTTGCCGGATGTTTCATTATGCCAGCATTCAGAGGACAAATGTTCGAACTTCTCACATGTATAACACTGCACTTTTCTCTTATCGAAACCTTTTCTTCCTCTGCCTCTGAAATTTCTACCTCCTCTAGGCACTATCTGATCTTGGTGATTCATACCACTTTGTTTGGTTGTTTGTTCACTTGAATCACCATATCGACCACCACTTCTTCCTCCTCTGTATTTGCCTCTTCCTCTTCTACCACCATGACCTCCTCTCATCTTATAGTGGGTTATTCTTGCTTGCAATGCTTGTTCAGCAATCTTTTCACTCGTTCTTCTTTCGGTTACCCGTTGCTCATGTGCCTCGAGAGAATTTTGTAATTCATCAATTGTTATCTTTTCAATGTTTTTAGATTCCTCAATTGCTACAACAATATGATCAAATTGAGGCGTTAGGGTTCTGAATACCTTTTCAACAACCTTTGATTCTGCAATCAACTCGTCACAAGCCCGCATAGCGTTAACCAGCACTTGCTGCCTTCCGAAATACGTCGCAACCATTTCTTGTTCATTCATAGCCAGCAATTCATATTGTCTCCGCAGTGATTGTAACTTGACTTTCTTCATCTTTCCAGAATTCCCATACGCATTCTGCAAAATTTCCCATGTCTCCTTTGACGTAGTAGCCTTAGAGATTTTCTGGAAGATGGTTGCTGACACGCATTGATGTAGCAACACTCTGGCTTTACAATCCAGTCGCTTATTCTCGTTATACATAGTCATGTCTTCATTTGTGGCGTTCTTGGAGGGTTCTTGAAATCCTTTCTTTACAATTTTATCCACCTCTTGGAAGCCCATAATTGCTTCCATCTTAACACACCAATCGTCGTAATTCTTTCCATCAAATACAGGCAAATTACCAGGAAATAATCCTCCAGTAGCCATGGAAGCAACTTCTCCCGCAACACTCTTCTTCGTGATGGTTTCTTTCTAATACACACCACAACACACGGTCCTCCTTGGATCCTGTGGCTCTAGATACCACTGTTAGGCTGGCACAAATGTTTTGAGAAAGACAAAGTACAGAGAAAAGAGAAAAACTATAATTGAGAAAATGAGGCTATTTCTCATTATGGTAAAGAAATGTATTTATATAGATGGGTAACCAAAACAGAATGAAATTGCTTAGTGATAACAGCTAGTTGTAAACGGTTATGCAAATATACAGAGTTAACAAACACAAATAAGAAATTGGATTTATTCAACAATAATCACTCTTCAAAATGGTTCATATTATCATACACATGTTATACAAACATATCACATAAATTAAAGTTAAAATTAAATACATAACATGTGATATAAAATTATATCTTCCCCTAAAAATAACCGAGGTGCTTCAAATAATAAATAAAAATTTATCAATAGTAAATATTGATTATTCTACCATAATAACATATTTTCGTTGACATGATATTTAATTTGCTCGTTATATTTTGTATGAGGATTTCTCTATAATATTTATCAACAACTAGATGAATGCATATAGTTTGAAAATCTTGTCTAGATCCCAAAGACATTATTTCAATAATTTCAGAAACAACTAGATGAATGCATATAGTTTGAAAATGTTGTCTAGATCCCAAAGACATTATTTCAATAATTTCGAATGACTTCGTTCTGTTTTAGTAAGAAAAAAATTGTTTTATGAATTGTTATAAAAAAATGATTTAAATATGTTTTTAGTTTTTGAACTATTTGATAAAATTGTGTTTCGTCCTTTGAACAAACTTTAGACCTATTTGATCCTTATACTTTTTAAATTGGTGTAAATGATCTTCCATGACAAATAAAAACATCTCTAAAAAGAGGAAAATGAAAGGAAATAAAAAAAAAGAGTAAAGAAGATTAAAAGACAAAAGGTAATAAGGTAAAAATTTATGAAAAATGAAAATAAAGAGATAAAAACGACTTTTAACATATCATCAAGGATCATTATCATGAATTTATAAAGTATAAAGATCAAATAAGTCTCAAGTTTGCTCTAAAGATGAAACACAATTTTAACAAAAATTCAAAAACTAAAATCATATTTAACTCCAAAAAAATTAACATAACATTAAACTAGACCAAATGTTTAAAAAATATTTTTTTTATCTTTTATTTGGATACAACCAAGAGGGACTTACTCCTCAACTGAAATGATGATTATCCTCAACTTGCATAACATTGTTTTCTCATCTACCATCTATTGAGAATCAAACATTTGGTTTTTATACATTCAATTATTATTGGGTAATAGATCGTGTTTATCAAGTTATGAGAAAGTTAACTGAAGAATCAAGTTTGTTTCACCTGCTATTTCAAAAGCATGCCGCATCCGAGTGTGACTTTTGATCAAAAGTAACAACTTGATCAACAAGATCATTGCACCGTCTTGACTCTCGAGTACATATATTTTTTTCACGGGATAGTTACGTCTACTACGCCTAGTAACATCCAAATTAAATTTACTTCATCATACTTTTAGAATTATTGATGATGGGCCTTTTTATTTTGGACTACTCAATGAAAGCTATGATACAACTATTCATCTTGGGTTATCTTTTATCTTTTTGACTATATGAAGATTCCAAGTGCTATCACAATCCTAAAGAAGAATTTAAGTTCAAGTTCTCTTTCACTATCCTGAGTTATTCAAAGGTTGGAAACCCAGTTTGTGACATATACGCGTTTGGGGATGTCTGTTTGAAGTAAGGATTTATAACCCATAAGAGAAGAAACTAGACCCAAGGACTATTAGTGGGTATTTCATTGGATATGATGAAAAGTCCAAAGGGTATAGATTCTACTGTCCATCCCATAACACTAGAATTGTGGAATCAAGAAATGAAAAATTTCTTGAAAATGACTTGATTAGTGGGAAAGATTTAATTCAAGATATTGATTTTGAAAAGTATCACTGTGAAGTTCAACCTTCTAATTCAAATGATAGACTGTTATTCATTCATGCTCCTCCAGTTCCACAAGTTATTAAAAATGATAACGTAGATCAAGTTGTTGATGAGGAACAACAACTAAATGTTGGACAACCTTTTGAACAACAATTTTCTCATCAAGATAGTGAGACAACATTAAGAAGATCTACAAGAATCAGAAGATCAATAATTTCTAGTGATTATGAAGTGTACTTACAAGAATTAGATTATAATATTGGAGCCGAAAATGATCTGGAAACGTTTTCACAAGCCATGAATTCTAAGGAATTGGATTTGTGGTATAATGCTATGAAAGATTAGATGAATTCTATGACATCTAATCAAGTCTAGAATCTTGTTGAGTTACTTAATGGAGAAAAATCTATTGGATGCAGATGGGTCTTCAAAACTAAGATTCACAAGGTAACATTGAGAGACATAAAGCAAGACTTGTTGCCAAAGGATTCACTCAAAATGAAGGAATCGATTATAAGGAGACATTTCCTCTTGTGTTCAAAAAGGATTCTTTACGAATAATCATGGTGTTAGTAGCTTATTTTGATTTTGAGTTACATCAAATGGATGTGAAAATGACATTTCTTAATGGTGATCTAGAAGAAGAGGTTTATATGAAACAACCTGAAGGATTTTTCTCTAGTGACGGTGAGCACTTAGTATGCATGCTTAATAAATCCATTTATGGATTGAAACAAGCTTCACGTCAGTGGTATTTAAAATTTGATGAAGTTATCTCTTCATTTGGTTTTGGAGAAAACATCATGGATCAATGTATATACCAGAAGGTTAGTGGGAGCAAGATTTGCTTTCTTGTTTTATATGTAGATGACATTTTGCTTACAACTAATGACAAGGGAATGCTATATGAGGTGAAACAATTTCTCTTAAAGAACTTTGATATGAAAGATACGGGTGAGGCAATTATGTCATAGGCATTAAGATCCAAAGGGAAAGATCTTGAGGGATTTTGGGTTTGTCTCAAGAGACCTATATCAACAAGGTTTTAGAGAAGTTTAACATGAAAAATTGTTCATCAAGTGTGGCTCCTATTGTGAAGGGTGATAAACTTGAATTGAGTTAATGCCCAAAAAATGATTTTGAGCGGGAACACATGAAAAATATTTTGTACGCTTCAGCTATTGTAAGTCCTATGTATGTTCAGGTTTTGCACTAGACCTGACATTGCATTTGCAGTTGGAGTTTTGGGAAGGTATTAAAGTAATCTAGGTTTTGACTATTGGAAAGTTGCAAAGAAGGTAATGAGATACATTCAAGGAACAAAGAATTTCATGCTCATATACACACAGACTAATAGCTTGGAGGTAATAGGCTACTCTGGTTCAGACTTCGTTGGTTACATTGATACCAGAAAATCAACATCTAGTTGTATTTTTATGCTGGCTTGTGGAGTTGTATCTTGGAGCAGCAAAAGTAGACCCTGACTGCCACTTCCATTATGGAGGCTGAGTTCGTTTCTCGTTTTGTGGCTACTTCACATGGTGTATGGTTGAACAGTTTTATATTTGGACTTAGAATTATGGACTCAATTGTTAGGCCACTAAAGCTATATTGTGGTAACTCTACTGCGGTATTTATGGCTAAGAATAACAAGAGTGGAAGTCGAAGTAAGCACATTAACATTAAATATCTAGCCATAAGAGAACATGTTAAGGAAAAGAAAGTTGTCATGAACACGTTAGCACTGAGTTGATGATTGCTTATCCTTTGACTAAAGGCATGCCACCAAAGATTTTTAAGGATCACGTAACACGAATTGGACTTGATTCCATAATTTGACAATCATTATTGTTATAAAACTCTTATTTAGTTTGATGATTTCTCATTTATTTTGTGCATATATTTTTGTTTACCTTGGGAAAATATCATTTAGTTTGACCTAGAATAAACATAAGGTTTATTCATTAATGTTTAGAGCTTTTGATATGAGACATTATATATTGTAATATGTGAGAGATAATACTTATTATTAAAGGACCTATCGTCATGATTCATATATTTAGTTTCTTGTTGTGATTGATAATGAAATAAATGGACCAAGTGGGAGAATGTAAACACTCCTCACGCTTAGTATATCGTGGGAAGGTGGGTGAGTTATACAAAATCCGAAAAAAAAACTCACCTTTTAGCAGTTATTCCATTTTCTGTACAATGTGGTCCACTGTTCAAGCCATTATCAAATGCTTATGCAAAAATTTTGGTACCACATTTTGGAGTTTTGTGATGAACAAGATTCTATAAATAGCGCATATGTTCTATGTTTTCAAATCATTAAATCTGCTCTCTTCTTTAGTGTACAACACTATCTATATTAAGAGAAAAAAGATTTAAAACCATAGAAGTACATTAAGTATTGATTTGTAGCAATGACTAAATGTTAGTTATTTTTCATACTTCCACTTATTATTTTTCATACTTCCACTTATATTTGTTTTTCATAAAACACCCTATAAAAACCACATCAAAAACTAATTGCTGAAGTCTTTAGTAAAGAACAAAAACATCTATAACAATTGAATTGTATTTCGTAACTACAAAAGTACAAAGTGTTGCATTTAGCATTTCTTTTTAAAAAGTAAATTATTTAACTCATTCTTTGGAAATATGTCTTCACCTAGCTACACTTTAGTCTATTTACATAAAAAAAATCTGTGAGGATCAGTTTTTTCTTTTTATTACTACATAAAGTGTTATTGATTATTACTTATTCATATTATCAACTTTGGGACTATAGAAGATGAAATGAGATTTTAAAGCCAATAATACAAAGTATTCAAAACATTATTTTTGTTTGGTCCCATATGTTCAACTTAACTATTATTATTTTAAGAAGTTGATTGGAAAAGAAGAAGTGTTGAGGTGAATTGATCAATATTTTAAAATTGGAGCTTTGATTCAAATGATGAAAGTACTGATTTAAGATTTATCAATAACGTTCAGCATGTAGTAATTTAATTTATATTTTTTCCAATATTACATATATTTTAAGTACTAAAATAACATAAAATTATAAAAAAACAAATATATACAATACAAAAATTATAAATGACTAAATATATGTCTTATAAAGTAAAAAAAATTAATTGTTAAAATAATGTATATCTATGGATAATTGTTGAGTATGCCTTTATCTTATTTATTTTAAAGTATTTTAAATCAAATTAAAATAAAAAAATATTTTTAAGAAATAGAACATTTAAAATGTTACTAATTCAAATCGGTTTCGATGGACAGGTTTGGCTAGTTTTAGACACTGATTTTATTTTTTTGAAGTTAAAAAAATTATTATTAAACTAATTTTCGATTGGAAATGTAAAACTATTTGGTTCCCAATTTTTAAAACTATAATATTGATATCAATAATAAATTAGCAACGCTCTACCTGATGAAAACCTATTGTAAGGTTAATTACAAAATATATATATATATATTCTGGAATTTATTGTCTAGAAAACTTAGTTATGCGTTAACAAAATTAATTTACTCATTTATTTTTACTTGATGAATGTAATATAGAAATTGAATTTTATTAAGCATTAATAATTAAATGAAAATTTGAAGTAATAGAGTTGTTGAATATATATTTTAACCATAAAAAACATAAGTTATAGAAAATCATCATTGGAATGATCTAAAAAAATTCAAAAAATTTAAGAATCATTCTTAGCACCTAACCTACAGATTATTTTTTTTTCTTTTATTATAAAAAGAATATTATAAAAATATTAGAAAAAGTCATACATTAAACAAAAATTTTTATATTATTTATAATAATTAAATAAAAAATTAATATAATTTATTTTAATTGTAAATTATTATATTTTTATTATATAATTTATTATTTATTATTTATATTTATATATTATTTATAATAACTATTTTTTTAATTTATTAAAAATGTAATATGAGTTGTAAAAAAATAAGTGTACTTATAAATAATTTTTATTAAAGTAAAAATTGTAAAAATATAATATAAATTATTTATAAATAATATGAGATAATAAAATCTATTTTAAATTAATAAAAATTACTTATAAACAAATGTACGTTTTATATATAGCATACAATTCTCATTGTTTCATATAAAATATTTAAATAAATTGATAAGTTGACAATTATAAGTTAGAAATTTTGCATGTATTTTTGAGAAATATAGTAAATATAAATTAAAAATACTATTGTATCCTTTTATTCGAGAGAAAATAAAATTATATTAAATTAAGAAAAATAATTTTGAGTCACAATTTTATTTTCTTTATTTATTCATGTATATATATATATAATATTTCCTTAGCTATTTTTAATAGACTGAGTGATTCTTAATGGATTGTAAATATGAATTATTATACAATTTAAAACACAAGTTTAAATAAATACATGTACCCTTTAATTCTTTTATGATTACATAACTACAATTCTTTTGAATGATAGAAAATTATTAATTTTCAAAAAATAATTTGTAATAAATACTACATATACTTTTTTTTTATAAATAATATATATAACAATATATATATTAAGATTCTTTCTCTTTCATGTTGTCTTTATTAAAATATTATTTAAGTACTGAGAGTGATTTCAATTTTTTTATAATCATTTATAAGAGTATTTTTTATAGTTTAAGAGGTATCTTAATAAAGTGATGATAAGAAAAATTCAAAAATTCAAAATTTTATAAATTCATTATTCTTATAACTTATTATAAATAATTACAAATCTTTTTAAAATAATCTTTTATCTTTTATAATAACGATATATAATGACATTCTGTGTACATATTTTATATTTTTATTTATATTTTATAATAAATAAATATTATTTAAATATTGAAAATAAATTTAAACTTTTTGTAATTATTTATAAATAATTAAAAATTCTTCAAAATTAATCACTAATTTTCTTATAAACATTATTATTAAAAAATTTCTTTAATATATATATATATATATACAAAATACCTCTTTCCCATTAATATATATTAATTATTAAATTAAATATATTTTTAGTTTTAAAATTATTAAGAATAAATTACTTTCCCCTATTATAATAGGTTTATATGAAACAACCTGAAGGATTTTTCTCTAGTGACGGTGAGCACTTAGTATGCATGCTTAATAAATCTATTTATGGATTGAAACAAGCTTCACGGGTATTTAAAATTTCATGAAGTTATCTCTTCATTTGGTTTTGAAGAAAACATCATGGATCAATGTATATACCAGAAGGTTAGTGGGAGCAAGATTTGTTTTCTTGTTTTATATGTGGATGACATTTTGCTTGCAACTAATGACAAGGGAATGCTATATGAGGTGAAACAATTTCTCCTAAAGAACTTTGATATGAAAGATACGGGTGAGGCAATTATGTCGTAGGCATTAAGATCCAAAGGGAAAGATCTTGAGGGATTTTGGGTTTGTCTCAAGAGACCTACATCAACAAGGTTTTAGAGAAGTTTAACATGAAAAATTGTTCATCAAGTGTGGCTCCTATTGTGAAGGGTGATAAACTTGAATTGAGTTAATGCCCAAAAAATGATTTTGAGCGGGAACACATAAAAAATATTTTGTACGCTTCAGCTATTGTAAGTCCTTTGCATGTTCAGGTTTGCACTAGACCTGACATTGCATTTGCAGTTGGAGTTTTGGGAAGATATTAAAATATTCTAGGTTTTGACTATTGGAAAGTTGCAAAGAAGGTAATGGGATACATTCAAGGAACAAAAGATTTCATGCTCATATACACACAGACTAATAGTTTGGAGGTAATAGGTTACTCTGATTCAGACTTCATTGGTTGCATTGATACCAGAAAATCAACATCTAGTTGTATTTTTATACTGGCTTGTGGAGCTGTATCTTGGAGCAGCAAAAGTAGACCTTGACTGCCACTTCCATTATGGAGGCTGAGTTCGTTTCTCGTTTTGTTGCTACTTCACATGGTGTATGGTTGAAGAGTTTTATATTTAGGTTTAGAATTATGGACTTAATTGTTAGGCCACTAAAGCTATATTGTGGTAACTCTACTGTGATATTTATGGCTAAGAATAACAAGAGTGGAAGTCGAAGTAAGCACATTGACATGAAATATCTAGCCATAAGAGAACATGTTAAGGAAAAGAAAGTTGTCATAAACATGTTAGCATTGAGTTGATGATTGCTTATCCTTTGACTAAAGGTATGCCACCAAAGATTTTTAAGGATCACGTAACACGAATTGGACTTGATTCCATAATGTGACAATCATTATTGTTATAAAACTCTTATTTAGTTTGATGATTTCTCATTTATTTTGTGCATATATTTTTTTTTAGCTTTGGAAAATATCATTTAGTTTGACCTAGAATAAACATAAGGTTTATTCATTAATGTTTAGAGCTTTTGATATGAGACTTATTATTAGAGGACCTATCGTCATGATTCATATATTTAGTTTCTTGTTGTGATTGATAATGAAATAAATGGACCAAGTGGGAGAATGTAAACACTCCTCACGCTTAGTATATCGTGGGAAGGTGGGTGAGTTATACAAAATCCAAAAAAAACTCACCTTTTAGCAGTTATTCCATTTTCTGTACAATGTGGTCCACTGTTCAAGCCATTATCAAATGCTTATGCAAAAATTTTGGTAACACATTTTGGAGTTTTGTGATGAACAAGGTTCTATAAATAGCGCATATGTTCTATGTTTTCGAATCATTAAATCTGCTCTCTTCTTTAGTGTACAACACTATCTATATTAAGAGAAAAAAGATTTAAAACCGTAGAAGTACATTAAGTATTGATTTGTAGCAATGACTAAATGTTAGTTATTTTTCATACTTCCACTTATTTGTTTTTCATAAAACACCCTATAAAAACCACATCAAAAACTACTAATTGTTCAAGTCTTAGTAAAGAACAAAAACATCTATAACAATTGAATCGTATTCCGTAACTGCAAAAGTACAAAGTGTTGCATTTAGCATCTCTTTTTAAAAAGTAAATTATTTAACTCATTCTTTGGAAATATGTCTTCACCTAGCTACACTTTAGTCTATTTACATAAAAAAAATCTGTGAGGATCAGTTTTTTCTTTTTATTACTACATAAAGTATTATTGATTATTACTTATTCATATTATCAACTTTGAGACTATAGAAGATGAAATGAGATTTCAAAGCCAATAATACAAAGTATTCAAAACATTATTTTTGTTTGGTCCCATAATATATGTTCAACTTAGCTATTATTATTTTAAGAAGTTGATTGGAAAAGAAGAAGTGTTGAGGTGAATTGATCAATATTTTAAAATTGGAGCTTTGATTCAAATGATGAAAGTACTGATTTAAGATTTATCAATAACAGTGATTGAATTGTGGTTCAGCATGTAGTAATTTAATTTATATTTTTTCTAATATTACATATATTTTAAGTGCTAAAATACAATAAAATTATAAAAAAACAAATATATACAATACAAAAATTATTAATGACTAAATATATGTCTTATAAAGTAAAAAAAATTAATTGTTAAAATAATGTATATCTATGTATAATTGTTGAGTATGCTATTTTCTTGTTTATTTTAAAGTATTTTAAATCAAATTAAAATAAAAAAATATTTTTAAGAAATAGAACATTTTAAATGTTACTAATTCAAATCGGTTTCGATTGACAGGTTTGGCTAGTTTTAGACACTGATTTTATTTTTTTGAAGTTAAAAAAATTATTATTAAACTAATTTTCGATTGGATATGTAAAGCTATTTGGTTCCAATTTTTAAAACTATAATGTTGATATCAATGATAAATTAGCAACACTCTACCTGATGAAAATATGTTGTAAGGTTAATTACAAAATATATATATATTCTGGAATTTGTTGTCTAGAAAACTTAGTTATGCGTTAACAAAATTAATTTACTCATTTATTTTTACTTGATGAATGTAATATAGAAATTGAATTTTATTAAGCATTAATAATTAAATGAAAATTTGAAGTAATAGAGTTGTTGAATATATATTTTAACAATAAAAAACATAACTTATAGAAAATCATCATTGGAATGATGTATAAAAAAAATTCAAAAAATTTAAGAATCATTCTTAGCACCTAAGCTACAGATTTTTTTTTCTTTTATTATAAAAAGAATATTATAAAAATATTAAAAAAAGTCATACATTAAACAAAAATTTATAATAAAAAAAATAAAAAGTTAATATAATTTATTTTAATTATGTAATTTTTTTATTATGTAATTTTTTATTATTTTATTTTTTATTATGTAATTTTTTTTACTATGTAATTTTTTTATTTATTATTTATATTTATATATTATTTATAATAATTTTTTTAATTTATTACAAAATGTAATATAAATTGTAAAAAAATAAATGTGGTTATAAACAATTTTTATTAAAATAAAAATTGTAAGAATATAATATAAAATTTTATAAATAATATGAGATAATAAAATCTATTTTAAATTAATAAAAATTACTTATAAACAATTTGTACATTTTATATAAGCATACAATTCTCATTGTTTCATATAAAATATTTAAATAAATTGATAAGTTGACAATTATATGTTAGAAATCTTGCATGTATTCTTGAGAAATATAGTAAATATAAATTAAAAATACTATTATATCCTTTTATTCGAGAGAAAATAAAGTTATGTTGAATTAAGAGAAGTAATTTTGCGTCACAATTTTACTGTTTAATTGTGCGTTTGAACATAGGTTTATTTTATTTTAGTTATATATATATATATAATATTTTTGTAGCTATTTTTAATAATGGATTGTAAATATAATTATACAATTTAAAACACAAGTTTAAATAAATATACTTACCCTTTAATTATTTTATCATGACATAACTACAATTCTTTTGAAAGAAAGAAAATTATTAATTTTTGTAATAAATACTTCATATACTTTTTTTCATAAATAATATATATATATATATATTAAGATTCTTTCTCTTTAGTGTACTGTTGATATTATTTTATATTATTTAAGTACTGAGAGTCATATTTTTTCTATAATTATTTACAAGAGTATTTCTTATAGTTTAAGACGAATCTTAATAAAATGATGATAAGAAAAATTCCAAAATTTATAAATTCATTATTCTTAGAACTTATTATAAATAATTACAAATCTTTTTAAAATAAATTTTTATCTTTTATAATAATAGTACATAATGACATTCTTTGTACATATTTAATATTTTTTTTGTATTTTATAATAAATAAATATTATTTAAATATTGAAAATAAATTTAAATTTTTTGAAATTATTTATAAATAATTGAAAATTCTTCAAAATTAATTACTTATTTTTTTATAAACATTATTATTAAAAAAAATTCTTTAATATATATATATATAAAATACCTCTTTTTCATTAATATATATTAATTATTAAATTAAATATATTTTTAGTTTTTAAATTATTAAGAATAAATTACTTTCCCCTATTATAATAATTACACTCTAATTGTCATTCATGTGCTTTTTATCCACAATATCTTTTCGGCATATCTATATATAGATGGCATGTAGCAAGTAAATAGCATATAATATACACTTCTGCCTGCTTTAACAGATAAATGTTAATATGTCAGATTTCATCTTATCTCAGTTCATCACCAACATAAGCTTCACTTATTCATCTTAGTTAACCGTTTCATTTTTTTTTCTTCATTAGAGTTTATCTTCAATACATTTCCCTTTTAGTTATTTTTATTATATTTTGAAACAAAATTTTTAATGATATCTTTATAATTCATAATCCCATAGCTATCCTTGCTACTCTTAGTTAACCTTATGACTTGATTTTGGTTTTACTTAGTTTATGCTCTGCCTTTTATAATATTTCAGTGAAACTATCTCTATTCTATTGCACCACGTTCACCCTACCAACACTTCCTAGTACATCTGAACCTACAATCTAGTCATATTCTTCCATTACTAAGTCCAAAATTTCTCTATTTTATTTTTTACGCAAATTCTTTACAGTCTATTGGCCTTACTATTTTTAACTCATCCTTCGTCTCCTTCATCAGGTCTAGGTATCTGCCTTATTTATATTGCTGTCATAAACGTCGCCTCTACACAGGTTTACGTCTTTCAGATTAGTATACCGCTACCAACTCACAAACCACTTAAGAATACGATAAAGTTGGTCTTAGTTACTTTATTTCTTATCCATGCCAAAGTTTTCACCTTCCTAACTCCAAATTTTTTCTCCCCAACTCCTTTACCACAATTATGAGCATTATATTATTTCTCTAATCACACACACACATATATATATATATATTTCATTATTCTATCACCCATGTAACTTTTCATTAGAAAATGGTACTTTCACATCCAAAAAAGACAAAAAGCATTTCATATACATATTTTATTGTTCAGACTAGACATACAAAATTAAAAAAAATGTTGCATGATTCGATTATGAGGCATAATTGTAATTTACATTTGTCTATTAAGTAAGTTTTAGGTTAATTTATATACATTACAACCAAAGAATAATTAGTTAATGATAAACCACACATAATGTAAAATGTGCATGATATGTGAGCTTCTTTATGTTTAAAGTTATTTTTGGTCGTTACACTATTCAAACCCACTTTTCATACAAAGTGTTTTAGATTGGAGATTGTTTTTAGTTTCTATATTAAACTGAAAAAAATCATTTTCCTCCTCAATGGTATTATTTTCCAAAAATTATTTATGCACATCTAATTATAAATTCTTTTATCTCTTCCTTTTATACTCAAATATCTTGATAATAGGTATATTCACTTATAGTTCTTGCATAAATATAGATACTCAGTGTTGTTTTCACTCAAACCATTCTTTTATAAGAGTTAAATAAGTTTTTAATTTTTCAAATATTTGTCAAAATTGTATTTTTTCTATAAGACAAATTTTAGATCTATTTCATCTTTATATTTTATAAACCAGTGTAAGTGATTCTTGATAATGTTTCAGAATTTCTTTTATCTCTTTATTTTTTTTTCTCCATGGCTTCTTACTCCACTATCATTTGTCTCCTAAACTTATTTTACTTGTAAACTCTCTTATTTTCTTTTGGTAAAAAATGATTTTATTTGTTATTAAGAATAATTTATATCAACTTATAAGGTATGAAAATGAAATAAGTCAAAAGTTTATCTTAAGGATAAAACACAATTTTGACAAATAATTAAGAGACTAAAAACATATTTAACTTTTTTTCATAGGTATTGAAATTACACTTTACAACTTATTGAGATTTCACTTTAACACTCATGATAAATATGATTCTAAATGAAAAGGATAAGTAAATATAAATATATATTGTGTTAACATTATTATTGTTAGCATAAATTATTCAAAACGTAAATTTAACTGAGTTATGCAATTTGGAGATTTAAAAAAATACTAACATTGTTGTAAAAGATAATTTAATATAACTAATCAAATTATATAAGCTATTTATACTAACTTATAAACTGTTAAATAGTTTATAAACTACTGCAACGATTATACTAACACAAAGAGTAATTTACTCATATATCTATCTATATATATATATATATATAATTAAACTAAGACAAGAAGTTCATTCTGTTTACAAAAACACTTATGGTACCAATTACAATTTTTAAAGGTCTAAACCAATGCGATATGCAAATTGGATAGTACTTATTTTCTTAATTTCGTGAAATTCAAAAGCTAATATAATAATAGTAGGCATCAAACTCACATACTAGTTTGTACAACATTTGTGAACCTTATTTCATGCTCATATACACACAGACTAATAGCTTGGAGGTAATAGGCTACTCTGGTTCAGACTTCGTTGGTTACATTGATACCAGAAAATCAACATCTAGTTGTATTTTTATGCTGGCTTGTGGAGCTGTATCTTGGAGCAGCAAAAGTAGACCCTGACTGCCACTTCCATTACGGAGGCTGAGTTTGTTTCTCGCTTTGTGGCTACTTCACATGGTATTTGGTTGAAGAGTTTTATATTTGGGCTTAGAATTATGGACTCAATTGGTAGGCCACTAAAGTTATATTGTGGTAACTCTACTACGGTATTTATAGCTAAGAGTAATAAGAGTGGAAGTCGAAGTAAGAACATTGACATTAAATATCTAGCCATAAGAGAACATGTTAAGGAAAAGAAAGTTGTCATGAACACGTTAGCACTGAGTTGATGATTGCTTATCCTTTGACTAAAGGCATGCCACCAAAGATTTTTAAGGATCACGTAACACGAATTGGACTTGATTCCATAATTTGACAATCATTATTGTTATAAAACTCTTATTTAGTTTGATGATTTCTCATTTATTTTGTGCATATATTTTTGTTTACCTTTGGAAAATATCATTTAGTTTGACCTAGAATAAACATAAGGTTTATTCATTAATGTTTAGAGCTTTTGATATGAGACATGATATATTGTAATATGTGGGAGATAATACTTATTATTAGAGGACCTATCGTCATGATTCATATATTTAGTTTCTTGTTGTGATTGATAATGAAATAAATGGACCAAGTGAGAGAATGTAAACACTCCTCACGCTTAGTATATCGTGGGAAGGTGGGTGAGTTATATAAAAACCAAAAAAAAACTCACCTTTTAGCAATTATTCCATTTTCTGTACAATGTGGTCCATTGTTCAAGCCAACGCTTATGCAAAAATTTTAGTACCACGTTTTCGAGTTTTGTGATGAACAAGGTTCTGTAAATAGAACATATGTTCTATGTTTTTGGATCACTAAATTTGTTCTCTTCTTTAGTAGTGCACAACACTATCTATGTTAAGAGAAAAAAAAATAGAACCGTAGAAGCACATTAAGTATTGATTTGTAGCAATGACTAAATGTTAGTTATTTTTCATACTTCCACTTATATTTGTTTTTCATAAAACACCCTATAGAAACCACATAAAAAACTAATTGCCCAAGTCTTAGTAAAGAACAAAAACATATATAACAATTGAACCATATTCCGTAACTGCAAAAGTACAAAGTGTTGCATTTAGCATTTCTTTTTAAAAACTAAATTATTTAACTCAATCTTTGGAAATATGTCTTCAGCGAGCTACACTTTAGTCTATTTACTTTTTCTTGTTATTACTACATAAAGTGTTATTGATTATTACTTATTCATATTATGAACTTTGAGACTATAGAAGATGAAATGAGATTTCAAAGTCAATAATACAAAGTATTCAAAACATTATTTTTTTTTGGTCCCATAATATATGTTCAACTTAGCTATTATTATTTTAAGAAGTTGATTGGAAAAGAAGAAGTGTTGAGGTGAATTGATCAATATTTTAAAATTGGAGCTTTGATTCAAATGATGAAAGTACTGATTTAAGATTTATCAATAACAGTGTGGTTCAGCATGTAGTAATTTAATTTGTATTTTTCCAATATTACATATATTTTAAGTGCTAAAATAGCATAAAATTATAAAAAAAAAACAAATATATACAATACAAAAATTATACATAACTAAATATATGTCTTATAAAGTAAAAAACGTTAATTATTAAAATAATGTATATTTATGGATAATTCTTGAGTATGTCTTTTTCTTATTTATTTTAAAGTATTTTAAATCAAATTAAAATAAAAAAAATATTTTTAAGAAACAGAACATTTTAAATGTTACCATTTCAAATCGGTGTCGATTGATTTTAGACAGGTTTGACTAGTTTTAGACACTGATTTGATTTTTTTGAAGTTAAAAAAATTATTATTAAACTAATTTTCGGTTGGATATATAAAGCTAGTTGGTTCCCAATTTTTAAAACTATAATATTGATATCAATGATAAATTAGTAACCCTCCTGATAAAAACCTATTGTAAAGTTAATTACAAGATATATATATATATATATATATAATTCTGGAATTTGTCTAAAAAACTTAGTTATGCCTTAACAAAATTAATTTACTCATTTATTTTTACTTGATGAATGTAATACATGTTAGAAAAATGACATCAAGAGGGGGGTGAATTGATGCGTTTTAAGATGTCACAATTAAATTAACCCGTTTTCGATTTTCAAGCGGAAGCAGTAAATAAAGTAAAAGGATAAGGGAAGAGAAGTACACAAAGATTTATACTGGTTCGGGTATAGCCAACCTACGTCCAGTTCCCAGTCACCTCAATTTGAGAATGACTCCCCAATCACTATCTTTAGAAAATTCAATTACAACCAATATTACAATTGAAACATGTAAAAGAAAATCTAAAGACTGAACACCTCTCTTGAATCCCACAAGAGATGAAAACACCTCCCTTGAAACCTCACAAGGGATGAACAACTACACCAACTATGGTGTTTACAATTATAAGAATAACACAGGAACAATATCACCTGGAAAGAGAGAATCCAAAATAATGGCACAGACCATCAACTCCTTTCACAAGTGACTTTAAAAAAATTGTAGAACAGAGATTGGAAAACTGATATTTTCGAGCTCAAGGTTAGCTCTGTGTGTTCTAAACAACGTGTATTTTCCTCTTTATATAGGAATTAATATCTGAGAAAAACGTTCACAATTTTAAAAACATTTTATAATATATGAAAACATTCACACTATTAAAGATCTGATTATGATAATTGAAAATGTTCACAATTTTTAAAGATTTGTTCAAAATATTTGAAAATGATAACAATATTTAAATGTCAGTTTGTATTTCAAAATAATTTTTGAAAAACTGTTGCACATAATCGATCACGCTATGTCCATAATCGATTATGTGAATGTTTAAAAAGAAACCTTGAAAAAGCACGACATAATCGAATCGATACACGATATAATCGAATCGATGCACGATATAATCGAATCGATTACGTCACATCCAATAATGACATAATGGAATCGATTTACGTTATATCCGTCGATTATGTTATATTCATAATCGATTACATTATATCCATAATGATATAATCGAATCAAGTTACGTTATAACCATCGATTATGTTAGCAAGAAAACAATTTTACCCATTTAAAAAGATCACGAGTGAAGGAGTGTTGGATCTATGTTTTTAGCTTTGATTTCTCGTATTCCAGAATGATTCGACACTAACTTCTTTGACTTGAGCTCCATTTCTTCAAATCTTCATTTGATGGTCTTGATGTGGCTTACTTGAGAATTCATCAAAACTTAATATATTATCTTCAAAGAGTGATGACTTGAGCCTCTTTGGTAACATTCTCCCCCTTTTTTATTATGATCAAGAAAACACCTATTATGATATACTGGAAGAAATTGTTTGACTTTGTAGTCAGCTTAAGATTAGGACTGAGTTAGTGTAAAACATAATAAATTATGGGAGTCAAAGCACAAGATCAATAAACAAGATTAAGTGAATCATCTTTTTGCACTCCCCCTATTTTAGGTACTTAATACTCCCCCTTAATCAATTAATTTCTCCCAAAAAACACAATTATACTCCCCCTTTTTATTGATAATCATCAGAAAAACATACATAAAGACAAATCGATTAAGAATATAGTATAATCGATGAGTGACAACCGATTACGAAAAAGAATAAATCGATTAAGATTATGATATCCATTATCACACACAAAAACTTAAATTTCAAATTGAGTTTTCATCCAATATTCCTAAGGCTATACGCAATTCATAGAACCTATCTCTAGGCAAAGGTTTGGTAAAAATATCAGCCAATTGATGTTTTGTATCGATATATTCAATTAGGCAATCTCCTTTTAATATATGATCTCTAATAAAATGATGCCTAATTTCTATGTGTTTAGTTCTAGAGTGCATAATAGGATTTCTACTTAAATTAATTGCACTAGTACTATCACACTTAAGAGGGATGTGATCTAAGAAAATGTTATAATCTTCTAGCTGATGTTTCATCCATAAAATTTGTGCGCAACAATTTCCGGCAGCTATATATTCAGCTTCAGTTGTGGATAGTGCTACACAAGCCTGTTTCTTGGAGTGCCAAGAAACAAGTGAACAGCCAAGTAGATGACATGTACCACTTGTACTTTTTCTGTCCAGTTTACAACCTCCATAATCTGAATCTGAATATCCTATAAGGCTAGGTGAAACTCCTGATGGGTACCAAAGACCAAATGATTTTGTTCCTTTTAGGTATTTAATTATTCTTTTTACAACAATTAGGTGTGATTCCTTAGGATTATATTGAAATCGAGCACAAACACACACACTATGCATAATATATGGTCTACTTGCTGTAAGATAAAGTAAGGAACCGATCATACCTCTGTATTTGGTTTGATCCACCATCTTACCTTTTTCATCTTGATCTAAATAACAAGATGTTGCCATCGGAGTTGCTGCTTCTTTTGCATTTTCCAATTCAAATTTCTTTAAGAGTTCTGAGCAGTATTTTGTTTGTGAGATAAAGATACCTTCGGTGTTTTGTTTTATTTGTAGACCAAGAAAAAATGTCAGCTCACCCATCATCAACATCTCGAACTCACCCTGCATAATCTTAGCAAACTCTTGGCAAAGATCATTGTTAGTCGATCCAAATATAATATCATCAACATAAATTTGAACTATGATAATATTTTTCTTTGATTCTTTTATAAACAGGGTTGGGTCTACTTTACCTCTTCGATAATTATGGCTTACCAGGAAGCTACTCAGCCTTTCATACCAAGATTTGGGTGCTTGTTTAAGTCCATAGAGTGCCTTCTTTAACTTGTAGACATGATTTGGATGTTGATAGTCTTCAAAGCCAGGAGGTTGACAGACATAGACTTCTTCTTTGATATATCCGTTTAGAAAGGCACTTTTCACATCCATTTGATATAACTTGAACTTCATAATTGTTGCGTAAGCTAGCAGGATTCTTATTACCTCGAGTCTTGCAACTGGGGCATAGGTTTCATCATAGTCAATTCCTTCTTCTTGACTATATCCTTTCGCTACTAGTCTTGCCTTATTCTTGGTTATATTTCCGCTTTCATCTAACTTGTTTCTGAATATCCATTTTGCTCCAATCACTTGCATAGAATTTTTCCTTGGTACTAGATCCCACACTTCATTCCTTTTGAATTGATTTAATTCCTCTTGAATGGATTGAATCCAATATTCATCTTGTAAAGCTTCTTCTATGCTTTTGGGTTCTACTTGTGAGACAAAAGCTACATTCATGCAGAAGTTATTCATTTGACTTCTTGTGGTAACTCTTCGATCAACATTTCCAATAACATTCTCCAATGATAGTCCTCTAGGTGTTCTCCATTCCCTGGGAAGATCTTGAACATTTGTAGGTTCATTGATGTTCTAATCTTCTAGACTTTTTCTAAGTTCCTCAACACTTTCATCTTGTGGTTGATCTTTTTCGATTGCACCCTGTTCTTCTTCTATATCTATCGATTTCTTCCTTGACTCAAGAGGGTTTTCCTCAAGGTCCAAAAATTCATCAAAAGTTATATGAACAGATTCTTCTACATGTAATGTTCTCTTATTATATATTCTATATGCTTTACTAGTTAAAGAATATCCTAAAAATATTGCTTCATCTACTTTTGAATCGAATTTGCCAAGGTTATTCTTTCCATTATTTAACACAAAACACTTGCAACCAAAAACTTTGAGATGAGAAATGTTTGGTTTTCTACCTTTAAAAAGTTCATAAGGAGTTAGTTTTAAAATAGGTCTTATTAAAGTTCTGTTCAGTACATAACATGCAGTAGACACAACATCGACCCAAAAGTATTTTGGAAGATTATTTTCATTTAACATTGTTCTAGCTAATTCTTCCAATGACCTGTTCTTTCTTTCTACTACTCCATTTTGTTGAGGGGTTCTTGGACAAGAAAAATTATGTGAAATTCCTAGTTCTTCACAAAAGGTTTCAAATAATTCATTTTGAAATTCCCCACCATGATCACTTCGTAAAAACTTTATTTTTAGGTCTTTTTCATTTTGAATAGCCTTGACAAATTTTTTAAAAGAGTTGAAAGCATTACTTTTAGTTGCTAAAAAGAAAGTCCAAGTGAATCTAGAATAATCATCTACTATTACTAAAGCATAGTAATTACCACCTAAGCTTCTTGTTCTTGAAGGACCAAATAAATCCATATGTAAAAGCTCTAATGGTTTTGAAGTAGAAATGATTTTTTTACTTTTAAAAGAAGTTTTGGTTTGCTTTCCTTTTTGGCATGCTGCACAAATTCTATCTTTTTCAAAATTTAATTTTGGAAGACCGATTACTAAATCTTTTGAAATTAATTTACTTAAATGATGCATATGAATGTGTGCAGCTCTCCTATGCCATAACCAAGGATCCTCTTCCTTAGTTACAAGACAGTAGATGGTCCTAGAAGATGCAATGCCAAGATTAGTAATATAAATATTATTAAGTCTAGTACCTGTTAGGACAGTCTCATTTGATTCCTCCTTGACTATGTTGCATGTCTTTGATTCAAAAATAATCTTAAGTCCCTTGTCACATAATTGGCTTATGCTTAAAAGATTGTGCTTTAATCCTTCTACAAGTAATACTTCTTGAATCATGAAGTCATCATTAATCCTGATTGTTCCTGAGCCAAGAATTTTTCCTCTGTTGTTGTCACCATATGTAACATAGCCTTGACTTTTCTTTATGATGCTTTGAAATTTTTCTTTATCACCGGTCATGTGTCTTGAGCATCCACTATCAAGAAACCAAACTGATTTCTTGTGGTTGTAGATTACTTGCATCACAAATATAATAATTTAGGTACCCTTTCTAGTTTTGGGTCCTTAGAAGTTAGTAGAAATAAGCTTTCTCAACTTTATGAACAATAAATATGAATTTGTCATAATCGATTTATGCCATAATCGAAAATGTCATAATCGATTTATACAATAATCGAAAATGTCATGATCGATTTATGCAATAGTCGAAAATGTTTTAATCCGAGCAGTTTTTATGTATGTGATTTTTAGGAATCCATTTAAGTCTACCACTAGGTATGCCAATATGTTTTACAAAACATTTATTGGATGTATGACCAACTTTCACACAATAAAAACAACTTAATCTTTGTGGAGGATATTTAAATGAATTTCTTTGAAAATTTTGTTTAACCTGAAAATTTGTTTCTCTCGATTCTTTTACAAAGATGGTTTTGTGGGGTTCTAGACTTTTCTTGGGAGTGTAACCAAGTCCAGCTTTGCTAGAGCTCCCTCTTTGTACACTTAGCATATTATCGAGATTTTGTTTAGAATCTGAAAATTTATTTAAAATTTTCTCAAACTTAAAAATTTTATTTTCAAGATAATTACAATTTTCACAAGGTTTGATAACTTCTTTATCTTTAGAGATTGATTTAAATTTTTCCAAATCCTTTTTCAAACCCTCATTTTCCTTTTCCACATGACTTAATATATTTTCTAAAGCTTGAAAACTTTGTTTCAATGCGGAATGCTTTTTAGCCAAATTGTTGAAATTGACGTAAAGATTTTGATACTCTGCATGTAATTCATCATATTCATTATCAGAGTTTGTGGAGCTTACCTTTGAGGTGGCTTCATCTTCACTATTTGCCATTAGACACAAGTTGGCCTCTTCCTCTTCATCACTGTTATCTGTTGAGCTTTCAGAGGTTGTCGAGTCATTGTCCTCCCATGCAATATATGCCTTTTTTTTATTTTGTTTGAAGGGCTTCTTTGCTTTCTTTTTCTCCTTTTCTTTATCTTCCTTTTTGGCAAAGGGACATTCTGACTTTAAATGACCGAATCGGTTGCATCCATAGCATTTATAGTTTATTGCCGGGTCTTTTTCTTTCCTTGTTGTCCGGCCCTTTTTCCTGTTCTTCATAAACCTGGAAAATCGTTTTACCATTAAAGAAATATCATTGTCAGAAAACTCACCTTCATTGTCTTCTGTCGATTTTTCAGCTTTGAGCGCAATGTTTTTTACTTTAACGGTTTCTTCTCCATTCTTTAGTCTTTGAAGCTCCATCTCGTGTTCTCTCAATTTTCCAAAAAGTGTTGCTACATTCATCTTTGTCAAATCTTTAGATTCTAATATTGCGGTGACTTTTGGTTGCCAATTTCTATCCAGTGACTTGAGAATTTTGGTGTTTAGCTCCTCATTCACAAAGCTTTTTCCCAGTGCTTCTAGGTGATTGACAATATGAGTGAAATGTGTTTGAAAATCACTGATACTTTCATTTTGTCCTATGGCCAGCAACTCGTATTCTTGGACGAGTGTGTTTTTCCTTGCTCTTTTCACTTTGTCCGTTCCTTCATGTGTCACCTCCAATGTTTCCCACATCTCTTTTGCCGTTTTGCATCTTGATATTCTGTAAAATTCATCACGTGTTACAGCAGAAACAATAGCGTTACTAGCTCTTACATCATATTGTGCTCGTTTGTTTTCATCTGGTGTCCATTGATGAAAAGCCTTTGGTGTGGATCCTTCAGCAAGCATCACCATTGGTATGTAGGGACCATTTAGAACAGCATCCCATACTCCAAAATCAAGAGTTTGTAGGAATATCTCCACTCCTGCCTTCCAAAAGGGGTAATTGTCACCTTCAAAGAGTGGTGGCCTGTTGATTGATGCACCTTCCCTGTAAACCTGATTCTGCATAGACATCTTAAGGATCTTTTTAGAAATAACTTATCAAACCAAGCTCTGATACCACTTGTTAGACAAATGGCATCAAGAGGGGGGTGAATTGATGCGTTTTAAGATGTCACAATTAAATTAACCCTTTTTCGATTTTCAAGCGGAAGCAGTAAATAAAGTAAAAGGATAAGGGAAGAGAAGTACACAAAGATTTATACTGGTTCGGGTATAGCCAACCCTACGTCCAGTTCCCAGTCACCTCAATTTGAGAATGACTCCCCAATCACTATCTTTAGAAAATTCAATTACAACCAATATTACAATTGAAACATGTAAAAGAAAATCTAAAGACTAAACACCTCTCTTGAATCCCACAAGAGATGAAAACACCTCCCTTGAAACCTCACAAGAGATGAACAACTACATCAACTATGGTGTTTACAATTATAAGAATAACACAGGAACAATATCACCTGGAAAGAGAGAATCCAAAATAATGGCACAGATCGTCAGCTCCTTTCACAAGTGACTTTAAAAAAATTGTAGAACAGAGATTGGAAAACTGATATTTTCGAGCTCAAGGTTAGCTCTGTGTGTTCTAAACAACGTGTATTTTCCTCTTTATATAGGAATTAATATCTGAGAAAAACGCTCACAATTTTAAAAACATTTTATAATATATGAAAACGTTCACATTATTAAAGATCTGATTATGATAATTGAACACGTTCACAATGTTTTAAGATCTGTTCATAATATTTGAAAATGATAACAATATTTAAATGTCAGTTTGTATTTCAAAATAATTTTTGAAAAACTGTTGCACATAAACGATCACGCTATGTCCATAATCGATTATGTGAATGTTTAAAAAGAAACCTTGAAAAAGCACGACATAATCGAATCGATACACGATATAATCGAATCGATGCACGATATAATCGAATCGATTACGTCACATCCAATAATGACATAATGGAATCGATTTACGTTATATCCGTTGATTATGTTATATTCATAATCGATTACATTATATCCACAATGATATAATCGAATCGAGTTACGTTATAACCATCGATTATGTTAGCAAGAAAACAATTTTACCCATTTAAAAAGATCACGAGTGAAGGAGTGCTGGATCTATGTTTTTAGCTTCGATTTCTCATATTCCAGAATGATTCGACACTAACTTCTTCAACTTGAGCTCCATTTCTTCAAATCTTCATTTGATGGTCTTGATGTGGCTTACTTGAGAATTCATCAAAACTTAATATATTATCTTCAAAGAGTGATGACTTGAGCCTCTTTGGTAACAATACAGAAATTGAATTTTATTAAGCATTATAATTAAATGAAAATTTGAAGTAATGGAGTTGCTTAATAAAAATTAGTTATAAACAACCTGTTCTTGTACGTTTTATATAAGAATACAATTCTCATTGTTTTATATAAAATATTTAAATAAATTGATAAGTTGACAACTATAAGTTAGAAATCTTGCATGTATTCTTGAGAAATATAGTAAATATAAATTAAAAATACTATCGTATTCTTTTATTCGAGAGAAAATAAAGTTATGTTGAATTAAGAAAAGTAATTTTGTGTCTGTTTAATTGTGCGTTTGAACTTAGGTTTATTTTATTTTATTTATATATATATATATATATAATATTTTCGTAGCTATTTTTAATAATAAATTGTAAATATGATTATACAATTTAAAACACAAGTTTAAATAAATATACGTACCCTTTAATTATTTTATCATGACATAACTACAATTCTTTTGAAAGATAGAAAATTATTAATTTTTGTAATAAATACTTCATATACTTTTTTTCATAAATAATATATATATATATATTAAGATTTTTTTTCTGTAATGTAGTGTTGATATTTTATATCTTTATTGAAATATTATTTATGTACTGAGAGTCATATTTTTTTTATAATTATTTATAAGAGTATTTCTGTTAGCAGCGGATTAATATCAAGAAGGGGGGGTTGAATTGATATGCAGTTATTATAGAAACTTTTTCATTAAAGAAGGGCTACTGGTTCAATTCCCAGAAAATTAGTCGACTGATGAATGTAAAATAGTAGATTAGTTCTTACTACACAATATATCTGATGATGAGGGAAGAGAGAAAGAGACACCAAAATTTATACTGGTTCGTTCTTTGTAAAAGAACTACGTCCAGTCTATGATCCGCAACCTGCAGATCCTAATCACTATAAAAGATTGTATTCTTTACACACAAACCTTTCTTGAACTCTACAAGAAATCAAAAGAAACTATCCTAAACACTATAGAATAGACTTTCACCCACAGACTCTACCAGAGTCTCTGTGATCACCCCAATCACGACCGCAGGTTCTAAAACCCACTTACAATCTCTAACCCGAGATCAAGAATACAAGATTACAAGTGACAAGAGAATGTTCTTGACGAAACAAGTGAAAATGTAAAAACTCTATGCAGATCTTCTTGCACGTAAAAGTTGTAGCTTCTTGGGAGTTTTTCTCTTCTATTCTTTCGCTGCATGGAGCGTCTTCGAAGATTGTATTTATAGGCAAAGCGAAATGTAGTGGGTCTTGGCTTTTTGAAAGAGTCAAAACACGCTCAGTACGTAATACCGCATAAGGAAGGTACGAAGAACGTAATAGTCGATCGAAGATATAGACTCAAGTGTGTTATTTTCATTAAACCCGTATACCTGGTACATTTAATGAAAAACGTCGACTAGACAAGAAGAATTAGTAGACTAACTGATGAATAATAAAAATAACAGTTTATCATTATTCATATGATTAATCTATACAAGTAATCTATCATCTCGAACAAACTTAAAACATTTAAACAAGTATTAACCATGCATCCAACACAAAATTAAACACAATTAACAAGTCAACAAACATCATCAAATCTCAAATCATTCAACAAACTCCCCCTATTTGATGATGTCAACCTGCAAAACAAAACAAACACAGAGAAGAGATGGTAGATTATCTCCCCCTTTGACATTAGCAAATAGTGTTCAAATAAGTGCAGATTAAGCAGAAAAATAGTTTGTAAAAGTTATTACAGACCCTTAAGATTGTTCTTAAAACTGAAATAAAATGCAGAAAGCATAAAATAACAGCAGATAGGATCATTGTTCATCCTCATTGTCCTCATCCTCTTCTTCTTCCTCTTCTTCATCCACTTCCATAGCTTCCGAAGTGGTTTGCGCATTTGAACCAGCAAAGTTCTCAGCAGTAACTTGCAACTCAGCAAGTTGGAGTTGGATTAATTCGATTTCTTCATCTATATTGGTGAACCTGGCCACCATAGTTTCGTGAGTATTATGCTGCATAGATGTTAGATCATTAAGACGAGACAAAAGCATTCTTTCAAATTCAGACATAGGGACTCCCTGATATGAAGGTGGTGCACAATAGGGAACCATCTGGTATGCAGTGTAATCAGTCTCGGGTGCTGATGAGGTTCCTGCATTAGAAGCCCCTCCATGTCTAGACGAAGTGCCACCTTCGTGAGTCCAATCTCCATTGATTTTGGACAATCCCATCTTTTTGCTTTAAACATATGGCCTTTTATCACATAGACCCAGTTCACAATGATCCTATTCTTTAAGCAGTGCAGCAGGGCCAAGTCCTCCTCCATAAGCTGTGCATGATTGCTCCCCCTGGGAATGAGCTGCCATGCAAGAAAGAAAGCCAGCAATCTTTCATCCCTCTTCATACGACCAACATTGTACTTGATAATCATGGCCTCATCACAATGCCGTAGGCAATCTTTGAAAACAGTTTCTTTGTTGAAATTTGGCAATGAACTTGTGTTGCCTTTACTGATCTTTAAACCATGATTTCTTAATCCAGCAATACCACTCCATAAGGCATTATCAATGCGAATTTCCTTGCCTTTCACATTGGACAGAAGAACACCATTCTCTACTTTCAAGTTAGCATAGAAAATCTTAACCAGGTCAACATAGAAGTTACCTTCTGTTGGCATATTTCAAGTCCAGAGTTTTATGGACACCTACAGTTTTGATGATGAAGTTTTTAGGAAGTTTCAATCAACATTAAAGACTTGTGCCATCTCACAAAGGAAGGTTGCTTGATAAGAAAGGAAAGGCATAAAGAGCTTTCAAAGCTTTCAAGAGAGAAGATTGATGAAGATTTTCTCAAGAGCTGAAGGATCAAAGGTAGAAGGTTCTGTTTTGGGTGTTGGATAAAAAGAGTAAGTCATAAATCCCATTCAAGACCTTCCCAAACAAGAGAGCAAGGTGTTTTCTCGCAAAAACGTTTTTCTACGCTTTTAATCGATTACCATACGTAGATAATCGATTATTTAACTTAATATTTGAATCAAAAATGTTTAACGAGCAAAATAATCGATTAAGTGTCTTTGATAATCGATTATATTGATTCTGGGTTAATATAATCGATTATGGCCTTAATCTAATCGATCAAATCAGACGTATTTGTTTTCCAGCTTTTTAAACATGATATAATCGATTAAGCTTTTAATATAATCGATTAAATGAGTCGCTTTTGCTAAATTAATTCTAAATCAACCTAAGAATGGAAACTTTGGAGCATTTTCGAATTATAAAATGAAAGAAAATGTCTTAGGTTTAACACATCCGAAAAACACAAAACATTCAAAGTGTTTCGCGCCTTAGCTTTTTCAAAGCCGCTTCCTCGCTTCTCTTCGCTTGATCAAGTCTTTGGAAGTGGTGATCATTGTGCTTAAGCTTTCTATCCAGAGACATTTCAGGTGTATTCTTTTACTGTTTTCGTAAAGGGAAAATTCATCCCTTGGATTGGTTCTAAGGGAGGTGTTTCATCTCTCAGTGTGTCAAGAGAGGTGGGTTTCATCCTTAGTGTGTCTAAGGAGGTGTTTCATCCTCAGTGTGTCTGGGGAGGTGTTTCATCCTCAGTGTGTCTGGGGAGGTGTTTCATCCTTAGTGTGTCTAAGGAGGTGTTTCATCCTCAGTGTGTCTGGGGAGGTGTTTCATCCTCAGTGTGTCTGGGGAGGTGTTTCATCCTCAGTGTGTCTGGGGAGGTGTTTCATCCTTAGTGTGTCTAAGGAGGTGTTTCCGTTTATCTTTATTTGTTATTGCATGAATTGGTGTTTGTAATTTCATTTAAAGATAGTGGGGAAAATCATCACGGATTTGTGGTGGTTGGGAACTGGATGTAGGATTGGCTTAATCCGAACCAAGATAAATCTCCGTGTTCTTTCTCTTCTCTTTATCTCTTAATTGTGGATCATTATTACAATTGCTAATCCCAACAGCGTTAATCAAAGGATTGGAAAAATTCACATCCAAGTTTTTGAAAGTTTTTCAAAACCTGAAAATTTATTTAAAAGAGAAAATTTCTTTAAAAACCCAATTCACCCCCCCTCTTGGTTTTTACACTGCCGTCTTTATTTAACACCTTCAAGTTCTACGAATTGTCGAAGATTCTGTGCTTGTAGTGAGTTTCGCACAAAGTTCAGATTTTCCATCTCCAACCAGCTAAACTTCAATATTTTTGGAGTTAAAATCTGCTTCGTCATCATCCTTTGCTCTACTGAAACAACAACTTCAGTGTTTTCTTCTTCATCAGCATCATCTGATTCGGTCTCCTCATTTGCTTCCTCTGTAGGAGGAGAAGGAGGTGGTGAAGGATTCATCCTTTGAGGGAGTCTCACCCTCGCTTTATACCGTTTGGAAAATCTCCTTTCTGAAGGATCAGCGGCTTGTTCAGGAATCTCAATAGGATCTGTTTGTGTCCCGGATGTAGATCCCCTGGTTCTTCTACCTGATGAAGCAGCTGTTGTGTGTGAGGATTTTTTGTTCCTCATTGACCTCCTTAATCGTTGGAATAAGTTTCCAATAGGTGCGTTGGAGTCATCACTGTGTGCCATTTTCAATTTGGAGAGAAAGAAGAACGAACAGATAGAGATTATGCAGAAAAACAGGGTATATAGAATGCAAGTTTAGTCTGTTAAAAATATCAACATATATAGACCAAGTATGAGATACGTATGCATGTTCAATCCGTGATTTAATGGTCAAAATATTTTGAGCAGATTTGGACTCAACCACAGATGCTCAGACTTCAGGGAAATGCAGAGAATATATTGAAAAATGGAAAACCACATTTGAAACCCAATAAAGCGAGTGCACATGTAGCTATAACTGTTCATGCTATGAAAAATGCATTGAACCATTCATTTTACAAAAATGATTGAATTGATTTGATTAAACACTGATTTCTTGGAACTACAATTTGAATTTAAGTTGTGGTTACAGAAATTAAGCAGCTAGTCAATGTAATTAATAGGTTTGTTCATATTCAAACAACATCTGCACAAGCAATTAATGAAATACACCTGTTATTTCCAGAAAATAAGCAGATTATTTTCATAACAGTAATGCCTTGCTGTCAGTTTAATGAAATAAATCAACTGTTTCATGAAATTAACACACTGAAATCTGCAACAGTAAGATAACATTGTCAGTTAATGAAATAAGCACACTATTTCATACAATTAACAAACTAATCATCTTAGCAGAAGAAATTTTAAGAGATATGATTGATATTCAGGATACCCAATTCATTTCTAAGTTTGAAAAATCTTTCACAACTCAGTGGCTTAGTGAATATATCAGCTAGCTGATCATTTGTAGAGATGAATTCAATCCTACAATCCTTCTTTTCAATATGATCTCTTATAAAATGACGTCTTATTTCAATGTGCTTGGTTCTTGAATGTCAGTATAGGATTTTTAGTTAAGTTGATTGCACCGGTATTATCACACAAGATTGGTATATCGTAAAGATGTAGATTGAAATCACTTAGTCGTTGTTTCAACCATAGAATCTGTGTCTGTACAACTACCAACTGCAATGTACTCAGCCTACTGCTGAGAGTGCAACACATGCCTGCTTCTTGCTTGTCCACGAAACTAAACAATTTCCAAGCAAATGACATGTTCCACTGGTGCTTTTTCTGTCTAATTTGCAACCTGCAAAATCAGAATCAGTATATCCAACAAGATTTAGCTCATTACCAGTAGAGTACCATAGTCCCACATTCACAGTTCCTTTGAGGTATTTTAAGATACGTTTAGCTGCTGTGAAATGTGAATCCTTGGGATTAGCTTGGAATCTTGCACAAAGACAAACAGCAAACATGATATCAGGTCTGCTAGCTGTGATATATAGCAAGGATCCAATCAGCCCTCTGTACATAGTTGCATCAACAGCTTTCCCAGATTCATCAATATCAAGATAACAGTTTGATGACATTGGTGTATTTGATTCTTTACAGCTTTCCATATTGAACTTTTTCAGCAATTCACTGCACAAAATTACCGATCAAAAATAAGATATAAATTTCCAAATTATAAAAAATTGAGTTTCTTTTTGTAAAACAAAAGTAGGGATAGAAAATAAAATATAAATTTCGAAATTATGAAAAATTGAGTTTTTTTGTGTAAAACAAAAGTACATATTGAGAATAAGATATAAATTTTCAAATTATGTAAAATTCAGTTTTTTTTCTAAAACAAAAGTACAGATAAAAAATAAAATATAAATTTCCAAATTATAAAAAATTGAGTTTATTTTTGAAAAACAAAAGTAGAGATCGAAAGTAAAATATAAATATCTAAATTACGAAAAATTGAGTTTTTTTGTGTCAAATAAAAGTACAGATCAAGAATAAAATATAAAATTCCAAATTATTAAAAATATAGTTTTTCTATTAAAACAAAAGTATGGGTCCAAAATAAAGTATAAACTTCGAATTTACGAAAAATTGAGTTTTTATGCGGGAAAGAAAAGTACGTATCGAGAATAAAATATAAATTTCCAAAATATGAAAAATTGATTTTTTTTGTAAAACAAAAGTACGGATTCAAAATAAAATAGAAATTTCCAAATTATAAAAAATTGAGTTTATTTTTGTACAACAAAAATAGGGATCGAAACTAAACTATGATTTTCAAAATTACGAAAAATTGAGTTTTTATGCGTGAAACAAAAGTACGTATCGAGAATAAAATATGAATTTCCAAATTATGAAAAATTAAGTTTTTTTTGCAAAACAAAAGTACGGATCGAAAATAAAATATAAATTTTCAAATTATAAAAAATTGAGTTTATTTTTATAAAACAAAAGTACAAATCGAAAATAAAATTATGAACAATTGAGTTTTTTTTTGTAAAATAAAAGTACCGATAAAAAATAAAATATAAATTTCAAAATTATAAAAAATTGAGTTTATTTTTGTAAAACAAAAGTAGGGATAGGAAATAAAATATAAATTTCGAAATTATGAAAAATTTAGTTTTTTGTGTAAAACAAAAGTACAGATCGAGAATAAGATATAAATTTTCAAATTATGAAAAATTCAGTTTTTTTTTCTAAAACAAAAATATGGATAAAAAATAAAATATAAATTTCCAAATTATAAAAAATTGAGTTTATTTTTGAAAAACAAAACTATGGATCGAAATAAAATATAAATATCTAAATTACGAAAAATAGAGTTTTTTTGTGTCAAACAAAAGTACGGATTGACAATAAAATATAAAATTTCAAATTATTAAAAATTGAGTTTTTTTATTAAAACAAAAGTACGGATCCAATATAAAGTATAAATTTCGAATTTACGAAAAATTGAGTTTTTATGCGGGAAACAAAAGTACGTATCGAGAATAAAATATGAATTTCCAAAATATGAAAAATTGATTTTTTTTTGTAAAACAAAACTACGGATCGAAAATAAAATATAAATTTCCAAATTATAAAAAATTGAGTTTATGTTTGAAAACAAAAGTATAGATCGATAATAAAATATAAATTTTAAAATTATGAAAAATTGAGTTTTTTGTGTAAAACAAAAGTACGGATCGAGAATAAAATATAAATTTTCAAATTATTAATAATTGAGTATCTTTTGTAAAACAAAAGTACAGATCGAAAACAAAATAAAAATTTGCAAATTACGAAAAATTGAGTTTTTATGCGTGAAACAAAACTACGTATCGAGAATAAAATTATGAAAAAATTGAGTTTATTTTTGTAAAACAAAAGTACAGATCGAGAATAAGATATAAATTTTCAAATTATGAAAAATTCAGTTTTTTTTTTCTAAAACAAAAATACGGATCAAAAATAAAATATAAATTTCCAAATTATAAAAAATTGAGTTTATTTTTTAAAAACAAAAGTAGGGATCGAAAATAAAATATAAATATCTAAATTACGAAAAATTGAGTTTTTTTGTGTCAAATAAAAGTACAGATCAAGAATAAAATATAAAATTCCAAATTATTAAAAATTGAGTTTTTCTATTAAAACAAAAGTACGGATCCAAAATAAAGTATAAACTTCGAATTTACGAAAAATTGAGTTTTTATGCGGGAAACAAAAGTACGTATCGAGAATAAAACATAAATTTCCAAAATATGAAAAATTGAATTTCTTTTTAAAACAAAAGTACGGATTCAAAATAAAATAGAAATTTCCAAATTATAAAAAATTGAGTTTATTTTTGTAAAATAAAAGTAGGGATCGAAACTAAACTATAATTTTAAAAATTACGAAAAATTGAGTTTTTATGCGTGAAACAAAAGTACGGCTCGAGAATAAAATATGAATTTCCAATTTATGAAAAATTAAGTTTTTTTTGTAAAACAAAAGTACAGATCGAAAATAAAATATAAATTTCCAAATTATAAAAAAATGAGTTTATTTTTATAAAACAAAAGTACAGATCGAAAATAAAATATAAATTTTGAAATTATGAAAAATTGAGTTTTTTGTGTAAAACAAAAGTACGGATCGAGAATAAAATATAAATTTCCAAATTATGAATAATTGAGTATCTTTTGTAAAACAAAAGTACAGATCGAAAACAAAATAAAAATTTCCAAATTATGAAAAATTGAGTTTTTATGTGTGAAACAAAACTACGTATCGAGAATAAAATTATGAAAAATTGAGTTTTTTTTTGTAAAACAAAAGTACCGATCAAAAATAAAATATAAATTTCCAAATTATAAAAAATTGAGATTATTTTTGTAAAACAAAAGTACAGATCGAGAATAAGATATAGATTTTCAAATTATGAAAAATTCAGTTTTTTTTTCTAAAACAAAAATACGGATCAAAAATAAAATATAAATTTCTAAATTATAAAAAATTGATTTTATTTTTTAAAAACAAAATTAGGGATCGAAAATAAAATATAAATATCTAAATTACGAAAAATTGAGTTTTTTTGTGTCAAATAAAAGTACAGATCAAGAATAAAATATAAAGTATAAATTTCAAATTTACGAAAAATTGACTTTTTATGCGGGAAACAAAAGTACGTATCGAGAAAAAAATATAAATTTCCAAAATATGAAAAATTGATTTTTTTTGTAAAACAAAAGTACGGATTTAAAATAAAATAGAAATTTCCAAATTATAAAAAATTGAGTTTATTTTTGTAAAACAAAAGTAGGGATCGAAACTAAAATATAATTTTCAAAATTACGAAAAATTGAGTTTTTATGCGTGAAACAAAAGTATGTATCGAGAATAAAATATGAATTTCCAAATTATGAAAACTTAAGTTTTTTTTTGTAAAACAAAAGTACGGATCGAAAATAAAATAAAAATTTCCAAATAATAAAAAATTGAGTTTATTTTTGGAAAACAAAAGTAGGGATCGAAACTAAAATATAAATTTCCAAATCACGAAAAATTGAGTTTTTATGCGTGAAACAAAGGTACGTATCAAGAATAAAATATGAATTTCCAAATTATGAAAAGTTAAGTTCTTTTTTCTCAAACAAAACTACAGATCGAAAATAAAATAAAAAATTTCTAAATTATAAAACATTGAGTTTATTTTTGTAAAACAAAACTAGGGATCAAAAATAAAATATAAATTTTGAAATTATGAAAATTGACTTTTTTGTGTAAAGCAAAAGTACGGATCGAAAATAAAATATAAATTTCCAAATTATGAAAAATTGAGTTTCTTTTGAAAAACAAAAGTACAGATCGAAAATAAAATATAAATTTCCAAATTATAAAAAATCGAGTTTTTTTTTTGTTAAACAAAAGTACGGATCGAAAATAAAATATAAATTTCCTAATATTAAAAGATTGAGTTTATTTTTGTCAAACAAAAGTAGGGATCAAAAATAAAATATAAATTTCGAAATTATGAAAAATTGAGTTTCTTTAGTAACACAAAAATACAGATAAAAAATAAAGTATTAATTTTCAAATTACGAAAATTTGAGTGTATGCGCGAAACAAAAGTACGTATTGAGAATAAAATATAAATTTCCAAATTATGAAAAATTGAGTTTTTTTTTGTGTAAAACAAAAGTACGAATCGAGAATAAAATACAAATTTCCAAATTATGAAAAATTGAGTTTCTTTTGTAAAACAAAAATACATATCGAAAATAAAATATAAATTTCCAAATTACGAAAAATTGAGTTTTTATGCGTGAAACAAAAGTATGTATCGAGAATAAAATTGTGAAAAATTGAGTTCCTTTTTTTGAAACCAAAGTACCGATGAAAAATAAAATATAAATTTCCAAATTATAAAAAATTGAGTTTATTTTTGTGAAACAAAAGTAGGGATCGAAACTAAAATATAGTTTTCAAAATTACGAAAAATTGAGTTTTTATGCGTGAAACAAAAGTACGTATCGAGAATAAAATATGAATTTCCAAATTATGAAAAATTAAGTTCTTTTTTCTCAAACAAAACTACGGATCGAAAATAAAATAAAAAATTTCTAAATTATAAAACATTGAGTTTATTTTTGTAAAACAAAAGTAGGGATCAAAAATAAAATATAAATTTCGAAATTATGAAAATTGACTTTTTTGTGTAAAGCAAAAGTACGGATCGAAAATAAAATATAAATTTCCAAATTATGAAATGTTGAGTTTCTTTTGAAAAACAAAAGTACAGATCGAAAATAAAATATAAATTTCCTGATAATAAAAAATTGACTTTTTATGCGTGAAACAAAAGTACGTTTCGAGAATAAAATATAAATTTCCAAATTATGAAAAATTGAGTTTTTTTTTGTTAAAGAAGTATGGATAAAAAATAAAATATAAATTTCCAAATTACTAAAAATTGAGTTTTTATGCGCGAAATAAAAGTACATACCGAGAATAAAATATAAATTCCCAAATTAAGAAAAATTGAGTTTTCTTCGTAAAAGAAAAGTACAGATCCAAAATAAAATATAAATTTCCAAATTAAAAAAAATTGACTTTTTATGCGTGAAACAAAAGTACGTATCGAGAACAAAATATAAATTTCCAAATTTTGAAAAATTTAGTTTTTTGTTGTTAAACAAAAGTACGGATCAAAAATAAAATATAAATTTCCAAATTATAAAAAATTGAGTTTATTTTTGTCAAACAAAAGTACGGAACAAAAATAAAATATAAATTTCGAAATTATGAAAAATTGAGTTTTTTTGTGTAAAACAAAAGTACGGATTGACAATAAGATGTAAATTTCCAAATTTTGCAAAATTGAGTGTATGCGTGAAACAAAAGCACGTATCGAGAATAAAATATAACTTTCCAAATTATGAAAAATTGAGTTTTTTTGTGTAAAACAAAAGTTCGGATCGAGAATAAAATATAAATTTCCAAATTATGAAAAACTGAGTTTCTTTTGTAAAACAAAAATACATATAAAAAATAAAATATAAATTTCCAAATTACGAAAAATTGAGATTTTATGCGTGAAACAAAAGTACATATCGTGAATAAATATGAATTTCCAAATTATGAAAAATTAAGTTTTTTTGTAAAACAAAAGTACAGATCGAAAATAAAATATAAATTTCAAAATTATTAGAAATTGACTTTTTTTGTGTAAAACAAAAGTACGGATCGAGAATAAAATATAAATTTTCAAATTATGAAAAATTGAGTTTCATTTGTAAAACAAAAGTACAGATCGAAAATAAAATATAAATTTCCAAATTACTAAAAATTGAGTTTTTATGCGTGAAACAAAAGTACATATCGAGAATAAAATATAAATTCCCAAATTATGAAAAATTAAGTTTTCTTTGTAAAACAAAAGTAGAGATCGAAAATAAAATTTAAATTTTCAAATCACAAAAAATTAACTTTTTATGCGTGAAACAAAAGTACGTATCGAGAATAAAATATAAATTTTCAAATTATGAAAAATTGATTTTGTTTTTGTTAAACAAAACTACAGATCAAAAATAAAATATAAATTTCCAAATATGAAAAGATTGAGTTTATTTTTGTCAAACAAAAGTAGGGATCAAAAATAAAATATAAATTTCGAAATTGTGAAAAATTGAGTTTTTTTATGTAAAACAAAAGTACGGGTTGAGAATACGATATAAATTTCCAAATTATGAAAAATTGAGTTTCTTTAGTAAAACAAAAATACAGATAAAAAATAAAGTATTAATTTTCAAATTACGAAAATTTGAGTGTATGCGCGAAACAAAAGTACGTACTGAGAATAAAATATAAATTTCGAAATTATGAAAAATTGAGTTTTTTTTGTGTAAAACAAAAGTACGGATCGAGAATAAAATATAAATTTCCAAATTATGAAAAATTGAGTTTCTTTTGTAAAACAAAAATACATATCGAAAATAAAATATAAATTTCCAAACTATGAAAAATTGAGTTTTTATGCGTGAAACAAAAGTACGTATCGGGAATAAAATTGTGAAAAATTGAGTTCCTTTTTGTAAAACAAAAGTACCGATCAAAAATAAAATATAAATTTCTAAATTATAAAAAATTGAGTTTATTTTTGTAAAACAAAAGTAGGGATCGAAACTAAAATATAATTTTCAAAATTACGAAAAATTGAGTTTTTATGCGTGAAACAAAAGTACGTATCGAGAATAAAATATGACTTTCCAAATTATGAAAAATTAAGTTTTTATTTTGTAAAACAAAAGTACGGATCGAAAATAAAATAGAAATATCCAAATTATAAAAAATTGAGTTTATTTTTTGAAAACAAAAGTACGGATCGGAACTAAAATATAAATTTCCAAATCAAGAAAAATTGAGTTTTTATGCGTGAAACAAAGGTACGTATCGAGAATAAAATATGAATTTTCAAATTATGAAAAATAAAGTTCTTTTTTCTCAAACAAAACTACGGATCGAAAATAAAATAAAAAATTTCTAAATTATAAAACATTGAGTTTATTTTTGTAAAACAAAAGTAGGGATCAAAAATAAAATATAAATTTCGAAATTATGAAAATTGACTTTTTTGTGTAAAGCAAAAGTACGGATCGAAAATAAAATATAAATTTCCAAATTATGAAAAATTGAGTTTCTTTTGAAAAACAAAAGTACAGATCGAAAATAAAATATAAATTTCCAAATTATAAAAAATTGACTTTTTATGCGTACCTATCGAGAATAAAATATAAATTTCCAAATTATGAAAAATTGAGTTTTTTTTTTGTTAAACAAAAGTATGGATAAAATATAAAGTATAAATTTCCAAATTACTAAAAATTGAGTTTTTATGCGCGAAATAAAAGTACATATCGAGAATAAAATATAAATTCCCAAATTATGAAAAATTGAGTTTTCTTCGTAAAAGAAAAGTACAGATCGAAAATAAAATATAAATGTCCAAATTAAAAAAAATTGACTTTTTATGCGTGAAACAAAAGTACGTATCGAGAACAAAATATAAATTTCCAAATTTTGAAAAATTTAGTTTTTTGTTGTTAAACAAAAGTACGGATCAAAAATAAAATATAAATTTCCAAATTATAAAAAATTGAGTTTATTTTTGTCAAACAAAAGTACGGAACAAAAATAAAATATAAATTTCGAAATTATGAAAAATTGAGTTTTTTTGTTTAAAACAAAAGTACGGATTGACAATAAGATATAAATTTCCAAATTTTGCAAAATTGAGTGTATGCGTGAAACAAAAGCACGTATCGAGAATAAAATATAACTTTCCAAATTATGAAAAATTGAGTTATTTTGTGTAAAACAAAAATTCGGATCGAGAATAAAATATAAATTTCCAAATTATGAAAAACTGAGTTTCTTTTGTAAAACAAAAATACATATCAAAAATAAAATATAAATTTTCAAATTACGAAAAATTGAGATTTTATGCGTGAAACAAAAGTACATATCGTGAATAAATATGAATTTCCAAATTATGAAAAATTAAGTTTTTTTGTAAAACAAAAGTACAGATCGAAAATAAAATATAAATTTCGAAATTATTAGAAATTGACTTTTTTTGTGTAAACCAAAAGTACTGGATCGAGAATAAAATATAAATTTGCAAATTATGAAAAATTGAGTTTCATTTGTAAAACAAAAGTACAGATCGAAAATAAAATATAAATTTCCAAATTACTAAAAATTGAGTTTTTATGCGTGAAACAAAAGTACATATCGAGAATAAAATATAAATTCCCAAATTATGAAAAATTAAGTTTTCTTTGTAAAACAAAAGTAGAGATCGAAAATAAAATTTAAATTTTCAAATCACAAAAAATTAACTTTTTATGCGTGAAACAAAAGTACGTATCGAGAATAAAATATAAATTTCCAAATTATGAAAAATTGATTTTGTTTTTGTTAAACAAAAGTACGGATCAAAAATAAAATATAAATTTCCAAATATGAAAAGATTGAGTTTATTTTTGTCAAACAAAAGTAGGGATCAAAAATAAAATATAAATTTCGAAATTATGAAAAATTGAGTTTTTTTGTAAAACAAAAGTACGGGTTGAGAATACGATATAAATTTCCAAATTATGAAAATTTGAGTTTCTTTAGTAAAACAAAAATACAGATAAAAAATAAAGTATTAATTTTCAAATTACGAAAATTTGAGTGTATGCGCGAAACAAAAGTACGTACTGAGAATAAAATATAAATTTCGAAATTATGAAAAATTGAGTTTTTTTTGTGTAAAACAAAAGTACGGATCGAGAATAAAATATAAATTTCCAAATTATGAAAAATTGAGTTTCTTTTGTAAAACAAAAATACATATCGAAAATAAAATATAAATTTCCAAACTACGAAAAATTGAGTTTTTATGCGTGAAACAAAAGTACGTATCGGGAATAAAATTGTGAAAAATTGAGTTCCTTTTTGTAAAACAAAAGTACCGATCAAAAATAAAATATAAATTTCTAAATTATAAAAAATTGAGTTTATTTTTGTAAAACAAAAGTAGGGATCGAAACTAAAATATAATTTTCAAAATTACGAAAAATTGAGTTTTTATGCGTGAAACAAAAGTACGTATCGAGAATAAAATATGACTTTCCAAATTATGAAAAATTAAGTTTTTATTTTGTAAAACAAAAGTACGGATCGAAAATAAAATAGAAATATCCAAATTATAAAAAATTGAGTTTATTTTTGGAAAACAAAAGTAGGGATCGAAACTAAAATATAAATTTCCAAATCAAGAAAAAATGAGTTTTTATGCGTGAAACAAAGGTACGTATCGAGAATAAAATATGAATTTTCAAATTATGAAAAATAAAGTTCTTTTTTCTCAAACAAAACTACGGATCGAAAATAAAATAAAAAATTTCTAAATTATAAAACATTGAGTTTGTTTTTGTAAAACAAAAGTAGGGATCAAAAATAAAATATAAATTTCGAAATTATGAAAATTGACTTTTTTGTGTAAAGCAAAAGTACTGGATCGAAAATAAAATATAAATTTCCAAATTATGAAAAATTGAGTTTCTTTTGAAAAACAAAAGTACAGATCGAAAATAAAATATAAATTTCCAAATTATAAAAATTGACTTTTATGCGTGAAACAAAAGTACGTATCGAGAATAAAATATAAATTTCCAAATTATGAAAAATTGAATTTTTTTTGTTAAACAAAAGTATGGATAAAAAATAAAGTATAAATTTCCAAATTACTAAAAATTGAGTTTTTATGCGCGAAATAAAAGTACATATCGAGAATAAAATATAAATTCCCAAATTATGAAAAATTGAGTTTTCTTCGTAAAAGAAAAGTACAGATCGAAAATAAAATATAAATTTCCAAATTAAAAAAAATTGACTTTTTATGCGTGAAACAAAAGTACGTATCGAGAACAAAATATAAATTTCCAAATTTTGAAAAATTTAGTTTTTTGTTGTTAAACAAAAGTACGGATCAAAAATAAAATATAAATTTCCAAATTATAAAAAATTGAGTTTATTTTTGTCAAACAAAAGTACGGAACAAAAATAAAATATAAATTTCGAAATTATGAAAAAGTGAGTTTTTTTGTGTAAAACAAAAGTACGGATTGACAATAAGATATAAATTTCCAAATTTTGCAAAATTGAGTGTATGCGTGAAACAAAAGCACGTATCGAGAATAAAATATAACTTTCCAAATTATGAAAATTTGAGTTTTTTTGTGTAAAACAAAAATTCGGATCGAGAATAAAATATAAATTTCCAAATTATGAAAAACTGAGTTTCTTTTGTAAAACAAAAATACATATCAAAAATAAAATATAAATTTCCAAATTACGAAAAATTGAGATTTTATGCGTGAAACAAAAGTACATATCGTGAATAAATATGAATTTCCAAATTATGAAAAATTAAGTTTTTTTGTAAAACAAAAGTACAGATCGAAAATAAAATATAAATTTCGAAATTATTAGAAATTGACTTTTTTTGTGTAAACCAAAAGTACGGATCGAGAATAAAATATAAATTTGCAAATTATGAAAAATTGAGTTTCATTTGTAAAACAAAAGTACAGATCGAAAATAAAATATAAATTTCCAAATTACTAAAAATTGAGTTTTTATGCGTGAAACAAAAGTACATATCGAGAATAAAATATAAATTCCCAAATTATGAAAAATTTAGTTTTCTTTGTAAAACAAAAGAAGAGATCGAAAATAAAATTTAAATTTTCAAATCACAAAAAAAATAACTTTTTATGCGTGAAACAAAAGTACGTATCGAGAATAAAATATAAATTTCCAAATTATGAAAAATTGATTTTGTTTTTGTTAAACAAAAGTACGGATCAAAAATAAAATATAAATTTCCAAATATGAAAAGATTGAGTTTATTTTTGTCAAACAAAAGTAGGGATCAAAAATAAAATATAAATTTCGAAATTATGAAAAATTGATTTTTTTTATGTAAAACAAAAGTACGGGTTGAGAATAAGATATAAATTTGCAAATTATGAAAAATTGAGTTTCTTTAGTAAAACAAAAAGACAGATAAAAAATAAAGTATTAATTTTCAAATTACGAAAATTTGAGTGTATGCGCGAAACAAAAGTACGTATTGAGAATAAAATATAAATTTCCAAATTATGAAAAATTGAGTTTTTTTTGTGTAAAACAAAAGTACGAATCGAGAATAAAATATAAATTTCCAAATTATGAAAAATTGAGTTTCTTTTGTAAAACAAAAATACATATCGAAAATAAAATATAAATTTCCAAACTACGAAAAATTGAGTTTTTATGCGTGAAACAAAAGTACTTATCGAGAATAAAATTGTGAAAAATTGAGTTCCTTTTTGTAGAACAAAAGTACCGATCAAAAATAAAATATAAATTTCCAAATTATAAAAAATTGAGTTTATTTTTGTAAAACAAAAGTAGGGATCGAAACTAAAATATAATTTTCAAAATTACGAAAAATTGAGTTTTTATGCGTGAAACAAAAGTACGTATCGAGAATAAAATATGAATTTCCAAATTATGAAAAATTAAGTTTTTTTTTTGTAAAAAAAAGTACGGATCGAAAATAAAATAGAAATTTCCAAATTATAAAAAATTGAGTTTATTTTTGGAAAACAAAAGTAGGGATCGAAACTAAAATATAAATTTCCAAATCACGAAAAATTGAGTTTTTATGCGTGAAACAAAGGTACGTATCGAGAATAAAATATGAATTTCGAAATTATGAAAAATTAAGTTCTTTTTTCTCAAACAAAACTACGGATCGAAAATAAAATAAAAAATTTCTAAATTATAAAACATTGAGTTTATTTTTGTAAAACAAAAGGAGGGATGGAAAATAAATTATCAATTTCGAAATTATGAAACATTGACTTTTTTTGTGTAAAACAAAAGTACGGATCGAGAATAAAATATAAATTTCCAAATTATGAAAGATTGAGTTTCTTTTGTAAAGCAAAAGTACAGATCGAAAATAAAATATAAATTTCCAAATTACTAAAAATTGAGTTTTTATGCGTGAAGCAAAAGTAAATATCGAGAATAAAATATAAATTCCCAAATTATGAAAAATTGAGTTTTCTTTGTAAAACAAAAGTACAGATATAAAATAAAATATAAATTTCAAAATTACAAAAAATTGACTTTTTATGCGTGAAACAAAAGTACGTATCGAGAATAAAATATATATTTCCAAATTATGAAAAATTGAGTTTTTTTTTGTTAAACAAAAGTACGGATCGAAAATAAAATATAAATTTCCAAATTACTAAAAATTGAGTTTTTATGCGTGAAATAAAAGTACATATCAAGAATAAAATATAAATTCCCAAATTATGAAAAATTGAGTTTTCTTTGTAAAAGAAAAGTACAGATCGAAAATAAAATATAAATTTCCAAATTAAAAAAATTGACTTTTTATGCGTGAAACAAAAGTAGTTATCGAGAATAAAATATAAATTTCCAAATTATGAAAAATTGACTTTTTTTTGTTAAACAAAAGTACGGATCGAAAATAAAATATAAATTTCCAAATTATAAAAAATTGAGTTTATTTTTTCAAACAAAAGTAGGGATCGAAAATAAAATATAAATTTCGAAATTATGAAAAATTGAGTTTTTTTGTGTAAAACAAAAGTACAGATCGAGAATAAGATATAAATTCTCAAATTATTTAAAATTCAGTTTTTGTTTCTAAAACAAAAGTACGGATAAAAAATAAAATATAGATTTCCAAATTATAAAAAATTTAGTTTATTTTTGAAAAACAAAAGTAGGGATCGAAAATAAAATATAAATATCTAAATTACAAAAAATTGAGTTTTTTTGTATCAAACAAAAGTACAGATCAATAATAAAATATAAAATTCCAAATTATTAAAAATTGAGTTTTTTTATTACAACAAAAGTACGGATCCAAAATAAAGTATAAATTTCGAATTTACGGAAAATTGAGTTTTTATGCGAGAAAGAAAGGTACGTATCGAGAATAAAATATAAATTTCCAAAATATGAAAAATTGACTTTTTTTGCAAAACAAAAGTACGGATTCAAAATAAAATAGAAATTTCCAAATTATAAAAATTGAGTTTATTTTTGTAAAACAAAAGTAGGGATCGAAACTAAAATATAATTTTCAAAATTACGAAAAATTGAGTTTTATGTGTGAAACAAAAGTACGTATAGAGAATAAAATATGAATTTCCAAATTATGAAAAATTAAGTTTTTTTTTGTAAAACAAAAGTAGGGATCGAAAATAAAATATAAATTTCCAAATTATAAAATATTGAGTTTATTTTTGTAGAACAAAAAGTACAGATCGAAAATAAAATATAAATTTTGGAATTATGAAATATTGAGTTTTTTGTGTAAAACAAAAGTACGGATCGAGAATAAAATATAAATTTCCAAATTATGAAAAATTGAGTATCTTTTGTAAAACAAAAGTACAGATCGAAAACAAAATACATATTTCCAAATTACGAAAAATTGAGTTTTTATGCGTGAAACAAAAGTACGTATCGAAAATAAAATTATAAAAAATTGAGTTTTTTTTTTGTAAACCAAAAGTACCGATCAAAAATAAAATATAAATTTCCAAATTATAAAAAATTGAATTTATTTTTGTAGAACAAAAGTAGGGATAGAGAATAAAATATAAATTTCGAAATTATGAAAAATTGGGTTTTTTTGTGTAAAACAAAAGTACAGATCGAGAATAAGATATAAATTTTCAAATTATGAGAAATTCAATTTTTTTTTCTGAAACAAAAATACGGATTCAAAATAAAAATTGAGTGTTTTTGTGTCAAACAAAAGTACGGATAGACAATAAAATATAAAATTTCAAATTATGAAAAATTGAGTTTTTTTATTAAAACAAAAGTACGAATCCAAAATAAAGTATAAATTTCGAATTTATGAAAAATTAAGTTTTTATGCGGGAAACAAAAGTACGTATCGTGAATAAAATGTAAATTTCCAAAATATGAAAAATTGATTTTTTTTGTAAAAAAAAAGTACATATTCAAAATAAAATAGAAATTTCCAAATTATAAAAAATTGAGTTTATTTTTGTAAAACAAAAGTAGGGATCGAAACTGAAATATAATTTTCAAAATTACGAAAAATTGAGTTTTTATGCGTGAAACAAAAGTACGTATCGAGAATAAAATATGAATTTTCAAATAATGAAAAATTAAGTTTTTTTTGTAAAACAAAAGTACGGATCCAAAATAAAATAGAAATTTCCAAATTATAAAAAATTGAGTTTATTTTTCGAAAATAAAAGTAGGGATTGAAACTAAAATATAAATTTCCAAATCACGAAAAATTGAGTTTTTATGCGTCAAACAAAGGTACGTATCAAGAATAAAATATGAATTTCCAAATTCTTTCGCACTTGCAAACGTCCTTTAGTGTTGTATTTATAGGCAAAAGGAATTGCTTTGGGTCAGCCTCTTTTGAGATCTTTAAATGCGCGTTCTGCATTTTTCTGATTAAGGAGGGTCTGGAACAAAATAGTCGACTGAAGAAGCAAACCAGTTAGCTATTTTCATTAAACCTGTATTCCTGGTACATTAATGAAAATAGACGACTAGAGCAACATGATTAGTAGACTAAGTGATGAATAATAAAAACAACAGATTATCATATTTCAATTAGCTAACCATATACAGATAATCTAACATCTCTAGAAATGCTAAATCAATCAAGAACCATTAATCACAAACCTAGCATATAACATCAAAGCTTTTTAAACATCATCAAATCTCAAATCATCAACAATTCCCAAATTATGAAAAATTGAGTTTTCTTTGTAAAACAAAAGTACAGATCGAAAATAAAATATAAATTTCCAAAGTACAAAAAATTGACTTTATATGCGTGAAACAAAAGTACGTATCGAGAATAAAATATAAATTTCCAAATTATGAAAAATTGAGTTTTTTTATTAAACAAAAGTACGGATCGAAAATAAAATATAAATTTCCAAATTACTAAAAATTGAGTTTTTATGCGTGAAACAAAAGTACATATCGAGAATAAAATATAAATTCCCAAATTATGAAAAATTGAGTTTTTTTTGTAAAACAAAAGTACAGATCGAAAATAAAATATAAATTTCCAAATTAAAAAAAATTGACTTTTTATGCGTGAAACAAAAGTACGTATCGAGAATAAACTATAAATTTAAAAATTATGAAAAATTGAGTTTTTTGTTGTTAAACAAAAGTACGGATCGAAAATAAAATATATGTTAAATAAAGACGACAGTGTAAAAACCAAGAGGGGGGGGGTGAATTGGGTTTTTAAACAAATTTTCTCTTTTAAATAAATTTTCAGGTTTTGAAAAACTTTCAAAAACTTGGATGTGAATTTTTCCAATCCTTTGATTAACGCTGTTGGGATTAGCAATTGTAATAATGATCCGCAATTAAAAGATAAAGAGAAAGAGAAAGAACACAGAGATTTATACTGGTTCGGATTAAGCCAATCCTACATCTAGTTCCCAACCACCACAAATCCGTGATGATTTTCCCCACAATCTTTAATTGAAATTACAAACACCAATTCATGCAATAACAAATAAAGATAAACGGAAACACCTCCTCGGACACACTAAGGATGAAACACCTCCCTGCACACACCGAGGATGAAACCCACCTCTCTTGACACACAAGAGATGAAACACCTCCTTAGAACAGATCCAAGGGATGAATTTTCCCTTTACGTAAAACAAGAAAAGAATACACCTGAAATGTGCTGGATAGAAAGCTTAAGCACAATGATCACCACTTCCAAAGACTTGATCAAACTGAAGAGAGCAGGAAAGCGGCTTTGAAAAAGCTAAGGCGCAGAAACACTTTGAATATTTTGTGTTTTTCAGATGTGTTAAACCTAAGACATTCTCTTTCATTTTATAATTCGAAAATGCTCCAAAGTTTCCATTCTTAGGTTGATTTAGAATTAATTTCGCAAAAACGACTCATTTAATCGATTATATTAAAATCTTAATCGATTATATCATGTTTAAAAACTGGAAAACAAATATCGTCTGATTTAATCGATTAGATTAAGGCCATAATCGATTATATTAACCCAGAATCAATATAATCGATTATCAAAGACACTTAATAGATTATTTTGCTCGTTAAACATTTTTGATTCAAATTTTAAGTTAAATAATCGATTATCTACGTATGGTAATTGATTAAAAGCGTAGAAAAACGTTTTTGCGAGAAAACACCTTTCTCTCTTGTTTGGGAAGGTCTTGAATGGGATTTATGACTTACTCTTTTTATCCAACACCCAAAACAGAACCTTCTACCTTTGATCCTTCAGCTCTTGAGAAAATCTTCATCAATCTTCTCTCTTGAAAGCTTTGAATGCTCTTTATGCCTTTCCTTTCTTATCAAGCAACCTTCCTTTGTGAGATGGCACAAGTCTTTAATGTTGATTGAAACTTCCTAAAAACTTCATCATCAAAACTGTAGGTCTCCATAAAACTCTGGACTTGAAATATCCCAACAATATAAATTTCCAAATTATAAAAAATTGAGTTTATTTTTGTCAAACAAAAGTAGGGATAAAAAATAAAATATAAATTTCAAAATTATGAAAAATTGACTTTTGTGAAACAAAAGTACGAATTGACAATAAGATATAAATTTCCAAATTATGCAAAATTGAGTGTATGCGTTAAACAAAAGTACTATCGAGAATAAAATATAAATTTCCAAATTATGAAAAATTTAGTTTTTTTGTGTAAAACAAAAGTTCGGATCGAGAATAAAATATAAATTTCCAAATTATGAAAAATTGAGTTTCTTTTGTAAAACAAAAATACATATCGAAAATAAAATATAAATTTCCAAATTACGAAAAATTGAGATTTTATGCGTGAAACAAAAGTACCATTGTTGGTGTAGTGTTTCATCCCTTATGAGTTTTCAAGGGAGGTGTTTTCATCTCTTGTGGGTTTCAAGAGAGGTGTTCAGTCTTTAGATTTTCTTTTACATGTTTCAATTGTAATATTGGTTGTAATTGATTTTCTAAAGATAGTGGTTGGGGAGTCATTCTCAAATTGAGGTGACTGGGCACTGGATGTAGGGTTGGCTATACCCGAACCAGTATAAATCCTTGTGTTCTTCTCTTACCTTATCCTTTTATTTTATTTACTGCTTCCGCTCTGTTAATCGAAAACAAGGAAATTGAAAAAGGGTAAACATATTAAAACATCAATTCACCCCCCTCTTGATGCCATTTGTCTAACAAAATATAAATATCTAAATTACGAAAAATTGAGTTTTTTTGTGTCAAACAAAAGTACATATCAAGAATAAAATATAAAATTCCAAATTATTAAAAATTGAGTTTTTTCATTAAAACAAAAGTATGGATCCAAAATAAAGTATAAATTTCGAATATACGAAAAATTGAGTTTTTATTCGAGAAACAAAAGTACGTATTGAGAATAAAATATAAATTTTGAAAATATGAAAAATTGATTTTTTTATAAAACAAAAGTACGGATTGAAAATAAAATAGAAATTTTCAAATTATAAAAACTTGAATTTATTTTTGTAAAACAAAAGTAGGGATCGAAAATAAAATATAATTTTCAAAAATACGAAAAATAGAGTTTTTACGCGTGAAACAGAAGTACGTATCGAGAACCAAATATGAATTTCCAAATTATGAAAAATTAAGTTTTTTTTAAAACAAAAGTACGGATCGAAAATAAAATATAAATTTCCAAATTATAAAAAATTGAGTTTATTTTTGTAAAACAAAACTACAGATCGAAAATAAAATATAAATTTGGAAATTACGAAAAATTGAGTTTTTTTCTGTAAAACAAAAGTATAGATCGAGAATAAAATATAAATTTCCAAATTATGAAAAATTGAGTATCTTTTGTAAAACAAAAGTACAGATCGAAAATAAAATATAAATTTCCAAATTACGAAAAATTGAGTTTTTGTGCGTGAAACAAAAGTACGTATCGAGAATAAAATATAAATTTCCAAATTATGAAAAATTGAGTTTTTTTTGTAAAACAAAAGTAGGGATCAAAAATAAAATATAAATTTCGAAATTATGATAAATTGAATTTTTTTGTGTAAAACAAATGTACAGCTCGACAATGAAATATAGATTTCCAAATTATGAAAAATTGAGTTTTTTTTTGTAAAACAAAAGTATGGATCGAAAATAAAATATAAATTTCCAAATTACAAAAAAAAATTATTTTTGTAAAACAAAAGTAGGGATCGAAAATAAAATATAAATTTTCCAAATCACGAAAAATTGAGTTTTTATGCGTCAAACAAAGGTACGTATCGAGAATAAATATGAATTTCCAAATTATGAACAATTAAGTTCCTTTTTGTCAAACAAAACTACGGATTGAAAATAAAATATAAATTTCCAAATTATAAAAACTTGAGTTTGTTTTTGTAAAACAAAAGTAGGGATCAAAAATAAAATATAAATTTCGAAATTATGAAAAATTGACTTTTTTGTGTAAAACAAAAGTACGAATCGAGAATAAAATATAAATTTCGAAATTATCAAAAAATTTAGTTTCTTTTGTAAAACAAAAGCACAGATCGAAAATAAAATATAAATTTCCAAATTACTAAAAATTGAGTTTTTATGCGTGAAACAAAAGTACATATCGAGAATAAAATATAAATTTCGAAATTATCAAAAATTGAGTTTCTTTTATAAAACAAAAATACATATCGAAAATAAAATATAAATTTCCAAATTACGAAAAGATGAGTTTTTATGCGTGAAACAAAAGTACGTATCGAGAATAAAATTATGAAAAATTGAATTTTTTTTTTGTAAAACAAAAGTACCGATCAAAAATAAAATATAAATTTCAAAATTATAAAAAATTTAGTTTACTTTTTTAAAACAAAAGCAGGGATCGAAAATAAAATATAAATTTCAAAATTATGAAAAATTGAATTTTTTTGTATAAAACAAAAGTACGGATCGAGAATAAAATATAAATTTCCAAATTGTGAAAAATTGAGTTTTTTTTTGTAAAACAAAAGTACGGATAGAAAATAAAATATAAACTTCCAAATTAAAAAAAATAGTTTATTTTTATAAAACAAAAGTAGGGATACATAATAAAATATAAATTTGCAAATCACGAAAAATTGAATTTTTATGCGTCAAACAAAGCTATGTATCGAGAATAAAATATGAATTTCCAAATTATGAAAAATTAAGTTCTTTTTTGTCAAACAAAACTACGTATCGAAAATAAAATATAAATTTCCAAATTATAAAACATTGAGTTTATTTTTGTAAAACAAAAGTAGGGATCGAAAATAAAATATAAATTTCGACATTATGAAAAATTGACTTTTTTTGTGTAAAACAAAAGTACGGATTGAGAATAAAATATAAATTTCAAAATTATGATAATGGAGTTTCTTTTGTAAAACAAAAGTACAGATCGAAAATAAAATATAAATTTTAAAATTACTAAAAATTGAGTTTTTATACGTGAAACAAAAGTACATATCGAGAATAAAATATAAATTCCCAAATTATGAAATCTTGAGTTTTCTTTGTAAAACAAAAGCACAGATCGAAAATAAAATATAAATTTTCAAATTATAAAAAATTGAGTTTATTTTTGTCAAACAAAAGTAGGGATCAAAAAGAAAATATAAATTTCGAAATTATGAAAACTTGAGTTTTTATGCGTGAAACAAGAGTATGTATCGAGAATAAAATATAAATTTCCAAATTATGAAAAATTGAGTTTTTTTTGTTAAACAAAAGTACGGATCGAAAATAAAATATAAGTTTCCAAATTATAAAAAATTGAGTTTATTTTTGTCAAAACAAAAGTAGGGATCAAAAATAAAATATGAATTTCGAAATTATGAAAAATGGAGTTTCTTTTGTAAAAAAAAGTACAGATCGAAAATAAAATATACATTTCAAATTACTAAAAATTGAGTTTTTATGCGTGAAACAAAAGTACATATCGAGAATAAAATGTAAATTCCCAAATTATAAAAACTTGAGTTTTCTTCGTAAAATAAAAGTATAGATCGAAAATAAAATATAAATTTCCAAATTACAAAAAATTCAATTTCTCATAATTTGGAAATTTATATTTTATTTTCGATCCGTATTTTTGTTTTACAAAAAAAAAACTCAATTTTTCATAATTTGGAAATTTATATTTTATTCTCGATCCGTACTTTTGTTTTAGACAAAAAAACTCAATTTCTCCTAATTTAGAAATTGAAATTTTATTTTCGATCCGTACTTTTTTTTTATACACAAAAAACTCAATATTTTGTAATTTCGAAATTTAAATTTTATTTTCGATCACTACTTTTTTTTACTAAAAAAAAAATCAATTTTTCATAATTTGGAAATTTATATTTTATTTTTTTTCCGCACTTTCTTTTACAAAAAGAACTCAATTTTTCATAATTTAGAAATTCAAATTTTATTTTCGATCTGTACTTTTTGTTTTACACAAAAAAACTCAATTTTTCGTAATTTCAAAATTTATATTTTATTCTCGATCCGTACATTTGTTTTAAAAAAAAATTGATTTTTCATAATTTGGAAATTTATATTTTATTTTCGATCTGTACTTTTGTTTTACAAAAAAAAAACTCAATTTGTCGTAATTTGGAAATTCAAATGTTATTCTCGATCCTGTTTGTTTTACACAAAAAAAACTCAATTTTTCATAATTTCAAAATTTAAATTTTATTTTCGATCCGAACCTTTGTTTTACAAAAAGAAACTTAATTTTTCATAATTTGGAAATTTATATTTTATTCTTGATCCGTACTTTTATTTTACGCAAAAAAACTCAATTTTTTGTAATTTAAAAATTTATTTTTTATTTTCGATCCGTAGTTTTGTTTTACAGAAAAAAAAAACTCATTTTTTCATAATTTGGAAATTTATATTTTATTCTCAATCGTACTTTGGTTTTACAACAAAAAAAATTCAATCTTTCGTAATTTGGAAATTCAAATTTTAATTTCGATCCGTACTTTTGTTTTACACAAAAAAACTCAAATTTTCGTAATTTCGAAATTTAAAATTTATTTTTGATTTGTAGTTTTGTTTAACAAAAAAAGAGTTAATTTTCCATAATTTGGAAATTTATATTTCATTTTCGATCTGTACTTTCCGTTTACAAAAAAACAAACTCAATTTTTCATAATTTGGAATTTTATATTTTATTTTCGACCCGTAACTCTATTTTACACAAAAAAACTAATTTTTTTTTAACTTCGAAATTTATAGTTTATTCAGGATCCGTACTTTTGGTTTACAAAAAAAATTCAATTTCTCATAATTTGGAAATTTATACTTGATTTTCGATGCGTACTTTTGTTTTACAAAAAAAACACAATTTTTCATAATTTTAAAATTTATATTTTATTCTCCATCCGTGCTTTTGTTTTACAAAAAAAAAACTCAGTTTTTCGTAATTTGAAATTTCAAATTTTATTTTCGATCCGGACTTTTTTTTTAAACAAAAAAACTCAATTTTTTGCAATTTCGAAATTTATATTTTATTTTCGATCCCTACTTTTGTTTTAAAAAAAACATAATTTTTCATAATTATTCTCGATCTGTACTTTTGTTTTAAACTAAAAAACTCAAATTTTCGTACTTTTGAAATTCAAATTTTATTTTCAATCCGTACTTTTGTTTTACACAAAAAAAACTCTATTTTTCGTAATTTCAAAAATTTAAATTTTATTTTCGATCCGTACTTTTTTTTACAAAAAAAACTCAATTTTTCATAATTTGGAAATTCAAATTTTCTTTTCGGCTGAAGGTGCATCTATTCATAGACCACCACTTTTTACAGGTGAAAACTATCCTTTTTGGAAAAAGAGTATGGAGATTTTTCTAAGGTCTAATGATCAAGGCGTTTGGGATGCAATTGTGAATGGTCCATATATTCCTATGATTGTTGTTGAAAATGAGCAGATACCGAAAGCGAGAGCAAGTTGGACCAAAGATGAGTACAACCAAAATCAATGCGACATAAGGGCGTGTAACATGATAGCATCTGCTTTAACTATTAATGAGTTTTACAGGTTGTCGGATTGCACTACAACAAAGGAGATGTGGGACACTTTGGAAGTCACACATGAAGGAACGGAGGATGTAAAGAGATCAAGGAAAAATACCTTGATTCAAGAATACGAGATGTTCCGGATGAGCAAAGGGGAAACCATATATGACGTTCAAAAGAGATTTACTCACATTGTAAATCACCTCAAGGCGTTAGGTAAGAAATTTGATACTGAGGAATTAAATGTGAAAATTTTGAAATCTTTGGACAGGACATGGCAACCCAAAGTAACGGCCATCACGGAATCAAAGAATCTCTCAAGTATGAATATGACAACTCTCTTCGGAAAGCTTAGAGAACACGAACTGGAGCATGGACGTTTCAAAGGAGAAGAAGAAGACGTCAAGAGGAAAGGTGTTGCTCTTAAAGCTAAATCTGACAAAGAGGAAAGTAGTGATTTGTACTTTTGTTTTAGAAAAAGAAATTTCATAATTTGGAAATTTATATTTTATTTTCGATCCGTACTTTTGTTTTACACAAAAAAATACAATTTTTCGTAATTTTGAAATTTATATTTTATTTTTATCCCTACTTTTACAAAAATAAACTAAATTTTTTATAATTTGGAAATTAATATTTTATTTTCGATCCCAAATTTCTTTTACAAAAATAAACTCAATTTTTTATAATATGGAAATTTCTATTTTATTTTTGATCCGTACGTTTGTTTTACAAAAAAAATCAATTTTTCATATTTTGGAAATTTATATTTTATTCTCGATCCGTACTTTTGTTTTACACAAAAAAACTCAATTTTTCATAATTTCGAAATTTATATTTTATTTTCGATCCCTACTTTTGTTTTACAAAAATAAACACAATTTTTTATAATTTGGAAATTTACATTTTATTTTCGATGCATACCTTTATTTTACAAAAAAAACTCAATTTTTCATAATTTGTAAATTTATATTTTATTCTCGATACGTACTTTTGTTTCACGCATAAAAACTCAATTTTTCGTAATTTGCAAATTTGTATTTTGTTTTCAATCTGAACTTTTGTTTTACAAAAGATACTCAATTTTTCATAATTTTGGAAATTTATATTTTATTCTCGATTCGTACTTTTTTTTACAAAAAAAAAACTCAATTTTTCATAATTTCAAAATTTATATTTTATTTTCGATTTGTACTTTTGTTTTACAAAAATAAACTCAATTTTTTATAATTTGGAAATTTATATTTTATTTTCGATTCATACTTTTGTTTTAGAAAAGAAACTTAATTTTTCATAATTTGGAAATTCATATTCTATTCACGATATGTACTTTTGTTTCACGCATAAAAACTCAATTTTTCGTAATTTTGAAAATTATATTTTATTTTCGATCCCTACTTTTGTTTTACAAAAATAAACTCAATTTTTAATAATTTGAAAATTGCTATTTTATTTTGAATCCGTACTTTTGTTTTACAAAAAAATCAAATTTTCATATTTTGGAAATTTATATTTTATTCTCGATACGTACTTTTGTTTCCCGCATAAAAACTCAATTTTTCGTAAATTCGAAATTTATACTTTATTTTGGATCCGTACTTTTGTTTTAATAAAAAAACTCAATTTTTAATAATTTAGAATTTTATATTTTATTCTTGATCTGTATTTTTGTTTGACACAAAAAAACTCATTTTTTGTAATTTAGATATTTAAATTTTATTTTCGATCCGTACTTTTGTTTTAGAAAAAAAACTGAATTTTTCATAATTTGAAAATTTATATCTTATTCTCGATCTGTACTTTTGTTTTACACAAAAAAACTCAATTTTTCATAATTTCGAAATTTATATTTTATTCTCGATTCGTACTTTTGTTTTACAAAAATAAACTCAATTTTTTATAATTTGGAAATTTGTATTTCATTTTTGATCGGTACTTTTGTTTTACAAAAAAAAAACTCAATTTTTCAGAATTTTATTCTCGATACGTACTTTTGTTTCACGAATACACTCAAATTTTCGTAATTTGAAAATTAATACTTTATTTTTTATCTGTATTTTCGTTTTACTAAAGAAACTCAATTTTTCATAATTTGGAAATGTATATCTTATTCTCAATCCGTACTTCTGTTTTACATAAAAAAAACTCAATTTTTCATAATTTCGAAATTTATATTTTATTTTTGATCCCTACTTTTGTTTGACAAAAATAAACTCAATTTTTTAATATTTGGAAATTTATATTTTATTTTCGATCCGTACTTTTGTTTAACAAAAAGAAAATCAATTTTTCATAATTTGGAAATTTATATTTTATACTCGTTATGTACTTTTGTTTCACGCATAAAAAGTTAATTTTTTGTGATTTGGAAATTTAAATTTTATTTTCGATCTATACTGTTGTTTTACAAAGAAAACTTAATTTTTCATAATTTGGGAATTTATATTTTATTCTCGATATGTACTTTTGTTTCACACATAAAAACTCAATATTTCGTAATTTGGAAATTTATATTTTATTTTCGATATGTATTTTTGTTTTGGAAAAGAAACTCAATTTTTCATAATTTGGAAATTTATATTTTATTCTCGATCCGTACTTTTGTTTTACACAAAAAACTCAATTTTTCATAATTTCGAAATTTATATTTTATTCTTGATACGTACTTTTGCTTCACGCATACACTCAATTTTTTATAATAGGAAAATTAATACTTTATTTTCGATCTGTATTTTTGTTTTACAAAATAATCTCAATTTTTCATAATTTGGAAATTTATATCTTATTCTCAATCTGTACGTTTGTTTTACACAAAAAAACTCAATTTTTCATAATTTCGAAATTTAAATTTTATTTTTGATCCCTACTTTTGTTTGACAAAAATAAACTCAATTTTTTATAATTTGGAAATTTATATTTTATTTTCGATTCGTACTTTTGTTTAACAAAAACAAAATCAATTTTTCATAATTTGGAAATTTATATTTTATTTGCGATCAGTACTTTTGTTTTACAAAGAACACTCAATTTTTGATAAATTGGGAATTTATATTTTATTCTCGATATGTACTTTTGTTTCACGCATAAAAAGTCAATTTTTAGTAATTTGGAAATTTATATTTCATTTTTTATCTGTACTTTTGTTTTACAAAAGAAACTCAATTTTTCATAATTTTGAAATTTATATTTTATTCTCTATCCGTACTTTTGTTTTACACAAAAAAACTCAATTTTTCATAATTTGGAAATTTATATTTTATTTTCGATCTGTACTTTTGTTTTACAAAAGAAACTCAATTTTTCATAATTTGGAAATTTATATTTTATTCTCTATCCGTACTTATGTTTTACACAAAAAAACTCAATTTTTCTAAGTTTGGAAATTTATATTTTATTTTCGATCCGTACTTTTGTTTTACAAAAAAAAACTTAATTTTTCATTATTTGGAAATTCATATTTCATTCACGATACGTACTTTTGTTTCACGCATAAAATCTCAATTTTTCGTAATTTGGAAATTTATATTTTATTTTCGATATGTATTTTTGTTTTACAAAAGAAACTCAATTTTTCATAATTTGGAAATTTATATTTTATTCTCGATCCGAACTTTTGTTTTACACAAAAAAACTAAATTTTTCATAATTTGGAAATTTATATTTTATTCTCGATAGTACTTTTGTTTAACGCATACACTCAATTTTGCATAATTTGGAAATTTATATCTTATTGTCAATTCGTACTTTTGTTTTACGAAAGTCAATTTTTCATAATTTTGAAATTTATATTTTATTTTTTATCCCTACTTTTGTTTGACAAAAATAAACTCAATTTTTTATAATTTGGAAATTTATATTGTTGGGATCGATCTGTACTTTTGTTTTACAAAAAAAACTCAATTTTTCATAATTTTCAAATTTATATTTTATTCCCGATACATACTTTTATTTTACGCATAAAAACTCAATTTTTCGTAATTTAGAAATTTAAATTTTATTTTCGATCCGTACTTTTGTTTTACAAAAAAAAATATATTTTTCATAATTTGGAAATTTATATTTTATACTTGATTTGTACTTTGTTTTATACAAAAAAAACTCAATTTTTCGTAATTTAAAAATTCAAATTTTATTTTCAATTTGTATTTTTGTTTTACACAAAAAAACTCAATTTCTCGTAATTTCGAAACTTAAATTTTATTTTCGATCTGCACTTTTGTTTTACAAAGAAAATCCATTTTTCATAATTTCGAAATATATATTTTATTCTCAATTCGTACTTTTGTATTACAAAAAAAACAATTTTTCATGATTGAGAAATTTATATTTTATTTTCGATCCGTAATTTTGTTTTACAAGAAAAATTCAATTATTCATAATTTGGAAATTTATATTTTATTCTCGATTCGTACTTTTGTTTTACACAAAAAAACTCAATTATTCGTAACTTCAAAATCCCAATTTTATTTCTGATCCGTACTTTTGTTTTACAAAAAAGAACTCAATTTTTCATAATTTTTAAATTTATATTTTACTTTCGATCTGTGCTTTTGTTTTACAAAAAAAATCAATTTTTCATAATTTGGAAATTTATATTTTATTCTCGATCCGTACTTTTGTTTAACACAAAAAAACTAAATTTTTCATAATTTCGAATTTTAAATTTTATTCTGGATCCGTACTTCTGTTTTACAAAAAAAATATCAATTTTTCATAGTTTAGAAATTTATATTTTATTTTCTATCTATACTTTTGTTTTACACAAAAAACTCAATTTTTTGTAATTTTGAAATTTATAATTTGTTCTCTATCCGTACTTTTGTTTTACAAAAAAAATGAATTTTTCATAATTTTGATATTTATATTTTATTCTCAATCCGCACTTTTGTTTTACAAATAAAAATCAAATTTTTATAATTTGGAAATTTATGTTTTATTTTCGATCCATAATTTTGTTTTACAAAAAAAAATCAATTTTTCACAACTTGGAAATTTATATTTGATTCCTAATCCGTACTTTTGTTTTACAAAAAAAACTCAATTTCTCGTAATTTGGAAATTCAAATTTTCTTTTCGATTCGTACTTTTGTTTTACACAAAGAAACTCTATTTTACATAATTTCAAAATTTAGGGTTTAGGGGTTTTTACTTTCGATCAATTTTTTCATTTACAAAAAACATCTATTTTTCATAATTGGGAGATTTATATTTTATTTTGGATCCGCACTTTTGATTTACAAAAAAAACTCAATTTTTCATAATTTGGATATTTATATTTTATTCTCGATATGTACTTTTGTGTTATGCAAAAAAAATCAATTTTTTGTAGTGTCGAAATTTATATTTTTTTTCGATCCGTACATTTGTTTTTTTTAAAAAAAAGAATTTTTCATAATTTGGAATTTTAGATCCAAACTTTTGTCTTACACAAAAAAATCTCAATTTTTCGTAATTTGGAAATTCAAATTTTATTTTCAATCAGTACTTTTGTTTTAGAAAAAAAATCAATTTTTCATAATTTGGAAATTTATATTTTATTTTCGACCTATACTTTTGTTTTACACAAAAAACTCAATTTTTTGTAATTTTGAAATTTATATTTTGTTCTCGATCCGTACTTTTGTTTTACAAAAAAAAATCAATTTTTCATAATTTGGAAATTTATATTTTATTCTTGATGCGTACTTTTGTTTTACAAAAAAAACTCAATTTTTCGTAATTTCGAAATTTAAATTTTATTTTCGATCCTTACTTTTGTTTTACAAAAAAAGAATCAATTTTTCATAAATTGGAAATTTATATTTTATTTTTTATCCGTACTTTTGTTTTTTTTAAAAAAACTCAGTTTTTCATAATCTGGAAATTCCAATTGTATTTTTGAGTCGTACTTTTGTTTTACACAAAAAAATCAATTTTTTGTAATTTGGAAATTTATATTTTATTTTCGATCTGTAAATTTGTTTTACACAAAATCTCAATTTTTCATAATTTTGAAATTTATATTTTGTTCTCAATCTGTACTTTTCTTTTACAAAAAAAATCAATTTTTCATAATTTGCAAATTTATATGTTATTTTCGATCCGTACTTTTGTTTTACAAAAAAAATTCAATTTTTTATAATTTGGAAATTTATATTTTATTTTTGATCCATACTTTTGTTTTAATTTCGAATTTTATAGTTTATTTTGGATGCATACTTTTGTTTTACAAAAAAAAAACTCAATTTTTCATAATTTCAAAATTTAAATTTTATTTTCATTTCGTACCTTTGTTTTACAAAAAAAAAAATCTAATTTTCATAATATCAAAATTTATATTTTATTTTCCATCCGTACTCTTTTTTACAAAAAAAACTCAATTTTTCATAATTTGGAAATTCAAATTTTATTTTGGATCCGTACTTTTGTTTTACACAAGAAACTCAATTTTTTGTAATTTCGAAATTTATATTATATTCTCGATCCGTATTTTTGTTTTACAAAAAAAAAATTCACTTTTTATAATTTGTAAATTTATATTTTATTTCGATCCATACTTTTGTCTTACAATTTTTTTTTTTCATAATTTGGAAATTTATATTTTACTCTAGATCCGTACTTTTGTTTTACAAAAAAAACTCAATTTTTCGTAATTTGGGAATTCAAATTTTCTTTTCGATCCGTACTTTTGATTTAGACAAAAAAAAATCTATTTTTTGTACTTTCGAAATTTAATTTTTATTTCCGATATGTACTTTTGATTTACAAAAAAAAATTCAATTTTTCATTATTTGAAAATTTATATTTTATATTTGATCCGTACTTTTGTTTTACAAAAAACATATCAATTCTTCATAATTTGGACATTCAAATTTTGTTTTCAATCCGTACTTTTGTTTCACAAAAAAAATCAAATTTTCATCATTTGGAAATTTAAATTTTATTCTCAATTCGTACTTTTGTTTTACAAAAAAATAAATTTTTCATGATTTTGGAAATTTATGTTTTATTCCCGATCCGTACTTTTGATTTACAAATAAAAATCAATTTTTCATAATTTGGAAATTTATATTTTATTTTAGATCCGTACTTTTTTTTTACAAAAAAAAACTCAATTTTTCATAATATGGAAATTTATATTTTATTTTTTATCCGTACTTTTGTTTTACAAAAGACAAAACTCAATTTTTTGTAATTTCCAAATTTATAATTTATTCTCGATCCGTAGTTTTGTTTTACAAAAAAAATCATTTTATCATAATTCAAAAATTTCTATCTTATTTTCGATCCATACTTTTGTTTTACAAAACAAAATCAATTTTTAATAATGCGGAAATTTAAATTTTATTTTCGATCCTTACGTTTGTTTTACAAAAAAACACAACTTTTCGTAATTTCAAAATTTATATTTTATTCTCGATTCGTACTTTTGTTTTACACAAAAAAAAGTCAATTTTTCGCAACTTCAAAATTCAAATTTTATTTTCGATCAGTACATTTGTTTTACACAAAAAAACTCAATTTTTTTTAATTTCAAAATTTAAATTTTATATTCGATCCGGTACTTTTGTTTTACAAAAAAAAAATAAAATTTTCATAATTTCGAAATTTATATTTTATTTTCGATCCATACTTTTTTTAACAAAAAAAAAACTCAATTTTTCATAATTTTGAAATTCAAATTTTATTTTTGATCCGTAGTTTTCTTTACACAAAAAAACACAATTTTTCATAATTTTGAAATTTATATTTTATTCTCCATGCGTACTTTTGTTTTATATAAAAAAACTCAATTTTTCTCAACTTCGAAATTCAAATTTTATTTTCGATCCGTACTTTTGTTTTACACAAAAACACTCAATTTTTCTGAATTACGAAATTTAAATTTTATTCTTGATCCGCACTTTTGTTTTACAAAGAAAAACTCTATTTTTCGTAATTTCGAAATTTAAATTTTATTTTCGATCCATACTTTTGATTCACAAAAAAATCAATTTCTCATAATTTGGAAATTTATATTTTATTTTCAATGCATACTTTTGTTTTACAACAAAGAAAAACTCTATTTTTCGTAATTTCGAAATTTAAATTTTATTTTCGATCCATACTTTTGATTCACAAAAAAATCAATTTCTCATAATTTGGAAATTTATATTTTATTTTCAATGCATACTTTTGTTTTACAAAACAAACTCAATTTTTCATAATTTGGAAATTCAAATTTTGTTTTTGACCCGTACTTCTTTTTACACAAAAGAGCTCAATTTTTTGTAATTATAAAATTTTTATTTTATTTTCGATCCGCACTTTTGTTTCACGAAAAAAATCAATTTTTTATCATTTGGAAATTTATATTTTATTTTAAATCCGTACTTTTGTTTTACAAAAAAAAATCAATTTTTCATAATTTGGAAATTTAAATTTTATTCTCCATCCGTACTTTTGTTTTACACAAAAGAAATCAATTTTTCGTAATTTGAAAATTTAAATTTTATTTTCAATCCGTACTTTTGATTTACAAAAAAATTTTCATAATTCGGAAATTTATATTTTATTTTCGATCCGTACTTTTGTTTTTCAAAAAAATATCAATTTTTCATAATTTGGAAATTTATATTTTATTCGCGATCCGTACTTTTGTTTTACACAAAAAAAAATCATTTTTTCGTAATTTCGAAATTCAAATTTTATTTTCGATCCGGACTTTTGCTTTACACAAAATAACTCAAGTTTTCATAATTTCGAAATTTAAATTTTATTTTCAATCCGTACGTTTGTTTTACAAAAAAAAATCATTTTTTCATAATTTGGAAATTTATATTTTATTTTTTATCCATACTTTTTTTTACAAAAAAAACCTCTATTTTTCGTAATTTTGAAATTCAAATTTCATTTTCGATTCGTACTTTTCTTTACACAAAAAACCTCAATTTTACGTAATTTCAAAATTTATATTTTATTCTCAATGCGTACTTTTGTTTTACACAAAAAAAAGTCAATTTTTCGCAACTTCAAAATTAAAATTTTATTTTCGATCAGTACTTTTGTTTTACACAAAAAAAATCAATTTTTTTTTAATTTCGAAATTTAAATTTTAAATTCGATCCGTACTTTTGTTTTACAAAAAAAAATCAATTTTTCATAATTTCGAAATTTATATTTTATTTTCGATCCATACTTTTTTTTTACAAAAAAAACTCAATTTTTCATAATTTTGAAATTCAAGTTTTATTTTCCATCCGTACTTTTGCTTTACTCAAAAAAATTCAAATCTTTGCAACTTCGAAATTCAAATTTTATTTTCGATCCGTACTTTAGTTTTACACAAAAATACTCAATTTTTCTGAATTTCAATATTTAAATTTTATTTTTGATCCGCACTTTTGATTTACAAAAAAAACCTCTGTTAGTGGCTAGTAGCTAGTGCTAGTACTAGTAGCTAGTGCCAGTAGTTAGTGCTAGTAGCTAGTGCTAGTAGCTAGTTCTAGTAGCTAGTGCTACTGATAGTAGCTAGTGCTGGTGCTAGTAGCTAGTGCTGGTGCTAGTAGCTAGTGCTAGTGATAGTAGCTAGTGCTAGTAGCTAGTGCTAGTAGCTAGTGCTAGTAGCTTGTGCTAGTAGCTAGTAGCTAGTGCTAGTAGCTAGTAGCTAGTAGCTAGTGCTAGTAGCCAGTAGCTAGTGCTAGTAGCTAGTAGCTAGTTGCTAGTGCTAGTGCTAATAGCTAGTGCTAGTAGCTAGTGCTAGTGCTAGTAGCTAGTTCTAGTAGATAGCGCTAGTAGCTAGTAACTAGTGCTAGTAGCTAGTGCTAGTAGCTAGTGCTAGTAGCTAGTAGCTAGTGCTAGTGCTAGTAGCTAGTGCTAGTGCTAGTAGCTAGTGCTAGTCCTAGTAGCTAGTAGCTAGTGCTAGTAGCTAGCGCTACTAGGTAGTGCTAGTGCTAGTAGCTAGTGGTAGTAGCTAGTAGGTAGTGCTAGTAGCTTGTAGCTAGTGCTACTATCTAGTAGCTAGTAGCTAGTGCTAGTAGCTAGTGCTAGTAGCTAGTGCTAGTAGCTAGTAGCTAGTGCTAGTAGCTAGTAGCTAGTGCTAGTAGCTAGTGCTAGTACTTAGTAGCTAGTAGCTAGTGCTAGTACTAGTAGCTAGTGCTAGTAGTTAGTGTTAGTAGCTAGTGCTAGTAGCTAGTGTTAGTAGCTAGTGCTAGTAGCTAATTCTAGTAGCTAGTGCTACTGATAGTAGCTAGTGCTGGTGCTAGTAGCTTGTGCTAGTGATAGTAGCTAGTGCTAGTAGCTAGTGTTAGTAGTTAGTGTTAGTAACTAGTGCTAGTAGCTAGTAGCTTGTGCTAGTAGCTAGTAGCTAGTGCTAGTAGCTAGTAGCTAGTGCTAGTAGCTAGTAGCTAGTAGCTAGTGCTAGTGCTAGTAGCTAGTGCTAGTAGCTAGTGCTAGTAGCTAGTGCTAGTGCTAGTGCTAGTGCTAGTGCTAGTAGCTAGTGCTAGTAGCTAGTAGCTAGTGCTAGTAGGTAGTAGCTAGTAGCTAGTGCTACTAGTTAGTAGCTATTGCTAGTAGCTAGTAGCTAGTGCTAGGACCTAGTGCTAGTAGCTAGTGCAAGTACCTAGTGCTAGTAGCTAGTGCTAGTAGCTAGTAGGTAGTGCTAGTAGCTAGTAGCTAGTGCTAGTGCTAGTAGCTAGTGCTAGCGATAGTAAAAAGTGCTAGTAGCTAGTGTTAGTAGCTAGTGCTAGTAGCTAGTGCTACTACCTAGTCCTAGTAGCTAGTGTTAGTAGCTAGTGCTAGTAGCTAGTAGCTAGTGCTAGTAGCTAGTAGCTAGTGCTAGTACCTAGTAGCTAGTGCTAGTAGCTAGTAGCTAGTGCTAGTGCTAGTAGCTGGTGCTAGTGCTAGTAGCTAGTGCTAGTGCTAGTACCTAGTAGCTAGTGCTAGTAATAGTAGCTAGTGCTAGTAGCTAGTGTTAGTAGCTAGTGTTAGTAGCTAGTGCTAGTAACTAGTGCTAGTAGTAACTTGTAGGTAGTGCTAGTACTTAGTAGCTAGTAGCTAGTGCTAGTAGGTAGTGCTAGTAGTTAGTGCTAGTAGCTAGTAGCTAGTGCTACTGCTAGTCCTAGTGCTAGTAGCTAGTGCTGGTAGCTAGTAGCTAGTGCTGGTAGCTAGTAGCTAGTGCTAGTATCTAGTAGCTAGTGCTAGTAGCTAGTAGCTAGTGCTAGTACTTAGTAGCTATAGCTAGTAGCTAGTGCTAGTAGCTAGTGCTAGTGATAGTAGCTAGTGATAGTAGCTAGTGCTAGTAGCTAGTGCTAGTAGCTAGTGCTAGTAGCTAGTAGCCAGTGCTAGTAGCTAGTAGCTAGTGCTAGTGCTAGTAGCTAGTCCTAGTGCTAGTGCTAGTAGGTAGTGCCAGTGCCAGTGCTAGTGCTAGTGCTAGTGCTAGTAGCTAGTAGGTAGTGCTAGTGCTAGTGCTAGTAGCTACTAGCTAGTGCTAGTGCTAGTGCTATTGCTAGTGCTAGTGCTAGTAGCTAGTAGCTAGTGCTAGTGCTAGTGCTACTAGCTAGTGCTAGTGCTAGTGCTAGTAACTAGTGCTAGTGCTAGTGATAGTAGCTAGTAGCTAGTGCTAGTATCTAGTAGCTAATGCTAGTAGCTAATAGGTAGTGCTAGTAGCTAGTAGGTAGTGCTAGTATCTAGTAGCTAGTAGCTAGTGCTAGTAGCTAGTGCTTGTGATAGTAGTTAGTGCTAGTGCTAGTAGCTAGTGTTAGTCATAGTAGCTAGTGCTAGTAGCTAGTGCTAGTAGCTAGTGCTAGTAGCTAGTGCTAGTAGCTAGTAGCTAGTAGCTAGTACTAGTGCTAGTACCTAGTGCTAGTACCTAGTGCTAGTAGCTAGTGCTAGTAGCTAGTGCTAGTAGCTAGTGCTAGTAGCTAGTAGCTAGAGCTAGTAGCTGGTAGCTAGTGGTAGTAGCTAGTGCTAGTGGTAGTAGCTAGTGCTAGTAGCTAGTAGCTAGTGGCTTGTAGCTAGTGCTAGTAGCTAGTGCTAGTGATAGTAGCTAGTGCTAGTAGCTAGTGCTAGTAGCTAGTGCTAGTGCTAGTGCTCGTAGCTAGTAGCTAGTAGCTGGTGGTAGTGGCTAGTAGCTAGTAGCTAGTAGCTAGTAGCTAGTGCTAGTGCTAGTAGCTGGTGCTATTGCTAGTAGCTAATGCTAGTCCTAGTAATTAGTAGTTAGTTCTAGTGAAAGTACCTAGTGCTAGTAGCTAGTGCTGGTAGCTAGTAGCTAGCGCTAGTAGCTAGCGCTAGTAGCTAGCGCTAGTAGCTAGTAGCTAGTGCTAGTAGCTAGTAGCTAGTGCTAGTAGCTAGTAGCTAGTGCTAGTAGCTAGTAGTTAGTGCTAGTGCTAGTAGCTAGTGCTAGTGCTAGTTGCTAGTGCTAGTGGTTAGTGCTAGTTCTAGTAGCTAGTGCTAGTCGCTAGTGCTAGTAGCTAGTAGCTAGTGCTAGTAGCTAGTAGCTAATAGCTAGTACTAGTGCTAGTACCCAGTGCTTGTACCTAGTGCTAGTAGCTAGTTCTAGTAGCTAGTAGTTAGTAGCTAGTAGCTAGTAGCAAGAGCTAGTAGCTGGTAGCTAGTGCTAGTAGCTAGTGCTAATGGTAGTAGCTAGTGCTAGTGCTAGTAGCTAGTGCTAGTCATAGTAGGTAGTGCTAGTAGCTAGTGCTAGTAGCTAGTGCTAGTAGCTAGTGCTAGTAGCTAGTAGCTAGTAACTAGTAGCTAGTACTAGTGCTAGTACCTAGTGCTAGTACCTAGTGCTAGTAGCTAGTGCTAGTAGCTAGTGCTAGTAGCTAGTGCTAGTAGCTAGTGCTAGTAGCTAGTGCTAGTAGCTAGTGCTAGTAGCTAGTAGCTAGTAGTAGCTAGTAGCTAGAGCTAGTAGCTGGTAGCTAGTGGTAGTAGCTAGTGCTAGTGGTAGTAGCTAGTGCTAGTAGCTAGTAGCCAGTGGCTAGTAGCTAGTGCTAGTAGCTAGTGCTAGTGATAGTAGCTAGTGCTAGTAGCTAGTGCTAGTAGCTAGTGCTAGTGCTAGTGCTCGTAGCTAGTAGGTAGTAGCTGGTGGTAGTGGCTAGTACCTAGTAGCTAGTAGCTAGTAGCTAGTGCTAGTGCTAGTAGCTGGTGCTATTGCTAGTAGCTAATGCTAGTCCTAGTAATTAGTAGTTAGTTCTAGTGATAGTAGCTAGTGCTAGTGCTAGTGCTAGTAGCTAGTTCTAATCCTAGTGCTAGTAGCTGGTGCTAGTAGCTAGTAGGTAGTGCTAGTAGCTAGTGCTAGTAGCTAGTAGCTAGTAGCTAGTAGCTAGTAGCTAGTGCTAGTAGCTAGTTGCTAGTGCTAGTAGCTAGTGCTAGTGGCTAGTGCTAGTGCTAGTAGCTAGTGCTAGTGCTAGTAGATAGTGCTAGTAGCAAGTAAGCTAGTAACTAGTACTAGTAGTTAATGCTAGTAGCTAGTAGCTAGTTGCTAGTGATAGTAGCTAGTTGCTAGTGCTAGTGCTAGTACCTAGTGCTAGTTGCTAGTGCTAGTGCTAATAGCTAGTGCTTGTACATAGTGCTAGTGCTAGTAGCTAGTGCTAGTAGCTAGTAGCTAGTGCTAGTAGCTAGTGCTAGTAGCTAGTAGCTAGTGGCTTGTAGCTAGTGCTAGTAGCTAGTGCTAGTGATAGTAGCTAGTGCTAGTAGCTAGTGCTAGTAGCTAGTGCTAGTGCTAGTAGCTAGTAGCTAGTAGCTGGTGGTAGTGGCTAGTAGCTAGTAGCTAGTAGCTAGTAGCTAGTGCTAGTGCTAGTAGCTGGTGCTATTGCTAGTAGCTAATGCTAGTCCTAGTAATTAGTAGTTAGTTCTAGTGAAAGTACCTAGTGCTAGTAGCTAGTGCTAGTAGCTAGTGGCTAGTGCTAGTCGCCAGTAGCTAGTAGCTAGTGCCAGTAGCTAGTAGCTAGTGCCAGTAGCTAGTAGCTAGTGCCAGTAGCTAGTAGCTAGTGCCAGTAGCTAGTAGCTAGTGCTAGTAGCTAGTGCTAGTGCTAGTGCTAGTTCTAGTAGCTAGTGCTAGTCGCTAGTGCTAGTAGCTAGTAGCTAGTGCTAGTAGCTAGTAGCTAATAGCTAGTACTAGTGCTAGTACCCAGTGCTTGTACCTAGTGCTAGTAGCTAGTTCTAGTAGCTAGTAGTTAGTAGCTAGTAGCTAGTAGCAAGAGCTAGTAGCTGGTAGCTAGTGCTAGTAGCTAGTGCTAATGGTAGTAGCTAGTGCTAGTGCTAGTAGCTAGTGCTAGTGATAGTAGCTCGTGCTAGTAGCTAGTGCTAGTAGCTAGTGCTAGTAGCTAGTGCTAGTAGCTAGTAGCTAGTAGCTAGTAGCTAGTGCTAGTACCTAGTGCTAGTAGCTAGTGCTAGTAGCTAGTGCTAGTAGCTAGTGCTAGTAGCTAGTAGCTAGTGCTAGTAGCTAGTAGCTAGAGCTAGTAGCTGGTAGCTAGTGGTAGTAGCTAGTGCTAGTGGCTAGTAGCTAGTGCTAGTAGCTAGTAGCTAGTGGCTAGTAGCTAGTGCTAGTAGCTAGTGCTAGTGATAGTAGCTAGTGCTAGTAGCTAGTGCTAGTAGCTAGTGCTAGTGCTAGTGCTCGTAGCTAGTAGCTAGTAGCTGGTGGTAGTGGCTAGTACCTAGTAGCTAGTAGCTAGTAGCTAGTGCTAGTGCTAGTAGCTGGTGCTATTGCTAGTAGCTAATGCTAGTCCTAGTATTTAGTAGTTAGTTCTAGTGATAGTAGCTAGTGCTAGTGCTAGTGCTAGTAGCTAGTTCTAATCCTAGTGCTAGTAGCTAATGCTAGTAGCTAGTAGGTAGTGCTAGTAGCTAGTGCTAGTAGTAGTAGCTAGTAGCTAGTGCTAGTAGCTAGTTGCTAGTGCTAGTAGCTAGTGCTAGTGGCTAGTGCTAGTGCTAGTAGCTAGTGCTTGTGCTAGTAGATAGTGCTAGTAGCAAGTAAGCTAGTAACTAGTACTAGTAGTTAATGCTAGTAGCTAGTAGCTAGTTGCTAGTGATAGTAGCTAGTTGCTAGTGCTAGTGCTAGTACCTAGTGCTAGTTGCTAGTGCTAGTGCTAATAGCTAGTGCTTGTACATAGTGCTAGTGCTAGTAGCTAGTAGCTAGTAGCTAGTGCTAGTAGCTAGTGCTAGTAGCTAGTAGCTAGTGCTAGTAGCTAGTAGCTAGTGCTAGTAGCTGGTAGTTAGTGCTACTAGTTAGTAGCTATTGCTAGTAGCTAGTAGCTAATGCTAGTAGCTAGTGCCAGTAGCTAGTAGCTAGTAGCTAGTAGCTAGTAGCTAGTGCTAGTAGCAAGTGCTAGGACCTAGTGCTAGTAGCTAGTGCAAGTACCTAGTGCTAGTAGCTAGTGCTGGTAGCTAGTAGCTAGCGCTAGTAGCTAGCGCTAGTAGCTAGTAGCTAGTGCTAGTAGCTAGTAGCTAGTGCTAGTAGCTAGTAGCTAGTGCTAGTAGCTAGTAGTTAGTGCTAGTGCTAGTAGCTAGTGCTAGTGCTAGTTGCTAGTGCTAGTGGTTAGTGCTAGTTCTAGTAGCTAGTGCTAGTCGCTAGTGCTAGTAGCTAGTAGCTAGTGCTAGTAGCTAGTAGCTAATAGCTAGTACTAGTGCTAGTACCCAGTGCTTGTACCTAGTGCTAGTAGCTAGTTCTAGTAGCTAGTAGTTAGTAGCTAGTAGCTAGTAGCAAGAGCTAGTAGCTGGTAGCTAGTGCTAGTAGCTGGTAGCTAGTGCTAGTAGCTAGTGCTAATGGTAGTAGCTAGTGCTAGTGCTAGTAGCTAGTGCTAGTCATAGTAGGTAGTGCTAGTAGCTAGTGCTAGTAGGTAGTAGCTAGTGCTAGTAGCTAGTGCTAGTGATAGTAGCTAGTGCTAGTGCTAGTAGCTAGTGCTAGTCATAGTAGGTAGTGCTAGTGCTATGCTAGTGCTCGTAGCTAGTAGCTAGTGCTAGATACTAGTAGCTGGTGCTAGCGCTAGTAGCTAGTGCTAATGGTAGTAGCTAGTGCTAGTGCTAGTGCTAGTGCTAGTAGCTAGTGCTAGTGCTAGTGCTAGTGCTAGTGCTAGTGCTAGTGCTAGTAGCTAGTGCTAGTAGTTAGTGCTAGTGCTAGTGTTAGTAGCTAGTGCTAGTGGCTATGCTAGTGCTCGTAGCTAGTAGATAGTAGCTAGGAGCTAGTAGCTAGTGCTAGTAGCTAGTGCTAGTGCTAGTGCTAGTCCTAGTAGCTAGTAGCTGGTGCTAGTAGCTAGTGCTAATGGTAGTAGCTAGTGCTAGTAGCTAGTAGCTACTGCTAGTGCTAGTAGCTGGTGCTAGTGCTAGTAGCTAGTGCTAGTCCTTGTAGATAGTAGCTAGTGCTAGTGCTAGTAGCTAGCGCTACTAGGTAGTGCTAGTGCTAGTAGCTAGTAGTAGCTAGTAGCTAGTAGGTAGTGCTAGTAGCTAGTAGCTAGTGCTAGTAGCTAGTAGCTAGTGCTAGTAGCTAGTAGCTAGTGCTAGTAGCTAGTAGCTAGTGCTAGTAGCTAGTAGCTAGTGCTAGTAGCTAGTAGCTAGTAGCTAGTGCTAGTAGCTGGTAGTTAGTGCTACTAGTTAGTAGCTATTGCTAGTAGCGAGTAGCTAGTGCTAGTAGCCAGTAGCTAGTGCTAGTAGCTAGTAGCTAGTAGCTAGTAGCTAGTAGCTAGTGCTAGTGCTAGGACCTAGTTCTAGGACCTAGTGCTAGTAGCTAGTGCAAGTACCTAGTGCTAGTAGCTAGTGCTAGTTGCTAGTAGCTAGTAGCTAGTGCTAGTAGCTAGTGCTAGTAGCTAGTAGCTAGTGCTAGTAGCTAGTGCTAGTAGCTAGTAGCTAGTGCTAGTAGCTAGTAGCTAGTGCTAGTACTAGTAACTAGTGCTAGTACTAGTAACTAGTGCTAGTGCTAGTTGCTAGTGCTAGTAGCTAGTGCTAGTTGTTAGTGCTAGTTCTAGTAGCTAGAGCTAGTGCTTGTAGCTAGTGTTGGAATAAATGGCTGAGTTTAAGAGGGGGGGTGAATTAAACTTTCAAAGATTTTCGAAACCCAATGCCCAATTATGAAAAACCAGATTCGAATTGAAGATTTAAACCAGTTTTTATAGGTTCTTGAAATGCTCTTAATCAATTGATCATATACCAAATTCAATTTCAATTCAAACTTCAATTACCGAATGGAAAGAGTTAAAGGGAAGAAGAACAACACAGCAGATTTATACTGGTTCACCTTTCAACAAAGGCTACATCCAGTTTCCTAAACAAACAAATTCAATCAATTCACTAAAAACCAGTTTTTACATGAACACTACATGCAAAACCGAAACCAGAAAGCTGCACCAAGTCTTGAACCCTACAAGACTTCTAAACACCTGTAAAACCCTATTACAAGATCTCTTAATCACCCCGATTAAGATACAAACACGCAGCCTAACCAACACACACAAAAAGATTGAATAAACCTCGAGTTCTTCAATGCGTAAACGAAAAACAGAGCATCAAGAAGAACGAAAAACAGAGCATGCACTTCTTGGATTTGATTCGCACTCAATTGAATCTTGATCGCCTTGGAGTGATTAGCAAAATGTTTTAGAGTGTAATAGGAACGTTCTTGCCCAATGGGTTCTTTAGAAAATGTTTCGTCACTTAGTTCTTTGAGTTTCAAGATATATATAGAAAACTCGTTAAAACCGATTCTCGCATGAAATAGCTCGGTTGAAATCGCGCTTTAGCCTGGTTGTTTTCATTAAAACCCATTTTCCAAGTGAGCACACTTTTTCCGGAATTTGAAATCGCCGCTTGAAATCTCGCTTTAACTAGCTATTCCGTAAAACTGAATTCTCGAAACAAACCTACTAGGATTTTAACCGGTTTAAATTTCGAAAACAATACCTGAAATTTCCCAAATACAAAGCTTTGAAAACGAAGAACAGCATTAACTAGTTGAAATCAGATTTTTAACCGCTTAAAAATCAGCTTAAACCTTTGAAATCATTTTAAAACCTTTTAAAACATTTCAAAACATTTTAAACTCCAAGACTAAGACCAAGATAGATTGAAATGCATCTTACCACACAACCTAAGACTCTCTAATCCTAAGATAAAATCTTCATTCTTCAAGCACCAACATCTTCATCATTAAAGGTGGTTGGAGACATCAAATCCACTTGAAACCAAGTCTTCAAGTCCAACAGCTAGTGCTAGTCCTAGTAGCTAGTTCTAGTGCCAATAGCTAGTGCTAGTGCCAGTAGCTAGTGCTAGTTCTAGTAGCTAGTAGCTAGTGCTAGTGCTAGTAGCTAGTGCTAGTGCTAGTAGCTAGTGCTAGTTCTAGTAGCTAGTGTTAGTGTAGTAGCTAGTGCTAGTGTTAGTAGCTAGTGCTAGTGCTAGTGTAGTAGCTAGTGCTAGTGCTAGTATCTAGTGCTAGTGCTAGTATCTAGTGCTAGTGCTAGTAGCTAGTAGCCAGTGCTAGTAGCTAGTAGCTAGTGCTAGTACTTAGTAGCTAGTAGCTAGTATCTAGTGCTAGTTCTAGTAGCTAGTTCTAGTAGCTAGTGCTAGTAGCTAGTGCTAGTAGTTAGTGCTAGTAGCTAGTGCTAGTAGCTAGTTCTAGTAGCTAGTGTTAGTGATAGTAGCTAGTGCTAGTAGCTAGTGTTAGTAGCTAGTGCTAGTAACTAGTGCTAGTAGTTAGTGCTAGTAGCTAGTAGCTAGTGCTAGTAGCTCGCAGCTAGTCCTAGTAGCTAGTAGCTAGTGCTAGTAGGTAGTTGCTAGTGCTAGTAGCTAGTGCTAGTTGCTAGTGCTAGTGTTAATAGCTAGTGCTAATAGATAGTGCTTGTGCTAGTAGCTAGTGCTAGTAGCTAGTAGCTAGTGCTAGTAGCTGGTAGTTAGTGCTACTAGTTAGTAGCTATTGCTAGTAGCTAGTGGCTAGTGCTAGTAGCCAGTAGCTAGTGCTAATAGCTAGTAGCTAGTAGCTAGTAGCTAGTAGCTAATAGCTAGTAGTTAGTGCTAGTGCTAGTAGCAAGTGCTAGGACCTAGTGCTAGTAGCTAGTGCAAGTACCTAGTGCTAGTAGCTAGTAGCTAGCGCTAGTAGCTACTAGCTAGTGCTAGTAGCTAGTAGCTAGCGCTAGTACTAGTAACTAGTGCTAGTGCTAGTTGCTAGTGCTAGTAGCTAGTGCTAGTGGTTAGTGCTAGTTCTAGTAGCTAGAGCTAGTGCTTGTAGCTAGTGCTAGTCCTAGTAGCTAGTGCTAGTGCTAGTAGCTAGTGCTAGTGCTAGTAGCTAGTGCTAGTTCTAGTAGCTAGTAGCTAGTGCTAGTGCTAGCAGCTAGTGCTATTGCTACTAGCTAGTGCTAGTAGCTAGTGCTAGTGTAGTAGCTAGTGCTAGTAGCTACTGCGAGTGCTAGTAGCTAGTGCTAGTGCTAGTAGCTAGTGCTAGTAGCTAGTGCTAGTAGTTAGTGCTAGTAGCTAGTGCTAGTAGCTAGTTCTAGTAGCTAGTGCTAGTGCTAGTAGCTAGTGCTAGTAGCTAGTGTTAGTAGCTAGTGCTAGTAACTAGTGCTAGTAGTTAGTGCTAGTAGCTAGTAGCTAGTGCTAGTAGCTCGCAGCTAGTCCTAGTAGCTAGTAGCTAGTGCTAGTAGCTAGTTGCTAGTTGCTAGTGCTAGTAGCTAGTGCTAGTTGCTAGTGCTAGTGCTAATAGCTAGTGCTAATAGATAGTGCTAATAGATAGTGCTTGTGCTAGTAGCTAGTAGCTAGTGCTAGTAGCTAGTGCTAGTAGCTGGTAGTTAGTGCTACTAGTTAGTAGCTATTGCTAGTAGCTAGTAGCTAGTGCTAGTAGCCAGTAGCTAGTGCTAATAGCTAGTAGCTAGTAGCTAGTAGTTAGTGCTAGTGCTAGTAGCAAGTGCTAGGACCTAGTGCTAGTAGCTAGTGCAAGTACCTAGTGCTAGTAGCTAGTGCTAGTAGCTAGTAGCTAGCGCTAGTAGCTACTAGCTAGTGCTAGTAGCTAGTAGCTAGTGCTAGTAGCTAGTAGCTAGTGCTAGTACTAGTAACTAGTGCTAGTAGCTAGTAGCTAGTGCTAGTACTAGTAACTAGTGCTAGTGCTAGTTGCTAGTGCTAGTAGCTAGTGCTAGTGGTTAGTGCTAGTTCTAGTAGCTAGAGCTAGTGCTTGTAGCTAGTGCTAGTCCTAGTAGCTAGTGCTAGTGCTAGTAGCTAGTGCTAGTGCTAGTAGCTAGTGCTAGTTCTAGTAGCTAGTAGCTAGTGCTAGTGCTAGCAGCTAGTGCTATTGCTACTAGCTAGTGCTAGTAGCTAGTGCTAGTAGCAACTGCGAGTGCTAGTAGCTAGTGCTAGTGCGAGTGCTAGTAGCTAGTGCCAGTGCTAGTAGCTAGTGCCAGTGCTAGTAGCTAGGGCCAGTGCTAGTAGCTAGTGCCAGTGCTAGTAGCTAGTGCCAGTGCTAGTAACTAGTGGTAGTAGCTAATAGCTAGTGCTAGTAGTCTGGTAGTCGGTAGTATGGTAGTCGGTAATCAGTAGTCGGTAGTCGGTAGCTGGTAGTCGTAGCTGGTAGTCGTAGTCAGTAGTTGGTAGTCGGTAGCATGAGTCGGTAGTCGGTGCCGATAGCATGTAGCAGTAGCTGGTGCCAGTAGCTGGTGCCAGTAGTCTCTAGTCTGTAGTCTGTAGTCTCTAGTCTCTAGTCTCTAGTCTCTAGTCTCTAGTCTCTAGTCTTCCGTCTGTAGTCTCTAGTCTGCCGTCTCTAGTCTCTAGTCTCCCGTCTCTAGTCGCTAGTCTATCCTCTCTAGTCTCTAGTCTACCGTCTCTAGTCTCTAGTCTCTAGTCTCTAGTCTACAGTCTCTAGACTCTACTCTGCCGTCTCTAGTCTCTAGTCTGCCGTCTCTAGTCTCTAGTCTGCCATCTCTAGTGTCTAGTCTGCTGACTCTAGTCTCTAGTCTCTAGTCTGCCGTCTTTAGTCTCTAGTATGTGGTCTCTAGTCTGCTGTCTCTAGTCTCTAGTCTGCCGTCTCTAGTCTATAGTTTGTGGTGTCCAGTCTCTAGCCTGCCGTCTCTAGTCCCTAGTCTGCCCTCTATAGACTTTAGTCTGCCGTCTCTAGTCCCTAGTCTGTCGTCTCTAATCTCTAGTCTGCCATCTCTGGTCTCTAGTCTGCCGTCCCTTGTTTCTAGTCTGTAGTCTCTAGTCTCTAGTCTGCCTTCTCTAGTCTCTAGTCTCTAGTCTCTAGTCTCTAGTCTCTAGTCTCTAGTCTCTAGTCTGCCGTCTCTAGTCTCTAGTCTGCCGTCTCTAGTCTCTAGTCTGCCGTCTCTCGTCTCTAGTCTGCCGTCTCTAGTCTCTTGTCTGCCGTCTCTAGTCTCTAATCTGCTGTCTCTAGTTCTAGTCTGTCGTCCCTAGTCTATAGTCTGCCCTGTCTATTCTCTAGTCTGCAGTCTCTAGTCTCTAGTCTGCAGTCTCTAGTCTGTAGTCTCTAGTCTCTGGTCTCTACTCTCTAGTCTCTAGTCTGCAGTCTCTAGTCTCTAATCTGTCGTCACTAGTCTCTAGTCTGCCGTCTCAAATCTTTAGTCTGCTCTCTCTAGTCTCTAGTCTGCAGTCTCCAGTCTCTAGTCTGCCGTCTCCAGTCTCTAGTCTGCCGTCTCAAGGCTCTAGTCTCTAGTCTGTAGTCTGCAGTCTCTGGTCTCTAGTCTCTAGTCTGCCATCTCTAGTCTCTAGTCTGCCGTCTCTAGTCTCTACTCTGCAGTCTCTAGACTCTACTCTGCAGTCTCTAGTCTCTAGTCTCTAGTCTGCAGTCTCTAGACTCTACTCTGCCGTCTCTAGTCTCTTGTCTCTAGTCTGCAGTCTCTAGACTCTACTCTGCCGTCTCTAGTCTCTAGTCTGCCGTCTCAAGTCTCTAGTCTGCTGTCTCTAGTCTCTAGTCTGTCGTCTCTAGTCTCTAGTCTGCCGTCTTTAGTCTCTAGTCTGCCGTCTGCAGTCTCTAGTCGGCCGTCTGTAGTGTCTAGTCTGTCGTCTCTAGTATGCCGTCTCTAGTCTCTAGTCTCCTGTCTCCAGTCTCTAGTCTGCCGTCTCTAGTCTCTAGCCTGCCGTCTCTAGTCTCTAGTCTGCTGTCTCTAGTCTCTAGTCCGTAGTCTCTTGTCTCTAGTGCTGTCGTCTCTAGTCTCGCAGTCTCTAGTCTCTAGTCTCTAGTCTGTAGTCTCTAGTCTCTAGTCTGCAGTCTCTAGTCTCTAGTCTGCAGTCTCTAGTCTCTAGTCTCCAGTCTCTAGTCTCTCGTCTGCGGTCTCTAGCCTCTTGTCTCTAGTCTGCAGTCTCTAGTCTCTAGTCTGCAGTCTCTAGTCTCTTGTCTGCAGTCTCTAGTCTCTAGTCTGCAGTCTCTAGTCTCTAGTCTGCAGTCTCTAGTCTCTAGTCTCTAGTCTGTCGTCTCTAGTCTCTAGTCTGTCGTCTCTAGTCTCTAGTCTGTCGTCTCTAGTCTCTAGTCTGCAGTCTCTAGTCTCTAGTCTGCAGTCTCTAGTCTCTAGTCTGCAGTCTCCGGTCTCTAGTCTGCCGTCTCTAGTCTCTAATCTGCAGTCCCTAGTCTCTAGTCTGCCGTCTCTAGTCTATAGTCTGCCGTCTCTATTCTCTAGTCTGCAGTCTCTAGTCTCTAGTCTGCAGTCTGTAGTCTCTAGTCTGTACTCTCTAGTCTCTAGTCTGCAGTCTCTAGTCTCTAGTCTGCAGTCTCTACTCTCTAGTCTCTAATCTGTCGTGACTAGTCTCTTGTCTACCGTCTCAAGTATCAACTCTGCAGTCTCTAGTCTCTAGTCTCTAGTCTCCAGCCTCGCCTACGTCTCTAGTCTCTAGTCTGCAGTCTCTAGTGTCTAGGCCTAGTCTCCAGCCTCTAGTCTGCCGCCTCTAGTCTCTGCGCCTAGTCCAGTCTGCAGTCTCTAGTCTCTAGTCCGCAGTATCTAGACTCCACTCTGCCTTCTCTAGTCTCTAGTATGCCGTGTCTAGTCTCTAGTATGCCGTCTCTAGTCTCTAGTCTGCAGTCTCTAGTCTCTAGTCTGCCGTCTCTAGTCTCTAGTCTGCCGTCTCTAGTCTCTAGTCTGCTCGTCTCTAGTCTCTAGTCCGCAGTCTCTAGTCTCTAGTGTCTCAGTCTCTAGTCTCGCAGCCTCTAGTCTCTCGTCCGCAGTCTCTAGCCTCTTGTCTCTAGTCTGCAGCCTCTAGTCTCTAGTCCGCAGTCTCTAGTCTCTAGTCTGCAGCCTCTAGTCTCTAGTCTGCAGTCTCTAGTCTGTAGTCTGCAGTCTCTAGTAGTCTCTAGTCTGTGTCTTTAGTCTCTAGTTTGTCGTCTCTAGTCTCTAGTCTGTCGTCTTTAGTCTCTAGTTTGTCGTCTCTAGTCTCTAGTCTGCCGTCTCTAGTCTCTAGTCTGCAGTCTCCAGTCTCTAGTCTGCAGTCTCTAGTCTCTAGTCTGTAGTCTCTAGTCTCTAGTATGTAGTCTCTAGTCTCTAGTCTGCCATCTCTAGTCTCTAGTCTGCAGTCTCCAGTCTCTAGTCTGCAGTCTCTAGTCTCTAGTCTGCAGTCCCTAGTCTCTAGTCTGCCGTCTCTAGTCTATAGTCTGCAGTCTCTAGTCTCTAGTCTGCAGTCTCTAATCTCTAGTCTGCAGTCTCTAGTCTCAGTACTCTCTAGTCTCTAGTCTCGCAGCTCTCTAGTCTCTAGTCTCAGCCTCTAGTCTCTAGTCTCTAATCTGTCGTGACTAGTCTCTTGTCTGCCGTCTCAAGTCTCAAGTCTGCCGTCTCTATTCTCTAGTCTGCAGTCTCCAGTCTCCAGTCTGCCGTCTCAAGTCTCTAGTCTGCCGTCTCTAGTGTCTTGGCTGCAGTCTCCAGTCTCTAGTCTGCCACCTCTAGTCTGCCGTCTGTAGAGTCTAATCTGCCGTCTCTAGTCTCTAGTCTGCAGTATCTGGACTCTACTCTGCCTTCTCTAGTCTCTAGTCTGCCATCTCTAGTCTCTAGTCTGCCGTCTCCAGTCTCTAGTCTGCCGTCTCCAGTCTCTAGTCTGCCGTCTCTAGTCTGCCGTCTCTTGTCTCTAGTCTGCTGTCTCAAGTTTCTAGTCTTCCATATCTAATCTCTAGTCTGCCATCTCTAGTCTCTAGTCTGCCATCTCTAGAATCTAGTCTGCCGTCTCTAGTCTCTAGTCTCTAATCTGCCGTCTCAAGTCCACAGTCTCGAGTCTCTAGTCTGTCGTCTCTAGTCTCTAGTCTGCATTCTCCAGTCTCTAGTCTGCCGTCTCTAGTCTCTAGTATGCCCTGTCTAGTCTCTAGTGTCTAGTCTGCAGTCTCTGGTCTCTAGTCTATAGTCTCTAGACCGCAGTCTATAGTCTCTAGTCTGCAGTCTCTAGTCTCTAGTCTCTAGTCTGCAGTCTCTAGTCTCTAGTCTGCAGTCTCTAGTCTCTAGTCTGCAGTCTCTAGTCTCTAGTCTCCAGTCTCTAGTCTCTAGTCTGCGGTCTCTAGCCTCTTAGTCTCTAGTCTGCAGTCTCTAGTCTCTAGTCTGCAGTCTCTAGTCTCTTGTCTGCAGTCTCTAGTCTCTAGTCTGCAGTCTCTAGTCTCTAGTCTGCAGTCTCTAGTCTGTCGTCTTTAGTCTCTAGTTTGTCGTCTCTAGTCTGTCGTCTTTAGTCTCTAGTTTGTCGTCTCTAGTCTCTAGTCTGCCGTCTCTAGTCTCTAGTCTGCCGTCTCTAGTCTCTAGTCTGCCGTCTCTAGTCTCTAGTCTGCCGTCTCTAGTCTCTAGTCTGCAGTCTCTAGTCTCTAGTCTGCAGTCTCTAGTCTCTAGTCTGCAGTCTCTAGTCTCTAGTCTGCAGTCTCTAGTCTCTAGTCTCTAGTCTCTAGTCTGCAATCTCTAGTCTCTAGTCTGCAGTCTCTAGTCTCTAGTCTGCAGTCTCTACTCTCTAGTCTCTAATCTGTCGTGACTGGTCTCTTGTCTACCGTCTCAAGTCTCAACTCTGCCGTCTCTTGTCTCTAGTCTGCAGTCTCCAGTCTCCAGTCTACCGTCTCAAGTCTCTAGTCTGCCGTCTCTAGTGTCTAGGCTGCAGTCTCCAGTCTCTAGTCTGCCGCCTCTAGTCTGCCGTCTGTAGAGTCTAATCTGCCGTCTCTAGTCTCTAGTCTGCAGTATCTAGACTCCACTCTGCCTTCTCTAGTCTCTAGTATGCCGTGTCTAGTCTCTAGTATGCCGTCTCTAGTCTCTAGTCTGCCGTCTCTAGTCTCTAGTCTGCCGTCTCTAGTCTCTAGCCAGCCGTCTCTAGTCTCTAGTCTGCTGTCTCTAGTCTCTAGTCTGCAGTCTCTTGTCTCTAGTGTGCTGTCTCTAGTCTGCAGTCTCTAGTCTCTCGTCTGCGGTCTCTAGCCTCTTGTCTCTAGTCTGCAGTCTCTAGTCTCTAGTCTGCAGTCTCTAGTCTCTTGTCTGCAGTCTCTAGTCTCTAGTCTGCAGTCTCTAGTCTGTAGTCTGCAGTCTCTAGTCTGCAGTCTCTAGTCTGTCGTCTTTAGTCTCTAGTTTGTCGTCTCTAGTCTCTAGTCTGTCGTCTTTAGTCTCTAGTTTGTCGTCTCTAGTCTCTAGTCTGCCGTCTCTAGTCTCTAGTCTGCAGTCTCCAGTCTCTAGTCTGCCGTCTCTAGTCTCTAATCTGCAGTCCCTAGTCTCTAGTTTGTCGTCTCTAGTCTCTAGTCTGCCATCTCTAGTCTCTAGTCTGCAGTCTCCAGTCTCTAGTCTGCCGTCTCTAGTCTCTAATCTGCAGTCCCTAGTCTCTAGTCTGCCGTCTCTAGTCTATAGTCTGCCGTCTCTATTCTCTAGTCTGCAGTCTCTAATCTCTAGTCTGCAGTCTCTAGTCTCTAGTGTGTACTCTCTAGTCTCTAGTCTGCAGTCTCTAGTCTCTAGTCTGCAGTCTCTACTCTCTAGTCTCTAATCTGTCGTGACTAGTCTCTTGTCTGCCGTCTCAAGTCTCAAGTCTGCCGTCTCTATTCTCTAGTCTGCAGTCTCCAGTCTCCAGTCTGCCGTCTCAAGTCTCTAGTCTGCTGTCTCTAGTGTCTTGGCTGCAGTCTCCAGTCTCTAGTCTGCCGCCTCTAGTCTGCCGTCTGTAGAGTCTAATCTGCCGTCTCTAGTCTCTAGTCTGCAGTATCTAGACTCTACTCTGCCTTCTCTAGTCTCCAGTCTGCCATCTCTAGTCTCTAGTCTGCCGTCTCCAGTCTCTAGTCTGCCGTCTCCAGTCTCTAGTCTGCCGTCTCTAGTCTGCCGTCTCTTGTCTCTAGTCTGCCGTCTCAAGTTTCTAGTCTTCCATATCTAATCTCTAGTCTGCCATCTCTAGTCTCTAGTCTGCCATCTCTAGAATCTAGTCTGCCGTCTCTAGTCTCTAGTCTCTAATCTGCCGTCTCAAGTCCACAGTCTCGAGTCTCTAGTCTGTCGTCTCTAGTCTCTAGTCTGCATTCTCCAGTCTCTAGTCTGCCGTCTCTAGTCTCTAGTATGCCCTGTCTAGTCTCTAGTGTCTAGTCTCGCAGCCTCTAGTCTCTAGTCTATAGTCTCTAGTCTCGCAGCCTATAGTCTCTAGTCTCGCAGTCTCTAGTCTCTAGTCTCGCATACTCTAGTCTACAGTCTCGTAGTCTATAGTCTCGCAGTATCTAGTCTCTAGTCTCGCAGCCTCTAGTCTCGGAGTATCTACTCTCTAGTCTGCAGTCTCTAGTCTCTAGTCTCGCAGCCTTTAGTCTCTGAGTCTCTAGTCTGCAGTCTCTAGTCTCTAGTCTGCAGTCTCTAGTCTCTAGTCCGCAGTCTCTAGTCTCTCTCTAGTCTCTAGTGATCACTCTCTAGTCTGCAGTCTCTAGTCTCTAGTCTGCAGTCTCTAGTCTCTAGTCTGCAGTCTCTAGTCTCTATTCTGCGGTCTCTAGTCTTTAGTCTGCAGTCTCTAGTCTCTTGTCTGCAGTCACTAGTCTGGAGTCTCTAGTCTCTAATCTACAGTCTCTGGTCTCGAGTCTGCAGTCTCTAGTCTCTAGTCTGCAGTCTCTAGTCTCTAGTCTGCAGTCTCTAGTCTCTAGTCTGCAGTCTCTAGTCTCTAGTCTGCCCTCTGTAGTCTCTAGTCTGCCGTCTCTAATCTGCCGTCTCTAGTGTCTTGTCTGCCGTCTCTAGTCTCTAGTCTGCCGTCTCTGGTCTCTTGTGTGCCGTCTCTAGTCTGACGTCTCCAGTCTCTAGTCTTCCGTCTCTAGTCTCTACTGTGCCGTCTCTAGTCTCTAGTCTATCGTCTCTAGTCTGCCATCTCTAGTCTCTAGTCCGCCGTCTCTACTCTCTACTCTGCCGTCTCTAGTCTCTAGTTTGCCTTCTCTAGTCTAAAGTCTGCCGTATAAAGTCTCTTGTCTGCCGTCTCTAGTCTGGCGTCTCTAGTCTCCAATCTACAGTCACTAGTCTCTAGTTTACAATCTCTAGTCTCTAGTCTGTAGTCTCTAGTCTGCCGTCTCTAGTCTCTAGTCTGCCCTCTCTAGTCTGTAGTCTGCCGGCTCTAGTTTCTAGTCTGCCGTCTCTAGTCTCCAGTCTGCTGTCTCTAATCTCTAGTCTGACGTCTCTAGTCTCTGGTCTGCCATCTCTAGTCTCTAGTTTGCGGTCTATAGTCTGTAGTTTGCCGTCTCTAGTCTCTAGTCTACCGTCTCTAGTCTGTAGTCTGTCGTCTCTAGTCTCTAGTCTGCCGTCTCTTGTCTCTATTGTGCCGTCTCTAGTCTCTAGTCTGTCGTCTCTTGTCTCTACTGTGCCGTCTCTAGTCTCTAGTCTGTCGTCTCTAGTCTCTAGTCTGTAGTCCCTAGTCTCTAGTCTGCAGTCTCTAGTCTCTAGTCTGTAGTCTGCATTCTCTAGTCTCTAGTCTCTAGTCTCTAGTCTCTGTCCAGTCTCTAGTCTCTAGTCTCTAGTCTCTAGTCTCTAGTCTCTAGTCTCTAGTCTCTAGTCTCTAGTCTCTAGTCTGCAGTCTCTAGTCTCTAGTCTGCATTGTCTAGTCTCTAGTCTGCAGTCTCTAGTCCTTAGTCTGCAGTCTCCAGTCTCTAGTCTGCGGTCTCTAGTCTCAGGTCTGCAGTCATTAGCCTTTTGTCTGGAGTCTATAGTCTGCAGTCTCTAGTCTACAGTCTCTAGTCTCTAGTCTGCAGTTTCTACTCTCTAGTCTCTAGACTCTAGTCTCTAGTCTCTAGTCTATAGTCTGCAGTCTCTAGTCTCTAGTCTCTAATGTGCAGTCTCTAGTCTCTAGTCTGCAGTCTCCAGTCTCTAGTCTGCAGTCTCTAGTCTCTAGTCTGCATTCTCTATTCTCTAGTCTCTAGTCTCTAGTCTCTAGTCTGGAGTCTCTAGTCTCTAGTCTTTAGTCTCTAGTCTCTAGTCTCTAGTCTCTGGTTTGCAGTCTCTAGTCTCTAGTCTGCAGTCTCTAGTCTCTAGTCTGCAGTCTCTAGTCTCTAGTCTGCAGTCTCTAGTCTCTAGTCTGCAGTCTCTAGTCTCTAGTCTCTGGTCTCTAGTCTCTAGTCTGCAGTCACTAGTCTGGAGTCTCTAGTCTCTAATCTACAGTCTATGGTCTCGAGTCTGCAGTCTCTAGTCTGTAGTCTGCAGTCTCTAGTCTCTAGTCTCTAGTCTCTAGTCTCTAGTCTCTAGTCTCGAGTCTCTAGTCTCTAGTCTCTAGTCTCTAGTCTCTAGTCTCTAGTCTCTAGTCTCTAGTCTCTAGTCTCTAGTCTGCAGTCTCTAGTCTCTAGTCTCTAGTCTCTAGTCTCTAGTCTCTAGTCTCTAGTCTCTAGTCTCTAGTCCTCTAGTCTCTAGTCTCTAGTCTCTAGTCTCTAGTCTCTAGTCTGCAGTCTCTAGTCTCTAGTGTGCAGTCTCTAGTCTCTAGTCTGCAGTCTCTAGTCTCTAGTCTGCAGTCTCTAGTCTCTAGTCTCTAGTCTCTAGTCTCTAGTCTCTAGTCTCTAGTCTCTAGTCTCTAGTCTCTAGTCTCTAGTCTTTAGTCTCTAGTCTCTAGTCTCTAGTCTCTAGTCTCTAGTCTGCAGTCTCTAGTCTCTAGTCTCTAGTCTCTAGTCTCTAGTCTCTAGTCTCTAGTCTGCAGTCTCTAGTCTCTAGTCTGCAGTCTCTAGTCTCTAGTCTGCAGTCTCTAGTCTCTAGTCTACAGTCTCTAGTCTAGTCTCTAGTCTCTAGTCTCTAGTCTCTAGTCTGCAGTCTCTAGTCTCTAGTCTGCAGTCTCTAGTCTCTAGTCTGCAGTCTCTAGTCTCTAGTCTGCAGTAGTCTCTAGTCTCTAGTCTCTAGTCTCTAGCCTCTAGTCTGCAGTCTCTAGTCTCTAGTCTGCAGTCTCTATTCTCTAGTCTGCCGTCTCTGGTCTCTTGTGTGCCATCTCTAGTCTCTAGTCTGACGTCTCCAGTCTCTAGTCTCCCGTCTCTAGTCTCTAGTCTGCAGTCTCTAGTCTCTAGTCTGTAGTCTCTAGTCTCTAGTCTGCCATCTCTAGTCTCTAGTCCGCCGTCTCTAGTCTCTACTCTGCCGTGTCTAGTCTCTAGTTTGCCTTCTCTAGTCTCAAGTCTGCAGTCTCTAGTCTCTTGTCTGCCGTCTCTAGTCTGGCGTCTCTAGTCTCCAATCTACAGTCTCTAGTCTCTAGTTTACAGTCTCTAGTCTCTCTCTAGTCTCTAGTCTGCCGTCTCTAGTCTCTAGTCTGCCGTCTCTAGTCTCTAGTCTGCTGTCTCTAGTCTCTAGTCTGACGTCTCTAGTCTCTGGTCTGCCATCTCTAGTCTCTAGTTTGCGGTCTCTAGTCTCTAGTTTGCCGTCTCTAGTCTCTAGTCTACCGTCTCTAGTCTCTAGTCTGCAGTCTCTAGTCTCTAGTCTGCCGTCTCTAGTCTCTAGTCTGCCGTCTCTAGTCTCTAGTCTGCCGTCTCTAGTCTCTAGTCTGCCGTCTCTAGTCTCTAGTCTCTAGTCTCTAGTCTCTAGTCTGTAGTCTCTAGTCTGCAGTCTCTAGTCTCTAGTCTCTAGTCTCTAGTCTCTAGTCTCTAGTCTCTAGTCTCTAGTCTCTAGTCTCTAGTCTCTAGTCTCTAGTCTCTAGTCTCTAGTCTGCAGTCTCAAGTCTCTAGTCCGCAGTCTCTAGTCTCTAGTCTGCAGTCTCTAGTCTCTAGTCTCTAGTCTCTAATCTACAGTCTCTCATCTCTTGTCTACAGTCTCTAGTCCCTAGTCTTCAGTCTCTAGTCTCTAGTCTGTCGTATCTAGCCTCTAGTCTAACGTCTCTAGTCTCTAGTCTGCAGTCTCTAGTCTCTAGTCTGCAGTCTCTCTAGTCTCTAGTCTCTAGTCTGCAGTCTCTAGTCTCTAGTCTGCAGTCTCTAGTCTCTAGTCTGCAGTCTCTAGTCTCTAGTCTCTAGCCTGCAGTCTCTAGTCTGTCTGCAGTCTCTAGTCTCTAGTCTGCAGTCTCTAGTCTCTAGTCTGCAGTCTCTAGTCTCTAGTCCGCAGTCTCTAGTCTCTAGTCTGCAGTCTCTCTAGTCTCTAGTCTGCAGTCTCTAGTCTCTAGTCTGCTGTCTCTAGTCTCTAGTCTCTAGTCTACAGTCTCTAGTCTCTAGTCTGCAGTCTCTAGTCTCTAGTCTGTAGTCTCTAGTCTCTAGTCTCTAGTCTACAGTCTCTAGTCTCTAGTCTCTAGTCTCTAGTCTCTAGTCTCTAGTCCGCAGTCTCTAGTCTCTAGTCTGCAGTCTCTAGTCTCTAGTCTCTAGTCTCTAGTCTCTAGTCTCTAGTCTCTAGTCTGCAGTCTCTAGTCTCTAGTCTGCAGTCTCTAGTCTCTAGTCTGCAGTCTCTAGTCTCTAGTCTGCAGTCTCTAGTCTCTAGTCTGCAGTCTCTAGTCTCTAGTCTGCAGTCACTAGTCTCTAGTCTGCTAGTCTCTCTCTCTAGTCTGCAGTCTCTAGTCTCTAGTCTGCAGCCTCTAGTCTCTAGTCTGCAGTCTCTAGTCTCTAGTCTCTAGTCTCTAGTCTCTAGTCTCTAGTCTCTAGTCTCTAGTCTGCAGTCTCTAGTCTCTAGTCTCTAGTCTGCAGTCTCTAGTCTCTAGTCTGCAGTCTCTAGTCTCTTGTCTGCAGTCTCTAGTCTCGTAGCCTCTAGTCTCTAGTCTCTAGTCTCGCAGTCTCTAGTCTCTAGTCTCTGCAGTCTCTAGTCTCTAGTCTGCAGTCTCTAGTCTCTAGTCTGCAGTCTCTAGTCTCTAGTCCGCAGTCTCTAGTCTCTAGTCTGCAGTCTCTAGTCTCTAGTCTCGCAGCCTCTAGTCTCTAGTCTCTAGTCTCTAGTCTGAGTCTCTAGTCTCGCAGCCTCTAGCTCTACGCCTCTAGTCTCTAGTCTGCAGTCTCTAGTCTCTATTGTCTAGTCTCTAGTCTCTAGTCTCTAGTCTCTAGTCTCTAGTCTCTAGTCTCTAGTCTCTAGTCTCTAGTCTCTAGTCTCTAGTCTCTAGTCTGCAGTCTCTAGTCTCTAGTCTGCAGTCTCTAGTCTCTAGTCTGCAGTCTCTAGTCTCTAGTCTCTAGTCTCTAGTCTCTAGTCTGCAGTCTCTAGTCTCTAGTCTGATGTCTCTAGTCTCTAGTCTGCAGTCTCTAGTCTCTAGTCTCTAGTCTCTAGTCTCTAGTCTCTAGTCTCTAGTCTCTAGTCTCTAGTCTGCAGTCTCTAGTCTCTAGTCTCTAGTCTCTAGTCTCTAGTCTCTAGTCTCTAGTCTCTAGTCTCTAGTCTCTAGTCTCTAGTCTCTAGTCTGCAGTCTCTAGTCTCTAGTCTGCAGTCTCTAGTCTCTAGTCTGCAGTCTCTAGTCTCTAGTCTCTAGTCTCTAGTCTGCAGTCTCTAGTCTCTAGTCTCTAGTCTCTAGTCTCTAGTCTCTAGTCTCTAGTCTCTAGTCTGCAGCTTCTAGTCTCTAGTCTCTAGTCTCTAGTCTCTAGTCTGCAGTCTCTAGTCTCTAGTCTGCAGTCTCTAGTCTCTAGTCTCTCTAGTCTCTAGTCTGCAGTCTCTAGTCTCTAGTCTGTAGTCTCTAGTCTCTAGTCTGGAGTCTCTAGTCTCTAGTCTCGAGTCTCTAGTCTGCAGTCTCTACAATACAGTCTCTAGTCTCTAGTCTCCAGTTTCTACTCTCTAGTCTCTAGTCCCTACTCTGCAGTCTCTAGTCTCTAGTCTCTAGTCCCTACTCTGCAGTCTCTAGTCTCTAATCTGCAGTCTGTAGTCTCTAGTCTGCAGTCTCTAGTCTCTAGTCTGCAGTCTCTCTAGTCTGCAGTCTCTAGTCTCTAGTCTCTAGTCTCTAGTCTGCAGTCTCTAGTCTCTAGTCTCTAGTCTCTAGTCTCTAGTCTCTAGTCTCTAGTCTCTAGTCTGCAGCTCTCTAGTCTCTTGTCTCTAGTCTCTAGTCTCTAGTCTCTAGTCTGCAGTCTCTAGTCTCTAGTCTCTAGTCTCTAGTCTGCAGTCTCTAGTCTCTAGTCTGCAGTCTCTAGTCTCTAGTCCGTAGTCTCTAGTCTCTAGTCTCTAGTCTCTAGTCTGCAGTCTCTAGCCTCTAGTCTGCAGCCTCTAGTCTCTAGTCTCCAGTCTCTAGTCTCTAGTCTCTAGTCTCTAGTCTCTAGTCTCTAGTCTCTAGTCTCTAGTCTCTAGTCTCTAGTCTCTAGTCTCTAGTCTCTAGTCTCAAGTCTCTAGTCTCTAGTCTCTAGTCTCTAGTCTCTAGTCTGCAGTCTCTAGTCTCTAGTCTGCAGTCTCTAGTCTCTAGTCTGCAGTCTCTAGTCTCTAGTCTGCAGTCTCTAGTCTCTAGTCTGCAGTCTCTAGTCTCTAGTCTGCAGTCTCTAGTCTCTAGTCTGCAGTCTCTAGTCTCTAGTCTGCAGTCTCTAGTCTCTAGTCTACAGTCTCTAGTCTCTAGTCTGCAGTCTCTAGTCTCTAGTCTGCAGTCTCTAGTCTCTAGTCTGCAGTCTCTAGTCTCTAGTCTGCAGTCTCTAGTCTCTAGTCTGCAGTCTCTAGTCTCTAGTCTCTAGTCTCTAGTCTCTAGTCTCGTCTCCAGTCTCTAGTCTCTAGTCTCTAGTCTCTACTCTCTAGTCTGTAGTCTCTAGCAATCTCTAGTCTCTAGTCTCTAGTCTGCAGTCTCTAGTCTCTAGTCTCTAGTCTCTAGTCTCTAGTCTCTAGTCTGCCGTCTCTAGTCTCTAGTCTGCCGTCTCTAGTCTCTAGTCTCTAGTCTCCGTCCCTAGTCTCTAGTCCGCCGTCTCTAGTCTCTAGTCTCGCCAGTCTCTAGTCTCTAGTCTGCAGTCTCTAGTCTCTAGTCTGCAGTCTCTAGTCTCTAGTCCGCAGTCTCTAGTCTCTAGTCTGCAGTCTCTAGTCTCTAGTCTGCAGTCTCTAGTCTCTAGTCTGCTCTCTCTAGTCTACCGTCTCTAGTCTCTAGTCTGTCGTCTCTAGTGTCTTGTCTGCCGTCTCTAGTCTGGGGTCTCTAGTCTCTAGTCTGCAGTCTCTAGTCTCTAGTCTGCAGTCTCTAGTCTCTAGTCTGCAGTCTCTAGTCTCTAGTCTGCAGTCTCTAGTCTGCAGTCTGCAGTCTCTAGTCTCTACTCTACAGTCTCTAGTCTCTAGTCTGCAGTCTCTAGTCTCTAGTCTCTAGTCTCGAGTCCCTAGTCTGCAGTCTCTAGTCTCTAATCTGCAGTCTCCAGTCTCTAGTCTGCAGTCTCTAGTCTCTAGTCTGCAGTCTCTAGTCTCTAGTCTGCAGTCTCTAGTCTCTAGTGTCTAGTCTCTAGTCTCTAGTCTCTAGTATCTAGTCTCTAGTCTCTAGTCTGCAGTCTCTAGTCTCTACTCTCTAGTCTCTACTCTGCAGTCTCTAGTTTCTAGTCTGCAGTCTCTAGTCTCTAGTCCGTAGGCTCTAGTCTCTAGTCTACAGTCTCTAGTCTCTAGTCTGCAGTCTCTAGTCTCTAGTCTGCAGTCTTTAGCCGTTAGTCTGGAGTCTATAGTCTGCAGTCTCTACTCTGCAGTCTCTACTCTACAGTCTCTAGTCTCTAGTCTGCAGTTTCTACTCTCTAGTCTCTAGTCTCTAGTCTCTAGTCCCAAATCTGCAGTCTCTAGTCTCTAGTCATCAGTCTGCAGTCTCTAGTCTGCAGTCTCTAGTCTCTAGTCTGCAGTCTCTAGTCTCTAGTCTGCAGTCTCTAGTCTGCAGTCTCTAGTCTCTAGTGTCTAGTCTCTAGTCTCTAGTCTCTAGTCTCTAGTCTCTAGTCTGCAGTCTCTAGTCTCTAGTCTCTAGTCTCTAGTCTCTAGTCTTTAGTCTCTAGTCTCTAGTCTCTAGTCTCTAGTCTCTAGTCTCTAGTCTCTGGTCTGCAGTCTCTAGTTTCTAGTCTGCAGTCTCTAGTCTCTAGTCTGCAGGCCCTAGTCTCTAGTCTGCAGTCTCTAGTCTCTAGTGTACAGTCTCTAGTCTGTAGTGTGAAGTCTCTAGTGTCAAGTTTGCAGTCTCTAGTCTCTAGTCTGCAGTCTCTAGTCTCTGGTCTGCAGTCTCTAGTCTCTAGTCTACAGTTTCTAGTCTCTAGTCTACGATCTCTAGTCTCTACTCTACGGTCTCTAGTCTCTAGTCTGCAATCTCTAGTCTCTAGTGTGCAGTCTCTAGTCTCTAGTATGCAGTCTGTAGTCTGTAGCCTGCACTCTCTAGTCTCTAGTCTGCAGTCTCCAGTCTCTAGTCTCTAGTCTCTAGTCTCTACTCTACAGTCTCTAGTCTCTACTCTGCAATCTCTAGTCTCTAGTGTGCAGTCTCTAGTTTCTAGTATGCAGTCTCTAGTTTCTAGTATGCAGTCTCTAGTCTCTAGTCTCTAGCCTGCAGTCTCTAGTCTCTAGTCTACAGTCTCCAGTCTCTAGTCTCTAGTCTCTAGTCTGCAGTCTCTAGTCTCTAGTCTGCAGTCTCTAGTCTCTAGTCTGCAGTCTCTAGTCTATAGTCTGGAGTCTCTAGTCTCTAGTGTGCAGTCTCTAGTCTCTAGTGTGCAGTCTCTAGTCTCTAGTCTGGAGTCTCTAATCTCTAGTCTGCAATCTTTACTCTGGAGTCTCTAGTCTGCAGTCTCTAGTCTCTAGTCTACAATCTCGAGTATGCAGTCCGTAGTCTCGAGTCTGCAGTCTGGAGTCTCTAGTCTCTAGTGTGCAGTCTCTAGTCTGCAGTCTCTAGTCTCTAGTCTCTAGTATGCAATCTCTAGTCTCTAATCTGCAGTCTCTAGTATCTAGTCTGCAGTCTCTAGTCTCTAGTTTGCAGTCTCTAGCCTTTACTCTCTAGTCTCCAGTCTCTAGCCTCAAGTCTGTAGTCTCTAGTCTGGAGTCTCTAGTCTCTAGTCTGCAGTCTCTAGTCTCTAGTCTACAGTCTCTAGTCTCTAGTCTGCACTCTCTAGTCTCTAGTGTATAGTATGCAGTCCCTAGTCTCGAGCCTGCAGTCTGGAGTCTCTAGTCTCTAGTCTGCAGTCTCAAGTCTCTAGTCTGCAGTCTCTAGTCTCTAGTCTGCAGTCTCTAGTCTCTAGTCTCTAGTCTGCAGTCTCTAGTCTCTAGTCTCTAGTCTCTAGTCTAGACTCTTGTCTCTAGTCTCTAGTCTCTAGTCTCTAGTCCCTAGTCTAGACTCTTGTCTCTAGTCTCGAGTCTCTAGTCTCTAGTCTCTAGTCTCTAGTCTCTAGTCTCTAGTCTGCAGTCTCTAGTCTCTAGTGTGCAGTCTATAGTCTCTAGTCTGCAGTCTCAAGTCTCTAGTGTGCAGTCTCTAGTCTCTAGTCTGTAGTCTCTAGTCTCTGGTCTACAGTCTCTAGTCTCTAGTCTGCAGTCTCTAGTCTCTAGTCTGCAGTCTCTAGTCTCTATTCTGCCGGTTATAGTCTGCCATCTCTAGTCTCTAGTCTCCCGTCCCTAGTCTCTTCTCAGCCGTCTCTAGTCTCTTCTTTGTCGTCTCTAGTCTCTACTCTACCGTCTCTAGTCTCTAGTCTGTCGTCTCTAGTCTCTAGTCTGCCGTCTCTAGTCTCTAGTCTCTAGTCTACCGTCTCTAGTCTCTAGTCTGTCGTCTCTAGTCTCTAGTCTGTCGTCTCTAGTCTCTAGTCTCTAGTCTGTAGTCTCTAGTCTCTAGTCTCTAGTCTACCGTCTCTAGTCTCTAGTCTGCCGTCTCTAGTCTGGAGTCTCTAGTCTCTAGTCAGCAGTCTCTAGTCTCTAGTCTGCCGTCTCTAGTCTCTAGTCTGCAGTCTCTAGTCTCTAGTCTACACTCTCTGGTGTCTAGTCTGCATTGTCTAGTCTCCGATCTGCAGTCTCTAGTCGCTAGTCTGCAGTCTCTAGTCTGCAGTCTCTAGTCTCTAGTCTGCAGTCTCTAGTCTCTAGTCTGCAGTCTTTAGCCTTTAGTCTGGAGTCTATAGTCTGCAGTCTCTACTCTACAGTCTCTAGTCTCTAGTCTGCAGTTTCTACTCTCTAGTCTCTAGTCTCTAGTCTCTAGTCCCTAGTCTGCAGTCTCTAGTCTCTAATCTGCAGTCTCTAGTCTCTAGTCTGCAGTCTCCAGTCTCTAGTCTGCAGTCTCTAGTCTCTTGTCTGCAGTCTCTAGTCTGCAGTCTCTAGTCTCTAGTGTCTAGTCTCTAGTCTCTAGTCTCTAGTCTCTAGTCTGCAGTCTCTAGTCTCTAGTCTCTAGTCTCTAGTCTCTAGTCTCTAGTCTCTAGTCTCTAGTCTCTAGTCTCTAGTCTCTAGTCTCTAGTCTCTAGTCTGCAGTCTCTAGTTTCTAGTCTGTAGTCTCTAGTCTGCAGGCTCTAGTCTCTAGTCTGCAGTCTCTAGTCTCTAGTGTGCAGTCTCTAGTCTCTCGTCTGCAGTCTCTAGTCTCTAGTCTGCAAATTCTAGTCTCTAGTCTGCGATCTCTAGTCTCTACTCTACAGTCTCTAGTCTCTAGTCTGCAATCTCTAGTCTCTAGTGTGCACTCTATAGTCTCTAGTATGCAGTCTCTAGTCTCTAGCCTGCAGTCTCTAGTCTCTAGTATGCAGTCTCCAGTCTCTAGTCTCTAGTCTCTACTCTACAGTCTCTAGTCTCTAGTCTGCAATCTCTAGTCTCTAGTGTGCAGTCTCTAGTCTCTAGCCTGCAGTCTCTAGTATGCAGTCTCTAGCCTGCAGTCTCTAGTCTCTAGTCTGCAGTCTGCAGTCTCTAGTCTCTAGTGTCTAGTCTCTAGTCTGCAGTCTCTAGTCTCTAGTCTGCAGTCTCTAGTCTCTAGTCTACAGTCTCTAGTCTATAGTCTGGAGTCTCTAGTCTGCAGTCTCTAGTCTGTTGTCTCTAGTCTCTAGTCTGGAGTTTCTAGTCTCTAGTCTCATGTCTCTAGTCTCTAGTGTCTAGTCTCTAGTCTCTTGTCTCTAGTCTCTAGTCTCTAGTCTCTTGTCTGCAGTCTCTAGTCTAGAGTCTCTAGTCTTCAATCTCTACTCTCTAGTCTGCAGTCTCTAGTCTCTAGTCTGCAGTCTCTAGTCTAGAGTGTCTAGTCAGCAATCTCTAGTCTTTAGTCTGCAGTCTCTAGTCTGGAGTCTGTAGTCACTAGTCTGCAATCTCTAGTCTCGAGTCTGCAGTCTCTAGTCTGCAGTCTCTAGTCTACGGTCTCTAGTCTATAGTTTCTAGTCTCTAGTCTCTGGTCTCTAGTCTGCAGTCTCTAGTCTCTAGTCTGCAGTCTCTAGTCTCTAGTCTGCAGTCTCTAGTCTCTAGACATGCTGTCTGTAGTCTCTAGTCTGTAGTCCCTTGTCTGCAGTCTTTAGTCTCTAGTCTAGAGTCTCTAGTCTGCTATCTCTAGTCTCTAGTGTGCAGTCTCTAGTCTCTAGTCTACAGTCTCTTGTCTGGAGTCTCTAGTCTCCAGTCTTCAATCTTTAGTCTGTAGTCTGCAGTCTCTAGTCTCTATTCTGCAGTCTCTAGTCTGCAGTCTCTAGTCACGCTGTCTGTAGTGTCTAGTCTCTAGTCTCTAGTCTCTAGTCTGCAGCCTTTAGTCTCTAGTCTGGAGTCTCTAGTCTGCAGTCTCTAGTCTCTAGTCTGCAGTCTCTAGTCTCTAGTCTGCAATCTCTAGTCTCTAGTTTGTAGTCTGTAGTCTCTAGTCTGTAGTCTCTGGTCTCTAGTCTGCAGTCTCTAGTCTCTAGTCTGCAGTCTGTTAAATAAAGACGGCAGTGTAAAAACCAAGAGGGGGGGTGAATTGGGTTTTTAAAGAAATTTTCTCTTTTAAATAAATTTTCAGGTTTTGAAAAACTTTCAAAAACTTGGATGTGAATTTTTCCAATCCTTTGATTAACGTCTGTTGAGATTAGCAATTGTAATAATGATCCACAATTAAGAGATAAAGAGAAGAGAAAGAACACAGAGATTTATACTTGGTTCGGATTAAGCCAATCCTACATCCGAGTTCCCAACCACCACAAATCAGTGATGATTTTCCCCACTATCTTTAAATTGAAATTACAAACACCAATTCATGCAATAACAAAATAAAGATAAATGAAAACACCTCCTCAGACACACTAAGGATGAAACACCTCCCCGGACACCGAGGATGAAACCCACCTCTCTTGACACCAAGAGATGAAACACCTCCCGGACACACGAGGATGAAACCCACCTCTCTTGACACCTGAGAGATGAAACACCTCCCTTAGAACAGATCCAAGGGATGAATTTTCCCTTCTGAAAAGCAGTAAAAGAATACACCTGAAATGTGCTTGGATAGAAAGCTTAAGCACAATGATCACCACTTCCAAAGACTTGATCAAGCGAAGAGAAGCGGGAAGCGGCTTTGAAAAAGCTAAGGCGCGAAACACTTTGAATATTTTGTGTTTGTTCGGATGTGTTAAACCTAAGACATTCTCTTTCATTTTATAATTCGAAAATGCTCCAAAGTTTCCATTCTTAGGTTGATTTAAAATTAATTTCACAAAAGCGACTCATTTAATCGATTATATTAAAAGCTTAATCGATTATATCATGTTTAAAAGCTGGAAAACAAACATCGTTTGATTTAATCGATTAGATTAAGGCCATAATCGATTATATTAACCCGAGAATCAATATAATCGATTATCAAAGACACTTAGTCGATTATTTTGCTCGTTAAACATTTTTTATTCAAATTTTAAGTTAAATAATCGATTATCTACGTATGGTAATCGATTAAAAGCGTAGAAAAACGTTTTTGCGAGAAAACACCTTGCTCTCTTGTTTGGGAAGGTCTTGAATGGGATTTATGACTTACTCTTTTTATCCAACACCCAAAGCAGAACCTTCTACCTTTGATCCTTCGACTCTTGAGAAAATCTTCATCAATCTTCTCTCTTGAAAGCTTTGAATGCTCTTTATGCCTTTCCTTTCTTATCAAGCAACCTTCCTTTGTGAGATGGCACAAGTCTTTAATGTTGATTGAAACTTCCTAAAAACTTCATCATCAAAACTGTAGGTGTCCATAAAACTCTGGACTTGAAATATGCCAACAATCTCCCCCTTTTTGATGATGATAAAAAGAAACCTAGAGACTTGTGATAATATCCTGAAAATCTTGAAAATAATGTATGGATATCTCCATCATAAATATTAGTCCACAAAGGAAATAAAATAGGCAGTCATATAGCATTTAAGTTTTAATTTGAATTTTGAAAAAGAGATTTCAAGGAATTAATGAGTGGAAATTATTTCTAAAAGCTCCCCCTTAAACTATGCTCTTAATTGTTTAAGCTATATAAGGCACTTATTTGAATTATTTCCTAAAGTTCCCTTGAAATTAATTTTCTTAAAAGCTACATTAACTAGATAGATTTTCAATCAAGACAAATATTTTCTCCCCCTTTATTTTTATCATTTTCAAAAAGATTACATTTTCAGAGATAATTACAGCAGAAGCAAATTAATCCACGAGAAAATAATAGAGAGAAAAAAAATACAGCATCTGGAAAATAATGAAGAACAAGCTAAGGAAAAGTGAACTTGTAGCCTATTCGGTTTCTTCACTATCTTCTTCATCTTCCTCAACATTTCTTTGGTTGTTTGCCTCTTGAGGATGTTGTATTATCTTCTTCGGGAGATAATTCTTCAATTTCCATCTTTCTTTCAACTCTATACATTCTTCTATTAAGCCTTGAGAGTTGATGAGAAAGGCCTTGAAATTCCTTGGAGTGAAGATTCATCATAGAATCCATTCTTGATATGAGAAGCTCCTCCACTGATCCTGGTTGAGGTTGAAATTGAGGTGGAGGTTGAGATTGGTCTTCATCATCTTCTTCCATGGCAGCAGCTCCTTCTTCTCTTTGGGTAAACCTGTTGCCTTGTTCTATGAGGCCCATATGCCTTAGAACATTTTTGCCAATTTTGCTATTGCTTAGCAAAATCTATTTATTCTCCCCTTCAAGATCAACACCTTTGTATTCTAGAATCTTAGAAACAAACACAGCATAGGGTAATGCAAAAGAGGAAAGCCTAATGGCTTTAAACATATTATCAAGGATAATTGAGGGCCAATCTATGCTCACATTATTAAGGAATCCATACATTAGAAGAATGTCTTCCTTAGTAAGTTGGGCATGATTAGTGCCTCTTGCAACTAAAATCCAAACAATAACATAATGCAACATTCTTTCATTTAACTTAACATTACCAACTTTATACAAGTTCTCAACTTGTAGGTTAGGATCCTTGCAGAATTTTCCGAATTCTACCAACTTGTTGAAGTCCTCAAAGCCATATGTGATGTTTATGCCTTGAGTTGAGAGACCAGCTACATTGTTCCACAAATCTTCATCAAGGAAGATCCTTACACCTTTCACTTTGGTGCTTGGACTTGCAGTTCTTGATGTCAAGTTCATGTAGAACACTCTAACCAAATCTGGGTAGAATGCCCCTTCCATCTCTACAAATTTTTGTAGTCCACTTCCTACTAAAAATTCCTGAAATTGAAAACCATGAGATCTAAAAATTCACAAGACAAGAATTTAGGGGTAAGAATTTTTCTATCCTTCCACTTGTTAACAAAGGCAATTTGCGGATCTTCATCCGAAATCCAACCAGCTAGAGTTGGAGGTCTCCTTTCTTGAGAAGTCATTGGCTCCTTGCCCTTTCTCCTTGATGGCATCTTCCTTCTTCTTTGATCAGCCATTTCGGTGATATAAAAGACAAGATAATGGCAAGATAATGGAATAACAGACGACAGAGAATTAAAAAAATCGCACAAGACGACGATAGAACAGCGAAACAGACAAGAGTGAGAGAGAGAGTGAGTGAGTCACTTTGATTCTCAAACCAGCTATTTATAGAATGAAATCCGGGTCATAAAGCGTTGATTTAATGAAAATATATCCGTTGGGAGCGAATATAGCCGTTTGGAAAAGACAAAACACGTGAAAACATGGCCAGCGTTCGAAAAACAGTTTTGCGAGAAAAACACGAGCGGTGCATTTAATCGATTATATGCTCATTTAATCGATTATTTGCCTTCAAAAATTTTCCGAAAGCGAAAACCCAGAAATTTAATCGATTATGTGCATTCCTTAATCGATTAAATTGCTCCTCAGCGATTTAATCGATTATGTAATAAACGTAATCGATTATATTGTAAAACATTTTCATAAACACCGCGTTTAATCGATTAACACACGAAACTTAATCGATTAAATACGTAAATTTTCAGTAAACAGCTGAAATAACATCAAAATCAACAACAACACTTACACGGAACCTTTTAAGCTCATAAAATCTTACTTGAGATAAGGGTTTGGTAAATATGCCAACTTCGTTGATGTTTTTACAAACCTTCATAAACTTGATCACTTGCTATCTCATCACCAAAGAGGCCTTTTGGATATGGAACCAGACACGCAATATAAACAAGAAAAAATTCTGGTTCCCTACAATCACTTATTAGGGTCCTCATGGGTTAGAAACAATTTTTCCTTTGGGAACCCATTTATATTTCCCATTAGGAACACTAAAGCGTTTAATATTGCATCTATTAACAGAATGACCTTTATGCATACAATAAAAACATGTAGGAACATTTGTTTTTCTTGGTATGTACGCATTTTTATAAAACTTCTTTGTAGGCACATTTTGTTTAAAGGAATTAGAATTTTCAAAAACCTTATTTGAATTAGACGATTCTCCTTTCACAAAAACAGTTTTAGTAGGTTTATGATTATACTGAAATTATAACCAAGACACTGCTTTTTCATATAAACCTTTTGCACTTTCAAAACATTATTTAAATTATTATTGCCCATCGTGATTTTTGAAAGAGATGTTTCAAGATAAGAAACCTTGTTTGTAAGAACACTACAATTTTCACAAATAGGAATTTTCGTTTTGCATTTGCAAGGGATAAGCGCTATTTTCAAATCATCTTTTAAAACGATTTTCTCTTGTTCCAAATCTGAAATTTTCTTTTCAAGAACTTTATAATCATTTTTCAATTTACTATGGACCGAAGAAAGCTTTTCAGATTTTTTACACAGGCTAAGAAATTCTTCAAGCAATTCATCATAATCATTTGGGAGATCAAAATCGCTTACCTCACTGCACGTGGATTCCACATCATTATCTGCCATAAGACAAATGTTTGCTTCCTCTTCTGATTCACTTGAACCTTCAGAAGAACTCACTTCATTATCGTCCCAAGCGATATATGCTCTCTTCTTGTTTTTGAAGAACTTCTTACTTTTCTTTTCCCTTTCTTCAGGTTTCTTGGAATTCGGACAATCTGCTCTCATGTGCCCCTTTTTGCCACAACCATAACATTTATAATTATCGTTAGAATTTGAATTTTCAAATTTCTTACCTTTCTTATGGTTGCCTTTCTTCTTGATGAACTTTTTGTATTTCTTTACAAATTCATTTAGATCATCGTCTTCTGAATCATCAGTATCGCTGCTCTCCTCTTTAATGGATTGAACCTTTAAGGCAATACCTTTTCTTTTAACGTCCTCTTCTTCACCTTTGAAGCGTCCAAGTTCCATTTCATGTTCTCTGAGCTTCCCGAAGAGAGTTGTCATGTTCATGTTTGACAGGTTCTTTGATTCCGTGATGGCCATCACTTTAGGTTGCCAAGTCCTGTCCAAAGATTTCAAAATTTTGACATTTAATTCTTCGATGATCGAATTTCTTACCTAATGCCTTGAGATGATTTACTGATGTGAGTAAATCTCTTTTATCTGTCGCATATGGTTTCTCCTTTGCTCATACGGAACATTTCATATTCTTGAATCAAGGTGTTCTTCCTTGATCGTTTCACTTCTTCAGTTCCTTCATGTGTGACTTCTAGAGTGTCCCACATCTCCTTTGCGATTGTGCAATCCGATAACCTGTAAAACTCATCAATGGTTAAGGCGGATGCTATCATGTTACATGCCACTTATGTCGCATTGATTCTGGTTGTATTCATCCTTGCTCCAATTTGCTTTCTTCTTAGGTACTGCGCTTCTTCAACAACAACCATAGGAATAAAAGGACCATTTACAACGACATCCCAAACGCCTTGATCATTAGACCTTAGAAAAATTTCCATCCTCTTTTTCCAAAAGGATAGTTTTCACTGTAAAAAGTGGTGGTCTATGAATAGATGCACCTTCGACAAAAGTTTGATTTTTGTGCGCCATAAGGATCTTGTTTTTGAATAACTTTCAAAAAACCAGCTACGAGGCCAATTGTTAAATAAAGACGGCGAGTGTAAAAACCAAGAGGGGGTGAATTGGGTTTTTAAAGAAATTTTCTCTTTTAAATAAATTTTCGGGTTTTGAAAAACTTTCAAAAACTTGGATGTGAATTTTTCCAATCCTTTGATTAACGTTGTTGAGATTAGCAATTGTAATAATGATCCACAATTAAGAGATAAAGAGAAAGAGAAAGAACACAGAGATTTATACTTGGTTCGGATTAAGCCAATCCTACATCCGAGTTCCCAACCACCACAAATCAGTGATGATTTTCCCCACTATCTTTAAATTGAAATTACAAACACCAATTCATGCAATAACAAAATAAAGATAAATGAAAACACCTCCTCAGACACACTAAGGATGAAACACCTCCCCAGACACACTGAGGATGAAACCCACCTCTCTTGACACACAAGAGATGAAACACCTCCCCAGACACACTGAGGATGAAACCCACCTCTCTTGACACACAAGAGATGAAACACCTCCCTTAGAACAGATCCAAGGGATGAATTTTCCCTTTACAGAAAACAGTAAAAGAATACACCTGAAATGTGCTGGATAGAAAGCTTAAGCACAATGATCACCACTTCCAAAGACTTGATCAAGCGAAGAGAGCGAGGAAGCGGCTTTGAAAAAGCTAAGGCACGAAACACTTTGAATATTTTGTGTTTGTTCGGATGTGTTAAACCTAAGACATTCTCTTTCATTTTATAATTCGAAAATGCTCCAAAGTTTCCATTCTTAGGTTGATTTAAAATTAATTTCATAAAAGCGACTCATTTAATCGATTATATTAAAAGCTTAATCGATTATATTATGTTTAAAAGCTGGAAAACAAACATCGTTTGATTTAATCGATTAGATTAAGGCCATAATCGATTATATTAACCCAGAATCAATATAATCGATTATCAAAGACACTTAATCGATTATTTTGCTCGTTAAACATTTTTTATTCAAATTTTAAGTTAAATAATCGATTATCTACGTATGGTAATCGATTAAAAGCGTAGAAAAACGTTTTTGCGAGAAAACACCTTGCTCTCTTGTTTGGGAAGGTCTTGAATGGGATTTATGACTTACTCTTTTTATCCAACACCCAAAACAGAACCTTCTACCTTTGATCCTTCAGCTCTTGAGAAAATCTTCATCAATCTTCTCTCTTGAAGGCTTTGAATTCTCTTTATGCCTTTCCTTTCTTATCAAGCAACCTTCCTTTGTGAGATGGCACAAGTCTTTAATGTTGATTGAAACTTCCTAAAAACTTCATCATCAAAACTGTAGGTGTCCATAAAACTCTGGACTTGAAATATGCCAACACAGTCTGTAGTCTGCAGTCTCTAGTCATGTTGTCTGTAGTCTCTAGTCTGTAGTCTGTAGTCTCTAGTCTGCAGTCTTTAGTCTCTAGTCTGGAGTCTCTAGTCTGCACTCTCTAGTCTCTTGTCTGCACTCTCTAGTCTCTATTCTCTTGTCTACAGTCCCTCATTCCAGTCTGCAGTCTCTAGTCTCTAGTCTGCAGTCTCTAGTCTTTAGTCTCTAGTCTCCAGTCTGCAGTCTCTAGTCTCTAGTGTGCAGTCTCTAGTCTCTAGTCTCTAGTCTCTAGTCTCTAGTCTGCAGTCTCTAGTCTCTAGTCTGCAGTCTCTAGTCTCTAGTCTGCAGTTTCTAGTCTCTAGTCTCTAGTCTCTAGTCTCTAGTCTCTAGTCTGCAGTCTCTAGTATCTAGTATGCAGTCTCTAGTCTCTAGTTTGCGGTCTCTAGTCTGGAGTCTCTAGTCTGCAGTCTCTAGTCTACAGCCTCTAGTCTGCAGTCTCTAGTCTGCAGTCTCTAGTCTCTAGTCCGCAGTCTCTAGTCTCTAGTCTTCAGTCTCTAATCTCTAGTTTGCAGTCTCTAGTCTCTAGGCTGCAGTCTTTAGTCTCTAGTCTGTAGTCTCTAGTCTGCAATCTCTAGTCTCTAGTCTGTAGTCTGTAGTCTCTAGTCTGCAGTGTCTACTCTCTAGTCTCTAGTCTCTAGTCTATAGTCTCTAGTCTCTAGTCTGTAGTCTCTAGTCTCTAGTCTGTAGTTTCCAGTCTCTAGTCTCTAGTCTCTAGTCTGCAGTCTCTAGTCTCTAATCTCCAGTCTCTAGTCTGCAGTCTCTAGCCTCTAGTATGTAGTCTGTAGTCTCTAGTCTCTAGTCTGCAGTCTCTAGTCTCTAGTCTGCAGTCTCTAGTCTATAGTTTGCAGTTTCTAGTCTCTAGTCTCTAGTCTCTAGTCTCTAGTCTCTAGTCTCTAGTCTCTCGTGTGCAGTCTCTAGTCTCTAGTGTGCAGTCTTATGTCTCTAGTATGCAGTCTCTAGTCTCTAGTCTACAGTCTCTAGTCTGCAGTCTCTAGTCTCTAGTCTGCAGTCTCTAGTCTCTAGTCTGTAGTCCGCAGTCTGTAGTCTCTAGTCTTAAGAGTCTAATCTCTAGTCTACAGTCTCTAGTCTCTAGTCTGCTAGTCTTTAGTCTCTAGTCTCTAGTCTGCAATCTCTAGTCTCTAGTCTCTGGTCTCTAGTCTGCAGTGTCTACTCTCTAGTCTCTAGTCTCTAGTCTGGAGTCTGTAGTCTCTAGTCCGTAGTCTCTAGTCTCTGAGTCCGTAGTTTCCGGTCTCTGGTCTCTAGTCTGCGGTCTGCGGTCTCTAGTCTCTGTCTGCGGTCTCTAGTCGCGGTCTCTGGCCTCTAGTCCGTAGTCCGTAGTCTCTGAGTGCGGGTCTCTAGTCTCTAGTCTGCAGTCTCTAGTCTCTAGTCTGCAGTCTCTAGTCTATAGTTTGCAGTTTCTAGTCTCTAGTCTCTAGTCTCTAGTCTCTAGTCTACAGTCTCTAGTCTCTAGTCTGCAGTCTCTAGTCTGCAGTCTCTAGTCTCTAGTCTCTAGTGTCTAGTCTCTAGTCTCTAGTGTGAAGTCTCTAGTCTCTAGTGTGCAGTCTTTAGTCTCCAGTATGCCGTCTCTAGTCTTTAGTCTGCAGTCTCTACTCTCTATTCTGCAGTCTTTAGACTCTAGTCTGCAGTCTCTAGTCTGGAGTCTCTTGTCTGCACTCTCTAGTCTGCAGTCTGTAGTCTCTAGTCTGCAGTCTGCACTCTCTAGTCTGCACTCTCTAGTCTGTAGTCTCCAGTCTGCAGTCTTTAGTCTCTAGTCTCAAGTCCGCAGTCTCTAATCTCTAGTCTGCAGTCTCCATTCTCTAGTCTACAGTCTCTAGTCTGTAGTCTCTAGTCTCTAGTCTCTAGTCTCTAGTCAATATTGTGCAGTCTTTAGTCTCTAGTATGCAGTCTCTAGTCTCTAGTCTGCAGTCTCTAGTCTCTAGTCTGCAGTCTCTAGTCTCTAGTCTGCAGTCTTTAGTCTCTAGTATCTAGTCTGCAATCTCTAGTCTGCAATCTCTAGTCTCTAGTCTGTAGTCTCTAGTTTGCAGTGTCTAGTCTCTAGTATCTACTCTCTAGTCTCAAGTTTGTAGTCTCTAGTCTCTAGTCTGTAGTCTCTAGTCTCTAGTCTGTAGTTTCTAGTCTCTAGTCTCTAGTCTGTAGTCTGCAGTCTCTAATCTGCAGTCTCTAGTCTGCAGTCTCTAGCCTCTAGTCTCTAGTCTCTATTCTCTAGTCTCTCATGTGCAGTCTCTAGTCTCTAGTGTGCAGTCTTATGTCTCTAGTATGCATTCTCTAGTCTACAGTCTCTAGTCTGCAGTCCCTAGTCTCTAGTCTGCAGTCTCTAGTCTGGAGTCTCTAGTCTGCAGTCTCTAGTCTCTAGTCTGCGGTCTCTAGTCCGCGAGTCTCTAGTCTTTGGTCTTCGGGTCTCTAATCTCTAGTGCGTAGTCTCTAGTCTCTAGTGCTGCGGTCTTTAGTCTGCTAGTATCTGAGTCTCGCAGTCTCTAGTCTCTAGTGCCGTAGTCTCTAGTTTGCGGTGTCTAGTCTCTAGTCTCTACTCTCTAGTCTCAAGTTTGTAGTCTCTAGTCTCTAGTCTGTAGTCTCTAGTCTCTAGTCTGTAGTTTCTGGTCTCTAGTCTCTGCAGTACGTACTCTGCGGTCTCTAGTCTGCGAGTCTGCAGTCTGCGAGTCTCTAGCCTCTAGTGCGTAGTCTCTAGTCTCTAGTGCAGAGTCGCGGTCTCTAGTCTCTGAGTCTGCGGTCTCTAGTCTATAGTTTGCGGTTTCTAGTCTCTAGTCTCTGGTCTGCGGTCTCCAGTCTCTGAGTCTGCAGTCTGCTACTCTGCGGTCTCTAGTCTGCAGTGTCTAGTCTCTAGTCTCCAGTCTCTAGTCTCTAGTGTGCAGTCTCTAGTCTTTAGTGTGCAGTCTTTAGTCTCTAGTAGGCAGTCTCTAGATTCTAGTCTGCGAGTCTCTACTCTCTGCTCTGCGGTCTTTGGGCTCTGCAGTCTGCGGTCTCTAGTGCGGAGTCTGCTAGTGCGCTCTCTGCAGTCTGCAGTCTGTAGTCTCTAGTCTCTAGTCTGCAGGTCTCTAGTCTCTAGTCTGCAGTCTCTGAGTCTCTAGTCTCTAGTCTGCAGTCTCTAGTCTGCGGTCTCTAGTCTCTAGTCTCTAGTCTGCAGTCTCTAGTCTCTAGTCCGCAGTCTCTAGTCTCTAGTCTCTGGTCTCGTCAGTCTGCAGTCTGCAGTCTCTGGTCTGCTAGTCTGCAGTCTGTAGTCTCTAGTCTGCAATCTCTAGTCTCTGGTCTCTAGTCTCTTATCTGCAGTCTCTAGTCTCTAGTCTCTGGTCTGCAGTCTCTCTAGTCTCTAGTTTCTAGTCTGCAGTCTCTAGTCTCTAGTCTCTAGTCTCTAGAATCTAGTCTCCAGTCTCTAGTCTCTGCAGTCTCTGCAGTGCTGCGGTCTCTAGTCTCTGAGTCTCTGGTCTCACAGTCTCTAGTCTCTAGTCTCTAGTCTCTAGTCTCTAGTCTGTAGTCTGGAGTCTCTAGTCTCTAGTCTCTAGTCTCTAGTCTCTAGTCTCTAGTCTCTGGTCTGCAGTCTGTAGTCTCTAGTCTCTAGTCTCTAGTCTCTAGTCTCTAGTCTCTAGTCTCTAGTGTGCAGTCTCTAGTCTCGAGTGTGTAGTCTTTAGTCTCTAGTATGCAGTCTCTAGTGTCTAGTCTGCAGTCTCTACTCTCTAGTCTGCAGTCTTTAGACTCTAGTCTGAAGTCTCTAGTCTGGAGTCTCTAGTCTGCACTCTCTAGTCTGCACTCCCTAGTCTCTAGTCCGTAGTCTCTAGTCTCTAGTGTGCAGTCTCTAATCTCTATTCTACAGTCTCTAGTCTCTAGTCAATATTGTGCAGTCTTTAGTCTCTAGTATGCAGTCTCTAGTCTCTAGTCTCTAGTCTGCAGTCTCTAGTCTCTAGTCTGCAGTCTTTAGTCTTTAGTCTCTGGTCTGCAGTCTCTAGTCTCTAGTCTGCAGTTTCTAGTCTCTAGTCTCTAGAATCTATTATCCGGTCTCTAGTCTCTAGTCTCTAGTCTGCGGTCTCTGGCCTGCTAGTCTCGTAGTTTCTAGCTCTGCAGTCTCTAGTGCGTAGTCTCTAGTCTCTAGTCTCTAGTCTTTGGTCTCTAGTCTCTAGTCTGCAGTCTCTAGTCTGCAGTCTCTAGTCTCTAGTCTCTAGTCTCTAGTCTCTAGTCTCTAGTCTGCAGTCTCTAGTCTCTAGTCTCTAGTCTCTACTCTCTGCTCTCTAGTCTCTAGTGTCTAGTGTCTCTAGTCTCTAGTCTCTGGTCTCTAATCTGCAGTCTGTAGTCTTTAGTCTCTAATCTGCAGTCTGTCTAGTCTCTAGTCTCACAGTCTCTAGTCTCTGCAGTCTCTAGTCTCCAGTCTCTGGTCTCTAGTCTCTGGTCTGTAGTCTCTAGTCTCTAGTCTGCTGTCTCTAGTCTCTAGTCTCTAGTCTGCAGTCTCTAGTCTCTAGTCTCTAGTCTGCAGTCTCTAGTCTGCAGTCTGCAGTCTCTAGTCTCTAGTCTCTACAGTCTCTAGTCTGCAGTCTCTAGTCTCTGGTCTGCAGTCTCCAGTCTCTGGTCTCTGGTCTCTGGTCTCTAGTCTCTGGTCTCTGGTCTCTGGTCTCTAGTCTCTGGTCTGCAGTCTGCAGTCTCTAGTCTGCTAGTCTGCTAGTCTGCAGTCTGCTAGTCTCTAGTCTCTCGGTCTGCGGTCTCTAGTCTCTAGTGTGCGGTCTTATGTCTCTAGTATGCATTCTCTAGTCTACGGTCTCTAGTCTGCGGTCCCTGGTCTCTGATGCAGGTCTCTAGTGCGAGTCTCTAGTCTGCGAGTCTCTAGTCTGCTAGTCTGCGGTCTCTAGTCTGCAGTCTCTGAGTCTCTAGTCTTGGTCTCTAATCTCTGCTCGTAGTCTCTAGTCTGCTAGTCTGCGGTCTTTGGTCTCTAGTATCTAGTGCGCAGTCTCTAGTGCTGCAATCTCTAGTCTCTAGTCTGTAGTCTCTAGTTTGCAGTGTCTAGTCTCTAGTCTCTACTCTCTAGTCTCAAGTTTGTAGTCTCTGGTCTCTAGTCCGTAGTCTCTAGTCTCTGAGTGCGTGGTTTCTGGTCTCTGGTCTCTGAGTCCGTAGTCTGCAGTCTCTGATCTGCGGTCTCTGGTCTGCGGTCTCTAGCCTCTGAGTCGCAGTCTGCAGTCTCTAGTCTGCTGAGTCTCCGGTCTGCTGCTCTGCTAGTCTGCAGTCTGCAGTCTGCATAGTTTGCGGTCTCACAGTCTCTAGTCTCTAGTCTGCAGTCTGCTAGTCTCTAGTCTGCAGTCTCTAGTCTGCAGTCTCTAGTCTCTAGTGTCTAGTCTCTAGTCTCTAGTCTCTAGTCTCTAGTGTGCAGTCTCTAGTCTCTAGTGTGCAGTCTTTAGTCTCTAGTAGGCAGTCTCTAGACTCTAGTCTGCAGTCTCTACTCTCTAGTCTGCGGTCTTTGGGCTCTAGCTGCAGTCTCTGAGTCTGCAGGTCTCTGAGTGCACTCTGCAGTCTCGGTCTCTAGTCTGCTAGTCTCGTAGTCTCTGAGTCTCTAGTGCTGCAGTCTCTGAGTCTGCGGTCTCTGAGTCTCTAGTGTCTAGTCTCTAGTCTCTAGTCTGCAGTCTCTAGTCTCTAGTCTGCAGTCTCTAGTCTAGTAGTCTCTAGTCTGTAGTCTCTAGTCTCTAGTCCGTAGTCTGTAGTCTCTAGTCTCTAGTCTCTAGTCTGCAGTCTCTAGTCTGCAGTTTCTAGTCTGCAGTTTCTAGTCTCTAGTCTCTAGAATCTAGTCTCCAGTCTCTAGTCTCTAGTCTCTGGTCTGCAGTCTCTAGTCTCTAGTCTGCAGTCTCTAGTCTCTAGTCTCTAGTCTCTGGTCTCTGGTCTCTAGTCTCTAGTCTCTAGTCTCTAGTCTCTAGTCTGCAGTCTCTGGTCTCTAGTCTCTAGTCTCTAGTGTCTAGTGTCTAGTCTCTAGTCTCTAGTCTCTAGTCTCTAGTCTCTAGTGTGCAGTCTCTAGTCTCTAGTGTGCAGTCTTATGTCTCTAGTATGCAGTCTCTAGTCTTTAGTCTACAGTCTCTACTCTCTAGTCTGCAGTCTTTAGACTCTAGTCTGCAGTCTCTAGTCTGGAGTCTCTAGTCTGCACTCTCTAGTCTGCACTCTCTAGTCTCTAGTCCGTAGTCTCTAGTCTCTAGTGTGCAGTCTCTAATCTCTATTCTACAGTCTCTAGTCTCTAGTCAATATTGTGCAGTCTTTAGTCTCTAGTATGCAGTCTCTAGTCTCTAGTCTGTAGTCTGCAGTCTCTAGTCTCTAGTCTGCAGTCTTTAGTCTTTAGTCTCTGGTCTGCAGTCTCTACTCTCTAGTCTGCAGTTTCTAGTCTCTAGTCTCTAGAATCTATTATCCAGTCTCTAGTCTCTAGTCTCTAATCTGCAGTCTCTAGCCTCTAGTCTGCAGTCTGTAGTTTCTACTCTGCAGTCTCTAGTCTGTAGTCTCTAGTCTCTAGTCTCTAGTCTTTAGTCTCTAGTCTCTAGTCTCTAGTCTCTAGTCTCTAGTCTCTAGTCTCTAGTCTCTAGTCTCTGGTCTCTAGTCTCTAGTCTCTAGTCTCTAGTCTCTAGTCTCTAGTCTCTAGTCTCTAGTCTCTGAGTCTGCGGTCTCTGGTCTCTGCAGTCTGCAGTCTTTGAGTCTCTAGTCCTAGTCCACGAGTCTGCAATCTCTGGTCTCTGGTCTCTGGTCTCTAGTCTCTGGTCTCTAGTCTCTAGTCTCTAGTCTCTGGTCTCTGGTCTCTAGTCTCTAGTCTCTAGTCTGCAGTCTGCAGTCTCTGAGTCTCTGCAGTGCGTAGTCTCTGGTCTCTAGTCTCTAGTCTCTAGTGCAGGTCTCTAGTCTCTGGTCTGCGGTCTCTGAGTCTCTAGTCTGCGTAGTCTCTAGTCTCTGAGTCTCTAGTGCGTAGTCTCTAGTCTCTAGTCTCTAGTCTCTTGTCTCTGAGTCTCTGAGTCTCTAGTCTCTAGTCTCTGAGTCTCTAGTCTGCTAATCTCTAGTCTCCTAGTCTCTAGTCTCTAGTCTGCTAGTCTCTAGTCTCTGGTCTCTGAGTCTCTGAGTCTGTAGTCTCTAGTCTCGTAGTTTCCTAGTCTCTAGTCTCTAGTCTCTAGTCTCTGCAGTCTGCGGTCTCTAGTCTCTAGTCTGCAGTCTCTGGTGTGCAGTCTCTGGCCTGCAGTGCTAGTGTCGTAGTCTCTGAGTGCGGAGAGTAGTCTCTTGTCTGCGGTCTCTAGTCTCTAGTCGCGGTCTCTAGTCTATAGTTTGCGGTTTCTGGTCCCTAGTCCCTGAGTCTCTAGTCTGCTAGTCTCTGGTCTCTGGTTTGCGGGCTCACAATCTCTGGTCTGCGGTCTCTGAGTCTGCAGTCTCTGGTCTCTAGTCTCTAGTCTCTAGTGCGTAGTCTGCTAGTCTCTAGTCTCTAGTGTAGAGTCTCTAGTCTGCAGTCTGCGGTCTCTGCTCTCTAGTCTGCGGTCTTTGGAGTCTCAGTCTGCGAGTCTCTGGTGCAGGTCTCTAGTCCGCACTATCTAGTCTACGGTCTCTAGTCTCTGAGTCAGTAGTCTCTAATCTCTGGTTTGCGGTCTCTAGTCTCTCAGTCTGCGGTCTTTAGTCTCTAGTCTCTCAGTCCATGCAGTCTCTAATCATTGAGTCTGCGAGTCTCTATTCTGCAGTGCACGGTCTCTGAGTGCGTAGTCTCTAGTCTCTAGTCTTTAGTCTCTAGTCTCTAGTCAATATTGTGCAGTCTTTGGTCTCTGGTATGCGGTCTCTAGTCTCTAGTCTGCAGTCTCTAGTCTCTAGTTTGCAGTCTTTAGTCTTTAGTCTCTATTCGGCAGTCTCTAGTCTCTAGTTTGCAGTTTTTAGTCTCTAGTCTCTAGAATCTAGTCTCCAGTCTCTAGTCTCTAGTCTCTAATCTGCAGTCTCTAGCCTCTAGTCTGCAGTATCTAGTCTCTAGTCTGCAGTCTCTAGTCTGTAGTCTCTAGTCTGCAGTCTCTAGTCTCTAGTCTCTGAGTCTCTGGGCTCCTAGCCTCTAGTCTCCAGTCTCTCAGTCTGTAGTCTCTGAGTCTCGCGGTGTGCGGTCTCTGAGTCTCGCAGTGTGCGGTCTTATGTCTCTAGTATGCGGTCTCTAGTCTCTAGTCTCGAGTCTCTAGTCGCTGGTCTCTAGTCTCTGAGTCTGCGGTCTCTAGTCTGCAGTCTCTGCAGTCGCATTCTCTAGTCTCTGAGTCTGCGAGTCTCTAGTCTCTCAGTGCTGCAGTCTCTAGTCTGCTAGTCTTGGTCTGCTAATCTCTAGTGCTACGGTCTCTGGTCTCTAGTCTGCGGTCTTTAGTCTCTAATCTCTGAGTCTGCGAGTCCCTAGTCTCTGGTCTCTAGTCTACGGTCTCTAGTCTGCGGTCCCTAGTCTCTAGTCTGCGGTCTCTAGTCTCTGAGTCTCTAGTCTGCGGTCTCTAGTCCGCGGTCTCTAGTCTCTGGTCTTGCGGTCTCTAGTCTGCTTGTCTCGTAGTCTCTGGTCTGCTAGTGCGCAGTCTCTAGTCTCTAGTGCTGTAGTCTCTAGTTTGCGGTGTCTAGTCTCTGAGTCTCTGCTCTCTAGTCTCAGAGTTTGTAGTCTCTGAGTGCGTAGTCTCTAGTCTCTAGTACGTGGTTTCTGGTCTCTGAGTCGTAGTCGCAGTGCGTAGTGCTGCGGTCTCTAGTCTCTAATCTGCTGGTCTCTCAGTCTGCGGTCTCTAGCCTCTAGTGCGTAGTCTCTAGTCTCTAGTGCGGGTCTCCGGTCTCTAGTCTGCGGTCTCTAGTCTCTGAGTCTGCGGTCTCTAGTCTATAGTTTGCAGTTTCTAGTCTCTAGTCTCTAGTCTCTCGTCTCTAGTCTCTAGTCTCTAGTCTCTAGTCTGCAGTCTCTAGTCTGCAGTCTCTAGTCTCTAGTGTCTAGTCTCTAGTCTCTAGTCTCTAGTCTCTAGTGTGCAGTCTCTAGTCTCTAGTGTGCAGTCTCTAGTCTCTAGTGTGCAGTCTTTAGTCTCTAGTAGGCAGTCTCTAGACTCTAGTCTGCAGTCTCTACTCTCTAGTCTGCGGTCTTTGGACTGCTAGTGCTGCAGTCTCTAGTCGGGTCTATAGTCGCATCTCTGAGTCTGCACTCTCTGGTCTCTAGTCCGTAGTCTCTGGTCTCTAGTCTGCACTCTCTGGTCTGCAGTCGCGGTCTGCTAGTCTCTGAGTGTGTAGTCTGCAGTCTCTGGTCTCTAGTCTGCGGTCTCTAGTCTCTGAGTCTGCGGTCTTTGAGTCTCCTAGTCCCTAGTCCGCGGTCTCTAGTCTCTGGTCTGCTAGTCTCTAGTCTCATAGTCTCTAGTCTCTGGTCTCTGGTCTCTGGTCTCTAGTCTCTAGTCTCTGAGTCTCTAGTCTCTGAGTCTCTAGTCTCTGAGTCTCGCAGTCTGCAGTCTCTGGTCTCTGAGTCTGCAGTCGCGTAGTCTCTAGTGCTGTAGTCTCTGGTCTCTAGTCTGCTGGTTTCTGGTCTCTAGTCTGCTAGTCTCTGGTCTGCAGTCTCTGGTCTCTAGTCTGCAGTCTCTGGTCTGCGGTCTCTGGCCTCTAGTCGTGGTCTCTAGTCTCTAGTCTGGAGAGTAGTCTCTTGTCTGCAGTCTCTAGTCTCTAGTCTGTAGTCCCTAGTCTATAGTTTGCAGTTTCTAGTCTCTAGTCTCTAGTCTCTAGTCTGCAGGCTCTAATCTCTAGTCTACAGTCTCTAGTCTGCAGTCTCTAGTCTCTAGTGTCTAGTCTCTAGTCTCCAATCTCTAGTGTGAAGTCTCTAGTCTCTAGTCTGCAGTCTCTACTCTCTAGTCTGCAGTCTTTTGACTCTAGTCTGCAGTCTCTAGTCTGGAGTCTCTAGTCTGGACTCTCTAGTCTGCAGTCTCTAGTCTCTAGTCCGTAATCTCTAGTCTGCAGTCTCTAGTCTCTAGTCTCTAGTCTGCGGTCTCTAGTCTCTAGTCTCTAGTCCGCGAGTCTCTAATCATTGAGTCTGCGGTCTCTAGTTCTGCAGTGCAGGTCTCTGAGTCACGTAGTCTCTGAGTCTCTAGTCTCTAGTCCGTAGTCTCTAGTCTCTGAGTCGGTATTGTGCAGTCTTTAGTCTCTAGTATGCAGTCTCTAGTCTCTAGTCTGCAGTCTCTAGTCTCTAGTTTGCAGTCTTTAGTCTTTAGTTTCTATTCGGCATTCTCTAGTCTCTAGTTTGCAGTTTTTAGTCTCTAGTCTCTAGAATCTAGTCTCCAGTCTCTAGTCTCTAGTCTCTAATCTGCAGTCTCTAGCCTCTAGTCTGCAGGCTCTAGTCGCTAGTCTGCAGTCTCTAGTCTGTAGTCTCTAGTCTGTAGTCTCTAGTCTCTAGTCTCTAGTCTCTAGTCTGCAGTCTCTAGTCTCTAGTGTCTAGTCTCTAGTCTCTAGTCTCTAGTCTCTAGTCTCTAGTCTCTAGTCTCTAGTCTCTAGTGTGCGGTCTCTAGTCTCTAGTGTGCAGTCTTTAGTCTCTAGTAGGCAGTCTTTTGACTCTAGTCTGCAGTCTCTACTCTCTAGTCTGCAGTCTTTAGACTCTAGTCTGCAGTCTCTAGTCTGGAGTCTCTAGTCTGCACTCTCTAGTCTGCTCTCTAGTCTCTAGTCTCTAGTCTCTAGTCTGCAGTCTCTAGTCTCTGAGTCTGCGGTCTCTAGTCTCTAGTGTGCAGTCTCTGGTCTCTAGTCTCTGAGTCTGCGGTCTCTAGTCTCTAGTCTGCGGTCTTTGAGTCTCTAGTCCACTGAGTCTCGCAGTCTCTAGTCTCTAGTCTCTGCAGTCTCTGGTCTCTAGTCTGCAGTCTCTAGTCTCTAGTCTCTAGTCTGCAGTCTCTAGTCTCTAGTCTCTTGTCTGCTGTCTCTAGTCTCTAGTCTCTGAGTCTCATGGTCTCTGAGTCTGCTAGTCTCTAGTCTGCGGTCTGCAGTCTCTAGTCTGCGGTCTCTGAGTGCGCGGTCTCTGGCCTGCTAGTGCTGCAGTGCATGAGTCTGCTAGTGCGGAGTGTAGTCTCTTGTCTGCGGTCTCTGGTCTCTGAGTCTCAGTCTGTAGTCTCTAGTCTATAGTTTGCGGTCTCTAGTCTCTAGTCTCTAGTCTCTGGTCTCTGCAGTGCGGGCTCTAATCTCTAGTCTCGGTCTGCTAGTCTGCGGTCTCTAGTCTCCAGTGTCTGGTCTACAGTCTCCAATCTCTCAGTGTGAAGTCTCTAGTCTCTAGTCTGCGGTCTCTAGCTCTCTGCAGTGCTGCGGTCTTTAAGCTCTGAGTCTGCGGTCTCTGAGTGCGGGTCTCTGAGTGCTGGATCTCTGAGTCTGCAGTCTCTAGTCTCTAGTCCGTAGTCTCTAGTCTGCTGGTCTCTAGTCTCTAGTCTGCGGTCTCTAGTCTTTATTCTCTAGTCTCTGGTCCGCAGTCTCTAATCATTAGTCTGCAGTCTCTATTCTCTGGTCTGCAGTCTCTAGTCTGTAGTCTCTAGTCTCTAGTTTCTAGTCTTTAGTCTCTAGTCTCTAGTCAGTATTATGCAGTCTTTAGTCTCTAGTATGCAGTCTCTAGTCTCTAGTCTGCAGTCTCTAGTCTCTAGTTTGCAGTCTTTAGTCTTTAGTCTCTATTCGGCATTCTCTAGTCTCTAGTTTGCAGTTTTTAGTCTCTAGTCTCTAGAATCTAGTCTCTGGTCTCTAGTCTCTGGTCTGCAGTCTGCGGTCTCTAGCCTCTGCAGTGCTGCGGGTCTCTAGTCTCTGGCTGCGGTCTCTAGTCTCTAGTGTGTAGTCTCTGGTCTCAGTCTCGTAGTCTCTAGTCTCTAGTCTCTAGTCTCTGGTCTCTGGTCTCGCTAGTCTGCTGGTCTCTAGTCTGCAGTGCGTAGTCTCTAGTCTGCTCAGTCTCTAGTCTCTAGTAGTGCGGTCTCTAGTCTCTGGTATGCAGTCTGCTAGTCTGCAGTCTCTGAGTGCTGTAGTCTCTAGTCTCTAGTCGCGGTCTCTAGTGGCAGGTCTCTAGTCTGCGGTCTCTAGTCTCTGGTCTGCGGTCTCTAGTCCGCGAGTCTCTAGTCTCTCAGTCTTCGGTCTCTAGTCTCTGGTCTGTAGTCTCTAGTCTCTGGTGTGCGGTCTTTGGTCTCTAGTCTCTAGTGCGCAGTCTCTGGTCTCTCAGTGCGTGGTCTCTGGTTTGCGGTGTCTGGTCTCTGGTCTCTAGCTCTCCAGTCTCGAGTTTGTAGTCTGCTAGTGCGTAGTCTGTAGTCTCTAGTCTGTAGTTTCTGGTCTCTGGTTTCTGCAGTCACGTAGTCGCGGTCTGCAGTCTCTAGTCTCGCAGTCTCTGAGTCTGCAGGTCTCTAGCCTCTAGTCGCGTAGTCTCTAGTCTCTAGTGCAGGTCTCGGTCTCTGAGTCGGCGGTCTGCTAGTCTCTAGTCGCGGTCTCTTGTCTATAGTTTGCGGTTTCTAGTCTCTAGTCTCTAGTCTCTAGTCTGCTAGTCGCGGTCTGCTAGTCTGCTAGTGCAGGTCTCTAGTCTCTCAGTGTCTAGTCTCTAGTCTCGCGGTCTCTAGTCTCTGAGTGTGCGGTCTCTAGTCTCTGGTGTGCGGTCTTTGGTCTCTAGTAGTGCGGTCTCTAGTACTGCTAGTCTGCGGTCTCTACTCTCTGAGTCTGCGGTCTTTGGGCTCTCAGTGCCTGCGGTCTCTGAGTCTGCAGTCTCTGCAGTGTGCACTCTGCAGTCTGCAGTCTCTAGTCTCTTAGTCCGTACTCTCTGGTCTCTAGTCTGCGGTCTCTAGTCTCTAGTCTGCGGTCGCTAGTCTCTAGTCTCTAGTCTCTAGTCTCTAGTCTGCAGGTCTCCTAGTCTGCAGTCTGCGGTCTTTGAGTCTCTAGTCCCAGTCTGCGAGTCTCTAGTCTCTAGTCTGCGGTCTCTGGTCTGCTAGTGCGGTATCTAGTCTCGTAGTCTCTAGTCTCTGGTCTCTAGTCTCCAGTCAATGTTAGTGCGGTCTTTGGTCTCTAGTATGCGGTCTCTAGTCTCTGGTCTGCGGTCTGCTAGTCTCTAGTCTGCGGTCATTGAGTCTTTAGTCTCATAGTCTGCAGTCTCTGAGTCTCTAGTCTACGGTTTCTAGTCACTAGTCTCTAGAATCTAGTCTCGAGTCTTTAGTCACTAGTCTGCGGTCTCTAGTCTCTAGTGCGGTCTCTAGTCTCTGGTCTGCGGTCTACAGTCCGTAGTCTCTGGTCTGTAGTCTCTAGTCTGCAGTCTGCAGTCTCTCAGTCTATAGTCTCTTGTCTCTAGTCTCTAGTCCCTCGTGTGCGGTCTCTGGTCTCTGAGTGTGCGGTCTCTATGTCTCTGGTATGCGGTCTCTAGTCTCTAGTCTACAGTCTCTGAGTCTGCGGTCTCTAGTCTCTAGTCTGCGGTCTGCTAGTCCGGAGTCGCTAGTCTGCGGTCTCAGTCTCTGAGTCTGCGGTCTCTAGTCTCTGAGTCCGCGGTCTCTAGTCTGCTGGTCTCTAGTCTTGGGTCTGCTAGTCTCTGAGTGCAGTCTCTAGTCTACTAGTCTGCGGTCTTTGAGTCTCTAGTCTCGTGCAGTCTGCTAGTCTGCAGTCAGTGCGTAGTCTCTAGTCCGCATTGTCTCAGTCTCTGGTCTCTAGTCTCTAGTCTCTAGTCTGCGGTCTCTGGCCTGCAGTCTGCGGGCTCTGGTCGCTAGTCTGCGGTCTCTAGTGCGTAGTCTCTGAGTACGTAGTCTCTAGTCGTGGTCTCTAGTCTGCAGTCTCCAGCCTCTAGTCTCTAGTCTCTAGTTTGTAGTCTCTAGTCTCTAGTCTCTAGTCTCTAGTGTGCGGTCTCTAGTCTCTAGTGTGCGGTCTTGTCTCTCTAGTATGCGGTCTCTAGTCTCGTGGTCTGCAGTCTCTAGTCTCGGTCTCTGAGTGTGCGGTCTCTGAGTCTCTGCAGTCTGCAGTCTCTAGTCTCTAGTCTGCTAGTCTCTGAGTCTCTAGTCTTGGTCTCCAGTCTCTAGTCTCCGGTCTCTAGTCTGCTAGTCTGCGGTCTTTGGTCTCTAGTCTGCAGTCTCCAGTCTCTAGTCTACTAGTCGCTGGTCTCTGAGTCTGCAGTGTCTAGTCTCTAGTCTCTGGTCTTTAGTCTCTAGTCTGCTAGTCTCTAGTCTCTAGTGTGTAGTCTCTGGTCTGCAGTGCGTAGTTTCTGGTCTGCAGTCTCTGAGTCTGCGAGTCTCTAGTCTCTAGTCTGCGGTCTCTAGTGCGCAGTGTCACAGTCTGCTAGTCTGCTGGTCTCTGGTCTCTCGGTCTCTGCAGTCTGCGGTCTCTGAGTCTGCGGTCTCTAGTCTATAGTTTGCGGTCTCCTGGTCTCTGGTCTCTGGTCTCTAGTCTCTGAGTCTGCAGTGCTGCAGTCTCGTGGTCTCTAGTCTGCGGTCTCTAGTCTCTAGTCTGCAGTACGTAGTCTCCAGTCTCTAGTCTCCAGTCTCTAGTCTGCTAGTCTCTGGTCTCTGGTGACTAGTGTCTGCAGTCTCTAGTCTCTAGTCTCTGAGTACGTAGTGCTGCAGTCTCAGTCTCTAGTCTGCGAGTCTCTAGTCTTTAGTCTACAGTCTGCGAGTCTCTAGTCTCCGGTCTGCGGTCTCTAGTCTCTAGTCTCTAGAGTCTGAGTCTCCAGTCTCTAGTCTCTAGTCTCTAGTCTGCTGCGTCTCTGGTCTCTAGTGCTGCGGTCTCTAGTCTCTAGTCGCGGTCTCGTAGTTTCTAGTCGTCTGCAGTCTCTGGTCTCTAGTCTCTAGTCTGCTAGTCTCTGGTCTCTAGTCTCTGGTCTCTGGTCTCTAGTCTGCTAGTCTCACAGTCTTTGGTCTCGCGGTCTCCAGTCTCTGGTCTCTGGTCTCTGAGTCTCTGAGTGCGTCAGTCTCTAGTCTCTAGTCTCTGGTCTCTAGTCTGCGGTCTCTGAGTCTGCTAGTCTGCTGGTCTCTAGTCTCACAGTCTCTGGTCTCTAGTCTACTGAGTCTCTGAGTCTGCAGTCTCTAGTCTCTGAGTCTGCGGTCTCAGTGCAGTCTCTAGTCTGCAGTCTCTAGTCTCTAGTGCGGTCTCTGAGTCTCTGGTCTCTGGTCTCTAGTCTTGGTCTCTAGTCTCTGAGTACTGTGGTCTCTGGTCTCTAGTCTGCGGTCTGCTAGTCTCTAGTCCGCGGTCTCTAGTCTCTGGTCTTCGAGTCTGCAGTCTACAGTCTGCTAGTCTACAGTCTCTGGTGCTGCTAGTCTCTGAGTCTCTAGTCTCTAGTCAGTCTGCAGTCTCTGGTCTCTGGTCTCGTGAGTCTCTGGTTCTGCGGTGTCTGGTCTCTAGTCTCTGCTCTCTAGTCTCAGAGTTTGTAGTCTCTGGTCTGCAGTCGCAGTCTCTAGTCTGCTAGTCTGCAGTTTCTGGTCTCTGAGTCTGCTAGTCGCGTAGTGCTCTAGTCTGCGGTCTCTAGTCTCTAGTCTGCGGTCTCTGGTCTCTAGTCTGCAGTCTCTGAGTGCGTCAGTCTCTAGCCTCTAGTACGTGGTCTCTAGTCTCTGATGCAGGTCTCCGGTCTCTAGTCGAGTCTCTAGTCTCTGAGTCTGCGGTCTCTAGTCTATAGTTTGCGGTTTCTAGTCTCTAGTCTCTAGTCTCTAGTCTCTAGTCTCTAGTCTGCTAGTCTCTAGTCTCTGGTCTCTGGTCTCTAGTCTCTAGTGTCTAGTCTCTGAGTCTCTAGTCTCTGGTCTCTGAGTCTGCAGTCTCTAGTCTGCTGGTGTGCGGTCTCTAGTCTCTGAGTGTGCGGTCTTTGGTCTCCAGTCGGCGGTCTTTTGACTCTAGTCTGCGGTCTCTGCTCTCTGGTCTGCGGTCTTTGAGCTACTAGTCTCGGTCTCTAGTGCGAGTCTCTAGTGTGCACTCTGCAGTGCTGCGAGTCTCTAGTCTTTGGTCTGCGAGTCTCTGAGTCTGCAGTCGCGGTCTCTAGTCTCTAGTCTGCGGTCTCTAGTCTCTGGTCTGTGGTCTCTAGTCTCTGGTCTGCGGTCTCTAGTCTCTAGTCTGCAGTCTCTGAGTCTCTAGTCTCTAGTCCGCAGTCTCTAGTCTCTGGTCTGCGGTCTCTAGTCTCTAGTGCTGGTATCTAGTCTGCAGTCTCTGAGTCTCTAGTCTTTAGTCTCTAGTCTCTAGTCAATATTGTGCAGTCTTTAGTCTCTACTATGCAGTCTCTAGTCTTTAGTCAGCAGTCTCTAGTCTCTAGTCTGCAGTCTTTAGTCTTTAGTCTCTAGTCTGCAGTCTCTAGTCTCTAGTCTACAGTTTCTAGTCTCTAGTCTCTAGAATCTAGTCTCCAGTCTTTAGTCACTAATCTGCAGTCTCTAGCCTCCAGTCTGCGGTCTCTAGTCTCCAGTCTGCGGTCTCTGCAGTGCCTGCTAGTCTCTAGTCTCTGGTCTCTAGTCTACAGTCTGTAGTCTCTTTCTCTAGTCTCTAGTCTCTAGTCTCTAGTCTCTAGTGTGCAGTCTTATGTCTCTAGTATGCAGTCTCCAGTCTCTAGTCTGCAGTCTCTAGTCTCTAGTCTCTAGTCTCTAGTCTGGAGTCTCTAGTCTGCACTCTCTAGTCTCTAGTCCGTAGTCTCTAGTCTCTAGTCTCTGAGTCTCTAATCTGCAGTCTGCGGTCTCTAGTCTCTAGTCTGCAGTCTCTGCAGTCTCCAGTCTCTGAGTCTGCAGTCTCTGGCCTGCAGTCTCTAGCCTGCAGTCTGCATTCTCTAGTCTCTAGTCTGCAGTCTCTAGTCTGCTGTCTCTAGTCTCTAGTCTCTGGTCGTCGCTAGTCGCAGTCTCTGGTCTCTAGTCTGCGGTCTCTGGTCTGCTAGTCTGCGGTCTCTGGTCTCTAATCTGCGGTCTCTAGTCTGTGCAGTCTCTAGTCTCTGGTTTGTAGTCGTAGTCCGTAGTCTCTAGTCTGCAGGTCTCTAGTCTCTCTAGTCTCTAGTCTCTAGTCTCTAGTCTCTAGTCTCTAGTCTCTAGTCTCCTGATCTCTAGTCTCTAGTGCTGGTCTCGAGTCTCTAGTCTGCAGTCTCTCGGTCTCTGGTCTCGAGTCTCTAGTCCTGCAGTCTCATGAGTCTCTGGTCTCTAGTCTGCGGTCTCTAGTCTCTAGTCTCTAGTCGCAGTCTCTAGTCTCTGAGTCTGTAGTCTCTAGTCTCTAGTCGTGCGGGTCTCTGGTCTCTGAGTCTCACAGTCTCTAGTCTCTGGTCTCTAGTCTGCAGTGTGCTGAGTCTCTAGTCTCTAGTGCTGTGGTCTCTGGTCTCCAGTCTCTGGTCTCTAGTCTCTAGTCTCTAGTACTGCGGTCTCTAGTCTCTAGTCTGCTGGTCTCTGCAGTCTCTAGTCTCTAGTCTCTAGTGCGTAGTCTGCTAGTCTACTAGTCTCTGCAGTCTGCGGTCTCTAGTCTCTCAGTCTGCGGTCTCTAGTCTCATAGTCTGCTGGTCTCTGCAGTCTCTAGTCTCTAGTCTCTAGTCTCTAGTCTGCTGAGTCTCTGGTCTCTAGTCTCAAGTCTCTAGTCTCTAGTCTCTAGTCTCTAGTCTCTAGTCTCTAGTCTCTAGTCTCTAGTCTCTAGTCTGCAGTCTACAGTCTCTGGTCTCAGTGTCTGGTCTCAGTCTCAGTCTCAGTCTCTGGTCTGCGGTCTGCAGTCTCTGGTGTGCGGTCTCTGCAGTCTCTGGTCTGCTGGTCTCTGGTGTCTAGTGCAGTCTCTAGTCTCCAGTCTGCAGTCTCTGGTCTCTAGTCTGCGGTCTCTGAGTCGCAGTCTCTAGTGCACTCTCTGAGTCTGCAGTCTCTGGTCTGCTAGTCTCGTAGTCTCACAGTCTGCGAGTGCTGCAGTCTCTAGTGCTGCGGTCTCAGTCTCTAGTCTGCGGTCTCTAGTCTCTAGTCGCTGCAGTCTCTGAGTCTCTGGTCCGCAGTCTCTAGTCTCTAGTCTCTGGTCTCTAGTCTCTAGTTTTCGGTATCTAGTCTGCTGAGTCTCTGGTCTCTAGTCTCTAGTCTCTGGTCTCTAGTCTGCTAGTCTATGTTCTGCAGTCTCTGGTCTCTGGTATGCGGTCTCTGGTCTCTAGTCTGCTAGTCGCGAGTCTCTAGTCTCTAGTCTGCTGAGTCTCTGAGTCTTTAGTCTCCAGTGCTGCAGTCTCTGAGTCTCTAGTGCTGCGGTCTCTAGTCTCACAGTCTCTAGAATCTGGTCTCCAGTCTCTAGTCTCTAGTCTCTAGTCTGCGGTCTCTGGTCTCTAGTCTGCGGTCTCTAGTCTCTAGTCTGCGGTCTCGCAGTCTCGTAGTCTCGTAGTCTATAGTCTCTAGTCTCTAGTCTCTAGTCTCTAGTCTCTAGTCTCTAGTCTGCTAGTCTCTAGTCTCATCAGTCTCTAGTCTCTGGTCTCTAGTCTCTGCTAGTCTCTAGTCTCTAGTCTCTGCAGTCTCTGGTCTCTGGTCTACGGTCTCTGGTCTGCGGTCTCTGGTCTCTAGTCTCTAGTCTCTAGTCTCTAGTCTCTAGTCTCTGTGTGCAGTCTCTAGTCTCGGTGCAGTCTTGTGTCTCTAGTCTGCAGTCTCTAGTCTGCAGTCTCTAGTCTGCAGTCCGCAGTCTCTAGTCTCTAGTCTGCCGTCTCTAGTCTGCAGTCTCTAGTCTCTGGTCTCTAGTCTCTGGTCTCTAGTCTCTAGTCTCTAGTCTCTAGTCTCTAGTCTCTAGTCTCTAGTCTGCAGTCTCTAGTCTCTAGTCTCTAGTCTCCGGTCTCCAGTCTGCAGTCTCAGTCTGTAGTCTGCAGTCTGCAGTCTGCAGTCTCCAGTCTCTAGTGCTCTAGTCTCTGGTCTCTAGTCTTCAGTCTGTAGTCTCTGGTCTCTAGTCTCTGGTCTCTGGTCTCTAGTCTCTGGTCTCTGGTCTCTAGTCTCTAGTCTGCAGTCTCTGGTCTCTAGTCTCTAGTCTGCAGTCTGCAGTCTCTAGTCTCTGAGTCTCTAGTCTCTAGTCTCTGAGTCTCTGCAGTCTCCTAGTCTCTGGTCTACTAGTCTGCAGTCTCTAGTCTCTAGTCTCTGGTCTCTAGTCTCTGGTCTCTAGTCTCTGGTCTCTAGTCTACAGTCTCTAGTGCTACGGTCTGCAGTCTCTAGTCTCTGGTCTCTAGTCTCTAGTCTGCGGTCTCTAGTCTCTAGTCTCCAGTCTCTGTGCTAGTCTCTAGTCTCTAGTCTCGTAGTCTCTAGTCTGCATCTGGTCTCTAGTCTCGTAGTCTCTGGTCTCTAGTCTCCAGTCTCCAGTCTCCAGTCTCCAGTCTCTAGTCTCTAGTCCGCAGTCTCTAGTCTGCAGTCTCTAGTCTGCAGTCGCTAGTCTCTAGTCTCTAGTCTCTCTAGTCTCTAGTCTCTAGTCTCTAGTCTCTAGTCTACAGTCTCTAGTCTCTAGTCTCTGGTCTCTAGTCTGCTAGTCTCTAGTCTCTAGTCTCTAGTCTCTAGTCTCTAGTCTCTAGTCTCTAGTCTCTAGTCTCTAGTCTGCAGTCTCTAGTCTCTGGTCTCTAGTCTCTAGTCTCTGGTCTGCAGTCTCTAGTCTCTAGTCTGCAGTCTCCAGTCTCTAGTCTCTAGTCTCTAGTCTGTAGTCTCTAGTCTCTAGTCTCTAGTCTCTAGTCTCTACTCTGCAGTCTCTAGTCTCTAGTCTGCTAGTCTGCAGTCTCTAGTCTGCAGTCTCTAGTCTCTAGTCTCTAGTCTCTAGTCTCTAGTCTCTAGTCTCTAGTCTGGAGTCTCTAGTCTCTAGTCTGCAGTCTCTAGTCTGTAGTCTCTAGTCTGTAGTCTCTAGTCTCTAGTCTCTAGTCTCTAGTCTCTAGTCTCTAGTCTCTAGTCTGCAGTCTCTAGTCTCTAGTCTCTAGTCTCTAGTCTCTAGTCTCTAGTCTCTAGTCTCTAGTCTGCAGTCTCTAGTCTCTAGTCTCTAGTCTCTAGTCTCTAGTCTCTAGTCTGCAGTCTCTAGTCTCTAGTCTCTAGTCTCTAGTCTCTAGTCTCTAGTCTCTAGTCTCTAGTCTCTGCAGTCTCTAGTCTCTGGTCTGCAGTCTCTAGTCTCTGAGTCTGCGGTCTCTGAGTCTGCTAGTCTGCTAGTCTCTAGTCTCTAGTCTCTAGTCTCACAGTCTCTAGTCTCTAGTCTCTAGTCTCTAGTCTCTAGTCTCTAGTCTGCAGTCTCTAGTCTCTAGTCTCTAGTCTCTAGTCTCTAGTCTCTAGTCTCTAGTCTCTAGTCTCTAGTCTCTAGTCTCTAGTCTGCAGTCTCTAGTCTCTAGTCTCTAGTCTCTAGTCTCTAGTCTCTGGTCTCTAGTCTCTAGTCTCTAGTCTCTAGTCTCTAGTCTCTAGTCTCTAGTCTCTAGTCTGCAGTCTCTAGTCTCTAGTCTCTAGTCTGCAGTCTCTAGTCTCTAGTCTGCAGTCTCTAGTCTCTAGTCTGCAGTCTCTAGTCTCTAGTCTGCTGTCTCTAGTCTCTAGTCTCTAGTCTCTAGTCTCTAGTCTGCAGTCTGGAGTCTCTAGTCTGCAGTCTCTAGTCTCTAGTCTGCAGTCTCTAGTCTCTAGTCTCTAGTCTCTAGTCTCTAGTCTCTAGTCTGCAGTCTGCTCTGGTCTGTAGTCTCTGGTCTGCAGTCTCTGGTCTGCAGTCTCTAGTCTCTAGTCTGCAGTCTCTAGTCTGCAGTCTCTAGTCTGCAGTCTCTAGTCTCTAGTCTCTAGTCTCTAGTCTGCAGTCTCTAGTCTCTAGTCTCGTAGTCTCTAGTCTCTAGTCTCTGGTCTGAGTCTCTGAGTCTGCTAGTCTCTAGTCTCTGAGTCGTCAGTCTGCAGTCTCTGCAGTCTCTAGTCTGCTAGTCTCACAGTGCTGCGGTCTGCTAGTCTCTAGTCGCAGTCTCTAGTCTCTAGTCTCAGTCTGCAGTCTCTAGTCTCTAGTCTGCAGTCTCTAGTCTCTAGTCTCCAGTCTGCAGTCTCTAGTCTCTAGTCTGCAGTCTCTAGTCTCTAGTCTCTAGTCTCTAGTCTCTAGTCTCTAGTCTCTAGTCTCTAGTCTCTAGTCTCTAGTCTGCAGTCTCTAGTCTCTAGTCTGCAGTCTCTAGTCTCTAGTCTGCTAGTCTCTAGTCTCTAGTCTCTGGTCTGCAGTCTCTAGTCTGCAGTCTCTAGTCTCTAGTCTCTAGTCTCTAGTCTCTGGTCTCTAGTCTCTAGTCTCTCTAGTCTGCAGTCTCTAGTCAGTCTGCAGTCTCTAGTCTCGTCTAGTCTGCGGTCTCTAGTCTACTAGTCTGCGGTCTCTGCAGTCTCTAGTCTGCGGTCTCTAGTCTAGTCTCTGGTCTCTTAGTCTCTAGTCTCTGGTCTCTAGTCTGCGGTCTCTGAGTCTGCAGTCTCTAGTCTCTGGTCTCTGGTCTCTGAGTCTCTGCAGTCTCTGCAGTCTCTAGTCTTCAGTCTCTAGTCTGCAGTCTCTAGTCTCCAGTCTCTAGTCTCTAGTCTCTAGTCTCTAGTCTCTAGTCTCTAGTCTCTAGTCTCTGGTCTCTAGTCTGCAGTCTCTAGTCTGCAGTCTGCAGTCTCTGGTCTCTAGTCTGCGGTCTCTCAGTCTCTGGTCTGCGTAGTCTCTAGTCTGCGAGTCTCTAGTCTCTAGTCTGCAGTCTCTGGTCTCTAGTCTCAGTCTGCGAGTCTCTGAGTCTCTAGTCTGCGGTCTCTAGTCTCTAGTCTCATAGTCTCTAGTCTCCAGTCTCTGGTCTCTAGTCTCCTAGTCTCTAGTCTCTAGTCTCTGCAGTCTCTGGTCTCTGAGTCTGCAGTCTCAGTCTCTGAGTCTCACAGTCTCTGGTCTCTAGTCTCTAGTCTCTAGTCTGCTAGTCTCTAGTCTCTAGTCTACTGCAGTCTCTAGTCTCTGGTCTCTGGTCTCTCAGTCTCTAGTCTCTGGTCTCAGTGTGCGGTCTCTAGTCTCACAGTCTGCGGTCTCTGGTCTCTAGTCTCACGGTCTCTGCAGTCTGCAGTCTCTGGTCTACAGTCTCTGGTCTGCAGTCTCTAGTCTGCAGTCTCTAGTCTCTAGTCTCTAGTCTCTAGTCTCTAGTCTCTAGTCTCTAGTCTCTAGTCTCTAGTCTGCAGTCTCTAGTCTCTAGTCTCTAGTCTGCAGTCTCTAGTCTCTAGTCTCTAGTCTGCAGTCTCTGGTCTGCAGTCTCTAGTCTCTGGTCTGCAGTCTCTAGTCTCTTAGTCTCTAGTCTCTAGTCTCTAGTCTGCAGTCTCTAGTCTCTAGTCTGCAGTCTCTAGTCTCTAGTCTCTAGTCTCTAGTCTGCAGTCTCTAGTCTCTAGTCTGCAGTCTCTAGTCTCTAGTCTCTAGTCTCTAGTCTCTGGTCTCTAGTCTCTAGTCTGCAGTCTCTAGTCTCTGGTCTGCTAGTCTGCTGGTCTCTGCAGTCTCTAGTCTCTAGTCTCTAGTCTCTAGTCTGCGGTCTCTAGTCTCTAGTCTCTAGTCTCTGGTCTGCAGTCTCTAGTCTCTAGTCTGCAGTCTCTAGTCTCTTGTCTCTAGTCTCTAGTCTCTAGTCTCTGGTCTCTAGTCTGCAGTCTCTGGTCTCAGTCTCTAGTCTCTAGTCTCTAGTCTGCAGTCTCTGGTCTCTGGTCTCTAGTCTTCAGTCTCTAGTCTCTAGTCTCTGGTCTGCAGTTTCTAGTCTCTAGTCTCTGGTCTCTCGTCTCTAGTCTGCAGTCTCTAGTCTCTAGTCTGCAGTCTCTAGTCTCTAGTCTCTAGTCTCACGTCTCTCTAGTCTCTAGTCTCCAGTCTCTAGTCTCTAGTCTCTCAGTCTCTAGTCTGCAGTCTCTGGTCTCTAGTCTGCAGTCTCTGAGTCTCTAGTCTGCTGGTCTCAGTCTGCAGTCTCGCAGTCGTCTGGTCTCTAGTCTCTGGTCTCTGAGTCTCTAGTCTCTAGTCTCTAGTCTCTAGTCTCGCAGTCTCTGGTCTCTAGTCTGCAGTCTCTAGTCTCTAGTCTCTAGTCTCTAGTCTCTAGTCTCTGGTCTCTAGTCTCTAGTCTCTAGTCTCTAGTCTCTAGTCTCTAGTCTCTAGTCTCTAGTCTCTGGTCTCTCTAGTCTCTAGTCTCTAGTCTCTAGTCTCTAGTCTCTAGTCTCTAGTCTCTAGTCTCTAGTCTCTAGTCTCTAGTCTCTAGTCTCTAGTCTCTAGTCTCTAGTCTGCAGTCTCTAGTCTCTAGTCTGCAGTCTCTAGTCTCTAGTCTCTAGTCTCTAGTCTCTAGTCTCTGGTCTCTAGTCTCTAGTCTCTAGTCTCTAGTCTGCAGTCTCTGGTCTCTAGTCTCTAGTCTCTAGTCTCTAGTCTCTAGTCTCTAGTCTCTAGTCTCTAGTCTCTAGTCTCTAGTCTCTAGTCTGCAGTCTCTAGTCTCTAGTCTCTAGTCTCTAGTCTCTAGTCTCTGGTCTCTAGTCTCTAGTCTCTAGTCTCTAGTCTCTAGTCTGCAGTCTCTAGTCTCTAGTCTCTAGTCTCTAGTCTCTAGTCTGCAGTCTCTAGTCTCTAGTCTCTAGTCTCTAGTCTCTAGTCTCTAGTCTCTAGTCTCTAGTCTCTAGTCTCTAGTCTCTAGTCTGCAGTCTCTAGTCTCTAGTCTCTAGTCTCTAGTCTCTAGTCTCTAGTCTCTAGTCTGTAGTCTCTAGTCTCTAGTCTCTAGTCTCTAGTCTCTAGTCTCTAGTCTCTAGTCTCTAGTCTCTAGTCTCTAGTCTCTAGTCTCTAGTCTCTAGTCTCCAGTCTCTAGTCTCTAGTCTCTAGTCTCTAGTCTCTAGTCTGTAGTCTCTGTCTCTAGTCTCTAGTCTCTAGTCTCTAGTCTGCAGTCTCTGGTCTGCAGTCTCTAGTCTCTAGTCTGTAGTCTCTAGTCTCTAGTCTGTAGTCTCTAGTCTCTAGTCTCTCTCTAGTCTCTAGTCTCTAGTCTCTAGTCTCTAGTCTCTAGTCTCTAGTCTCTAGTCTCCAGTCTCTAGTCTCTAGTCTCTAGTCTGCAGTCTCTAGTCTCTAGTCTGCAGTCTCTAGTCTCTCTGTCAGTCTCTAGTCTCTGGTCTGCTAGTCTCTAGTCTCTAGTCTCTAGTCTCTAGTCTCTAGTCTCTGGTCTCTAGTCTCTAGTCTCTAGTCTCTAGTCTCTAGTCTCTAGTCTGCAGTCTCTAGTCTCTAGTCTCTAGTCTCTAGTCTCCAGTCTCTAGTCTCTAGTCTCTAGTCTCTAGTCTCTAGTCTCTAGTCTCTAGTCTCTAGTCTACAGTCTCTAGTCTCCAGTCTCTAGTCTCTAGTCTCTAGTCTCTAGTCTCTAGTCTCTAGTCTCTAGTCTCTAGTCTCTAGTCTCTAGTCTGCAGTCTCTAGTCTCTAGTCTCTAGTCTCTAGTCTCTAGTCTCTAGTCTCTAGTCTCCAGTCTCTAGTCTCTAGTCTCTAGTCTCTAGTCTCTAGTCTCTAGTCTCTAGTCTCTAGTCTCTAGTCTCTAGTCTCTAGTCTCTAGTCTCTGGTCTCTAGTCTCTAGTCTCTAGTCTCTAGTCTCTAGTCTCTAGTCTCTAGTCTCTAGTCTCTAGTCTCCAGTCTCTAGTCTCTAGTCTGCAGTCTCTAGTCTCTAGTCTGCAGTCTCTAGTCTCTAGTCTCTAGTCTGCAGTCTCTAGTCTCTAGTCTCTAGTCTCTAGTCTCCAGTCTCTAGTCTCTAGTCTCTAGTCTCTAGTCTCTAGTCTCTAGTCTCTGGTCTGCAGTCTCTAGTCTCTAGTCTCTAGTCTCTAGTCTCTAGTCTCTAGTCTCTAGTCTCTAGTCTCTAGTCTCTAGTCTCTAGTCTCTAGTCTGCAGTCTCTAGTCTCCAGTCTCTAGTCTCTAGTCTCTAGTCTCTAGTCTGCAGTCTCTAGTCTCTAGTCTCTAGTCTCTAGTCTCTAGTCTCTAGTCTCTAGTCTCTAGTCTCTAGTCTCTAGTCTCTAGTCTCTAGTCTGCAGTCTCTGGTCTAGTCTCTAGTCTCTAGTCTCTAGTCTCTAGTCTCTAGTCTCTAGTCTCTAGTCTCTAGTCTCTGGTCTGCAGTCTCTAGTCTCTAGTCTCTAGTCTCTAGTCTCTGGTCTCTAGTCTCTAGTCTCTAGTCTCTAGTCTCTAGTCTCTAGTCTCTAGTCTGCAGTCTCTAGTCTCTAGTCTGCAGTCTCTAGTCTGCAGTCTCTAGTCTCTAGTCTGCAGTCTCTAGTCTCTAGTCTGCAGTCTCTAGTCTCTAGTCTCTAGTCTCTAGTCTCTAGTCTCTAGTCTCTAGTCTCTAGTCTCTAGTCTCTAGTCTCTAGTCTCTAGTCTCTAGTCTGCAGTCTCTAGTCTCTAGTCTCTAGTCTCTAGTCTCTAGTCTCTAGTCTCTAGTCTCTAGTCTGCAGTCTCTCGTCTGCAGTCTCTAGTCTCTAGTCTCTAGTCTCTAGTCTCTAGTCTCTAGTCTCTAGTCTCTAGTCTCTAGTCTCTAGTCTCTAGTCTCTAGTCTCTAGTCTCTAGTCTCTAGTCTCTAGTCTCTAGTCTCTAGTCTCTAGTCTCTAGTCTCTAGTCTGCAGTCTCTAGTCTACAGTCTCTAGTCTCTAGTCTTTAGTCTCTAGTCTGTAGTCTCTAGTCTCTAGTCTCTAGTCTCTAGTCTCTGGTCTCTAGTCTCTAGTCTCTAGTCTCTAGTCTCTAGTCTCTAGTCTCTAGTCTCTAGTCTCTAGTCTCTAGTCTCTAGTCTCTAGTCTCTAGTCTCTAGTCTCTAGTCTCTAGTCTCTAGTCTCTAGTCTCTAGTCTGCAGTCTCTAGTCTCTAGTCTCTAGTCTCTAGTCTCTAGTCTCTAGTCTGTAGTCTCTAGTCTCTAGTCTCTAGTCTCTAGTCTCTGGTCTCTAGTCTCTGGTCTCGCAGTCTCTAGTCTCTAGTCTGCAGTCTCTAGTCTCTAGTCTGCAGTCTCTAGTCTCTAGTCTCTCTAGTCTCTAGTCTCTAGTCTCTAGTCTCTAGTCTACAGTCTCTAGTCTCTAGTCTCTAGTCTCAGTCTCTAGTCTCTAGTCTCTAGTCTCTAGTCTCTGGTCTCTAGTCTCTAGTCTCTAGTCTCTAGTCTCTAGTCTGCAGTCTGCAGTCTCTGGTCTGCAGTCTCTAGTCTCTAGTCTGCAGTCTCTAGTCTCTAGTCTCTAGTCTCCAGTCTCTAGTCTCTAGTCTGCAGTCTCTAGTCTCTAGTCTCTAGTCTCTAGTCTCTAGTCTCTAGTCTCTAGTCTCTAGTCTCTAGTCTCTAGTCTCTAGTCTCTAGTCTGTAGTCTCTAGTCTCTAGTCTGCAGTCTCTAGTCTCTAGTCTGCAGTCTCTAGTCTGCAGTCTGGAGTCTCTAGTCTCTAGTCTCTAGTCTACAGTCTCTAGTCTCTAGTCTCTCTAGTCTCTAGTCTCTCTCTAGTCTCTAGTCTCTAGTCTGCAGTCTCTAGTCTCTAGTCTGCAGTCTCTGGTCTCTAGTCTGCAGTCTCTAGTCTCTAGTCTCTGCAGTCTCTAGTCTCTAGTCTGCAGTCTCTAGTCTCTAGTCTCCAGTCTCTAGTCTCCAGTCTCTAGTCTCCAGTCTCTAGTCTCTAGTCTCTAGTCTCTAGTCTCTAGTCTCTAGTCTCTAGTCTCTAGTCTCTAGTCTCTAGTCTCTAGTCTCTAGTCTCTAGTCTCTAGTCTCTAGTCTCTAGTCTCTAGTCTGCAGTCTCTAGTCTGCAGTCTCTAGTCTCTAGTCTCTAGTCTCTAGTCTCTAGTCTCTCTCTAGTCTCACAGTCTCTAGTCTCTAGTCTCTGAGTCTCTAGTCTCTAGTCTCACAGTCTCTAGTCTCTAGTCTCTAGTCTCTAGTCTCTAGTCTGCAGTCTCTAGTCTCTAGTCTCTAGTCTCTAGTCTCTAGTCTGCAGTCTCTAGTCTCTAGTCTGCAGTCTCTAGTCTGTAGTCTGTAGTCTCTAGTCTCTAGTCTCGAGTCTCTAGTCTCTAGTCTCTAGTCTCTGGTCTCTGGTCTATAGTCTCTAGTCTCTAGTCTCTAGTCTCTAGTCTCTAGTCTCTAGTCTCTAGTCTCTAGTCTCTGGTCTCTAGTCTGCAGTCTCTGGTCTCTAGTCTCTAGTCTGCAGTCTCTAGTCTCTAGTCTGCAGTCTCTAGTCTCTAGTCTCTAGTCTCTAGTCTCTGGTCTCTAGTCTCTGGTCTCTAGTCTCTAGTCTCTGGTCTCTAGTCTCTAGTCTCTAGTCTCTAGTCTCTGGTCTCTAGTCTGCAGTCTCTAGTCTCTAGTCTCTAGTCTCTAGTCTCTAGTCTCTAGTCTCTAGTCTGCAGTCTCTAGTCTCTAGTCTCTAGTCTCTAGTCTCTAGTCTCTGGTCTCTAGTCTCTAGTCTCTAGTCTCTAGTCTCTAGTCTCTAGTCTCTAGTCTCTAGTCTCTAGTCTCCAGTCTCTAGTCTCTAGTCTCTAGTCTCTAGTCTGCAGTCTCTAGTCTCTAGTCTCTAGTCTCTAGTCTCTAGTCTCTAGTCTCTAGTCTCTAGTCTCTAGTCTCTAGTCTCTAGTCTCTAGTCTCTAGTCTCTAGTCTCTAGTCTCTAGTCTGCAGTCTCTAGTCTCTAGTCTCTAGTCTCTAGTCTCTAGTCTGCAGTCTCTAGTCTCCAGTCTCTAGTCTCTGGTCTCTAGTCTCTAGTCTCTAGTCTCTGGTCTCTAGTCTCTGGTCTCTAGTCTCTAGTCTCTAGTCTCTAGTCTCTAGTCTCTAGTCTCTAGTCTCTGGTCTCTAGTCTGCAGTCTCTAGTCTCTAGTCTCTAGTCTCTAGTCTCTAGTCTGCAGTCTCTAGTCTCTAGTCTCTAGTCTGCAGTCTCTAGTCTCTAGTCTACAGTCTCTAGTCTCTAGTCTCTAGTCTCTAGTCTCTAGTCTCTAGTCTCTGGTCTCTAGTCTCTAGTCTCTAGTCTCTAGTCTCTAGTCTCTGGTCTGCAGTCTCTAGTCTCTAGTCTCTGGTCTCTAGTCTCTAGTCTCTAGTCTCTAGTCTCTATAGTCTCTAGTCTCTAGTCTCTAGTCTCTGGTCTGCAGTCTCTAGTCTCTAGTCTCTAGTCTCTAGTCTCTAGTCTCTAGTCTCTAGTCTCTAGTCTCTAGTCTCTAGTCTCTAGTCTCTAGTCTCTAGTCTCTAGTCTCTAGTCTCTAGTCTCTAGTCTCTAGTCTCTAGTCTCTAGTCTCTAGTCTGCAGTCTCTAGTCTCTAGTCTCTAGTCTCTAGTCTCTAGTCTCTAGTCTGCAGTCTCTAGTCTCTAGTCTCTAGTCTCTAGTCTCTGGTCTCTAGTCTCTAGTCTGTAGTCTGCAGTCTCTAGTCTCTAGTCTGCAGTCTCTAGTCTCTAGTCTGCAGTCTCTAGTCTCTAGTCTGCAGTCTCTAGTCTCTAGTCTACAGTCTCTAGTCTCTAGTCTCTAGTCTCTAGTCTCTAGTCTCTAGTCTCTAGTCTCTAGTCTCTAGTCTCTAGTCTCTAGCGGTCTCAGTCTCTAGTCTGTAGTCTCTAGTCTCTAGTCTCTAGTCTCTAGTCTCTAGTCTCTAGTCTCTAGTCTCTAGTCTCTAGTCTCTGGTCTCTAGTCTCTAGTCTCTAGTCTCTAGTCTCTAGTCTGTAGTCTCTAGTCTCTAGTCTCTAGTCTGTAGTCTCTAGTCTCTAGTCTCTAGTCTCTGGTCTCTAGTCTCTAGTCTCTAGTCTCTAGTCTCTAGTCTCTGGTCTCTAGTCTGCAGTCTCTAGTCTCTAGTCTCTAGTCTGCAGTCTCTAGTCTCTAGTCTCTAGTCTCTGGTCTACAGTCTCGAGTCTCTAGTCTGTAGTCTCTAGTCTCTAGTCTGCTAGTCTCTAGTCTCCAGTCTCTAGTCTCTAGTCTCTAGTCTCTAGTCTCTAGTCTCTAGTCTCTAGTCTCTAGTCTCCAGTCTCTAGTCTCTAGTCTCTGGTCTCTAGTCTCTAGTCTCTAGTCTCCAGTCTCTAGTCTGCAGTCTCTAGTCTCTAGTCTCTGGTCTGCAGTCTCTAGTCTCTAGTCTCTAGTCTGGTCTCTAGTCTCTAGTCTGCAGTCTCTGGTCTCTAGTCTCCAGTCTCTAGTCTCTAGTCTCTAGTCTCCAGTCTCTAGTCTCCAGTCTCCAGTCTCTAGTCTGCAGTCTCCAGTCTCTGGTCTGCAGTCTCCAGTCTCTGGTCTGTCTCCAGTCTCTAGTCTGCAGTCTCCAGTCTCTAGTCTGCAGTCTCCAGTCTCTAGTCTCTGGTCTCCAGTCTCCAGTCTCTGGTCTGCAGTCTCCAGTCTCTAGTCTGCAGTCTCCAGTCTCTGGTCTGCAGTCTCCAGTCTCTGGTCTGCAGTCTCCAGTCTCTAGTCTGTAGTCTCCAGTCTCTAGTCTCTGGTCTCTAGTCTCTGGTCTCTGGTCTCTGGTCTCTAGTCTCTGGTCTCTGGTCTCTAGTCTGCAGTCTCCAGTCTCCAGTCTCTAGTCTCTAGTCTCTAGTCTCTAGTCTCTAGTCTCTAGTCTCTAGTCTCTAGTCTCTAGTCTCTAGTCTCTAGTCTGCAGTCTCTAGTCTCTAGTCTGCAGTCTCTAGTCTCTAGTCTCTAGTCTCTAGTCTCTAGTCTCTAGTCTGCAGTCTCTAGTCTCTAGTCTCTAGTCTCCAGTCTCTAGTCTGCAGTCTCTAGTCTCTAGTCTCTAGTCTCTAGTCTCTAGTCTCTAGTCTGCAGTCTCTAGTCTCTAGTCTCTTGTCTCTAGTCTCTAGTCTGCAGTCTCTAGTCTCTGGTCTCTAGTCTCTAGTCTCTAGTCTCTAGTCTCTAGTCTCTAGTCTCTAGTCTCTAGTCTCTAGTCTCTAGTCTCTAGTCTGCAGTCTCTAGTCTCTAGTCTCTAGTCTCTAGTCTCCAGTCTGCAGTCTCTAGTCTCTAGTCTCTAGTCTGCAGTCTCTAGTCTGCAGTCTCTAGTCTCTAGTCTCTAGTCTGCAGTCTCTAGTCTCTAGTCTCTAGTCTCTAGTCTCTAGTCTCTAGTCTCTAGTCTCTAGTCTCTAGTCTCTAGTCTCTAGTCTCTAGTCTCTAGTCTCTAGTCTCTAGTCTCTAGTCTCTAGTCTCTAGTCTCTAGTCTCTAGTCTCTAGTCTGCAGTCTCTAGTCTCTAGTCTCTAGTCTCTGGTCTGCAGTCTCTAGTCTCTAGTCTGCAGTCTCTAGTCTCTCGTCTGTAGTCTCTAGTCTCTAGTCTCTAGTCTCCAGTCTCTAGTCTCTAGTCTCTAGTCTCTCAGTCTCTAGTCTCTCGGTCTCTAGTCTCTCAGTCTCTAGTCTCTAGTCTCTAGTCTCTCAGTCTCTAGTCTCTAGTCTCCAGTCTCACAGTCTGCAGTCTCTGGTCTCTAGTCTCTGGTCTCTAGTCTCTCAGTCTGCAGTCTCTAGTCTCTAGTCTGCAGTCTCTGAGTCTCTGAGTCTCTAGTCTCTAGTCTCTAGTCTCTAGTCTCTAGTCTCTGGTCTCTAGTCTCTAGTCTCTAGTCTCTAGTCTCTAGTCTGTAGTCTGTAGTCTCCAGTCTGGAGTCTCTAGTCTCTGGTCTCCAGTCTCTAGTCTCTAGTCTACGGTCTCTAGTCTCCTGGTCTCTAGTCTCTGAGTCTCTGCAGTCTCCGGTCTCTAGTCTCTGGTCTCTGAGTCTCCGGTCTCTGGTCTGCTGAGTCTCTAGTCTCTAGTCTGCAGTCTCTAGTCTCTAGTCTCCTTAGTCTCTAGTCTCTAGTCTCTAGTCTCTAGTCTGCAGTCTCTAGTCTCCAGTCTGCAGTCTCTGGTCTCTGGTCTGGAGTCTCTAGTCTCTGGTCTGCAGTCTCTGGTCTCTAGTCTCTAGTCTCTAGTCTCAGTCTCTAGTCTCTAGTCTCCAGTCTCTAGTCTGCTAGTCTCTAGTCTCTAGTCTCTACAGTCTCTAGTCTGCAGTCTCTAGTCTCTAGTCTCTAGTCTCTAGTCTCTAGTCTCTAGTCTCTAGTCTCTAGTCTGTAGTCTGCAGTCTCTAGTCTCTAGTCTCTAGTCTCTAGTCTCTAGTCTCTGGTCTCTAGTCTCTAGTCTGCAGTCTCTAGTCTCTAGTCTCTAGTCTCCAGTCTCCTAGTCTCTAGTCTCTAGTCTCTAGTCTCTAGTCTCTCTCTAGTCTCTAGTCTGCAGTCTCCAGTCTGCAGTCTCTAGTCTCTAGTCTCTAGTCTCTAGTCTCTAGTCTCTAGTCTCTAGTCTCTAGTCTCTAGTCTCTGGTCTCTAGTCTCTAGTCTCTATTTTGCAGTCTCCTGTCTCCAGTCTGCAGTCTGCAGTCTCCAAGTCTCTAGTCTCTAGTCTCTAGTCTGCAGTCTCACAGTCTCTAGTCTCCAGTCTCTAGTCTCTAGTCTCTAGTCTCTGTAGTCTCTAGTCTCTTGTGTCTAGTCTGCAGTCTCTAGTCTCTAGTCTGCTAGTCTCTGGTCTCTGGTCTCTGAGTCTCACAGTCTCTGGTCTGCAGTCTCTGGTCTCTAGTCTCTTGTCTGCCGTCTCAGTCTCTAGTCTCTCTAGTCTCTAGTCTGCAGTCTCTAGTCTCTAGTCTCTAGTCTCTAGTCTCTGGTAGTCTCTAGTCTCTCTAGTCTCTAGTCTCTAGTCTCTAGTCTCTAGTCTCTAGTCTCTAGTCTCTAGTCTCCAGTCTCCAGTCTCTGGTCTACAGTCTCCAGTCTCTAGTCTCTTGTCTCTAGTCTCTAGTCTCTAGTCTCTAGTCTCTATTCTGCAGTCTCTGGTCTCTAGTCTCTGGTCTCTGGTCTCTAGTCTGCAGTCTCTAGTCTCTAGTCTCCAGTCTCTGGTCTCTAGTCTGCAGTCTCTAGTCTCACAGTCTCTAGTCTCTGGTCTGCAGTCTCTGAGTCTCTGCAGTCTCTAGTCTGCAGTCTCGCAGTCTCTGCAGTCTGCGGTCTCTAGTCTCTAGTCTGCTGGTCTCTAGTCTCTAGTCTGCTGAGTCTCTAGTCTCTAGTCTGCTGGTCTCTAGTCTGCAGTCTCTAGTCTCTAGTCTCTAGTCTCTAGTCTCTAGTCTCTAGTCTCTAGTCTCTAGTCTGCAGTCTCTAGTCTCTAGTCTGCAGTCTCTAGTCTCTAGTCTACAGTCTCTAGTCTCTAGTCTCTAGTCTCTAGTCTCTAGTCTCTAGTCTCTGGTCTACAGTCTCTAGTCTGCAGTCTCTAGTCTCTAGTCTCTAGTCTCTGGTCTCTAGTCTCTAGTCTGCAGTCTCACTGGTCTCTAGTCTCACAGTCTCTAGTCTCTGGTCTCTAGTCTCTAGTCTCACAGTCTGCTAGTCTCTAGTCTCTGGTCTGCAGTCTCCAGTCTCCAGTCTTGCAGTCTCCAGTCTCTAGTCTCTAGTCTCTAGTCTCTAGTCTCTAGTCTCTAGTCTCTAGTCTCTAGTCTCTAGTCTCTAGTCTCTAGTCTCTAGTCTCTAGTCTCTAGTCTCTAGTCTGTAGTCTCCAGTCTCTAGTCTGCAGTCTGCAGTCTCTAGTCTCGTGCGGGTCTACAGTCTCAGTGCAGTCTCGCAGTCTCTAGTCTGCAGTCTCACAGTCTCTAGTCTCTAGTCTCACAGTCTCTAGTGTCTAGTCTCTGCAGTCTCACAGTCTCTAGTCTCTGGTCTCCAGTCTGCAGTCTCGTAGTCTCACAGTCTGCTAGTCTCTAGTCTCACAATGTCTAGTTTGTCTCTAGTCTGCAGTCTCGAGTCTCTAGTCTCCTAGTCTCTAGTCTCTAGTCTACAGTCTCTGGTCTCGCAGTCTCCAGTCTCTGGTCTCTAGTCTGCGGTCTCTGGTCTCTGCAGTCTGCTAGTCTCTAGTCTCATAGTCTCTAGTCTGCTGGTCTACAGTCTCTAGTCTGCGGTCTGTAGTCTCTAGTGCGTCGTAGTCTGCGGTCTCTAGTCTCTTTTGTGCGGTCTCTGGTTTCTCTTCGCTGTCTCTAGTCTACGGTCTCTAGTCTCTTGTGCATGTTGTCTCGAGAATCTAGTGCTGCGGTCTCTAGTCTCTTGTGCGCGGTCTGCAGTCTCTTGTCTGCGGTCTCTAGTCTCTTGTCTGCGGTCTCCAGACTCTAGTCTGCGGTCTCCAGTCTGCGGTTTATAGTCTCTGCAGTCTCTTGTCTGCTGGTCTGCGGTCTCAGTCTCTTACGCGGTCTCACAGTCTCTAGTGCAGTGTCAGTCTGCATGTCTCTAGTCTCACAGTCTGCAGTGCGGTCTCTGTCTGCTAGTCTCTAGTCTGCAGTGCATGAGTCTCTGGGCTCACAGTCTCACAGTCTCTGGTCTCTGTGCACGGTCTCACAGTCTCTGAGTGCTGCAGTCTCTGGTCTCTGCAGTGCTGCAGTCTCTAATCTGCAGTGCAGGTCTGCACTCTGCTGTGCCTGCGGTCTCTAGTCTGCAGTCTGCGGTCTCTGGTCTACAGTCTCCGGTCTGAGTCTCGGGTCTACAGTCTCTGAGTCTGCAGTCTCTTGTGTCTCAGTCTCGCAGTGCTGCGAGTCTCTAGTCTCCAGTCTCATAGTCTCTTGTGTTGGCATATTTCAGAGTCGAGAGTTTTATGGAGACCTACGGTTTTGATGATGAAGTTTTTAGAAAGTTATAATCAACATTAAAGACTTGTGCCATCTCACAAAGGAAGGTTGCTTGATAGGAAAGGAAAGGCATAAAGAGCATTCAAAGCTTTCAGAGAGAAGATTGATGAAGATTTTCTCAAGAGCTGAAGGAGCTAGAGTAGAAGGTTACTGTTTTGGGTGTTGGATAAAAAGAGTAAGTCATAAATCCCATTCAAGACCTTCCCGAACAAGAGAGCAAGGTGTTTTCTGCAAAAGCGTTTTCTATGCTTTTAATCAATTACCATACGTAGATGATCGATTATTTAACTTAAAATTTGAATTAAAAATGTTTAGCGAGCAAAATAATTGATTAAGTGTCTTTGATAATCGATTATATTGATTACAGGTTAATATAATCGATTATATTGATACTAGGTTAATATAATCGATTATATTGATTACGGGTTAATATAATCGATTATGGCACTAATCTAATCGATTATATCGAGGCGATATTTGTTTTCCGAGTTTTTAAACATGATATAATCGATTAAGCTTTTAATATAATCGATTAAGCTTTTAATATAATCGATTAAGCTTTTAATATAATCGATTAAATGAGTCGTTTTGCAAAATTAATTCTAAATCAACCTAAGAATGGAAACTTTGGAGCATTTTCGTATTATAAAATGAAAGAGAATGTCTTAGGTTAAACACATCCGAACAAACACAAAATATTCAAAGTGTTTACAGCGCCTTAGCTTTTTCAAAGCCGCTTTCTGCTCTCTTCGGTTTGATCAAGTCTTTGGAAGTGGTGATCATTGTGCTTAAGCTTTCTATCCGGCACATTTCGGTGTATTCTTTTCTTGTTTTACGTAAAGGGAAAATTCATCCCTTGGATGCGTTCTAAGGAGGTGTTTCATCTCTTGTGTGTCAAGAGAGGTGGGTTTCATCCTCGATATTGTGCAGGAGGTGTTTCATCCTTAGTGTGTACGAGCGAGGTGTTTAGTTTATCTTTATTTGTTAAAGAATGAATTGGTGTTTGTAATTTCAATTAAAGATAGTGGGGAAAATCATCACGGATTTGTGGTGGTTGGGAATTGGACGTAGGATTGGCTTAATCCGAACCAGTATAAATCTCTGTGTTCTTTCTCTTTCTCTTTATATTTTAATTGTGGATCATTATACAATTGCTAATCTCAACAGCGTTAACCAAAGGATTGGAAAAATTCACATCCAAGATTTTGAAAGTTTTTCAAAACACGAAAATTTATTTGAAAGAGAAAATTTGTTTAAAAGCCCAATTCACCCCCTGCTTGGTTTTACTGCTGCAGTCTTTGTTGCTATGACTTGTCTCTAGTCTCTGAGTCTCTGCTCTCTGAGTGCGGGTCTCTGAGTGCGTAGTCTGCAGTGCGAGTCTCATAGTCTACTGGTCTGCTAGTCTGCGGTCTCTAGTCTCTAGTCTCAAGTCTCTAGTCTCCGGTCTCTAGTCTCCGGTCTCGGTCTCTAGTCTCCAGTCTGCAGTCGCTGAATACGTCGTCTCCATCTGCGGTCTCTAGTCTCCAGTCTGCGGTCTCTGAGTCTCTAGTGCTGCGGTCTCTAATCTCTAGTCTCTAGTCTCTAGTCTCTGAGTCTGCGGTCTCTCAGTCTGCGGTCTCTAGTCTGCGGTCTCTAGTCTGCGGTCTCTGGTCTCCAGTCTCAAGTCTCTCGTCTCCGGTCTCTAGTCTCCGGTCTCTAGTCTGCAGTCTCTGAGTGCGCAGTCTCTAGTCTCTAGTGCCGGTCTCTGAGTCTCTGATTGCAGGTCTCTGGTCTCTAGTCTGCGGTCTCACGAGTCTCTAGTCTCTGAGTCTGCGGTCTCACAATCTCTGCAGTCTCTAGCTCTGCAGTCTGCAGTCACTTAGTCTACTAGACTCACAGTCTCTAGTCTCTAGTCTGCTAGTCTCTAGTCTGCTAGTGTCTGCTCTCTGGTCTCTACTCTCTCAGTCTCTAGTCTCTAGTGTCTAGCTTTGTACTCTCTAGTCTGCGGTCTCTAGTCTCCAGTCTCTAGTCTCACAGTCTCTAGTCTCTAGTCTGCAGTCTCTAGTCTCTAGTCTCTAGTCTCTAGTCTCACAGTCTCTTGTCTCTAGGCTCAGGTCTCTAGTCTCTAGTCTCTAGTCTCGAGTCTCTTGTCTCCAGTCTCAGTCTCCGGTCTCCGATCTCCAGTCTCCGATCTCCGGTCTCAGTCTCGAGTCTCCAGTCTCCGATGTCGGTCTCCGGTCTCAGTCTCCAGTCTCAGTCTCAGTCTCGGTCTCCAGTCTCAGTCTCGGTCTCCAGTCTCAGTCTCCAGTCTCCGGTCTCAGTCTCCGGTCTCGGTCTCCGGTCTCGAGTCTCAGATCTCGATCTCAGGTCTCCGGTCTCAGTCTCAGTCTCGATCTGATCTCGGTCTCCATTCTCGGTCCTACGGTCTAAAGTCTCCGGTCTCCGGTCTCCGGTCTCAGGTCTCTAGTCTTGATCTGCTTGTCTCTAGTCTGCGGTCTCTAGTCTTTAGTCTGCGGTGTCTAGTCTCACTAGTCTCTGAGTGCGCAGTCTCTAATCTCTAGTCTCTAGTCTCTAGTCTCTAGTCTCTGAGTGCGTAGTCGCGTAGTGCGTAGTCTCTAGTGCGTAGTCTCTAGTCTCCAGTCTCTAGTCTCCAGTCTGCAGTCTCCAGTCTCCAGTCTCTGGGTCTCCAGTCTCTAGTCTGTAGTCTCTAGTCTCTAGTCTCTAGTCTCTAGTCTCTAGTCTCTAGTCTCTAGTGTCTAGTCTGTACTCTCTAGTCTGCAGTCTCTAGTCTCTAGTCTCTAGTCTCTAGTGTCTAGTTTGTACTCTCTAGTCTGCAGTCTCTAGTCTCTAGTCTCTAGTCTTTGCTCTGCAGTCTCTAGTCTCTAGTCTCTCGTCTCTAGTCTCTAGTCTCTAGTCCCTAGTCTCCAGTCTCTTGTCTCTAGTCTCCAGTCTCCAGTCTCAGTCTCGGTCTCAGTCTCGAGTCTCCAGTCTCGATCTCAGGTCTCCGGTCTCGGTCTCCGATCTCGGTCTCCAGTCTCCGGTCTCCAGTGTCAGTCTCGAGTCTCCAGTCTCCGGTCTCAGTCTCCGATCTCCGGTCTCAGTCTCGGTCTCCGATCTCCGGTCTCGGTGTCCGGTGTCGATCTCGGTCTGCGATCTGCGATCTCCAGTCTCAGTCTCCGGTCTCCGGTCTCCGGTCTCCCGGTCTCCGGTCTCCGGTCTCCGATCTACAGTCTCGATCTGCTGAGTCTACGGTCATGCTCTGTCTCTAGTCTGCGGTCTCTAGTCTGTTAGTCTCCGAGTCTCTGGTCTAGTCTCTAGTCTCACAGTCTCTAGTCTCACTAGGGCCTAGTCTACAGGCCTAGTCTGCAGTCTCTGGTCACGGTCTGGTCTACGGTCTGCAGTCTCTGGTCTACGGTCACGGTCTCGGTCTACAGTCTCTGGTCTCTGGTCCACTGGTCTCACGGTCTCGGTCTCTGGTCTCTGGTCTCAGGTCGGCAGATCTCGATCTGATCTCGGTCTCCAGTCTCAGTCTACGGTCTCCGGCCTCCGGTCTCCGGTCTACGGTCTACTAGTCTTCGGTCTGCTGTCTCTCAGTCTGCGGTCTCTAGTCTTTGAGTCTGCGGTGTCTAGTCTCGCAGTCTCTGTGCTGCGGTCTCTAATCTCACAGTCTCTGGTCTCGCAGTCTCTAGTCTCTGAGTGCGTAGTGCTGTGAGTGCGTAGTGCATGTAGTGCGTAGTACGTAGTCTCTCAGTCTCTAGTCTCTAGTCTCTGGTCTACAGTCTCGCAGTCTCGCAATCTCTAGTCTCTGAGTGTGCTAGTGCATGTACTCTCCAGTCTCAGGTCTGCTAGTCTCCAGTCTCTAGTGTCTGAGTACGTACTCTCTAGTCTGCAGGTCTCTAGTCTCTAGTCTGCAGTCTCTAGTCTCTAGTCTCTAGTCTGCTAGTCTCTAGTCTCTGGTCTCATAGTCTCTTGTCTCTGGGCTACTAGTCTCGAGTCTACACTCTCGAGTCTCGAGTCTCAGTCTCAGTCTCGAGTCTCCGAGTCTCCGAGTCTCCAGTCTCGGTCTCGGTCTCCGGTCTCCAGTCTCGGTCTCAGTCTCCGGTCTCCGGTCTCGGTCTCCGGTCTCCGGTCTCGCAGTCTCTTGTCTCGGTCTCAGATCTCCGGTCTCGATCCTACGATCTCGGTCTCAGGTCTCCAGTCTGATCTCTAGTCTTGATCTGCTTGTCTCCTAGTCGCGAGTCTACAGTCTTTGAGGCTGCGGTCTCTAGTCCGTAGTCTGCTAGTCTCTGAGTCTCTAGTCTCTGGTCTCTGGGCCGCTGAGTCTCTAGGCCCACAGTCTGCGGTCTCTGGTCCACTGGTCTGCGGTCTGCGGTCTCACGGTCTGCGGTCTCATGGTCTCACGGTCTCTGGTCTCACAGTCTCTAGTCTCCGGCCTCACGGTCTGCAGTCTCTGAGTCTGCGGTCTCACGGTCTACGGTCCACTGGTCTACGGTCTCGGTCTCACGGTCTCCAGTCTCACGGTCTCGATCTCCGGTCTCGATCTCCAGTCTCCACTCTCCAGTCTCGATCTCGGTCTCGAGTCTCCGAGTCTACGGATCTCTAGTCTTCGATCTGCTGTCTCTGAGTCTGCGGTCTCTAGTCTTTAGTGCTGCGGTGTCACAGTCTCCTAGTCTCTGAGTCTGCGGTCTCTAATCTCTGGTCTCTAGTCTCTAGTCTCTAGTCTGCAGTCCTCTGCAGTCTCCAGTGCGTAGTCTCTGGTCTCAGTCTGCAGTCTCTAGTCTCTAGTCTCAGTCTCACAGTCTCTAGTCTGCTAGTCTCTAGTCTGCATTCTCTAGTCTCCAGTCTCTAGTCTGCAGTCTCTAGTCTCCAGTCTGCAGTGTCTAGTCGCGTACTCTCCAGTCTGCGGTCTCTAGTCTCTAGTCTCTGGTCTGAGTCTCTAGTCTCTGGTCTCTAGTCTCTGCAGTCTCTGGTCTCTGGTCTGCAGTCTCTGAGTCTCCAGTCTCTAGTCTGCAGTCTGCAGTCTGCAGTCTGCAGTCTCTGCAGTGTCTAGTGCGTGCTCTGCAGTGGTCTGCAGTCTCTAGTCTACAGTCTCTGGTCTGCTAGTCTGCTAGTGTCTAGTCTCTAGTCTCTAGTCTCCAGTCTCTAGTCTCTAGTCTCTAGTCTCCAGTCTCTAGTCTCTAGTCTCTAGTCTGCAGTCTCCAGTCTCTAGTCTGCAGTCTCCAGTCTCTAGTCTCTGAGTCTGCTAGTCTGCAGTCTCTGGTCTCTCAGTCTGCGTGCAGACTCTAGTCTCTCGATTCTAGTCTCTTGTCTCTAGTCTGCAGTCTCTGAGTCACTTAGTCTCTGCTCTGCAGTCTCTGAGTCTCTGCAGTCTGCAGTGCTGCGGTCTCAGGTGTCACAGTCTGCAGTGCGTGCTAGTATGCAGTGCCGGTCTGCTAGTCTCCAGTCTCCAGTGTCTCGTCTCTGGTGCGTAGTATGCAGTGCGGGTCTCTGGTCTCTAGTCTCTCAGTCTCTGGTCTCAGTCTGCAGTCTCTAGTCTCTGGTCTCTAGTCTCCAGTCTCCAGTCTCTAGTCTCTAGTCTGCAGTCTCTAGTCTCTAGTCTCCAGTCTCTGGTCTCGAGTCTCCAGTCTGCAGTCTCTAGTCTCTAGTCTACAGTCTCTAGTCTCTAGTCTCTAGTCTGCAGTCTCTAGTCTGGAGTCTCTAGTCTCCAGTCTCTAGTCTCTAGTCTCCAGTCTCTAGTCTGCAGTCTCCAGTCTCTGGTCTGCAGTCTCCAGTCTCTAGTCTCTAGTCTCCAGTCTCGTCTGCAGTCTCCAGTCTCTAGTCTGCAGTCTCTAGTCTCTGGTCTCCAGTCTGCAGTCTCTGGTCTGCGTGAGTCTCTAGTGTGCGGTCTCTAGTACGTAGTATGCAGTGCAGTAGTATCGGTGCGGTCTGCGGTCTCGCAGTCTCTGGTGTCTGGTCTCTAGTACGTAGTATGCGGTGCTGCGGTCTGCGGTCTGCAGTCTCTGGTCTGCGGTCTACGGTCTGCGGTCTGCGGTCTCTGCGGTCTACGGTCTACGGTCTGCGGTCTCACGGTCTGCGGTCTACGGTCTCTGGTCTCTGCGGTCTCGGTCTGCGGTCTGCGGTCTGCGGTCTGCGGTCTCACGGTCTACGGTCTGCGGTCTCACGGTCTGCGGTCTCCGGTCTGCAGTCTGCGGTCTACGGTCTACGGTCTCCGGTCTCAGGTCTGCGGTCTACGGTCTCCGGTCTACGGTCTCCGGTCTACGGTCTACGGTCTCGGTCTCACGGTCCTGCAGTCTCTGGTCTCGGTCTCGCGGTCTGCGGTCTCCGGTCTGCAGTCTACGGTCTGGTCTACGGTCTCTGCAGTCTACGGTCTACGGTCTGCGGTCTCACGGTCCTGCAGTCTGCGGTCTCGGTGCGGTCTGCACGGTCTGCGGTCTCACGGTCTGCGGTCTGCGGTCTGCAGTCGCGGTCTGCGGTCTCACAGTCCACGGTCTACGGTCTGCAGGTCTGCGGTCTGCGGTCTGCGGTCTGCGGTCTCGCGGTCTGCGGTCTCGGTCTGCAGTCTACGGTCTGCAGTCTCGGTCTGCGGTCTCACGGTCTGGTCTACAGTCTACTAGTCTCTCGTCTGCGATCTCTAGTCTGCGGTCTCTAATCTCTAGTCTCTATTTCTTACCTTTACGTACTTGTTTTCATCTCTAATTTGTTCTTAAATGTTTATATTTTGTACTAATTTCTATTAGGTCTAGATTTGGACCAGAAATTCATATTTTAATTAATTTGAATTTTCTAAGTTTAATTATTCCAATTTTTATTTTCGAGGCGGTTTATAATTATTTTGGGCTTGGAATTAATTCATGGACTTCAGAGAGGCGCCACGTCACAACTTGGACCAGTTTGTTTCTTTGGATTTTGGGCCTAATGGGGTCTAGGGTTTCGTGCCCATGCAATGCGGCTACAAGTACGGCGGTGAAGGAGGCGGAACACACGAGACACGGCCGTGAACAACTACGGCGGCGATAGTAGTAGGATTAGGGTTTCTTTTACGTTTTGCCTTGCGGCGGCAGCAGATATTTTAGGTTTACGTTTTGTTTTGGTTTTCAATTCAGAATTCGTTTACTGTTCCATTGTTTTGCAATTCCAGTTTTCCAGTTTTCCGGTTTCAGTTTTCAATTTCGTTTTCTGTCAATTTCGTTTTCTGTCAATTTTGTTTTCTGTCATTTTCGTTTTTTGTCAATTTCGTTTTCTATTTCATTTTACGTTTTCGTTTTCAATTTCAATTTCGTTTTAAAATTCGATTTACGTTTTCTATTTTCTGAATTAATGGAAGGCTACAATCCCAGGGTGGGGTTCTTGGGCATGTTGCACTCATTGATGGAGGTTTTGTGCGTTTTATGGTTTTGTACGTTTGATTCTCCAATGTGAAGTCTCTCTTCTGGAGGATGCTTAATCCTGCGGAGGGAGACCTTACAAGGTTCACGTTTGCTTAATTCGTTTAGGGAAGTCTTGGGTTAACTTTCGCTTAGTTGGTTAATCTAGACCGAACAAGGATTAAACGGACTAATAATTTGTTGAGAGCCAAGGATGTCAGAGATGCATTGTGTTCAAGAGTCTTGCCTATTTTAATTACTACAATTAATTTGTTGTTTGTCTGCTATATTTTAATTAACTGTTATCTGTCCAAACCCCCCCCCCCCTTTGCATGATTCAATCTTTTGCCTCGGTTATCAGAATTGGACATATTATATATGCATTTGGGGTAAGTAAATCTCCCAAAAAGTATATTTTCTATTTTATTTTTATTTTTGAAGTTTTATTGCTCCTATTTTTCATACTTTACGGTAGTGGTTCATATAGCTATCCTTTGAATTTTGTTTTGAAATTTGGTGTCTTTGTCTTTTCATGATTTTAGGGTCTTACTCACAAAATTTTAGCTCATTTGGACTTCGTTTGTGTATAGTTCAGATTTACCCTATGTGCGCTTTATGTGTGAATTTCATGGTTGTGCATGACTAGAGGCAATCCGGGACGAGTTACAACCCTTTGATCCTGAAATAGATAGGACCTTTCATACATTAGTTAGGCCCTCTGGGAATTTGTCTTTAGATTCTATATCATTAGATACCATTAGTTTACGTAGTTCGAGCATTCTCCTACGTATTACGAAAACTTTAATTACGTAGCTTGCGATTCTAATTACGATTCTAATCACTGCTAACTTTCACAAGTAAATCTCCCAAAAAGGCCGTTTTCTATTTTATTTTTATTTTTGAAGTTTTATTACTCCTATTTTTCATACTTTACGGTAGTGGTTCATATAGCTATCCTTTGAATTTTGTTTTGAAATTTGGTGTACTTGTCTTTTCATGATTTTAGGGTGTTACTCCCAAAATTTTAGCTCATTTGGACTTCGTTTCCCTATAGTTCCAGATTTACCCCTATGTATGCTTTATGTGTGAATTTCATGGTTGTGCATGACTAGAGGCAATCCAGGACAGTTACAACCCTTTGATCCTGAAATAGATAGGACTTTTCATACATTAGTTAGGCCCTCTAGGAATTTGTCTTTAGATTCTATATCATTAAATACCATTAGTTTAAGTAGTTACGAGCATTCTCCCTCGTTATGCAGAAAACTTTAATTACAGTAGCTTGCCGATTCTAGTTCGATTCTAATCACCGCTAGCTTTCACAAGTAAATCTCCCCAAAAGGCCGTTTTCTATTTTATTTTTATTTTTGAAGTTTTATTGCTCCTATTTTTCATACTTTACAGTGCTTGGTTCATATAGCTATCCTTTGAATTTTGTTTTGAAATTTGGTGAGCTGTCTTTTCATGATTTTAGGGTGTTACTCAGTAAATTTTAGCTCATTTGGACTTCGTTTGCGTATAGTTCCAGATTTACCCCTATGTATGCTTTATGTGTGAATTTCATGGTTGTGCATGACTAGAGGCAATCCAGAGATGGTTGTGCATGACTAGAGGCAATCCGAAATAGATAGGACCTTTCATACATTATTTAGGCCCTCTAGGAATTTGTCTTTATATTCTATATCATTAGATACCATTAGTTTAAGTAGTTACGAGGCATTCTCCTCATGTCTACGAAAACTTTAATTACAGTAGCTTGCTGATTCTAATTACGATTCTAATCACGCTTAACTTTCCAAGTAAATCTCCCAAAAAGGCCGTTTTCTATTTTATTTTTATTTTTGAAGTTTTATTGCTCCTATTTTTCATACTTTACGAGTGCTTGGTTCATATAGCTATCCTTTGAATTTTGTTTTGAAATTTGGTGTACTTGTCTTTTCATGATTTTAGGGTGTTACTCGGTAAATTTTAGCTCATTTGGACTTCGTTTGCGTATAGTTCAGATTTACCCCTATGTATGCTTTATGTGTGAATTTCATGGTTGTGCATGACTAGAGGCAATCCAGGACAGTTACAACCCTTTGATCCTGAAATAGATAGGACCTTTCATACATTAGTTAGGCCCTCTAGGATTTTGTCTTTAGATTCTATGTCATTAGATACCATTAGTTTATGTAGTTCGAGGCATTCTCCTCGTATATGAAAACTTTAATTTTGTGCTTGGCGATTCTAATCACGCTAACTTTCACAAGTAAATCTCCCAAAAAAGGCCGTTTTCTATTTTATTTTTATTTTTGAAGTTTTATTGCTCCTATTTTTCATACTTTACGATGCTTGGTTCATATAGCTATCATTTGAATTTTGTTTTGAAATTTGGTGTCTTGTCTTTTCATGATTTTAGGGTGTTACTCGGTAAATTTTAGCTCATTTGGACTTCGTTTGCGTATAGTTCAGATTTACCCCTATGTATGCTTTATGTGTGACTTTCATGGTTGTGCATGACTAGAGGCAATCCGGGACGGTTACAACCCTTTGATCACGATATAGATAGGATCTTTCATACATTAGTTAGGCACACTCACGGGAATTTGTCTTTAGATTCAATATCATTAGATACCATTAGTTTAAGTAGTTACGAGCATTCTCCTCATGTAATAGAAAACTTTAATTACATTGCTTGCTGATTCTAATTCGATTCTAATCACCTGCTAACTTTCATGAGTAAATCTCCCAAAAAGGCCGTTTTCTATTTTATTTTTATTTTTGAAGTTTTATTGCTCCTATTTTTCATACTTTACGATGCTTGGTTCATATAGCTATCCTTTGAATTTTGTTTTGAAATTTGGTGTACTTGTCTTTTCATGATTTTAGGGTGTTACTCGATAGAATTTTAGCTCATTTGGACTTCGTTTGCGTATAGTTCCAGATTTACCCCTATGTATGCTTTATGTGTGAATTTCATGGTTGTGCATGACTAGAGGCAATCCAGGACAGTTACAACCCTTTGATCCTGAAATAGATAGGACCTTTCATACATTAGTTACGCCCTCTAGGATTTTGTCTTTAGATTCTATATCATTAGATACCATTAGTTTAAGTAGTTACGAGGCATTCTCCTGCGTGTACTAAAAACTTTAATTCATGTGCTTGCCGATTCTAATTCGATTCTAATCACTGCTAACTTTCACAAGTAAATCTCCCAAAAAGGCCGTTTTCTATTTTATTTTTATTTTTGAAGTTTTATTGCTCCTATTTTTCATACTTTAGATACTTGGTTCATATAGCTATCCTTTGAATTTTGTTTTGAAATTTGGTGAGCTGTCTTTTCATGATTTTTAGGGTGTTACTCAGTAAATTTTAGCTCATTTGGACTTCGTTTGCGTATAGTTCCAGATTTACCCCTATGTATGCTTTATGTGTGAATTTCATGGTTGTGCATGACTAGAGGCAATCCAGGACAGTTACAACCCTTTGATCCTGAAATAGATAGGACCTTTCATACATTAGTTAGGCCCTCTAGGAATTTATCTTTAGATTCTATATCATTAGATACCATTAGTTTAAGTAGTTCTGAGCATTCTCCCTCTGTCTCTGAAAACTTTAATTCTGTGCTTGCTGATTCTAATTCTGATTCTAATCCTGCTAACTTTCACAAGTAAATCTCCCAAAAAGGCCGTTTTCTATTTTATTTTTATTTTTGAAGTTTTATTGCTCCTATTTTTCATACTTTACAGTGCTTGGTTCATATAGCTATCCTTTGAATTTTGTTTTGAAATTTGGTGTACTTGTCTTTTCATGATTTTAGGGTGTTACTCAGTAAATTTTAGCTCATTTGGACTTCGTTTGCGTATAGTTCCAGATTTACCCCTATGTATGCTTTATGTGTGAATTTCATGGTTGTGCATGACTAGAGGCAATCGAGGACGAGTTACAACCCTTTGATCTGAAATAGATAGGACCTTTCATACATTAGTTAGGCCCTGCTAGGATTTTGTCTTTAGATTCTATGTCATTAGATACCATTAGTTTATGTAGTTACGAGGCATTCTCCCTACATGTACGAAAACTTTAATTTTGTGCTTGCTGATTCTAATCACCCTAACTTTCACGAGTAAATCTCCCAAAAAGGTCGTTTTCTATTTTATTTTTATCTTTGAAGTTTTATTGCTCCTATTTTCATACTTTACAGATGCTTGGTTCATATAGCTATCATTTGAATTTTGTTTTGAAATTTGGTGTCTCTGTCTTTTCATGATTTTAGGGTGTTACTCAGTAAATTTTAGCTCATTTGGACTTCGTTTGCGTATAGTTCCAGATTTACCCCTATGTATGCTTTATGTGTGACTTTCATGGTTGTGCATGACTAGAGGCAATCCAGGACAGTTACAACCCTTTGATCCTGATATAGATAGGATCTTTCATACATTAGTTAGGCACACTCTGGGAATTTGTCTTTAGATTCTATATCATTAGATACCATTAGTTTAAGTAGTTCTGAGCATTCTCCCTCTATGTCTGAAAACTTTAATTCTGTAGCTTGCTGATTCTAATTCTGATTCTAATCCTGCTAACTTTCACAATTAAATCTTCCAAAAAAGGCCATTTTCTATTTTATTTTTATATTTGAAGTTTTACTGCTCCTATTTTTCATACTTTCTGGTAGTGGTTCATATAGATATCCCTTGAATTTTGTTTTGAAATTTGGTGTACTGTCTTTTCATGATTTTAGGGTGTTACTCACAAAATTTTAGCTCATTTGGACTTCGTTTGCGTATAGTTCCAGATTTACCCCTATGTATGCTTTATGTGTGAATTTCATGGTTGTGCATGACTAGAGGATATCCAGGACAGTTACAACCCTTTGATCCTGAAATAGATAGGACTTTTCATACATTAGTTAGGCACACTCTAGGAATTTGTCTTTAGATTCTATATCATTAGATACCATTAGTTTAAGTAGTTACGAGCATTCTCCTGCGTATGTACGAAAACTTTAGTGCAGTAACTGGCTGATTCTAATTCGATTCTAATCACGCCTAGCTTTCACGATTAAATCTCCCAAGAAAGGCCGATTTCTATTCTATTTTTATTTTTGAAGTTTCTTGCTCCTATTTTTCATACTTTACGGTAGTGGTTCATATAGCTATCCTTTGAATTTTGTTTTGAAATTTGGTGTACTTGTCTTTTCATGATTTTAGGGTGTTACTCACAAAATTTTAGCTCATTTGGACTTCGTTTGCGTATAGTTCCAGATTTACCCCTATGTATGCTTTATGTGTGAATTTCATGGTTGTGCATGACTAGAGGCAATCCGGGACGATTACAACCCTTTGATCACGAAATAGATAGGACCTTTCATACATTAGTTAGGCACACTCTAGGAATTCGTCTTTAGATTCTATATCATTAGATACCATGAGTTTAAGTAGTTACGAGCATTCTCCCTGCGTATGTAGAAACTTTTAATTACTGGCTTACTGTGATTCTAATTACGATTCTAATCACGCTTAACTTTCACAATTAAATCTCCCAAAAAAGGCCGTTTTCTATTTTATTTTAATTTTTGAAGTTTTACTGCTCCTCTTTTTCATACTTTCTGGTAGTGGTTCATATGGCTATCCTTTGAAATTTGTTTTGAAATTTGGTGTCTTTGTCTTTTCATGATTTTAGGGTGTTACTCACAAAATTTTAGCTCATTTGGACTTCATTTGCGTATAGTTCCAGATTTACCCCTATGTATGCTTTATGTGTGAATTTCAAGGTTTGTGCATGACTAGAGGCAATCCGGGACGATTACAACCCTTTGATCATGAAATAGATAGGACCTTTCATACATTAGTTAGGCACACTCTAGGAATTTGTCTTTAGATTCTATATCATTAGATACCATTAGTTTAAGTAGTTACGAGCATTCTCCCTACGTATGCAGAAAACTTTAGTGCAGTAACTGGCTGATTCTAATCCATCGCTTACTTTCACAAGTAAATCTCCCGACAAAGGCCGTTTTCTATTTTATTTTTATTTTTGAAGTTTTCTTGCTCCTATTTTTCATACTTTACGGTAGTGGTTCATATAGCTATCCTTTGAATTTTGTTTTGAAATTTGGTGTCTTGTCTTTTCATGATTTTAGGGTGTTACTCACAAAATTTTAGCTCATTTGGACTTCGTTTGCGTATAGTTCCAGATTTACCCCTATGTATGCTTTATGTGTGAATTTCATGGTTGTGCATGACTAGAGGCAATCCGGGACCGAGTTACAACCCTTTGATCATGAAATAGATAGGACCTTTCATACATTAGTTAGGCACACTCTATGAATTTGTCTTTAGATTCTATATCATTAGATACCATTAGTTTAAGTAGTTACGAGCATTCTCCTCTACGTACGAAAACTTTAATTGCATTAGCTGTCGATTCTAATTACGATTCTAATCACGCCAGCTTTCACAATTAAATCTCCCAAAAAGGCCGTTTTCTATTCTATTTTTATTTTTGAAGTTTTCTTGCTCCTATTTTTCATACTTTACGGTAGTGGTTCATATAGCTATCCTTTGAATTTTGTTTTGAAATTTGGTGTCTTGTCTTTTCATGATTTTAGGGTGTTACTCACAAAATTTTAGCTCATTTGGACTTCGTTTGCGTATAGTTCCAGATTTACCCCTATGTATGCTTTATGTGTGAATTTCATGGTTGTGCATGACTAGAGGCAATCGGGACTGATTACAACCCTTTGATCATGAAATAGATAGGACCTTTCATACATTAGTTAGGCACACTCTAGGAATTCGTCTTTAGATTCTATATCATTAGATACCATGAGTTTAAGTAGTTAGAGCATTCTCCTACGTATACGAAAACTTTAATTTTGTGCTAGCTGATTCTAATTCGATTCTAATCACCTCTAGCTTTCACAGATTAAATCTCCCAAAGGCCGTTTTCTATTTTATTTTAATTTTTGAAGTTTTCTTTGCTCCTCTTTTCATACTTTACGGTAGTGGTTCATATGGCTATCCTTTGAAATTTGTTTTGAAATTTGGTGTCTTGTCTTTTCATGATTTTAGGGTGTTACTCACAAAATTTTAGCTCATTTGGACTTCGTTTGCGTATAGTTCAGTTTACCCCTATGTATGCTTTATGTGTGAATTTCAAGAGCTGTGCATGACTAGAGGCAATCCGGGACCGATTACAACCCTTTGATCACTGAAATACATAGGACCTTTCATACATTAGTTGAGGCACACTCTAGGAATTTGTCTTTAGATTCTATATCATTAGATACCATTAGTTTAAGTAGTTACGAGCATTCTCCTGCGTGTCACAAAACTTTAGTGCAGTAGCTGGCGATTCTCGAATCACCTGCTAACTTTCACAAGTAAATCTCCCAACAAAGGCCGTTTTCTATTTTATTTTTATTTTTGAAGTTTTCTTGCTCCTATTTTTCATACTTTACGGTAGTGGTTCATATAGCTATCCTTTGAATTTTGTTTTGAAATTTGGTGTCTTGTCTTTTCATGATTTTAGGGTGTTACTCATAAAATTTTAGCTCATTTGGACTTCGTTTGCGTATAGTTCCAGATTTACCCCTATGTATGCTTTATGTGCGAATTTCATGGTTGTGCATGACTAGAGCGCAATCCGGGACGAGTTACAACCCTTTGATCATGAAATAGATAGGACCTTTCATACATTAGTTAGGCACACTCTAGGAATTTGTCTTTAGATTCTATATCATTAGATACCATTAGTTTAAGTAGTTACGAGCATTCTCCCTGCGTATGTAGAAAACTTTAATTACGTTAGCTGCGATTCTAATTCGATTCTAATCTACCTTAACTTTCACAAGTAAATATCCCAAAAAGGCGTTTTCTATTTTATTTTTATTTTTGAAGTTTTCTTGCTCCTATTTTTCATACTTTACGGTAGTGGTTCATATAGCTATCCTTTGAATTTTGTTTTGAAATTTGGTGTCTTGTCTTTTCATGATTTTAGAGGTGTTACTCATAAAATTTTAGCTCATTTGGACTTCGTTTGCGTATAGTTCCAGATTTACCCCTATGTATGCTTTATGTGTGAATTTCATGGTTGTGCATGACTAGAGGCAATCCAGGACAGTTACAACCCTTTGATCCTGAAATAGATAGGACCTTTCATACATTAGTTAGGCACACTCTAGGAATTTGTCTTTAGATTCTATATCATTAGATACCATTAGTTTAAGTAGTTCTGAGCATTCTCCCTGCGTTATGAGAAACTTTAATTACATTAGCTTCTTGATTCTAATCCTAATTTTAATCACGCTTAACTTTCACGAGTAAATCTCCCAAAAAGGCCGTTTTCTATTTTATTTTTATTTTTGAAGTTTTCTTGCTCCTATTTTCCATACTTTACGGTAGTGGTTTATATAGCTATCCTTTGAATTTTATTTTGAAATTTGGTGTACTGTCTTTTCATGATTTTTAGGGTGTTACTCACAAAATTTTAGCTCATTTGGACTTTGTTTGCGTATAGTTCCAGATTTAACCCTATGTATGCTTTATGTGTGAATTTCATGGTTGTGCATGACTAGAGGCAATCCAGGACAGTTACAACCCTTTGATCCTGAAATAGATAGGACCTTTCATACATTGGTTAGGCACAATCTAGGAATTTGTCTTTAGATTCTATATCATTAGATACCATTAGTTTAAGTAGATCTGAGCATTCTCCCTCTGTGTCTGAAAACTTTAATTCTGTGCTTGATGATTCTAATTCTGATTCTAATCGTGCTAACTTTCACAAGTAAATCTCCCAAAAAAGGCCGTTTTCTATTTTATTTTTATTTTTGAAGTTTTACTGCTCCTATTTTTCATACTTTCTAGTAGTGGTTCATATAGCTATCCTTTGAATTTTATTTTGAAATTTGGTGTACTGTCTTTTCATGATTTTAGGGTGTCACTCACAAAATTTTAGCTCATTTGGACTTCGTTTGCGTATAGTTCCAGATTTACCCCTATGTATGCTTTATGTGTGAATTTCATGGTTGTGCATGACTAGAGGCAATCCGGGACGAGTTAGAACCCTTTGATCACTGAAATAGATAGGACCTTTCATACATTAGTTAGGCACACTCTAGGAATTTGTCTTTAGATTCTATATCATTAGATACCATTAGTTTAAGTAGTTACGAGCATTCTCCTCACGTGATACGCAAACTTTAATTGCAGTAGCTGGCGATTCTAATTACGATTCCAATCACGCTAACTTTCACAAGTAAATCTCCCAAGAAGGCCGTTTTCTATTTTATTTTTATTTTTGAAGTTTTCTTGCTCCTATTTTCATACTTTACGGTAGTGGTTCATATAGCTATCCTTTGAAGTTTGTTTTGAAATTTGGTGTAGTGTCTTTTCATGATTTTAGGGTATTACTCAGAAAATTTTAGCTCATTTGGACTTCGTTTGCGTATAGTTCCAGATTTACCCCTACGTGTGCTTTATTTGTGAATTTCATGGTTGTGCATGACTAGAGGCAATCCGGGACAGTTACAACCCTTTGATCCTGAAATAGATAGGACCTTTCATACATTAGTTAGGCACACTCTAGGAATTTGTCTTTAGATTCTATATCATTAGATACCATTAGTTTAAGTAGTTACGAGCATTCTCCCTGCATGTAGCGAAAGCTGTAATTACGTAGCTAGCGATTCTAATTACGATTCTAATCACTGCTAACTTTCACAATTAAATCTCCCAAAAAGGTCGTTTTCTATTTTATTTTTATTTTTGAAGTTTCATTGCTCCTATTTTCATACTTTACGGTAGTGGTTCATATAGCTATCCTTTGAATTTTGTTTTCAAATTTGGTGTACTGTCTTTTCATGATTTTAGGGTGTTACTCACAAAATTTTAGCTCATTGGGACTTCATTTTCGTATAGTTCCAGATTTACCCCTATGTATGCTTTATGTGTGAATTTCATGGTTGTGCATGACTAGAGACAATCCAGGACAGTTACAACCCTTTGATCCTGAAATAGATAGGACCTTTCATACATTAGTTAGGCACACTCTAGGAATTTGTCTTTAGATTCTATATCATTAGATACCATTAGTTTAAGTAGTTACGAGCATTCTCCCTACGTATGCGAAAACTTTAATGCGTAGCTGGCTGATTCTAATTCGATTCTAATCCTGCTTGACTTTCACAAGTAAATCTCCCAAAAAAGGCCGTTTTCTATTTTATTTTTATTTTTGAAGTTTTACTGCTCCTATTTTTCATACTTTCTAGTAGTGGTTCATATAGCTATCCTTTGAATTTTATTTTGAAATTTGGTGTACTGTCTTTTCATGATTTTAGGGTGGTACTCACAAAATTTTAGCTCATTTGGACTTCGTTTGCGTATAGTTCAGATTTACCCCTATGTATGCTTTATGTGTGAATTTCTTGGTTGTGCATGACTAGAGGCAATCAGGGACGAGTTACAACCCTTTGATCCTGAAATAGATAGGACCTTTCATACATTAGTTAGGCACACTCTGAGAATTTATCTTTAGATTCTATATCATTAGATACCATGAGTTTAAGTAGTTCTGAGAATTCTCCCTCTGTGTATGAAAACTTTAATTACTGTCCTTGCGATTCTAATTCGATTCTAATCACTCTAACTTTCACAAGTAAATCTCCCAAAAAAGTCTGTTTTCTATTTTATTTTTATTTTTGAAGTTTTCTTGCTCCTATTTTTCATACTTTACGGTAGTGGTTCATATAGCTATCCTTTGAATTTTATTTTGAAATTTGGTGTCTTGTCTTTTCATGATTTTAGGAGTGGTACTCACAAAATTTTAGCTCATTTTGGACTTCGTTTGCGTATAGTTCCAGATTTACCCCTATGTATGCTTTATGTGTGAATTTCATGGTTGTGCATGACTAGAGGCAATCCAGGACAGTTACAACCCTTTGATCCTGAAATAGATAGGACCTTTCATACATTAGTTAGGCACACTCTAGGAATTTGTCTGTAGATTCTATATCATTAGATACCATTAGTTTAAGTAGTTACGAGCATTCTCCTACGTTATACAGAAAACTTTAATTTTTGTGCTTGGCGATTCTAATTCGATTCTAATCGTACCTAATTTTCACAAGTAAATATCCCAAAAAGGCCGTTTTCTATTTTATTTTTATTTTTGAAGTTTTACTGCTCCTATTTTTCATACTTTCTGGTAGTGGTTCATATAGCTATCCTTTCAATTTTGTTTTGAAATTTGGCGTAGTGTCTTTTCATGATTTTAGGGTGTTACTCACAAAATTTTAGCTCATTTGCACTTCGTTTGCGTATAGTTCCAGATTTACCCCTATGTGTGCTTTATGTGTGAATTTCATGGTTGTGCATGACTAGAGGCAATCAGGGACAGTTACAACCCTTTGATCCTGAAATAGATAGGACCTTTCATACATTAGTTAGGCACACTCTAGGAATTTGTCACGTAGATTCTATATCATTAGATACCATTAGTTTAAGTAGTTACGAGGCATTCTCCTCTATGTGCGAGAAACTTTAGTGCATTACTGCGTATTCTAATTCGATTCTAATCACGCTCACTTTCACGATTAAATCTCCCCAAAAACGTCGTTTTCTATTTTATTTTTATTTTTGAAGTTTTCATTGCTCCTATTTTTCATACTTTACGGTAGTGGTTCATATAGCTATCCTTTGAATTTTGTTTTGAAATTTGGTGTCTTTGTCTTTTCATGATTTTAGGGTGTTACTCACAAAATTTTAGCTCATTGCGACTTCGTTTGCGTATAGTTCCAGATTTACCCGTATGTATGCTTTATGTGTGAATTTCATGGTTGTGCATGACTAGAGGCAATCCGGGACAGTTACAACCCTTTGATCCTGAAATAGATAGGACCTTTCATACATTAGTTAGGCACACTCTAGGAATTTGTCTTTAGATTCTATATCATTAGATACCATTAGTTTAAGTAGTTATGAGCATTCTCCTACAGTATGCAGAAAACTTTAATTCGGTCCTTGCTTGATTCTAGTCGATTCTAATCCACGCTAACTTTCACAAGTAAATCTCCCAAAAGGCCGTTTTCTATTTTATTTTTACTTTTGAAGTTTTCTTTGCTCCTATTTTTCATACTTTACGGTAGTGGTTCATATAGCTATCCTTTGAATTTTATTTTGAAATTTGGTGTCTTTGTCTTTTCATGATTTTAGGGTGGTACTCACAAAATTTTAGCTCATTTGGACTTCGTTTGCATATAGTTCAGATTTACCCCTATGTATGCTTTATGTGTGAATTTCATGGTTGTGCATGACTAGAGGCAATCAGGGACAGTTACAACCCTTTGATCCTGAAATAGATAGGACCTTTCATACATTAGTTAGGCACACTCTAGGAATTTCTCTTTAGATTCTATATCATTAGATACCATTAGTTTAAGTAGTTACGAGCATTCTCCTACGTATGTACGAAAACTTTAATTCGGTCCTTCTGATTCTAATTCGATTCTAATCACTCTAGCTTTCACGAGTAAATCTCCCAAAAAGGCCGTTTTCTATTTTATTTTTATTTTTGAAGTTTCATTGCTCTATTTTTCATATTTTCTGGTAGTGGTTCATATAGGTATCTTTTGAATTTTGTTTTGAAATTTGGTGTACTGTCTTTTCGTGATTTTAGGGTGTTACTCACAAAATTTTAGCTCATTTGGACTTCGTTTGCGTATAGTTCCAGATTTACCCCTATGTATGCTTTATGTGTGAATTTCATGGTTGTGCATGACTAGAGGCAATCCAGGACAGTTACAACCCTTTGATCCTGAAATAGATAGGACCTTTCATACATTAGTTAGGCACACTCTAGGAATTTGTCTTTAGATTCTATATCATTAGATACCATTAGTTTAAGTAGTTACGAGCATTCTCCCTGCGTAATGCGAAAACTTTAATCTCGTATGCTGGCGATTCTAATTCGATTCTAATCACGCTAACTTTCACAAGTAAATCTCCCAGAAAAGGCCGTTTTCTATTTTATTTTTATTTTTGAAGTTTTACTGCTCCTATTTTTCATACTTTCTGGTAGTGGTTCATATAGCTATCCTTTGAATTTTATTTTGAAATTTGGTGTACTGTCTTTTCATGATTTTAGGGTGGTACTCACAAAATTTTAGCTCATTTGGACTTCGTTTGCATATAGTTCCAGATTTACCCCTATGTATGCTTTATGTGTGAATTTCATGGTTGTGCATGACTAGAGGCAATCCGGGACAGTTACAACCCTTTGATCCTGAAATAGATAGGACCTTTCATACATTAGTTAGGCACACTCTAGGAATTTCTCTTTAGATTCTATATCATTAGATACCATTAGTTTAAGTAGTTCGAGCATTCTCCCTACGTTATGCAGAAAACTTTAATTCGGTCGCTTCATTGATTCTAATTCAGATTCTAATCACCGCTAACTTTCACGAGTAAATCTCCCAAAAAAGGCCGTTTTCTATTTTATTTTTATTTTTGAAGTTTTACTGCTCCTATTTTTCATATTTTCTGGTAGTGGTTCATATAGGTATCTTTTGAATTTTGTTTTGAAATTTGGTGTACTGTCTTTTCGTGATTTTAGGGTGTTACTCACAAAATTTTTAGCTCATTTGGACTTCGTTTGCGTATAGTTCCAGATTTACCCCTATGTATGCTTTATGTGTGAATTTCATGGTTGTGCATGACTAGAGGCAATCCGGGACAGTTACAACCCTTTGATCCTGAAATAGATAGGACCTTTCATACATTAGTTAGGCACACTCTAGGAATTTGTCTTTAGATTCTATATCATTAGATACCATTAGTTTAAGTAGTTACGAGGCATTCTCCCTACGTATGCGAAAACTTTAATCTCTGTGCTTGCTGATTCTAATTCGGATTCTAATCACGCTAACTTTCACAAGTAAATCTCCCAAAAAGGTCGTTTTCTATTTTATTTTTATTTTTGAAGTTTTCTTGCTCCTATTTTTCATACTTTACGGTAGTGGTTCATATAGCTATCCTTTGAATTTTGTTTTGAAATTTGGTGTCTTGTCTTTTCATGATTTTAGGGTGTTACTCACAAAATTTTAGCTCATTTGGACTTCGTTTGCGTATAGTTCCAGATTTACCCCTATGTATGCTTTATGTGTGAATTTCATGGTTGTGCATGACTAGAGGCAATCCAGGACAGGTTACAACCCTTTGATCCTGAAATAGATAGGACCTTTCATACATTAGTTAGGCACACTCTAGGAATTTGTCTTTAGATTCTATATCATTAGATACCATTAGTTTAAGTAGTTACGAGCATTCTCCCTCGTATATACGAAAACTTTAATTCAGTACTGCTGATTCTAATTACGATTCTAATCACTGCTAACTTTCACAAGTAAATCTCCCAAAAAGGCCGTTTTCTATTTTATTTTTATTTTTGAAGTTTTATTGCTCCTATTTTTCATACTTTACTGGTAGTGGTTCATATAGCTATCCTTTGAATTTTGTTTTGAAATTTGGTGTACTTGTCTTTTCATGATTTTAGGGTGTTACTCACAAAATTTTAGCTCATTTGGACTTCGTTTGCGTATAGTTCCAGATTTACCCCTATGTATGCTTTATGTGTGAATTTCATGGTTGTGCATGACTAGAGGCAATCCAGGACAGATTACAACCCTTTGATCCTGAAATAGATAGGACCTTTCATACATTAGTTAGGCACACTCT